>CM050999.1:15086920-15166924 GCA_027704905.1 Muraenolepis orangiensis
AAGGAGAGTTAGAACAAGACGATGAAGTAGTTATAACCGGGGGGCGACCAGCTATCTGTCCTCTCCTTCATCAATATTCATATGCCATCTGGGGGGGGGGGATTATTAGAAGCAACTCTTCACAGGACGGAATACAATACAAATTCTCCTCTGCTTCTTAACATGCAGACAAACTGATGAGCTGGGATGACGATGTCATTCTCTCCAAACGCAGAATCACTCACCCAACACACACATGCACACACACCACACTTTCTGTTTCCACAGTGGGAGATGTTGCAAGGGATATTAAGAAGACGTGGACCACCAAGGGCTGCCAATGCCTGAGAGGAATTAATGCACAGCTGCAAATAGCAATCACCTCTTTAGCACGCTCCCAGATTATTGACCTCACACGGGGCACGCCTTTTAGGTGGGGCAGTAGCTCAGTCTGTTAGGATGTGGCTTGGGAACCGGAAGTTCCCGGTTAAATGGAGAGAAACAAATCTCACTGTGTGTGAACATGTATGTGACCAATTAAGAGGATTCAATCCTTTAGATTTACATTCAGACCTGTCCTCACCCACCTTTGTCCACTTCTTCACTCTCTTCTTTGCAGTGGTTGACCCCGGCGTGTGTCTAAAAGCATCCTCCTCTCGTGCTCCTATTGAGGCTCTCCTTCTCCTGCTCCTGCTGCTCCTCCTCCTCCTCCTCCTCCTCCTCCTCCTCCTCCTCCTCCTCCTCCTCCTCCTCCTCCTCCTCCTCCTCCTCCTCCTCCTGTACATCTCCCTTGTAGCGGACCTGTCATTGCTCTCTTTGTGTCTTTGTGCCTGAGGATCGGTGGACGTCGCAACAATGGAAAATCACTGGCCTGTGTGAGTTTTGAAGCCGCCCCAGTGGAGCGGTTGTGTGGCGTCATCGTAATGGCTCCTCTGTATACACAAAATGAACATACACTTTGTGTGAATACTCTTTTGCACGGACACACACACAGCTCACACATGACCCCCCCCCCCCCACATACAAAGAGTCAGACTCCCATACTCCCCATCACTGTACATAGAGATGCGGAGGCTCTGTGGAATCCCCGTAGTAAGCAGCACATTGCTTTTGTGCATTGCATTTGTGATCCTGAGAACCATGTATGAACTCCAGCCATTAGTCCACCATTCATCCCTCCTTTTCTCCTTTTCTCCTCTCCCCTATTCTTTGCAGAGGTTCACCTCGGCGTGCGTCTGAAGGCATCCTCCTCTCGCGTTCCTATTGAGGCTCTCCTTCTCCTCCTCCTCCTCCTCCTCCTGTACATCTCCCTTGTAGCGGACCTCTTTGTCAGTGCTCCCCCTTCCAGCAGCCCACCGTCTCCTCCCAGCTGCACGTGAACCAGCCCCCTCCCCAGAGAGAGCCCTCTGTGCCCTGGGTACCCGCGTCCCCCCACTCCCCTCCTCGTCCTGCTCCTCAAAGGTGGGACTCTTTCTCTCTCTATCTCTCTCACGTTGTCTAACGATAAGGTCTGTTGTCATCCTTACCAGGAGACGACGGACAGCAATGCCTCGTGTTGTGGTCGCTTGTGATGTGTCAATGTGTCGATGTGTCTATGTCCCAATCCACACAGTTCACCACTAAGACAGGATTTAAATCGTATAGTTCCCCAGTGACCCCTTTACCTCCCCCCACCCCACTCTAACCCTCTGTGGTGCTCTCCATTCAAGTTTTGTCTCCCCCCCATACATTCAACAATTACGTCTTGCATGTATTAATAGTGTGTGTTATTTTTTCAAGAAACATGGCATTCAGTGAATAGAACAACAAAGTAAAGATAAAATGTAAAATGTACTGTAAAAAGGTACAGCAAATCATGGATGTTTTAATGCTGGTGATGCCCTGTGTGTTAAATTCCATGTCCTGTTTGACCTTCAGCAGATCTCCTCCTTGAGGCAGACCAGAGCCACGCTGCCTCTTCTCTCCAGTGAAGACCTCCCCCAGCCCCCCAAGGCAAAGCAAGGCTAGGTGTTGTGCCTCGTCAAAAATGTGAGTCTAGTCATGTTTCATGTTTTGTTAAGTCATTTTTGTCTTGTCTCCCACTTCCTGTTTCATTTTGGTACTCACCTTTAGTGTCTCATTCCAGGTCATTTGATGTCAGTGGCCCGCATACCAGCGTTTTATCCTCTTGTTTCAAGCCTGATTCATGCTCCCGAGTTTTTGTTGGAGTACATTTTGTTCCTCATTCTGTGAAATGATACTTTCTGACAACCTTATACTGAGGGAATTTTTGAAATAAAGTATTTTTCTCATACTTTATACTTTATGTCTCCTGGGGTCATGCATTTGAGTCCTACTTCCTTGTGTTTTCAAGTTTGTGACAGAATGAACTGGCCACAATGGACTCAGCCAAAGACACTCCACACCGCTCTGTCAGCCCAAGGCGTCAATATTTACCAGCATCAGCAGCAGCTTGGCTCAATCAGCCAGAGAGTCAAAGACCTTGCAGGACGTCAGGCCGATCTCCAAGACTCCGTCACCTCACAGATACAACAGTTGACGGCGCACATGCATCAATTCTTCATTCATCTGCAGATTGCCCAGACTGCCCCTCCATCTGCAGACTTCACCGACTTCACAGACACCATGAGCCGCATATTTGATCACACATCGCCTGCCACAGAAGCCAGCAGAAGACTCCTACAGATGCATCATCACAACCGTTGATTGATTATGCCATCGAGTTCTGCACGGCTGCAGCAGACAGCAGATGGAACACTCTGGCGCTCCGCAACTCTTTCATGACTGGACTTTCAGATCCAATAAAGGACCAGCTGGCTCCTCTGGAGGTGCCACGGGACCTAGAATCCCTCATCTCTGTGTCCATCCGGGTCGACAATCGACTTTGGGAGCGGGAGTGCCGGTGCACATGTGTCAGTCCTCCCAGTCTCCAGGGTTTCCCTCTGAGAAGCCTCCCACCGGGAAGGTCCTTCCAGTCCACCACTTCGCCGCCTTTTGTTCACAGTTACCCACTGCACAGAACCTATTGAGATCACTGTAAATAAGGACCACACAGAAACTATGCAATTTCACATATTTGAATCTGCTCAGCACCCGGTGATCTTGGGTTTTCCATGGCTAAGGATCCACAACCCCCACACTGACTGGCGCTCTGGGAAAATCAAGGGGTGGGGGTAGGATTGTAATAATAGATGCAAACATTCACAAGCTGTTCATGCACCAGCTGAACCTGATGGGAAGGCTGTAGATCATCCTGATTATCCTGATCTGCTGAAGGTACCCCATGCTACCACAATTTAAGTTTTTAATAAATCTAAAGCCATGTCTAAAGCCAAGCCTCCCCACCGATCTTTCGACTGCCTCGTTGACCTTCTATTGGAAGCCCCCATCCCCAGAGGGAGACTTTATTCCACCTCAGGACCGGAGAGAGCAGCAATGGACGACTAAATCTCCTCCTCACTCAAGACAGGGATTATTCGCCCCTCATCCTCACCAGCTGGTGAGGATTGTATGTTAAGGCAGAGAAATGTGAGTTCCACACAGAGACAGTGTCCTTCCTAGGAGACATCATCTCACCAAATCAGGTACAGATGGACCCTGCCAAGGTCAGTGTGGTGTCCAATTGGCCTACACCAGACTCTAGGAAGAAGATTCAGCAGTTTTTAGGATTTGAAAACTTCTATAAGAAGTTCATTAGAAACTTCAGTTCTGTTGCTGCCGCTCTGCATGTTCTTACTTCCTTAAAGGTTCCCTTCAAATGGACTCCCCAGGCTGACGTCGCCTTCCAGCGCCTTAAAGAAAGATTCACCACAGCCCCCATACTCACCATTCCGATCCCCAGCGCCAGTTTGTGGTCGAGGTCGACGCTTCCAATGAGGGGATTGGGGAGATGTTGTCTCAAAGATCTGTGGAAAACAACAAGATGCACCCGTGTGCCTACCTGTCGCGAAAGTTGACAGCAGCTGAAAGAAACCAGAACCAGAAACCTGATACGCTGTCTCGCCTTTGGGACCCAGAACCACGTGCCTTAGAACCCAAAACCGTCCTTCCACTGAACCGTGTGGTCGGAGCGTTTTCTTGGCAAATAGAATCAGACGTGACGCAAGCTAATGTTGTGAGCCCGGCACCTAGCCCGAGCAACCTGTCCCTGTGTCTCTTCTCTCCAATGTAATACATCTTTGCTCACGTGCCATCCTGGTGTTAAATTAACCATGTTCGGGATCAAACAGCGGTTCTGGTGGCCTGCCATGGGGAAGGAGGTAGTGGAGTACGTGGCGGCCTGTCCTGTGTGTGCCTGGAATAAGACCTCGTCCCAGGCCGATGGGCTTGCTTCAGCCGCTGCCTGTTCCCCGACGTCCCTGATCACACTCTCCGATAATTTATACTTTATGACTCCCGAGGTCAATGAGAGTACACCACCCCACCTCCCGACGCAAGATCCTGGGTAGCTGCAACATTTATCGTGGACAAGACCCTTATTCAGGACTTTTATGATCAGTCTGGGCCGTCGGGAGTTGGCCCTAGAGGGGTGACTGTAGGGCAGGGGTTCCCAACCTTTTTTGTGCCACGGACTGGCAGATACATGAAAAGAATCTCGCGGACCGGTTGTCAATTTTCGCGGACCGGTTGTCAAAGTGTGTTGTCAACACACACCCCTAACAAAATGGCAGGGCTCGATTTCAGTATAAACGCACATGTACGCGGAGCACCCGTAACAAAACCCGGCTCGTTCGCGACCGACACGTCACTAGCGCTCTTTAGTCTCTTTAGTAGCGCATGCAACTGAAAGTCTCTCGTTATGCCGCCGATATATATTTAATCTATATATATCGATTATACCGCCCATATATACCGCTATATAATCTATATATATAGATGATACTATATATATAATCTCTATATATAGATTATACCGCCCGCCGTTCACCTATACTCAAATTATTTGAGTCAAATATGATGATAAACACACAGCTGTTTCGCGGCCCGGCAGTAACACCTCCACGGCCCGGTACCGGTCCGCGGCCCGGCGGTTGGGGACCCCTGCTCTAGGGTGACTCTGGGGTGTCTTGTCAAAAATGTTTGTCTAATAATGTTTCATGTTTTGTCATTTTTGTCTTGTCTCCCACTTCCTGTTTTATTTTGGTACTCACCTTTTGTGTCTCATTCCAGGTCCCTTGACTCCCTATCCTTGTGTGTGTGCCTGCCCTCGTCAGCCCCGCCCCTGATGGTTTCCACCTGTTCCCAGTTACCTCATGTTTAAATTCTCCAGTTTCCCCTTGTCTTGTGCCGGTCCTGTCTTGATGTCAGTAGCCCACGTACCAGCGTTTTTTCCTCTTGATTCAAGCCTGATTCATACTCCCGAGTTTTTGTTTTAGTAAGTTTTGTTCCTCATATTGTGACAGATTTTCCGTTGATACTTTCTGACAACATTAGTTGCGGCTTTTTTTGATAGTTTGTTTTTGATTCTCATACTGAGGGAATTTTTGTAAGTATTTTTCTCATACTTTACCTCTGTCTCCTGGGGTCGTGCATTTAAGTCCTACTACCTTGTGTTTTCAAGTTTGTGACACTAGGGGCCTGAAGGCAGAGCAGCTCATTCTCTCAGACCAGAGGAGTCGAGCCCAGAATGAGGCTTTAAGTAGACTGATGGCTTTGTTTCCCAAACAAATTGCTGTCTGGTGCAATTGCTGCTTGGGCGCATGCAATCAAGGGTGGTCATTGTTTGCCCCAATCTGTCTGTCTTGCTCAAGACTAAGAACAAAGACATTAGAAAAATGCAGTGGCCTGATTTAAACTCAAAAGTAAATTATTTGCGGTTTAATCAAGGTGCGGTTTAACCGAGGCAATATTTAATTTTCCTTTTGTTCAGGGAGGTTAATAGAGGTTCTATTTTTAGTACACACACAAAGACCCTCATGCCGAAGTAATGCTTTGTATTTCTTGAAACCTCTATGCGAGACTTTAACACACACTATTTTTTTAAACTCAGATTAATCATAGTATCCGATTTAGACGGCTCCTCCCTCAGTGCTTCCAGTGTGCATGCGCACCTGGGAATTAACTCAGAGGTAGGCACGTTTAACTAACAGGATGACTGAGAAGACGCACCGCGGAGCGCTGGGCAACATTGCACTTTCACACATTGCACACGTCCACAAAAGTTGACACTGTTTCAATGTAATTTTACAGCTAAGAATGTGAAAAATGATTGTTCCCTTTGGCACTTTGTTATTCAGTTTCTTAAAGTGGCCTACTTGTTGCAACATTCATTTGCATGAGGTGTTTCTTTGCAAACTATTTAATTGTTTATGTTGACATTATGACATTATTTAGTAACAGATTAATTATGCTGTTTTCTGCTTAATATTAATCTTATCATCGATGTTTTCGGCAATACTAAGCACTCCCTGAGACCCTTTTGCTCAGAAAAACTAAAGTGAAAAGTAACAAATAAAATACAAAAAATCTGGATCTCTAACTGCTTTTAGCATTTCATTCTTCCGTACCTGCATTAGTTTTGCAGCCTGCAAAAAAACAAACTACTAAGTAAATATGTTTATTTTAAACTTGTGATTAATCAGATTAATCACAGAATTGTATTGTGATTAATCCGATTAAATTGTTAGATTTATTGACAGCACTAATTTAAACCCCTTGTGTCGTTGCTTTTAATTCATTCATTATGTCTCAACCTGCTTGTGTGGTCTGTTTATCGTATACGTTTTATATACAAATATGTGTGTTGCATCACGGTGTGAGTCATTTCACAATGTGTTCTTCTGTTATCATAATGTTGCATCACAGATCGGAGGTAGGCTCACCAACCCAGTGGGCCCAGAGAGCAGAGCAGGCGGCCAGAGAAAAGATGCAGCCCCTGTTGGATGAGGCCAAGGTAGAGAGAGAGCGAGAGAGAGAGAGAGACACACACACACACACACACACACACACACACACACACACACACACACACACACACACACACACACACACACACACACACACACACACACACACACACACACATCCTTGCTCAAACACATGCTGTATTTCTCTCCCTGTCACACGTGTAGCATAGCAACACCCTTTTCCATGCCCTCGTCAACCAAACCTTCAAGGGTTTATAAATAAGAAAGATCAATGCCTTATTCCCTCTTGAAAAATCCATAAAGCAGATTTTCTCTATTTGTTTTGCGATCGGGAACATGGTAATCATTTTCTGTCAATGCTTCATGGGCTCAGAGAACTAAAGCCGGTTTATGTTCCCTCAGCAGATGGAAGGGCCCGGGCACTTGGCGAGCCCATCGCTGAGGCAACAGTGGTCCAAGCAGGCTGCCCAAAGGGTGAGTCTGTCAGCACCAGATGTACCGTCGCCTTTCAACGGACCGGGGCCTGCTCACTCCGGGAGATATGCTGCTTCCAGGCTCCACTTCCTGCCTGCTGAGCTAACGCACGCACACACGCACGCCTTTACAAATGGTGACAGACCCTTGAAATACAGTCGTTGGCATACATGCATACACACACACACACACACACACACACACACACCCACACACACACACACACACACACACACACACACACACACACACACACACACACACACACACACACACACACACACACACACACACACACACCTTCCCCATATGTACCCTTTGTGTACCACTGCCTTCATGGCTTTTTGTTGTTCACAACCCTCTGGGTTTTGTCTTGTATATCTAATACATGCATATCTCTGTTATGGTATATATATATATATATATTACGTGTATTCTCTCTCTCTCTCTCTCTCTCTCTCTCTCTCTCTCTCTCTCTCTCTCTCTCTCTCTCTCTCTCTCTCTCTCTCTCTCTCTCTCTCTCTCTCGCTCTCTCTCTCTCTCTCTCTCTCTCTCTCTCTCTCTCTCTCTCTCTCTTCCCCCCCCCTCTCTCTCTATGTATTCTCCCTACACTATGAATACATCATTAGATTCAATCAAACATCCTGTCCACCCCACACCCGGCACGTTTATGGTGATGAGGACATTGCTGTGTCTAGCCTGCAGCAACACAGCACGCCAAAATGAAATGAAGTCATCCTCTTTTTTTCTTTTTTTTATGGCGAATGTCCAGGGGGGCCAAATAAGGCCAGGAATGTCGACGAGTGGAGAGTTTGAGAGGGATGTGTGTGACGTGTTCCCTGTCAATTTGAACAGAACTCTGGTCCTGGAGGGGTTCACGGAAAGTGAGGTCATGGGTTTGCGCACTCAAATGAAGCCTGTGTGACTTTTGACGTGCGTTGTGTGGTTGGCGCCAAAAGATCACCGTTTATCAATTTCTCTATGATCTAGTCTATACTCTTGACTGTTCCTGCAGCTTCCTGCTGCTTCTCTCCATTCCAAGGATGTATGTGGTCAAAGCTGTCATACGCGGCTTTACAAAAGGAAGGACGGCCTCGTCTTGCAGTTTGCAACAATCGCAGTGTCCTATCGAATCAACGGATGGTTGTTGTTGTTGCACTATGGAAGCATTGTTTCGAGGTCTTCTATGCTGTGCTTGCAAAGGTCTATGTATCGTGTGAGTTAGCATGGTTACTAAGCAGTAAACACACCACTACATCACCTTCCATTTCCCAAGCCCAATGAAAAGAAGCTAAATCAACAAGACAAAATGAAAATAAGACATGTCAGTAGTGTTCTGGCACTTCACTGGAACAGCATAGTGTAGTGACTAGCCAAAAAAAGGTATCGGTTTCAATTCCCCAATTTCAGCAGCCTAACCTAACCTATCCACCTGCTCATTAGAGGAGGAAGTTACCGCTGCTGACCGTTGGCATCCGCCGCTTGTTATTCACAGCGAGGCATTCGTCTGGAGGCGGGGGCAAAGGGGGGAAAGAGGGAGAGACGAGATGAAGCACGTTGTGATAAGGTCGTGTCTGTTCCTAGTCTGCTCTTATTGATTTCACATGTGCTTTTCTGTGCGTGCGTGTGTGTGTTTGGCGTGAGCAGAATGACCAGGACGAGGTGAGGTGACGCTTTGCTGCCATCACCTACGCTGACCCGCTCCCCTGGAGTAGCATTCAAGAACCAGGTACGAGCTGGATTCACTTTTTCAATTTGTAACACGGGAGGTTTTAAAACAATATTTTATAATAACCTCCTGTGTGAATGCAGCTGATTGTTCATTCCCCATCTTCTATTGTTTTTAATGATGATTCCTTGTATTTAAAGGTATTTCAATTTTAAATAGTTGATATTGTCTTGTTTTTTTAATGGCTTATTGCTGTTTCCGGACAATTGTCTCCCTCCCCCTATTTCTCCCTGTTGGAAAAAACCTTTTCTGTTGTTTTTTTCATCAGTAGACCAAACTGTTATATTCATCCATTCATCCAGTGTCAGGCGATGGGCTCCAGACCAGCCTCCCCTCAGCCAATTAGACTGACCCGGCCGGTGCAGAGACCCAGCCCCGTGCCCCCCATCATGCTGGAGAAGCCTGTAGAGACCGGGTCAGTCGTCGTTTTCCCCCTCTCCATGAATCATATATCCCATCCATGTCTTTTCATATAGTATTTTGGTTTCATAGAGTATTGTTGTGTGGCCCATCACTTCTGTTTCCTATGTATATATGGGGAATACGATTCAGAATTGGGAAAATCCGGGTTGATGTTCATATTGGCTTTGGAAGGTGTCACTGCTGATGCAAATCTTGATGTATTTATTTACTTTGGAATGTAAGGTAAAATAAAAATGTTTTATTATGTTGCATCACGACACAACAAACCCCTTTGGGTGCTGAAGGTGCACCTGTAGAATACAGGAGATCACATCAACTAAATACTGCATAGCCACATAATGACCCAAAGCAGCAAATTCTAGAATGATAGACGTTCTACATATAAAAGTAATTGTTTTGTATCGTTTTTAGTGAACTGTATGATTATTACGCAGATGATAATTGCTCCTGGCATTCTGAGAGTGAAAGCTTCATTTTGGATAAACCTTTTAAAAGAACACAATAATACCGTTTGCTAACACATCATACAAAAGACCTCCCAGGGTTGTATATAACGTCATGTTTTACCAGTTGACATGACAGCCACCAAGTCCAAAATCACATTTGCAAAGTTAAGACTCTCTCCCACTGGGCGAGCCTGCTCCACGGGGAGAGACAGAGACAGAGTCGCTTAAAGATTAAATATTAAAGATTAAAATAGGGGGCAACATATTACCAGGATTACGGGGCAGCAGTAGCCCAGTCTGCTCGGACTTGGCTTGGGAACCGTATGGTTGCCGGTTTAAGTCCCCGAAACACCTGGGCACTGCCGGGATGCCCTTGAGCAAGGCACCAGACTTGTAACCAACCCGAAGCATCACCTGACTGAATATACAATGCAATACAATATATGTTATGTTGCACACATAACTGAATCCATAATAACAACAACAACAACATATAGCGGAGAGCTAACTGTTTACAGTGAATCTGTATTCTTGCGTCGTCTAGTTTTTCTTGGAATAGGTCAGAGGTTAGAATACGAACGCTGTAGTGACACCAATCACCACTTGAGGTTACACAGTGGTATTGCGAGATGGTGGGCTGGCTGCTAACTTAGGGAAATATCTCTGCCACACAATACATATTATTTATGCCTTATGTAATATGTAAATTGTTATTTCTTCACATTCTGTTGATAATTGATAAATGTTTGAAACACATTGCCCCTTTAAGACGTTGACAGCGTTGTGTTTCTGACGGACGCGTCTCTGGAGGAGTTGGGGCATTGAGGTCTTAAGTAACCCTTAGTCAAGCTTAGGGTATCATGGGAGATGAGCCATTCATATGTCCGTTCACTGTGTAAAAAAAACACAACTTTTCATTTTGGCCTGGTTCTCAAATGTGGGTACGCGTACTCCTAGGTACTCTTTTATTATTATTTATTGTATTATTTAGTTATTATTTATTTTTTTGTTTTAATATTGGTTAGTCAAGTCAAGTCAAGTCAAGTTTATTGTCACTTCACAGTTTACAGTTTAGTATAAAGCAGTGATGTGAAAATCTTGTGTGCAATACCCGACGACAGACAGCAGTTATAAAATAAGATAAAATAAAAATAGATAAAAATAGAATAAAGAATATAAAATAAAAATAAAAAATGCAATTTATAAAATGCAAAAATCAGCACAGAAAAGAGCAATATGTATATATAAATCAATGTAATAAAATATACATTGTTATATGTTATACGCCCTTGTTCAGCAGGCTGATGGCCTGACTGTGGAAGCTATCTCTAAGCCTATTTGTACGACACTTGATACTGCGGTATCGCCTGCCTGACGGTAATAGTGAGTACAGTTCGTGGCTGGGGTGGGCAATGTCTTTTATAATTCGTTTGGCCTTGGCCACGCACCGCTGGTTGTAAATGTCCAGGAGGGAGGGGAGCTCACCTCCAACGATATACTGGGCCGTCCGCACCACCCTTTGAAGCGCTCTGCGCTCGAGTGCCGTGCAGTTCCCGTACCAGGCGGTGATACACCCTGTAAGAACACTCTCGATGGTGCCGTTGTAGAATGTTCTCAGGATGCGGGGGCCCATGCTGAATTTCTTCAGACGCCTGAGAAAATACAGGCGTTGTTGGGCCTTTTCACCACGTGTGTGGTGTGCGTGGACCATGTGAGGTCCTCGGAGATGTGCACGCCGAGGAACTTGAAGCTGCTGACCCTCTCTACTGCAACGCCGTCGATGGAGATAGGGCTGTGCTCTCCCCTCTGCCTCCTGAAGTCCACGATCAGCTCCTTGGTCTTCTTGACGTTGAGGGCGAGGCTGTTCTCCTGGCACCACTGCTCCAGCGATCCGACCTCCTCCCTGTAGGCTGTCTCGTCGTCGCCGGCGATCAGGCCCATCACTGTCGTGTCGTCAGCAAACTTGACGATGACGTTGGAGCTGTGCATAGCCATGCAGTCGTGGGTGTAGAGGGAGTAGAGGAGAGGGCTCAGCACGCATCCCTGGGGGGCTCCCGTGTTGAGGGTCAGTGGCTCTGATGTGGTGCTGCCCATCCTCACCACCTGGCGGCGGTCCGACAGGAGGTTCAGTATCCAGCTGCACATGGATGGGGGTACGCCTAGACCTCTCAGCTTGGTGTCGAGCTTGGCAGGAACTATTGTGTAGAATGCTGAGCTGTAGTCCACAAACAGCATTCGCACATAACAGTTCTTTCCCTCCAGGTGGGAAAGGGCAGTGTGGAGGGCCATGGCAATTGCGTCGTCCGTGGATCTATTTTGACGATATGCAAATTGCCATGGGTCCAGCGTGGTAGGTAACACGGAGCAAATAAAGTCCTTGACCAACCTCTCGAAGCATTTGCTAGCGATCGAGGTGAGGGCCACAGGTCTGTAGTCATTCAGGCATGTTACCTTGGTTTGTTTAGGGACAGGCACGATGGTGGATATCTTGAAGACCGCGGGGACAACAGCCTGGGACAGGGAGAGGTTGAAGATGTCTGCAAAGACTCCTGCCAACTGGTCTGCGCATGCTCTGAGGACGCGGCCCGGGATGTCGTCGGGGCCTGCCGCCTTACGGATGTTCAGCCGCTTAAAGGTGCGGCGCACATCCGCCTCCGAGATGCGCAGCTAGCTGGTCTCCCCAGTCGGTGCTGGCTTCGGCGGGCTGCCGTTTACGTCGAACCGAGCAAAAAATGTATTTAGCTCTCCTGGGAGGGAGGTAGAGGAGTTCTCTACACAACTGGTTCTCCCTCTGAAGTTCGTTATCGTCTGCAGCCCCTGCCACATACCCCTCGCATCGTGTTTCTTGAATTTATCTTCCACTCTGTCCTTATACTCCCGCTTGGCAGTTACGATGGTCTTACGGAGGTCGTAACGGGCTCTCGTATATTCCTCCGTATTCCCGGAACCAAAGGCGGCGTTACGCGCATGTAGGGCAGCGCGAACATCGCCGTTAATCCACGGTTTCTGGTTGGGATATATCCGAACCGACTTGGTCGGAACAACGTCATCTATGCACTTCTTGATGAACCCGGTGACCGACGACGCGTACTCGTTGATGTTATTGTCCGAGGCAACGCGGAACATGTGCCAGTCAGCGTGATCAAAACAATCCTGCAGCGTAGAATCTGATTGGTCCGACCAGCATTGGACCTCCCTCACAGCGATCGGTTGCTGCTTCAGTCTCTGCCTATAGGCGGGGAGTAGCTGGATAGAGCGGTGATCTGATTTGCCGAATGGTGGGCGGAGGAGGGCCTTGTAGCCATCACGGAAGGGAGTGTAGCAGTGGTCGAGGATCCGCTCGCCCCGTGTGTTGCTCTTTATGTGTTGGTAGAACTTCGGGAGAACCTTCTTCAGGTTCGCCTTGTCCCCCGCCACGATGAGAGCAGCCTCGGGGTGGGCCGACTCCTGTTCGCTGATAGCCCCGTACAGTTCCTTCAGCGCTGTGTCCGTGTTGGCTTGTGGGGGAATGTAAACAGCGGTCACGGTTACCGCTGTAAACTCCCGAGGTAGCCAGTATGGACGGCACATAAGCATCAGGTACTCCAGGTCCGGGGAACAGAAAGACTTGAGGGGATGTACATGACTTTGGTTGCACCAAGATCTGTTTATCATGAGACATACCCCCCCTCCGCGATCTTTACCGGAGAGAGCCTTTGTTCTGTCCGCCCGGTGTACGGAAAATCCCGTCGGCTCGATAGCTGCGTCGGTAACCCCCTCCGACATCCATGTCTCCGTAAGGCAGATGATACAATTGTCCTTAGTTTCCCGGTGGAATTGAATACGAGCCTGTAGTTCGCTTAACTTATTGTCCAGAGACTGTACATTAGCCAGTAGAATGGTGGGTAGTGGGGGGCGATCGGATCGACGTCTCAGCCTGACTAGCACGCCGGCTCGCTTCCCTCGCTTCCTCCGGCGATGCTTGCGTGTAATCGTGCCCAAGATGGACGGAGATAATCCAGCTGTGACTTCGGGCGGGACGTCCGAGTCGAAAGAATGAAAAAACTCTGGTAGGCGGCGAGCGACTGTCGATCTGATCTCCCGAAGTGTGCAAAAGTTATAAGTGAACTTGCTGCTAACATCCTGAACTAAAATAGTTGCGATAAAAAGAATAAATAACAAAAAACTGCGTCGTCGTGCGGGAGCTCGCGACACGGCAGCCATCTCGTACGGCGCCATACTTTTTTTGTCAAATGATTACACAGTAATAAAATATATATAATATAATATAATATAATAATATGATAAAATATACCTTAATATCATTTAGTCAATCTGAATGCTAACACACAAGTTTGGTAAATCTTGTGATTGCACAACCACTGATTTAGCCTCATCATTTCCTTCCGCTTGCCCATAATGCGATTGGATATCAGGATATAGTGCAGCACTGTTTCTCTGTGGGGGCTGTCTCATCAGATGGTGTGCCATCCCCCCCCCGCCTCCAGATCGGATAAGCAGGAAGCAGGTGATAAGGTTTGGCCTCTCGAGATAATGGCAGGCGCGCTCTGATGCTCTTTTGTGAAGCGCATGTGAAATGCCACTTCTCACATCGGAGGAAGCAGGCAGGCAGCCCCGTGTGCAGCTGTGTGGCGAATCAAACTTTTACACCTCCCCCCCTCTTCCTTCCCCCATCATCAAAATGATTGAATCTTAGCGTCAAAATCCACGTGGATTTCGTGATTACGTGCCACTTAAGGTGCTACGAAGTAACCAATAAGAAAAAAGGCTCCTCGTGGGACAGAACGGGACAGATGAGGCAATCTGTGGCTTTTGATAAACACCTTTCCTCCATTCAATATTCATGTGTGATGGATATATATATCATTTTGCACCCATTAGTTTAAATAATAAGCAGAGCTGCTGTGACTAGTATTGACATAGTGCTAATGGGCAGACATTGGTAGTTAAAGACCCTGCTAAATAGCCCAAATTTAACCATGCTTAATTGCACTTAATGTGAAGAAGTGAAAACCATGTTGTGGAGGAAAGTGTGTGTGTGTGTTTGTGTGTCTGTGTGTGCCGGGGGGGGGGGAATAAGAGGAATCTGGATGCAGGAAAGTTGATGACGTGTTAATTCATTTCAATTTGTCAATTTGTGGAGTCGCGTGCTGCGGTTTAAACAACATGACAAATCTGTGATGATGAGCATGCCTGGGAAAGGTCGATGTCTGTTCAGCATCCCAGTGTCGCCTATCCACCCGGAAACAGCCCACCCGGAAACAGCCCACCCGAAAACAGCCCACCCGAATGAACCACCTTTTTTTTCTTTTTGGAAAATTATATTTATTGAGTTGTTTAGAATTAACACAACATTACATCACACACAATATATATATCCACATACATACATACATACATACATGCATACATACATACATGCATACATACATACATACATACATACATACATACATACATACATACATACATACATACATACATACATACATACATACATACATACATACATACATTCAGGTACTCATCAAACATCTTGGTAGGTGACTCGAGATATTCAATAAATTGTACCCATATCTAACAAAAATAACTATTTTCCCCTTGGTGGCATAACCAGGCAGTTGCAATGCAGTGTTTAGCCTGAAGCAAGCATGAGAAGACTATCTTTTTATTCGGACCTGACAGTTCCAACTCAGGTGGGAGTAGTCTAAAGAGGAATACCCGAGGGCAGACAGGTAGCCTAATTGAGGTAATATCAAATACCGTTTGTATGTAATACCTTTTCCCAGAATTCTCAAATTTTTCGACAGCTCCAACGGCAGTGGAATAATCTGCCCTCCTCTCAGCCACATTTTGTACAAAGGTCTGGATTATTGTCATCAAACCGATGTAACCGGGAGGGTGTTATGTATGTACGCATGATCCACTTATATTGTATCAGTTTAAATCTGGTGTTGATAGTCTGGTTTTGTGCTTCTTGGCAGACTCTTTTCCACCTCTAAGTTACTAGACCACGCCAATCTTTATTTGTCCAAGGATTCTTTAGAATTGTCCAGGATCAATTTATACAAGAGGGAAACCTGACCGCAACCCTGAAGATGATCTAGTGTGGTCTCCTCAAGGCTAGACAGAGGAGGTTTGTTATGCTGTTTAAGTGTTGTGAAAATGTAACTCCTAATTTGGAGGTATTTCAAAGAAGAAGTGCTTCAAAGGGATATATCTTTGCAAATTTTCAAAACTATAAAGTACATTGTTGTCATCATACATACAATTGCTAATTCCTCGCTCTGCCCAGGAGCGCAAACCAGGGTCTTCTCTGTCTGGCGAAAATCTAAGGCTTCCCCATATCGGTGTAAATGTCAGATATATATCTGACATTGTTTTTAAGTATGCTTGCATTTTGTACCAGACTCTAATGGTATTTCTGACAAATGGGTTATTGGTTCCTTTTAACAGGTTTTTCAATGTATCGGTATACAGATATAGTTTTGGGGGTAATGGCGATGTAGTAGCATTTTCTATTGAGACCCACAGTGATGTAGGGTTGTCAGGGAACCTAATCTAGCCCTAATCTGGGCTGCCCAATAGTACCAGAGGAAATGTGGAACTTGGAGAGCTCCTCTTTCATATGGCAAGTAAAGTAAGGTAAGTCTAAGTCTTGGACTTTATTATTCCAAATAAAGTTGGTTTAATTTACAGTTCATAGTTATTAATAATCAATTTAGGGAATAAAGTAGAAGGGGGTGTAAAGGAATGGATTGGAACAGATATAACAATTTTGGCAAGAGATTCATCTTGACAATATTGACACGGCCGCTTAAAGAGATGGGAAGGTCTGACCATTTTTAAGGGATTCTGATATAGAGGTTAATAATGGATTATAATTCACTGGAACTATGTCAGTTATGTCGGAAGTGATTTATATTCTCAAATATGTGAAGCCACCAGGCGAGTTTTATTCACCTTATAACCGGAGAAACTCCCAAAAGACTCCAATAAATGTGTAAGTGTAGGTAGAGATTGTGCTTGATGTTTTAAGAACAAAATAATATCATCTGCATAGAGGCCTATACGATGTTCATCATTTCCAATTGTAACTCCTGTAAGTAAGGGATGGGATCTAATGGTCAACGCTAGGGGTTTGATTGATAGTACAAATAGGAGGGGTGACTATGGGCACCCCTGACACGTTCCCCTGGACAAACAAAAGGGTGTTGATGTTATGGTATTAGTCAGGACCTCTGCACTAGGGTTGCTGTACAGTTATTTAACCTGTACAGCAGGTTATTATTTATTCTTTCCCAGGCCAAATCTAGACAGAAGCTCAAATATATATGGCCATTCCACCCCGTCAAAAGCCTTCTCAGCATCCAGGGATAGAATGGCCGCATCCGGAGCCTCCCCCTCAGCATAAACAACACTAAGCACTCTTCTCAAGTTGTAAAATGCCTGCCTGCCTCTAATAAATCCATTTTGGTCTTCATGTATGAGATCTGGGAGGCATCTTCCCAATCTCACTGCCAAGAGCTTGGCTTAGTATCTTAAGTGATTGAGTTTAAAAGTGATATGGGTCGGTAAGATTCACACTTAGATGGTGATTTACCAGGTTTCAGGATGTTTGTAATAAGAGCCCTTGAAAGAAAAGGGGGTAAGGAGTTTGTCCTGAATGCCAGCTTAACTTTAAAAGTCTTGAAAATATCTATAGGAAGCCCATCGGGACCTGCTGCTTTCTCCCCCTTCATACACGACAGGGCATTATGCAACTCAGAAAGCGTCACCGGACGATCTAGAACCTCTCAATCTTCAGATGAGAGGTTAGGGAATCATAGGTTATCAAGAAAACTGTTTTGTGTGCTCAAGTTGGCATATATATGTGATTTATAAAGTTTTTCATAAAATACCTTAAACGTTTCATTTATATCCATTGGGTCCGTTGTCATAACTCCATACAGGGGTATCACATTACTCAGCCTCCCTGGGAAAGTCTACTCCAAGGTGCTGGAAAGGAGGGTTCGGCCGATAGTCGAACCTCAGATTGAAGAGGAATTCCGCCCTGGTCGTGGAACAACGGACCAGCTTTTCACTCTTGCAAGGATCCTGGAGGGGGCGTGGGAGTATGCCCATCCGGTCTACATGTGTTTTGTAGATTTGGAGAAGGCATATGATCGGGTCCCTCGGGAAATACTGTGGGGGGTGCTGCGGGAGTATGGGGTGCGGGGGTCACTGTTGAGGGCCATCCAATCTCTCTACTCCCAAAGCAAGAGCTGTGTCCGGATTCTCGGTAGTAAGTCAGGCCTGTTCTCAGTGGGTGTTGGCCTCCGCCAGGGCTGCACTTTGTCACCCATCCTGTTTGTGATTTTTATGGACAGGATTTCAAGGCATAGTCATGGAGGGGAGGGGTTTCAGTATGGTGGGCTCAGGATTGAATCGCTGCTGTTTGCAGATGATGTGGTCCTGTTTGCGTCATCAGTATGTGACCTTCAGCACTCACTGGATCGGTTTGCAGCGGAATGTGAAGCGGCTGGGATGAGGATCAGCACCTCCAAATCTGAGGCCATGGTTCTTAGCAGGAAACCGGTGGATTGTCTACTCCAAGTAGGGAGGGAGTCCTTATCCCAAGTGAAGGAGTTCAAGTATCTCGGGGTCTTGTTCTCGAGTGAGGGGAGGATGGAGCGTGAGATTGACAGGAGAATAGGTGCAGCGGGAGCGGTATTGGGTGCACTTTGGCGCACCGTTGTAACCAAAAGAGAGCTGAGCCAGAAGGCAAAGCTCTCGATCTACCGATCAGTCTTCGTTCCTACCCTCACCTATGGCCATGAGCAATGGGTAATGACCAAAAGGACGAGATCGCGAATACAAGCGGCCGAAATGAGTTTCCTCAGGAGGGTGGCTGGTATCTCCCTGAGGGATAGGGTGAGAAGCAGAGTAGAGCCGCTGCTCCTTCGCGTAGAAAGGAGCCAGTTGAGGTGGTTCGGGCATCTAGTAAGGATGCTTCCTGGTCGCCTCCCGAGGGAGGTTTTTCAGGCACTTCCAACTGGGAAGAGACCACGGGGCAGACCGAGGTACAGGTGGGGTGATTACATCTCCACACTGGCCTGGGAACGCCTCGGGATCCCCCTGTCAGACCTAGTCGATGTTGCCAGGGAGAGAGAAGTTTGGAGTCCGCTGCTGAAGCTGCTGCCTCCGCGACCCGATTGCGGATAAGCGGGAGAAGATGGATGGATGGATGGATGAGTCTGCTTTGTGGCAGCCCGTGTCCCGCTCCGTTTCCAAGGCCCAGCTACCCTGCTGCTGGAGTTTAATTAAAGAGGTTTTTTAAGAGGGGGAATGGACTAAGTTGAAAGTCATTTGAAGTTGATTCAGCACACGTCGCCATGGAGCTGCATTGCCACACTCGGTCTCATCTTTTTTCTTAGAGCGGGCGGATTTGTGATTCAGCTCGAATGCAGAGGAGCTGTATTAGCTGTGTTATGGCTGTAACCTACTTTGTCTGACTACACACACACACACACACACACACACACACACACACACACACACACACACACACACACGCACACGCACATGCACACACACACTCTTATGGATACAGATGGCATGGCTGTGACATTTATTATTACGGCAACCTATAACTGTTCTCCATGTGTGTATGTGTGCGTGTCCTTTTCCACCTCTGATCAATGAAGGACTGATGGAGGAAGAACTTGGAGATGCTGGTAATAATACTAGGTGTTATTTATTGTGTCACATTAGTTAATAAGCCACCGTTTATAACCCCCCATCTGTTGCAAAACAAACAAACCTAAATATCTACTTCACCTGTCTTTCCGCATCTGGTGGTGCATTGCAGTGCCCCCACCCCCCCCGTGCTTGAGATGGAAACGACCACAGCTTGAGATGGGGGGCAGAACAATGGACATTTTGTCATTTTGACCCTGCTATGGGCATGTGCTGCGATGCGCTAAATATAGCACAGCGCGAGAGTGAGTGAGGAAGTGAGAGATTGAGTGAGATTAGTCTCACACTCTCACTTTCTCTCACTCTCTCTCTCTATGAGACTGTATTTCCTTCCTAACAAGCCTCCAAGAGCTGAACCAGTGCTCAGGTAAAAGAACAATAACAACACTAACAAGCAACCAATAGGGCTCGCAAGACGCAAGTGCCAAGAGAAAGGGTGAGGGTAGTGCTTCCAGAAGAGGTGGGTTTTCAGCCTGTGGTGAAAGATGGACAGCGACTCCATAGCTTATATAATAACTTCTATAGCTTATTAATAAATGGCGTCTCTGTTGTTTTTCTGTTTCTCCAGTGTGACCCGACCTTGCTTCCAGAGGTCAAATCATGTCACGCTTAACCACCTGTATGCACTCTCCATCAAGGTAATATTTTTTTAGATTTGATTTACTAGTGTTGTCATGTAACTCCCTCAAAGCTGGTGGGGAGAATTCAGATAACAATTCAGTTGATGTGCCTGTGTTACAGGACGGATTCATGGTTCTCAGTGCAACTCACCCATACAAGAAGAAGTATGTGACCACTCTGCTATACAAGCCCATATAGTCAAGAAAACCCCCCTGCAGAAACCAGCCTGCATCGATACCAATGTCTTCACAGCGGCAGTCACTGTGTTATGTTAATAGGGTCCGATTCATGTCGATTATATACAGTATGTATATGTATATATGACCAAATAGATGGTTTTAGTTTTGTCTTTTTTTTTTTTTACACTAATAATAATAATAATAATAAAAAATAAAAAACCAAATGTACGTTTCCCTTTTATCGACGGAAGACATGAGGTGAGAAAGATCAATATAATAAATGATAAATGAGTCTTCCGCTGGACCGCGATACACTCTTCTGTGTGATAGTCTGTGTATACTGAGTCCACGGTGTGTGTACACATACACACATGTGGGTGTGTGGGTGGGTTTGCTTTTCTAGGCTCCAATGTGAACTGGTCAATGTTTGAGGTGTGACTAAGTAGAAAGGAAAAATAAATTGCAAGGGCACAGATAAGCGTCGATGTGAAATCTACCAGCAGGTTTGGTGGCCACATCCAAATAGAGGAATGTCCCTCTTCTATTTGCACGTAGACTAGTTCCTTATCTTCCATAATGCTTTCATGTTGATTGATTGCATTAGAGGCAATCAATTAACCACTATGATTTAAATGGGACAAAACATATATATATTTTTTCTGAAGCGGTTCTTTAATTTTCTGCTAATGTTCTTGACATTCGGTCCGTGTTTGGCCAGCTCATTCGACACAGTGGACGCTCTGGTCCAAGTTCTTGTTCTCAGGGTTGTATTTGGTCCGGGCGAAGCAATGGGCTGCCACACGATCACATTCACAGACAGCCGCCTGGCATTTGTTATTGGAAGCTGGAGAGACAGGATGCACATCAATAGTAAACATCTCACCATGATGGAAGGTGTGTGTGTATCTGAACCCCATGCCTGTCTTCAACATCTACTATGTGATGATAGCCACGTGGCAGTTCTCTCTAGTCGCTCAGCATTACCTGAACAGGTGACTTGTTGATTGTTGCATGTGTAGTAATAAACCAGAACGTAGGGCAGGTCAGCGATGGCTGTGCAGCCTGGGGCCAGCCTACTGGCCTTGTAGCACTTGTCATGGAGCTTACAACACCTAAAACAAAAGTCAACGGCACACATTTCAGTTGGTTTGGTCGTTCCCTCAAGGTGAGCAGGACGTGGATGAAGTGAATCATTACATGTCCACGTCGTCCACGGGCTCTGCCCTCCCACCGACGCCACACCAGCAGCCATAGTTGTTGTAGAGAAAAGCGCTGGTCCCTGGCTGGACACACGGGATCATCCGCCCAAACTGCCACAAGGCCCCACTGGCCATGCAGGCTGTGGTCGAGGGGGTGAGCACACAACACATGCATTAAAACGGCTTCATTAGAGGTTAGACAACATATTATGCGGTGAGACCCCTTGGGTCACTGTGGTACTTCTAAAGATAAATACGTTATTGAGGACATATCAATCTCTCACTTGATTGGCGATGGTGGTGGATATCGGTGGATCCAGACTTACCCATGAGGAGCAGCAGCAGAGGCCCAGTGGGGTTCATATCTGCAGAAGTTGATCTGAAAGGAAAACATGGAGCAGGCCTGCTCTTATACCTGGAGAGAAACCTCAGCAGCAGAAGATAAGAGGAAGGAGGTGGAAAGAGCCCCACATACTGGAGGGGGGGGGGGGACTAGGAGAAGTCAGGAAGACTTGAGCTCAACTATCAAAAATAACCCATAAAGCTGTACATAGCACATACTGTATATAACTACAATAACATGCATTACTTGAACGACACATACCTCACTAAACAACTATGCCACTATAATAACAGACATTACTACAATAGCAGAAACATCACTCAAATAACACACAACCACTTATTACCGAGGGCTGATCAACAAACCAAATATTTCTACGCACAATTACTGGTGACTGTCAACCTTGTCTGTACAGTTAAGTTATACTTTGGATCACAGCTACTGTTATGTTTTGAAGTGTTATTTTAATATCAAAGAGCATTCGATAGCAAACACAATAGATCATGAAAATAAAGTGAAATCATGAATTCAAAAATGTGGACTCGAATAAACATTGTGTCCATCTACGACAAGCATGTACATTTAAATGTCAAACACTTTGTTCAATTATTTAATGTTATTTAATATATCAAATATTATTTGATTCAAATTATTTATAATTTGGCCAGAGAAAAGAACAAACACCTGCAAAAATAAGTTGGCTATCTTGTTAAATTTTTATATCGAAAATCAATTTAATATAACAGAAAAGTGCAGACGAATGACATATGCCTGTGTTCTCACCCGTTCAGGTTCAAGTTCCACTGAACTTCAACTTGGAGCTAAATTGGAGCTCATCCAGACGATTTGTTGTGACAAACCGATTGACAAACCCCCTTTAAAATAGACTAACTGTTCAAAGGTCAACATTGGCTCAAATATATATAGCATTAACATTCAGGAGATTAGCTGGTAAAATAATAAACGGCTTTTACACATTAAGCAGCACAATGAAGCTATCCCATGGTCTCATTTCCTTGGCCATCTTTCTCCCAATTTGTAAGTATGCTATATACTCAATCTGATTTACCTTTAGGTACTTTTAGATGAATATACAGACGGAATGTTGTCAATGATCGTAACAGGTCATAGTCATAGTCTCTTAAGTCTTAATATATAATCTGAAGGTTTCCAGGTGTTTTGTTTAATCAAATGCTTGCACTTTAATAAGGTCTCATCATGCCCTTTAAAAATTAGAAGTTGCTTAAAGTACATAACAAACCTCCGAGCAAAAACTGTCGAGGTGTCCTTGAGCAATACACCCTAACTGCCCCTGACGTGCTGGCTGCTTGCGTGGCTATACTCCGCCGTCGGTGTATGAATGGGTGAATGAGGCATGACTTGTAAAGCACTTTGGATAAAAGCGCTATATAAAAGCATCCATTACATCCTATCTCAAATGAATACACTTTACCTTAGGCAATGAGCATACATACGTGTGTTTGTTTTGCCCCCTCCCAGTGTTTGCTCTGCGGGGTAAGCGTAACCTGCTACAGTTCAAATATATGATTCAGTGCGCGGCACCCGAGAGCTGGCCTGTGTTACAGCACAGCAACTACAGCTGCTACTGTGGGTATGGGGGCTCTGGAACACCTGTTGACGACCTCGACAGGTGGGTCGGGGGAAGAGGCCCGGAGATATTAGAAATATTTAGTTGCTAGATAACATTCCTAATGACTTACCTTAGGACTTACCTAATGAATTACTTATTTGACCCTGAAATATGTGGACTCAGATGTTACCAGGTGCATGACGAATGTTATGGCCGGGTTATGGCTTCTAACCAATGCCTGTGTTGAACAACCCTTACACCCACCGCTACCACTACGAGTGTATCGACGCAGATGAATACAACATCACCGACACCATCCATCAGCAAAACACCACCACCTATGAAGAGCATTTCTCCCTTTTCCCCGCCAACGCCACAGTTTTCGAGAACATCACATGTCTTAGTGAGTGTATTCATAAGAATAATAACACAAATATTCAAGGTTCAAGATGTCATATGTACAATGGAATGCTTGCTCCCCATTCACTCCCACAGTATGAATTTCCTACAGCAATACTATACTAAACAATACTATACTGGCAACAACACTATATACTACCTAAGATATGCTATACTATACTATGTACTATACAACACTACACTATAACAATACTGTACACAATACAAATAACAATAAAGTGACTGATAATAATACATATACAACACATTTGGCTCCATGAACCCTCAGAATGTCTCACACTCACCTGTTCACACTCACCTGTTCACACTCACCTGTCCACACTCACCTGTCCACACTCCCTGTTCACACTCACCTGTTCACACTCACCTGCTCACACACCAGGGATGCATGACAGCTACCAGCCAGGTATCACCACCCACACCTGGTTACGTTGGCCTTGATGTTGGGTAGGGTAGGGTAGGTGGGGAAGGTGATTAGGGTAATGCTGTAGCCGGTGATAATGTTGGAATGTTGTGGATAATCAGCTGATAAGTAGTGGCGGTAGCGTCCTCCTGAAGACAAGGACACAGGGTGATGAGGAATCTGGTTCATTGCAGAGTTTTGAATCATGGTGAACAGAGCTGATGGTTAATGCTTAAAGCTCTTTTCCTCGAATGTGTGTGGTGGTGGAGGCTGTTTTAACCTGTTTTTGCCGCCATCCACACACACTCGACAATCATTGATATTGTATATTATTTATCGCTTATTATATTCATATATAACATATAAATATAATAAGCGATCATAAGTACTTATATCTTCTTTTCTTCTTCATGCAGGTACCAACACAGATTGCCAGATGTTGATCTGTGAGTGTGACGGCAATGCGGCTATGTGCTTCGCTCAAAACGAGTATATAGAACAGCACTGGGCCCTTCCCAAGCAGAATTGCACAGACGACTAGCTGACTTACAGGCGAAAACAACTTCAATTTACAATGAAATACAGATCTGACAATAATATTTTCTTCATTTGATTTGATACAGTATGCGTATACACTATGTCAGGCGTTCACTATGTCAGGGCCAGGGAGCTCGGTGCACACAGCGCTTGGTTAGCTTCTTTAGCAAAATGTTTCCACTTCTCATAGCCCACACTGAAACGATGTGCAACTTTTCTTATTTGCTCATCATGCAGTTCTTGACCCTTTTCCGTCAACATGCGGACTCTTTGGCCTCTTCGTGGCTCTTCTGAGGAAGCGGGGTTGCTAACTATTGTGCCTTCCTCCCTTTGTGGTTGCACGGTTGCACTGCCTTCATTTGCACCCTCTTTGTCAGGTGCTTGTGCCTGCATGTCTGCGCAATGCACATCCACAACAACCACACGCTGGCTGCCACTCTCAGACATCTTTACTTGGTTTAATGTTGTTACTCACTGCTTTCTGATGCTGTCTTATGGAGCAGTAAGTTCTCACTGTAACTCCCTCTCATGCAATGATGACAGCTATGCGTTCTTTATGATACTGGTAGGATTTATTCAAATCCAGACCGTGAGAACTGTGAAACACACACATGAAATACAATAAATCACAGATCAAACAATAACAACATACATTCATATTAATTCTACTTCGTCTCTTAGTGTCACATGTCTTTACAATATTGTTAACCAAAATGAACTTAACCTACAAAACACATTAAATCCTTCTGCAATAATAATAATAATAATAAACTCACTTAACAAACATTTCGTTAGCACTTTAGCTACCTGGCTTGAGCTTACCCACAGCTAACAACCACAACACCAAACGTACCTTATTGGCTGCATGCAATAAGAGAGGAAATTATGGAACTTCACTGACTGAACTGATCGACCGAACTGACTAACTGTGACGGAACTTTCTCTTATATAGAGATTTCTACACGCGTGTGCGTCGGCATAAACCGTCCCCGGAACACTGTGCGCTTCAACCATTAGTTCCACTCTTACTCTACAGCATTTAGGTAGGAACCAAAAACTGATAGGAACCAAAACTCAAACTGAACACAGAGGCAGTTACAAATACTATACTGGCAACAACACTATATACTACCTAAGATATGCTATACTATACTATGTACTATACAACACTACACTATAACAATACTGTACACAATACAAATAACAATAAAGTGACTGATAATAATACATATACAACACATTTGGCTCCATGAACCCTCAGAATGTCTCACACTCACCTGTTCACACTCACCTGTTCACACTCACCTGTCCACACTCACCTGTCCACACTCCCTGTTCACACTCACCTGTTCACACTCACCTGCTCACACACCAGGGATGCATGACAGCTACCAGCCAGGTATCACCACCCACACCTGGTTACGTTGGCCTTGATGTTGGGTAGGGTAGGGTAGGTGGGGAAGGTGATTAGGGTAATGCTGTAGCCGGTGATAATGTTGGAATGTTGTGGATAATCAGCTGATAAGTAGTGGCGGTAGCGTCCTCCTGAAGACAAGGACACAGGGTGATGAGGAATCTGGTTCATTGCAGAGTTTTGAATCATGGTGAACAGAGCTGATGGTTAATGCTTAAAGCTCTTTTCCTCGAATGTGTGTGGTGGTGGAGGCTGTTTTAACCTGTTTTTGCCGCCATCCACACACACTCGACAATCATTGATATTGTATATTATTTATCGCTTATTATATTCATATATAACATATAAATATAATAAGCGATCATAAGTACTTATATCTTCTTTTCTTCTTCATGCAGGTACCAACACAGATTGCCAGATGTTGATCTGTGAGTGTGACGGCAATGCGGCTATGTGCTTCGCTCAAAACGAGTATATAGAACAGCACTGGGCCCTTCCCAAGCAGAATTGCACAGACGACTAGCTGACTTACAGGCGAAAACAACTTCAATTTACAATGAAATACAGATCTGACAATAATATTTTCTTCATTTGATTTGATACAGTATGCGTATACACTATGTCAGGCGTTCACTATGTCAGGGCCAGGGACCCCTTACAGGGAAAATACATTTCCAAGGACACCTCAAAATCGTAACGCCAATTAAACAAACCGCTTACTACCATTTGTACTCTTTGCTGCCATTGGAACTATTTGTACTCACCCGTAACAAAAAAGCCGGCTTGTTCGCGGGTGCGAGCCGACACATCACTAGCGCGTAGTCTCTTTAGTAGCTCGTGCAACTGAAAGTCTCTCGTTATGCCGCCGATATATATTTAATCTATATAGATTATACCGCCCATATATACCGCTATATAATATATATATATAGATTATACTATATATATAATCTCTATATATAGATTATACCACCCGCCGTTCACCTATACTCTAATTATTTGAGTCAAATATGATGATAAACACACAGCTGTTTCGCGGCCCGGCAGTAACACCTCCACGGCCCGGTACCGGTCCGCGGCCCGGCGGTTGGGAACCCCTGCTTTAGGCGCATGTTTCATAGCAATGAACAGAAACACATTTCAATTTGAATCATGTTAACACCACTTATATACTTTGTGTATTTATATATAGTACATATTTATATAACAGTAACAATACATAATCCTACAATGATGAACCGTAACAAGATGGACAGTAACAAGATATTGTCCTTCCTTGTTCATGACTATGAACTGTTAGAAGATGTGGCATAGTCATAATAAACCCACATATTTTAAATGACAAGTCTGACTTTCATTGGAACTATTTGGATTCTAAAACTTTTCAACCTAAATACTACAGACCTGTTTCATAGTAAAAAAACTGAAACACATTTAAATTTGAATCATATTAATACTACTTATATACTTTTAAACAGAGTGTCAATTTATTCTAATTGCATTTTGACTCAACTTGACAGCAGTTTTACTTAAGTAATTGATCCTAAAATCTTTCAGAACAGTTAACAGTAAAAATATGTAAAAACAGCAACATGACATAGTCATGCCGCCGATATATATTTAATCTATATATATATAGATTATATCGCCCATATATACCGCTATATAATCTATATATATAGATTATACTATATATAATCTCTATATATAGATTATACCGCCCGCCGTTCACCTATACTCAAATTATGTGATTCAAATATGATGATAAACACACAGCTGTTTCGCGGCCCAGCAGTAACACCTCCACGGCCCGGTACCGGTCCGCGGCCCGGCGGTTGGGAACCCCTGGTGTAATGCACGCTGCAACTGGAGTCTGGAGCAGTGATAACGTGTTCTTTTGAGGGATGGATCACACTTCACTATCTGAAGGACCAATCAGGGTTTGGCGGATGTCAGGAAAACACGACCTTCCGGAATGCATAGTGCCTACTGTTAAGTTTGGTGGACGAGGGATAATGGTCTGGGGTTTCTCAGGGTTTGGGCTAGGCCCCTTAGTTCCAGTGAAGGGTACTCTTAATGTAAAAGGATACAGAGACATCCAAGCCAATTGGGCGCCTCCAACTTTGCGGCTACAGCTTGGGAGAGGCCCTTTGCTGTTCCAGCATGACGTACCCCTGTGTACCAGGTCCACAATCACACGGTTAGACGAGTTTAGTGTAGAGGAACTCGATTGGCCTGCACAGAGCCCTGACCTGACCTCAGCAATCTGACAATTAGCAATTAGAACACTGACTGAGATGCTATGTTGGCTGAATGGGCACACATTCCAACAGACACTCTGTGTCTTGTGGAAAGTCTTCCCAAAAGAGTGGCAGCTGTCATAGCCACAAAGGGGGGGTCCAACTCCATATTAAGGCCCATGGTTTTTAAATGGAATGCTCAACAAACTGATTGTTGTGATGACAGTTAGACTTTTGGCCATAAAGTGAATATTTATAAACAGTACAGTGTTTTTATTGATTCATCTGTTCTAATAAATAATAGGCATGAATAAATAATACAGCATGTGTCAATGATTACATGTTTAAATGACAAACTGTGCCTGTGTACGTGCTCATATATCTTGTGAGATATATGAGCATGCATGTATTGTGTGATCATGTATGTTGTTTTAGAGTAAAATGTATGCTCAAAGAGATCTGATGAAGTGGTGGGAAATACAAGAGTAGCAGGCCTGTGATGATAATAATATATATTTACTATATATATATATATATAATAAATAATATAAACCATTAAGTAAGCGTCAGCAGGGTGGCAGGATAGCTATGTCTATTAGGACTTGGCTTGGGAACCAGAAGGTCGCCGGTTCAAGTTCCCGAAACACCTGGGCACTTCCGAGGTGCCCTTGAGCAAGGCACCAGACCCCTCCACTGCTCCCCTGTATATACAATAGCTGCCCTCTGCTCCTAAAACTAGAATGGGTTAAATGCAGAGAAACTCATTTCACTGTGTGTACATGTATGTAATCAATAAAGAGTATTAAAGTATGATTTAGCAGGAATATTATTAATTTGTAACATGAAGACATCTCAAGTTGTTCTCGTCTTGGCCGTCAGTCTTCCATTCTGTAAGTATACTATTTATATATATATATATATATATATCAGTGGTGAAGCATCAGGGCCTTCAAGGTATTCAGAGAAGACCCTGGAACTCTCAGATGAAACAAAAAAAATCGAATTAATTGTTTTAATCAAAATTAATCAAATTTAAATAAAATGAATAAATGAGAATTGTATCTGTGTTGTTGATCTGTTATATTACAGTGTTAAGTTGATTTGTTTTTCTTTCTCAGTCCATGCACTACGCATTTGAGTGGTTTTGTGTTGGAAAAACAATGCAACCAATCAGATATTTTTCTAGGTTGCTGGGAAGAATATCCTTCAACCAAAGTATTCCCGATGACTTTGGCCCTTAGACTGAATGAGAGCGTACGTTTGGATTGACAATTTGATCAACCAATCATATAGTGATTTGTAGCCAATGGGCGTATTCTTTCAGATTTCCCCACAGCTCAATAGGGAGCTAGAAGGTATACTGGCTGGAGCGAGAGTGGATCTAGTGCTACGTTTTTTCTACGTAGGATTTTACGTCAAAATGGCGAAGGCGAAGATGATGGGCTGTTACTTCACTACATGGACACTGCTTTACCAACTATGGTACACTTGGAAATTGGCTGCGACAATCTTATCTGCCTAAATGAGATAAGGCATAAAGTGACTGCCGTGACGTCCGTCTGACTAGAAAAACGGAATTTTCGAATGGGGGGGGGGGGGGGGGGGGGTGGTGGTCTACAGCAGGGGTTCCCAAAGTGGGGGTCGCGGGACCCCGAGGGGGGGGTCGCGAGATGATTTCAGAATCCTCTTGATGTGACCCATGAGGTTTATTTATTTTTTATTTTATTATTATTATTTTTTATTTATTTTTTATCATTTGTATTATTATTATTGTTAATAATAACGTGAGTGACAAATAAAGGAATTCCCACAGATTCACGACAGTATCATCATTGAAAAAAAGCCACACAGGATGTTCGCGATCGCGATGTCCGCGATTTTCTTCTCCCATATATTTTGGATTTTATAAATGAATTGATCAGGGGTGGGTTTCCCGAAGCCTTCTTAACGCTACGTCGTTCGTAAGTTCCACCTTAAGCTGTACCTTAACGTCTCGCCGTGTTTCCCGAAACGTTCTTAGCTAAGTATACCTTCCGTAAGTGACACTTTCGTAAGGCAGGTCTGGAGCTCTCTTAACTCCACCTTAGCGATGTTGTCAGCTCTCTCCGCTAGTGGCCACCACTGTTCCGACCCGCAAGCCTCTGAAATCAGCTGTTGGCCTAGTTTAATTTCAATCTGTGAATCAATATGTAGTTCATAACGGTAATAATATACAACAAAAATACCACATTAATGGGAATGTTTTCATGCCGAAATTGTACATTACGGTGGATACATTTTGCACTTTATTGAACATGAAATCGCCTCTTAAACTCCTAAAACTCGAAAACAGTGCTTCACGATTCAGCGCCACCTCACCCAGCATGACCTCCATGTCCACATTGGTGACGCTGGCGGACCGCTTTTTGCGATGTTTTTGCCCTGACATCAGTGGCGTAGCGGAGGCCCCCGCAGACCCCGCGGTGCGGGGGAGCCCCGGAGTTTAGGAGGCCCCCACCCCCAGGCCCCCCCCCTACCTGTTAAGTTGCTAGGCACCACGGTTTGACTGGCCATCTGGCATACCTGCCGGCCCGGACCACCACCCTACCATCGGACTTCACGATCGCGTCAACCCCCCCCCCCCCCCCCCATATCTAATCTAGTTACATATCTAATGTTCATTTCTTGTTGGTGCGCTTTTATTGAAATTGTCAGCCAATCAGAGAGAATTGTGAACTACACCAGTTATGTGATGGGGCTGCTGGTTAATCAACCCTAATTGCAAAGTTATTTAAGGCACCATGACAATGATATAAAAAATATTTAAATCAACCTTTTCTTGCCAAATAAGGTGTACTGGTAGGTGGCGTAATTTGCTGAGGTGGTGTAGCGGGAAGAGGCTTGATATCACAATCTGAGGTGGCGGGCTCGTGCCACCTGTAGGCAATCATTAGATTTACGGTTTGATAATTGAGTTTGTAAGTTTTAAATTCTATGAATATGTTCTCAGTCATGATAAATGCAATATTCTTTAGTATTCCTGCAGTGTTTTATTGATAAAGAACACCACATCCTCTCATAACGCGGTGAAACAGTCGCTACCTGGAGTGAAAAGTCGATTCTCGAGTCATCGATTTCAGCACAACGTCGGACGTAAGAAGGTATACCTTAAGCAACCTCCTAAGGGATAGTTCGTGGAACACACGTAGAACAGTAAACAACTTTAGTAAGGTATACCTTTCAAGTCTTCGTAACACGCTAAGAGACAACGTTATCGGGAAACCCACCCCTGGCCTTTTTATTGTCTGTCTTAGAGGCAGTTTGTTGAAAGCAGAGCTTTTGAAACACATTCTAAACAGTTAATGTTTAATATGATAATTAGCTATGAAAGAAGCTAAAGAAACTAAAACAAGTTAAACATTGCTAACTATAAGAAATAGTTTAAAGATAAGAGTAAGCGTTCAGTCATTGTGTGTAAATATGTGTATGAATCAGCTACAAACTGCTCAATGGTTTGATGGTCTGCATCTCCTCTGCAATTTAAGTGGATTCAGCGTCTCTGCTCAATACGAAAATTTGAATAAAGTTGTTTGTATTGATTGCTCCTACCTGGACAAGGACAACCCGTAACACACCTGGCTACCAGGACACATGTGACCAGAGTACCAGACTGTGACCTGCCTCAGTGAGTGCATTATGAACCACTGCTGGGATGACCACCAATATTACATTACAGTGCATTGAATCTACTCTGTAGACTATTTTAGTTTTTAGAGTATTGAAGATAGACCAACTCATCAGTGAACATAGATGAGAGTCTACGTATGATTAAAGGGGGATATTGATTATACAATGATAATAGTGTAACAATCTGTATAATCAGTGGTAAGTGTAGTGTAAGGATGAGTAGACCATGTGCTGTGGGGATGTTGTAGGATTTAAACAACATAGAACTAAACAAAATAGAACAGAAGCCCAAAAGACAACATAGAACTAAACATAAAAATAAACCCTAAAGACATATACTTCATAACTCAACATAAGATTAAGACCAAAAGACAGCATATAACTAGAGGGCACTCAGTAAAGTGTACCAGTAGATCACCAACATCAAATCAACTGTTCCTTGATACATAAGTAATACAACTTACACAATTGTGAGTCATCTTGCTATCAGACAGACGTCCCATCATCGATGGCGGAGGTAACTAAACATAACACTAAGACCCAACGTACAACTACACATCGGACCAAGCCCTAAAGACAACATATAACTAAATATAAGACTAAGACACAACATAGTAAACTAAACATAAGACTAAACCAAAAAACAACTCAACGGCACAAAGGACTAAAAACCAACCCGCCTGTGTGGGAAGCGATTCAATTTTAAGGAATGAAATGCCATTTTGATTTCTGGTGACGTGTTGTTCTCTTACCTACCTTTGTTGAATGCACAATTGTAATTGTAATTGCTAAATGACTCCAACGTAATGTAATTATATGGCAAATGTGATGAAGCCTGCAGGCCCCACCTGCACAGGTGTACCACACCAACTTACGACCCTCTCAGCTCCCTGCACAGACAGGTAAACCGGAGAACCAGCAGACAGAGATAGGGTCATCACACAGCCAAGATTTAACAGATTTAATCAAAACCTTTGATTCAAGGTGTGGATGAATGATCCACATACCACATGTATTGAATTGAAGGCCTGGTATAGTAATTACGGGCCTCATCTCACGATACATTTTGATGGAATTTGATTTTAAAACAATTCTTCAATAATGATAAATGTTCTTCTCATCCTCCCCATCCCTCCTTTCTTATCTTTACCATACACGCAGCAATGAGCGCCTGTCAGATGTTCATCTGTGAGTGTGACAGCAGCTATGGTTCCATGTGTTTTTCCCAAAACAAAACTCATCCCAGCATCCCCATGATAACTACAACCAGGATCTCTGCAGTAAATTAGATCTCGATTAGCCTCTTCGGACAGACCCGATACATCCATTGGCACAGACACGCAGTGGGCAAACAGAAAGACGTTTAGGGCCTAACAAAGTCAATAAAAAAACACCATACACAACAGAACTGTGTTGGGATTAGCTATATAGAATTAGCTATATATATATAAATATAAGACTGTGGCAGATGCCTCTGCCAAATGCTGTTCTAATTGCTTATTTAGGGCTCCTCCCGAAGACAGGGGCCAGGTGAGGCTGCTTAAACCAGCTACCAACCACACACACAAACAAACACAAACACACACACACACACACACACACACACACACACACACACACACACACACACACACACACACAGATCAACTCATTTCGAGACCAATAAAGAGGATTTTATCCAGATTCACAAGAATAGTTTGATAGATCCTTCGGGCCTATTCTTAGACGTTGCAACCTCACCAAATCTAGTTTCATGGGAAATTGATATGAACACAAATGACAAGGTGGACATGCACTCACACCAATACATTCTGTTCCTGAATCTGACTGGTTTATGCAGCCACCAGCAGGTTTAACCTGGCCCCAGTCCGACTAGTCTATGGGTCATTTGTAATCAAGGCCCAAACCATCTTTAAATATAGCATTTTCCACTGAGAATTAAAGTAATGTCAGCCGTTTGTTTTAGCAGACCGAAACTTGACAGTCACGTGACATGAACGCAGGGCCAGCTGATAGGAGCACTGGACCAGAGAGGGCTCATAGGGGTCATTTTGGGAGTATTGACAAACAACCTACCGGTACTCTGTCCTTTAGGTTGGAAGAAGGGCTGGTTTTGTTTATTATCATATATCAACATTTATTGTCTGTTTTCTGTTCCCCAGATTTAGGTTTCCTGGGTTTAGATGAGCAGCATTCCACAGCTTCCATGGTTCCATGGCCGTTGAAACAAACATTAAAAACATTTATATGATCCACATTGATTGATCTGGTAGACTGGTCAATCGTATGTGCATGCGCTTGCTTATTGGTGCACAGAATGGCTACAGGAAAGTTAAGAGGAAGCTTTGACTGTCAGCCAATATGAACCGCCCCTTGCTGATATCATAATCAACATAAGTTGATTGGCTCATATGAGGTGTTCCAGCCACAGACGTTAATCGCCAAAATGAAGCCATCTCACTTCCTACTTGCCATGTGCGCCAGTCTCCCAGGCTGCAAGTACTACAATTTTTTTTCTATATCAATGGATGATTATACTTATAAGCCAGTAAGAGATTCAAGATTCAAGATGTTTTTATTTGCCAGTTGCAACTGCAAAGTACAATGGCGTGCTTACTCCCTGTTCCCTCCCGCAGTATGAATGTCCTCCAATTGAACACTATACACTATACTATGTACTATACTTATACTATATTCTAACAATAATGTACACATTAAAAATAATAAAGTGACTGATGGATGAAATATACATATATACACGTGTTGAATTGTGCAAAATGCATTTAAAAACATTTTAAAGTGCCAGTAGTGCAGCAGCATCATGAATACAGTGCAATACAGTGCAGTAACCATAATGAGTCCAGAAAGTGTATGTAATATGGGTGACAATGTTATGATAGTGGCAGCATCCGTACAAGGACTTGTACGGATGCTGCGGAACCGGTGACATAGGGGAGGGAGAAGAGATTGTGCCCCAGGTGGGTAAGTAAGGATCAGATTTATTTTTGCTCTGATTGATTCTCCTTACATTTACATTTACATTTACATTTAGGGCATTTGGCAGACGCTTTTATCCAAAGCGACTTACAAGGTGTACATTAGTTGAAGCAGACAATAGCATAACACTGGGGTACGCAAACATATAAATACAGCAGTTCACAAGTATTCATATTGACAAGATGAATAACACAATTTCGTACTGCTAGGTCACCTGCTTAAGTAGCTGTGATAAGAGCGTGTTAACAACATTAAGGACATACACTTGCTAACATATACAACATGCTAAGAGCTATTAATGTCAGGACTTAAGCAAGTTTAGGGGTTTCACAAAGGAGAGTCCAGGTGGACTCTGAACAGGTGGGTCTTGAGTCTCTTGCGGAAGCTGGCGAGGGACTCTGCCGTCCTGACATGAGACGGGAGTTCATTCCACCACTGTGGGGCCAGAGCCGTGAAGAGCTGGGTTTTGGACGAGCGATGTTTGGTTGACCTTAGTGAAGGTCGAACAAGTCGCCTGGCAGAAGTTGAGCGGAGCGCTCTGGCTGGGATGTAGGGTTTGACCAACGCCTGGAGGTAGGCCGGGGCAGTTCCATTGACTGCCCTAAAGGTCAGCACCAGAATCTTGAATTTGATGCGAGCATTTACCGGAAGCCAGTGGAGTTCGCGGAAGAGAGGGGTCACGTGGGAGAATTTCGGTAGGTTGAATACCAGGCGTGCTGCTGCGTTCTGGATGCGTTGGAGGGGCTTGGTTGCAGAGGCGGGGAGTCCCGCCAGGAGAGAGTTGCAGTAGTCGAGGCGGGTGATGACGAGCGCTTGGACCAGGATCTGCGCCGCTTCACGTGTGAGGAAGGGCCGGATCCTGCGGATGTTGTAGAGGGCAATTCTGCAAGATCGGGCCACCGCGGTGACGTTGGCATTGCAGGACAGCTGGTCATCTACCACCACACCAAGGTCTCTTGTTGTGGTTGAGGGGGAGACTTGGGTGTTCTCGATGGTGACCAGTAGGTCCATCTGAGGGCAGTCTTTCCCCGGTATGAAGAGGAGCTCAGTCTTGTCAAGGTTGAGCTTCAGGTGGTTGGCGGCTGTCCATCTGCTGATGTCGGCCAGGCATTTCGAGATGCGTGTTGCTATTTGGGTTTCTGAGGGGGGAAAGGAGAGAAACAGTTGAGTGTCATCCGCATAGCAGTGATAGGAGAAGCCATGAGATGCGATTACAGAGCCTAGCGATTTAGTGTAAAGAGAAAACAGAAGGGGTCCCAATACTGAGCCTTGAGGAACTCCGGTGTCCAGGGTGCAGGGTTTGGACAGGGAACCGTTCCATGTGACCTGATAAGTCCGATCTGCGAGGTAGGAGGTGAACCAGGATAACGCAGTTCCAGCGATTCCAAGCTCGGCGAGAGTGGAGAGGAGGATCTGGTGGTTCACTGTGTCGAACGCCGCAGACAGGTCGAGAAGGATCAGTACCGATGAGAGGGACGAGCTTCTGGCATCACGAAGAGACTCTGTCACTGCGAGCAGTGCCGTCTCCGTGGAGTGCGCAGCCTTGAAGCCTGACTGGTGAGGGTCGAGGAGGTTGTTCTGGGAGAGATAGGAAGAAAGTTGTGAGGAGACAGCCCGTTCAAGGGTTTTGGACAGGAATGATAGGAGAGATACCGGTCTGTAGTTTTGGACATCAGTGATGTCTAGGGATGGTTTCTTGAGGAGCGGCTTGATTCTGGCAGTCTTGAAGGCTGCCGGAAACAGGCCTGCCTCAAGGGAGATGTTGATTTGGGATGTAAGGAAGGGAAGGATATCGCCCGAGATGTCCTGGAGAAGAGAGGAAGGGATTGGGTCGAGGGGGCAGGTGGTAGGGTGGTTAGATGTCACCAGTTTGTTAACTTCATCGGGGGAGAGGGGGTTGAAACAGGTAAGGTTAGTGGGGGTGGGAGAGGAGGGAGGGAGGAAAGCGGTGGGGGTGAAGGAGGAGGTAATGTCGTTCACCTTCTTCGTAAAGAAGGTGACAAAGTCATCAGCTGAGAGGGAGGAGGGAGGGGGAGGGGAGGGGGGGTTGAGGAGGGAAGAGAACATGGAGAAAAGTTTCCTTGGGTTAGAGGCAGAAGAGTTTATTTTTGTACGGTAGAAGGCAGATTTAGCAGCCGATACCGTGGAGGTGAAGCCAGCGAGGAGACGGAGGTAGTGAGCGAGGTCATCAGAGGAGTCCGATTTCCTCCATTTTCTCTCGGCCGCCCGTAGCTCTGCTCTACAAGCCCGCAGAGGTTCGGACAGCCAAGGAGGTGGAGGAGAGGCTCGTGCTGGTCTGGAGGTGAGAGGACAGAGAGAGTCGAAGGAGGAGGAGAGAGAGGAAGTCAGAGTGGAGGAGGCTTCCTCCACCGACAAGAGAGAGAATTGTTGGGGGGATGGTAGTGAGGATAGGACAGATGCGGAGAAAGAAGAGGGAGAGAGAGTTTTCAGGTTACTACGGAAGGTAACAATGTGGGGAGTAGTGGGTAGGGAGGTGGGGGATTTGAGAGGGAGAGAGAAAGCAACAAAATGGTGATCAGAGACAGGGAGGGGTGTGACCGAGATCACCGAGGTGGTACAGGATCTTGTGAAGACAAGATCCAGTTGGTTCCCAGCTCTGTGGGTAGGGGGAGAAGGAGTGAGTGTTAGACCGAATATGGCAAAAAAGTTAATGAATTCAGGAGATTGTAACTTATCCGACTGGATGTTGAAGTCACCCAGAACCACGAGTGGGGTGCCGTCCTCAGGAAAGCAGCTGAGGAGGGCGTCCATCTCGTCAAAGAAGTCACCAAGAGGGCCCGGTGGTCGGTAAATTACGGCAATGTTGAGCCTAGTTGGGATTGTAACAGAAACAGCATGAAATTCGAGTGCCGATCTGGTCAGATGACCCAGAGGGAGTACCTGATATGACCAGTTTGGAGAGACTAGGAGTCCCGTTCCTCCACCACGCCCAGAGGGTCGGGGGGTGTGGGTGAAGGAGTAGGTCGCGGAGAGAGCAGCTGCGGTAGCCGTGTTCTCAGGGGTGATCCAGGTCTCGGTGAGAGCCAGGAAGTGGAGAGACTGGAGTGCGGCGTAGGCCAGAATGGTTTCTGTCTTCTTGACCGACGATTGGCAATTCCAGAGTCCCCCTTTCACCACAAGATCTGTGAAGGTAGAAATAGTAGGATAGAGGAGATTGGAAGGGTTGCGGCGTCGAGAGGGAGAGCCTCGATGCCATCTATTGCGGGAGGATGTCCAGACTACAATGGAATGACGACACATAGCAAGGGTAGGGGGACTAGATTTGGCTAAGTAGGACTAACTCCCTAGACAGACTCCAGTAGAACGACTCCTTGGTCTTTGTTCTGGGTCTTAGTTCCTGGGGCCTGACGCTAAATGCTGACGCTAACAAACTACTTCTATGTTAATAGCCTATGCGATAGGGAGAGAGACTCATGCAGGGTCCTTCTTTCCCCCCCGTTCCCAGTTACCACGCCCTGTGGCAGAGAGAGCTGGCCCGTGCTGGACTACGCCGACTACGGCTGCTACTGTGGGAAGGGGGGCTCTGGAACACCTGTTGACGAGCTGGACAGGTACAGTACATGAGGAAACCACCGCCTGGGGGTTGTGGTGAACACAGACAAATTAAAAAATGAAACAAATAAAGACAAAAATAGCATTCTATATATATATATATTTTCATTCATATTCAAATTAATGTGTTTGGGTTGTGCCATCACTGTATGAAATATAAAAACATAAAAACACGATTCTACATAAACAAACAGAACTTATTTGTAGTATAAGTGCTCAAAGAGGGAACAGGGTTTATGATTTACAGATGTTCAACAATAAACAAAGCTTCCAGACGTCACCCTGATTTAAGTGATTGTGACGTTAGTTTGCTGGCAGGAAAAATTTCTGCTTATCTCGATTTGTCTCCAGGTGCTGCCAGAGTCATGACCTGTGCTACAACGATGCCATGCAGCACAACGCATGCTGGCCCATTCTGGACAACCCCTACATAGAAATCTACAGCTATGACTGTGACAGGCCCACCAAGACCATCACCTGCTGAAGTGAGTGTCTCCCACACCAACGGACAACTGGTCACATGTTTGGATGTTTGACTGCAAAACTAATTTCTGTGATGTTTCAGATATACAGTACAGTATGTGATGATTTACAAAGTGTCAAGATTAATTGAGTTTACATTTGATTGACGCCGGGCTAGGGCTGAGTGGATACATTCATTTGATTTGAAAATAGGTTATTGAAAGCATTAACGATAACCTATTAAGATATTAGTGTCATGACTACACAATGTATTATAAAATAACAAACACTTTTTTAATCTTGGTATTATTATACATTACATTAGTCATTTAGCAGACACTTTTGTCCAAAGTGACTTACAGTAGTGCGTTCAACAAAGGTAGGTAAGAGAACAACTCGTCACCAGAAGTCAAAAGTGCATTTCATTCCTAACAAGTCTCCAAGAACTGAACCAGTGCTCTGATAAAAGTACAATAAATTGGCAAACAATAGAGCAATATCTAACTAACAAGCAAACAATCTACTTAGTAAGACACTAGTAAAAAGTATTAAGAGGACGCACTATGAGGAATGGTCCGGGTAGCGTTTCCTGAAGGTGAGTTTTCAGTCTGTGGCGGAAGATGGGCAGAGACTCTGCAATCCTATCATCCGTGGGGAGTTCATTCCACCACTTTGGGGCCAGGACAGAGAGGAGTGGTGACTGCATAGATCGGTCACAAGGGCCCCTAAGCGACGGGGCAAGCAGACGGCCAGAAGTAGCAGAGCGAAGTGGATGGGCAGGGATGTAGAGCTTGACCATTGCCTTGAGGTAGGAAGGAGCTGTTCCTTTCACTGCCCTGTAGGCTAGCACCAGGGTCTTGAACTGGATGGAGCAGCTACAGGGAGCCAGTGAAGAGAGCGAAGGGTAGATGTGTGGGAGAACTTGGGGCAGTTGAACACACGCAGTTGTTGCTAGGTGTAGTGAAATGATCACACAGAGGTTTCTGCTTGCTGTCTTTATTTGTATCGCAACTCCATACAAACAATTGCACTCGTGCTTTGTTCAACCCCGGCCGGCTTGTTGCAGGTGCCGCTTATATGGTGACGTAGCCGGAAGCAAAACCTGTTGCTTAAAGGGACAGAGTGTAAACACCTATGACATCTCCCTTTTTTTTAACGTTTTCAAAACAAAACAAGTAGCACGTAAACAGTCAATAACTACAACAAATTATATCTATTTTGGCCTTACCTTTAACTTAAATTATTATATTGTCTCAATAAGTCTGACAACTGGCTTAATGACACGTCCAGACCTGGTCTGAACCAGTCCCGGTGTTTGTTCAGGTTTTGCGACCCCACCTGGACTCAGACAACCAGTCGCTCGACTGGTAGACTGGGGAACCACCCCAGTACTCCCAGCGGCTGCAGGTGAGTCGGTTTGGGCAGGACGAGGCGTTGGTACCGTCCGGAGATGGTGACGGTTCCGCTGCAGCACCACTCCTCCCTGTGTGTTGATGAGGTATGACCTTGGGGTGATACACTCGTCCTTCAAAACCACCGCTGGTGTCGTCCAAGCCTTTTCCTGATCCAGCTTGGTGTGGACCATGTCTCCTCGCTGTAGAGGCAGTAAAGGCCTGGCCCCATGGTGGCGGTTGTACAGTCCTCCTGTTGGGCCACTTGGGTCGAAGATTCCTCACCAGTGTAGGGAGTGTCGCTCTGTAGCACATGAGAGCCATTAGTGGGTCGTCCTGCTGGAGGATTCTCTTTGCGGTTTGTACCGCTCGCTCCGCATGACCGTTCCCTGAGGAGGGTGGGGACTTGACGTGACGTGTCTGAAGTCTAACTGTCTTGCCAGCTCCTTGAATTCTCCACTCGAGAATTTAGGTCCGTTGTCGCTCACCACCTCATCCGGGATTCCAAACCTAGCAAAGGTTGCTTTCATTCGTTGAATAACCTGAGTGGTGGTTGTGGACGGCAGGTGTAGTATCTCCAGGAACCGGGAATAGTAATCCGAGATCACTAGGTAGTTTAGCTTTTTGTGTTCACAGAGGTCCAGGGCAATCCTTTCCCAAGGCCGATCAGGCAGTGGCGTGGAGATGAGCTGCTCCTTTTGCTGGGACCGCTTCTGTTCCTGACAAGACTGGCACAACATCACAGTGTTCCTTAGTTCTTTTGAGAGCCCTGGCCACCAAACTGATGAGCTTGCTCTGCCTCTGCACTTTGTGAGCCCTTGGTGTCCGTCATGTATCCTCTGGAGAATCTCCTCTCTCAATGCCCTTGGAACAACAATCCGATTTCCCCGTATGACTAAGTCATCAGCCTCCGACAGTTCATGTTTCACCAAAATGTACTCCCTGACATTTATTGGGATGCTTGCCCTATGTTCAGGCCATCCTCTTCTTATGAGGTTGACGACTGACAGTAGCTCGCTGTCAGCTGCGGTTTCTCTTCGGATGTTGTCCATTCTCGTTGGTGATGCTGGGATGCCCTGTATCACTGCGGCCACGTAGCATGCCACCTCGTCGTGTGTCTCCTTCTCCTCCCTTGTGTGGGTCCGTGGTCTCCGGGACAGGGCATCAGCAACGACGAGTGCTTTCCCAGGCACATATTCCGCCACAGGCTTGTACCTCATGAGTCTCATCAGAAGGCGCTGGCATCTCACGGGAATGGTGTCTAGGCTCCTGTTGTTGAGAAGCGGCACCAATGGTTTATGATCGGTCTCGAGCTTGAACTGATCCAAGCCGCACAGATACTTGTCAAATTTCACACAGGCCCACTCCCCCACCAGACACTCCTTCTCAATCTGGGCATAACGTGTCTCGGCTTCAGAGAGACGTCTGGAGCAGTATGCGACAGGCTTCCACATCTCTCCGTGGAGCTGGAGGAGCACGCCTCCCAGTCCGTAACTACTGCCGTCAGCAGACACAGCTGTGGGCTTGGTGACGTCATAGAAGGCTAGGACTGGAGCTTAACTTGGCCGTTATCTCATCACAGGTAGGTAGGATGTAACGCTCTCTTTTGACAGATTCATTAAGCCTTTTGAGGTCGACGCAGATTCTTACCTTGCCGGTGTTCTTTTTCAGGACCGGTACGATGGGTGCACACCAGTCTGTAGGCTGTGTGACCTGCTCGATGATACCATTGTTCACCATTCTTTGCAGTTCCTCTTTTACCTTCTGTAGCATGGGAAAAGGCACTCGACGTGCAGTGTGTATGGCGGAGGGTTGGACCCCCTCTTTCAACCGTATTTTTACTGGTTCGGTTTGCAGCTTGCCATGCTCCCCGTAGGCCTGCAGGTGGTCGCTGCCGTAGTGTGGTTGCATTACCTCATCTACTCTCCTCACCAGGTTCATCCGAACTGACAGGGACTGGCTGAGCAGATTGTTGACCCTTTGTCCCCGGACTACATAGGCTGTGATTGGGTACCTCTTCCCCTTATAGCTGGCCGTAACGTTGAAGCGGCCAAGACACAGTAGCTCGCCCCCCGGGTTGTCCAGTGGAATGTCCGTCGGTTGCAGTGCTCTTTTTGGAGTGAGAGAGTGAAACATGTCCTCACCTGTTATGTTGACATCAGCTCCAGTGTCTATCTTGAATTGCACTGGAGTAGAATCCATATGTAGCTGCACAGTCCACTGTTTCTTAATCTCACTAGCACTGCTAACTGAACCTAAAAAATAAGAGGTTTGCTGCCTAGCTTCCTCTGGCTCGGTAACCTCTTCCACTGACCTGCCACTGCGACACACTCTAGCCCAATGTCCGATTTGATGACATTTATGGCATGTCGCTTTGCCTGCAGGGCACCTTTCTTCTTTGTCATGCCGTGCTTTCCCACATTTGCCACATTTCCTTGCATGTCCTCCCCATTTATTATCTTTTGACTTATCACCTTGTTTCCAGTTCTTATATTTATTTTTATATTGTACTTCTTGTATGGATCCGGCAGTATCTCCCTGCATGTTCACTTGTGCCGTGACCTCCTCAGATTGTCTGATGGTCTGTATCGCCACCGCCAGCGAAAGATCTGCCATCAGCTGTAGTTTGCGTGAGAGCTCTTTATCCAACATCCCGACAACGATGCGATCACGGATGTTCTCCTCTCGACATTTCCCAAACTCACAGTGCTCAGATAAATCATATAAGGCTCTGATGAAACCTTCTGCCTTCTCCCCTGGTAGAAACACACCCTTCCGTGGATAACGTTCCGCCGTGGGAAAAAATTGTCATCAAAGTTTCCCACGGTAGTACGGTAGTAAAGTCATTCTCATTGTCTTCATCTTCGAACTTAAAAGACTTAAAAATGTTTTCCGCTTAGACAGCTCACCTGCACCTGTCCACCTTCTTTATCCAGTTTGGTCGCAGTCCTATAGCGTTGAAAACGTTGCTTCCACTCCGGCCACTCTGTAGGTTTGTCAAAAGAAAAACTTGATGGGGGGTTAAACTTCGCCATTCCTCCAGCGTGGTGACTCACTGGCCACTTCTGACACCATGTAGTGAAATGATCACACAGAGGTTTCTGCTTGCTGTCTTTATTTGTATCGCAACTCCATACAAACAATTACACTCGTGCTTTGTTCAACCCCGGCCGGCTTGTTGCAGGTGCCGCTTATATGGTGACGTAGCCGGAAGCAAAACCTGTTGCATAAAGGGACAGAGTGTAAACACATATGACACTAGGATCAATTATGTCAATCAACTAAACTAAAAAAAAAAAATGTAAAAAAAATGTCAAGAGGAAGCAGCAGAGAATGACCATGTTTTCACATACTGTTTATTAAAGGCTTTATCCAATAGAAGGCAGATGCCATTTTTCTAATGTCTTTCGTGAGGCGGTGGCTAGGGTAGAGCTTCACCTCGACATTTGTGTCCAGTTAAAAACCAAAGCTCAATCAATCAGACTGATCTGCAGATCAGTGGTTCCCCAAAGCTAGTTTCTCTGCCATATACAAAAAATATATATATAATGGGCCTACTGTTGAATGTGGGTGCATTGGTGGACAGTCACTTAATGTACTTAATGTTATGTGCAGAATTATAGGTATATATATACACAGACATATTTTTTATTTATCCTGAGGGAAATTAGTTCTCTGCATTTGACCCATCATAGTGTTAGGAGCAGTGGGCAGCCATTAGTACAGCGCCCGGGGAGCAGCGTAGGGAGTGCCTTGCTCAAGGACACTTAGGCAGTAACCTGGTGTTTCCGGGTCTTGAACCGGCAACCTTGTGGCTCCCAAGCCAAGTCCTTATCCAGTGAGCTACTGCCCCCTAAATATATGGTATATATACAAATATATATATATATACACATATATATATACTGTATATATATATATACACGTGTATATATACACATATATGTATATATATATATGTGTATATACATGTGTATATATATATGTGTATATATATGTGTATATATATGTATATGTGTATATATATATATGTGTATATATGTGGTACAGAGTTCAGAGGTGGGGCTGTCATCGTGGTACAGAGTTCAGCAATCCATCCACCAATGTTATATATACTAAATAGAGGGTCGCACTTTATATATATATATATCTATATATTTGGACTGAGGAGAATGTCTGTCATTCGTTTTTGTTTTTCACAGGTAACAATAATCAATGTGAGATGTTCATCTGTGAGTGTGACCGAGTGGCGGCCATGTGCTTCGCCCAAACACAAAACCCAGACCACGCTCAGCTCCCCAGTGAGCGCTGCCAGTAGGCCCACTCCAAGTCAATCACTGCTGCCATTCTACTGAATGGAATGAATAAAGACTCATCAGAAATATGGATGTTGTTATTGTTTTTATTCATGCATGTTTTAAAAATAGTTTCTAGTATCTAATTGGAGTCCAGTCCTCTCTACACTGAGGGCTCCAGAGGTTCATCACCATTTGGCTTCACAGACATAGCAGTACTTGAGTGTACAGTCTGCATCGTTCCACAGCCTGAGCTTGCGCTCATCACTGGGGTGAAGCTGCCCACAGTCCTCTCCCTGGTGTCCGGCAACCCAATCATCAGGCTGCCCATCAAGCTAAACACGGGGTCAAAATAAATAAATATCAACGTTGTAGGCCAACTTGAACAACCCTATTGATAGTAAATAGGACACAACACACTTTGTCTCCGAGATTGCAGCGGTTGGGTGTGTCATTTGTGCTACTTCCGAATTAAAGGATAACTTTAGGATTTTTCAACCTGGACCCTGTTAGTGACTAATGTGGACAACAATTTTTGAAACTGGTACAGTATGAACGAGAGCACCTCAAAAGAGCTGCCCACTGCTCCTAATACTAGGATGGGTTGTATGTACAAATGTATGTGACCAATACAGAGGATTCAATCCTCCAGATTTAGATTTAGATTTTTTAGCTTTTTATCGCGGCTATCTTTGTTCAGGAACTCGGACGTCCCGCCCAAAGTCACAGCTGGATTATCTCTGACCATCTTGGGCACGATTACACGCAAGCGTTGCAGGAAGAAGCGAGGGAAGCGAGCCGGCATGCTAGTCAGGCTGAGATGTCGATCCGATCGCCCCCCTACTACCCACCATTCTACTGGCTAATGTACTGTCTCTGGACAATAAGTTAAGCGAGCTACAGGCTCGTATTCAATTCCACGGGAACTAAGGACAACTGTATCATCTGCCTTACGGAGACATTGATGTCGGAGGGGGTTACCGATGCAGCTATCGAGCCGACGGGATTTTCCGTCCACCGGGCGGACAGAACAAAGGCTCTCTCCGGTAAAGATCACAAAGGGGATCACAAACATGTACACCCCCTCAAGTCTTTCTGTTCCCCGGACCTGGAGAACCTGATTCTTATGTGCCGTCCATACTGGCAACCTCGGGAGTTTACAGCAGTAACCGTGACCGCTGTTTACATTCCCCCACAAGCCAAAACGGACACAGCGCTGAAGGAACTGTATGGGTCTATCAGCGAGCAGGAGTTGGCACACCCTGAGGCTGCTCTCATCGTGGCGGGGGACTTCAACAAGGCGAACCTGGAGAAGGTTCTCCCGAAGTTCTACCAACACATAACGAGCAACACACGGGGGATCCTCGACCACTGCTACACTACCTTCCGTGATGGCTACAAGGCCCTCCTCCACCCACCGTTCGGCAAATCAGACCACCGCTCTATCCAGCTATTCCCCGCCTATAGACAGAGACTGAAGCAGCAACCAATCGCTGTGAGAGAGGTCCAATGCTGGTCGGACCAAGCGGACTCTATGCTGCAGGATTATTTTGATTGCGCTGACTGGGACATGTTCCGCATTGCCTTGGACAATAACATCAACGAGTACGCATCCTCGGTCACCGGGTTCATCAAGAAGTGCATAGATGACGTTGTTCCGACCAAGTCGGTTCGGATACACCCCAACCAGAAACCGTGGATTAACGGCGATGTTCACGCTGCCCTACACGCGCGTAACGCCTCCTTTGGCTCCGGGAATATGGAGGAATATACGACAGAGTAAAGGACAGAGTGGAGGAGAAATTCAAGAGCCACGATGCGAGAGGTATGTGGCAGGGGCTACAGACGATAACGAACTTCAGAGGGAGAACCAGTTGTGTAGAGAACTCCTCTACCTCCCTCCCAGGAGAGCTAAATACTTTTTTTGCTCGGTTCGACGTGAACTGCAGCCCACCGAAGCCAGCGGCGAGGAGACCAGCCTGCTGAACATCTCGGAGGCGGATGTGCGCCGCACCTTCAAGCGGTTGAACATCCGTAAGGCGGCAGGCCCCGACGACATCCCGGGCCGCGTCCTCAGAGCATGCGCAGACCAGTTGGCAGGAGTCTTTGCAGACATCTTCAACCTCTCCCTGTCCCAGGCTGTTGTTCCCGCGGTCTTCAAGATGTCCACCATCGTGCCTGTCCCTAAACAACCCAAGGTAACATGCCTGAATGACTATAGACCTGTAGCCCTCACCTCAATTGTCAGCAAATGCTTCGAGAGGTTGGTCAAGGACTTTATTTGCTCCGTGTTACCTGCCACGCTGACTCATTTGCATATCGTCAAAACAGATCCACAGATGACGCAATTGCCATGGCCCTCCACACTGCCCTTTTCCACCTGGAGGGAAAGAACTGTTATGTGCGAATGCTGTTTGTGGACTACAGCTCAGCGTTCAACACGATAGTTCCTGCCAAGCTCGACTCCAAGCTTCGAGGTCTAGGCATGCCCCCATCCACGTGCAGCTGGATACTGGACCTCCTGTCGGACCGCCGCCAGGTGGTGAGGATGGGCAGCACCACCTCAGAGCCACTAACCCTCAATACGGGAGCCCCCCAGGGATGTGTGCTGAGCCCTCTCCTCTACTCCCTCTATACCCACGACTGCATGGCTATGCACAGCTCCAACGTCTTCATCAAGTTTGCTGACGACACGACAGTGATGGGCCTGATCGCCGGCAACGACGAGACAGCCTACAGGGAGAAGGTTGGATCGCTGGAGCAGTGGTGCCAGGAGAACAGCCTCGCCCTCAACGTCAAGAAGACCAAGGAGCTGATCATGGACTACAGGAAGCAGAGAGGAGAGCACAGCCCTATCTCCATCGACGGTGTTGCAGTAGAGAGGCTCAGAATTTTCAAGTTCCTCGGCGTGCAAATCTCCGAGGACCTCACATGGTCCACACACACCACGCACGTGTTGAAAAGGGCCCAACAACACCTGTATTTCCTCAGGCATCTGTGGAAATTCAGCATGGGCCCCCGCATCCTGAGAACATTCTGTACCGGCACCATCGAGAGTGTTCTAACAGGGTGTATCACCGCCAGGTACAGGAACTGCACTGCACTCGAGCGCAGAGTGCTTCAAAGGGTGGTGCGGATGGCCCTGTATATCGTTGGAGGTGAGCTCCCCTCCCTTCCTGCGACTGAAGGAATTGGTTCACTTTGAATCAGCTCCCCCTCTTCCTCCCACGCAGGTTTTTTATGTGTCTGAAAACGTTGCGGCTTCCGCAGGCTCAAACGGATCGGATTGATCTAGGATAGCATGAGAAGAGGAACACACAAGTATTTTCACACAAATACTTTGAGTGTAGTACTTTGGTTTGCTCAATGTCGAAGAGTGTGTTTTTTTTCCATAAACATGAAATATGTCAAATCACGTAATTGTTTTAAATATTTTTCAATATATTTTTATTTTTCATTATTTCATTATTAAACTGCATTTTGTGATAATACATCATGACTGTTTCAGACAACTAGGGAAGAGAGCTGCTTTTTAAACTAGACTGCATTTCTATATAAACAACTTTTCTAACCAGTGCGGCCACTCAAAGCTTTTACTAAGTCGAGCCTCACACTCACCCTTTCATACACACATAGCAACAGCAGTCAGCAGTCAGCCATGCAAGGTGACATCCAGCTCGTCAGGAGCAGTTATGGTTAGGGTGTTTTTGCTCAGGGACACCTCGACACATGGCTAGGAGAAGCCAAGGGATTGAACCAGCAACCTTCCGGTTGTCAGACCACCCGCTCTACCTCCTGAGCTACTGCCGGCCCTAACTGCATTTCAGACTTTATTATTTATTATTTCTCCCCTTGACCTGCCTAGTGGACGCCTAGTTAACCTAATATCTTATAATGTGGGTAATTTATTGTAATCTCATGGACATGGCTTTTACAGCTAATTAGTGGGTTTACCCACTTTGGCCTTTCGCCAGACAGCTTGATCCATTATCATTGCTTATTTAACAATTAGCGTGGGCACCGACGGCTACCGTACATACTGCTGCTCTTTGTCATGCAGCGCGGGACAGTATAGCTTCCCCTTTAGTGCAGGCGCTAGCCAGCTTATTGGGTATGAGACTGGATTTACAAGATACTTTTGTTAATGGCTGTCATTTGCCATAATGGAGCTTTATGCTACTGCCGGGGAGAGGAACTGTGTTAATGACAATGGAACAGTAACTATGGTTGAAACATGAATATCATGTTTTAATTGTAATAAGAGCCTAATAAGAACCTTTTTGTAGTATTAACATGCTTACTCCCGGCCAAGTAATCGCTTCATAGTATTTTATAGCAGACCTGGGGGGAGACGGCACGGAGCCTGGGCCGGACACCAGAAGCCAAAAGGGGCGGAGTTACGCCTTGTTTCCTGTTTGTTTACGGAGACATTCCTCAGAATATGGACGCAGTTTGGCCTTCTTCATCATGCACCCTGCACCTACGCTGCTGAACCCACTGATTACCATCACACTGATTACTCAGCCTGCATTTCGATGACAGGAATGATTTGTAAAATTAAATATTACATCCTGCTCTTTCAATTAGTTTTCCTTTCTGAATAACATTTTTTGGAAAAAAGAAAGAAAGGCAATTCCCCAAGAGAGAACTGGATAAAAACACTGACCTCCAAGTGATGATTGACCCACTTGTTTTAAGTAGATGGGAATTGTAAAATGATGTATACTGTAAAGAAAGGGAGTGTATCCTAATTCATTGAAAGTCGTATTTCAAAAACGATGTGTGTGTGTGTGTGTGTGTGTGTGTGTTCGTGCTATGTCCGCATTATGCTTGGTCAGGCTTTCAGACTCTTACATGGAAATAACCAGGTGCTGGGATGTCAAAAATAATGATGGTCCTCATTTGTTATACAATAATCATCCTGATTATCCACCTAAAAAGGAATTTTGACATTAACGACAATGTAAAATTACAAATATAGTCAAATACCTTCAGGTTGTGTCAGAGACTGGTGCTATTTTGATGCATCTATTCTAATCCAACCATATACATCACTTAATCACCGCAAGTGAAGCACGTCATAACTGCATCCATATTGTTCGATTTGACTGTGTGGAAATAAAGAAAGTTGACTTGAGACGATACACTCAACAACACCCACGGCTGTTCTGGTGTGGCTCCCCTAACTCCTCTTATGTTGCTGAAGCCACGTCTCTATGTTTTACACTCACGCCACAATGGTGATCAACCATCATAACTGTCTGCACAACGGCACCTGTTGCTTACCAGCCACCTAAGCTGTCAACATTCACAAAACATGAAAATAAAGTGTCGCTCTGTTGGTTCCATTTTATTTGTCTCACCGTAGAAAAATGTTTCAAGATTCAAGATTCAAGATTTTTTATTTGCCAATTTACAATGGATTGCGCACTCCCCATTACCCTCCCGCAGTATGAATTTCTAAAACACAATATTATAAAAAATACTATATACAATAAAAATAAACCTAAAAGTGACTGAAGGATGATATGTGTAGAATTGTGCAAAACGCATTTAAAAGCATTTTCAAGTGCCAGTAGTGCAGCAGCATCATGAATACAGTGCAGTACAGTGCAGAAACTGTAACGAGTCCAGAAAGTCCAGCAAAGTATGATAGTTTAATGTTAATAAAAATGTTATGTGGTTTGCATGTTTTTGGAAAGCACACATAAAAGTGTCACTCACACAGAAGTTCACTTAAATTCAATTAGCCTGTTTATTGCTTGCAGCATCCCGTCAGTGATGCCATGGGGTGTAATCAGTATGATCTGTCTTACTGTCTCCCTGCCCCTGTGGCTTCTTCCTCTCTTGTTTCCGCTGGTAAGAATCCTACTTCAGTGTTCCAGGGCTAAACGTGTTTGGTCATTGCTCTTCCCAACAAGTACAAATCGCTTCTTTTCCCACTGGAGTTTCTCATTGTAGCATAGCATCGTGGGTTCAACCGTTCAGCCGTTTTGACTCTATTCTAAATGCATTCGTTTGCACCGTGCTATTAGTCCAGCTTTTAACTAAACACACGTCTCTGTCGGGCTCACAACCTATTTGTGGACTTTGGGACACATGTGAATGCATATATTACAATTTCATTACAACTGTAGTGCACAATTTCCGACAACACATTGTTAAACCCAAATGCTAAATATTTGGTCAATGTATTCCGATATAAGTTGTCATGTGGGACTATCTTCTGAAAACAAAAATATCAAGTCTGTAATAAGCATAACGTTGGCTCTTTGATTATTTCCATAGTTTTGTCTTTATTTACTATTTGAACTTGGCTGCATCCGCTGGGGCCCGTTCCAACGAATAGTACAATGGTGTCACCCTCTGTCTGGAATTGGTAGTTTTTGGGATCCTACATACACACGTTGATACGGCGCCATGCTTCACTGAGCAACCGGCGCTGCATTCGCTAGGTGTTTTTAAATAGTGAACCAGTTTTACCTAAAGTTACCCCAGATTTTGATATAGGCCTAACTGGTTACAGGGTTACCAGTTTCCATTTAACATGGACATTTAGTTGAACATTTTTACATTTATGTACTGCACAAAGTTAAATCGTAGTAAATCTATATAAAACAACTTAATAATTACACTACAGTCCATAAAACACTGTGAGCGAGTAGGTCTGACACACGTGTGTGTGTGTGTGACTGTGTTTGTGTGTGTGTGTGTATGCGTGTGTGTGTGTGTGTGTGTGTGTGTGTGTGTGTGTCTGTGTCTGTTTGTACAGAGCAGCAGCTTTCAAGGACACGCTTGTAGCTTTGTGCCCATTGTACCTTACAGCCTAGCTAGGCTGTAAGGCGTAAGGCTGTAAGACGTGCCTGCAGGGTGCAGGCACGAGGACGACCGAGGAAGAGTCAAGTCAAGTAAAGTCAAGTTTATTGTCACTTCACAGTTTACACAAGTATAAAACAGTGAGTGAAAATCTTATGTGCAATACCTGACGACAGACAGCAGTTATAAAAATAAGATAAAAATAGATCAAATAGAATAAAACAGAATCGAATAAAATAAGTTAAAAAATAAAATAAAAATGCAATTTTAAATATACATTGTTATATGCTATACGCCCTTGTTCAGCAGCCTGATGGCCTGACTGTGGAAGCTATCTCTGAGTCTATTTGTACGGCACTTGATACTGCGGTATCGCCTGCCTGACGGTAACATTGAGTACAGTTCGTGGCTGGGGTGGGCAATGTCTTTTATGATTCGTTTGGCCTTGGCCACGCACCGCTGATTGTATATATCCAGGAGGGAGGGGAGCTCACCTCCAACGATATACTGGGCCGTCCGCACCACCCTTTGAAGCGCTCTGCGCTCGAGTGCGGTGCAGTTCCCGTACCAGGCGGTGATACACCCTGTAAGAACACTCTCGATGGTGCCGTTATAGAATGTTCTCAGGATGCGGGGGCCCATGCTGAATTTCTTCAGACGCCTGAGGAAATACAGGCATTGTTGGGCCCTTTTCACCACGTGTGTGGTGTGCATGGACCATGTGAGGTCCTCAGAGATGTGCACGCCGAGGAACTTGAAGCTGCTGACCCTCTCAACTGCAACGCCGTCGATGGAGATAGGGCTGTGCTCTCCCCTCTGCTTCCTGAAGTCCACGATCAGCTCCTTGGTCTTCTTGACGTTGAGGGCGAGGCTGTTCTCCTGGCACCACTGCTCCAGCGATCCGACCTCCTCCCTGTAGGCTGTCTCGTCGTCGCCGGCGATCAGGCCCATCACTGTCTTGTCGTCAGCAAACTTGACGATGACGTTGGAGCTGTGCATAGCCATGCAGTCGTGGGTGTAGAGGGAGTAGAGGAGAGGGCTCAGCACGCATCCCTGGGGGGCTCCCGTGTTGAGGGTCAGTGGCTCTGATGTGGTGCTGCCCATCCTCACCACCTGGCGGCGGTCCGACAGGAGGTCCAGTATCCAGCTGCATGTGGATGGGGGTACGCCTAGACCTCTAAGCTTGGTGTCGAGCTTGGCAGGAACTATTGTGTTGAACGCTGAGCTGTAGTCCACAAACAGCATTCGCACATAACAGTTCTTTCCCTCCAGGTGGGAAAGGGCAGTGTGGAGGGCCAGCGTCCGTGGATCTATTTTGACGATATGCAAATTGCCATGGGTCCAGCGTGGCAGGTAACACGGAGCAAATAAAATCCCTGGATGTTCAGCCGCTTGAAGGTGCGGCGCACATCCGCCTCCGAGATGTTCAGCAGGCTGGTCTCCTCCGGCGGTGCTGGCTTCGGCAGGCTGCCGTTTACGTCGAACCGAGCAAAAAAAGTATTTAGCTCTCCTGGGAGGGAGGTAGAGGAGTTCTCTACACAACTGGTTCTCCCTCTGAAGTTCGTTATCGTCTGCAGCCCCTGCCACATACCCCTCGCATCGTGGCTCTTGAATTTATCTTCCACTCTGTCCTTTTACTCCCGCTTGGCAGTGACGATGGTCTTACGGAGGTCGTAACGGGCTCTCGTATATTCCTCCGTATTCCCGGAGCCAAAGGCGGCGTTACGCGCATGTAGGGCAGCGCGAACATCGCCGTTAATCCATGGTTTCTGGTTGGGATATATCCGAACCGACTTGGTCAGAACAACGTCATCTATGCACTTCTTGATGAACCCGGTGACCGACGACGCGTACTCGTTGATGTTATTGTCCGAGGCAACGCGGAACATGTGCCAGTCAGCGTGATCAAAACAATCCTGCAGCATAGAGTCTGATTGGTCCGACCAGCATTGGACCTCCCTCACAGCGATCGGTTGCTGCTTCAGTCTCTGCCTATAGGCGGGGAGCAGCTGGATAGAGCGGTACTCTGATTTGCCGAACGGTGGGCGGAGGAGGGCCTTGTAGCCATCACGGAAGGGAGTGTAGCAGTGGTCGAGGATCCGCTCGCCCGTGTGTTGCTCGTTATGTGTTGGTAGAACTTCGGGAGAACCTTCTTCAGGTTCGCCTTGTTGAAGTCCCCCGCCACGATGAGAGCAGCCTCGGGGTGTGCCGACTCCTGTTCGCTGATAGCCCCGTACAGTTCTTTCAGCGCTGTGTCCATGTTGGCTTGTGGGGGAATGTAAACAGCGGTTACCGCTGTAAACTCCCGAGGTAGCCAGTGTGGACGGCACATAAGAATCAGGTACTCCAGGTCCGGGGAACAGAAAGACTTGAGGGAATGTACATGACTTTGGTTGCACCAAGATCTATTTATCATGAGACATACCCCCCCTCCGCGATCTTTACCGGAGAGAGCCTTTGTTCTGTCCGCCCGGTGGACGGAAAAGCCGATAGCTGCTTTTAAAAATTAAATTAAAAAAATTAAAATTAAAAAAATTAAAAAAGGTATCTGTCTAAAGGTATCTGAAACAAAATGTGTCTTAATGTCTCTGAAAGGAAATATGTCTTAAAGTATCTGAGGGAAGTAACTTAAAGTTAAGTCTCAAAAGGAAATTTGTCTGAAAGTCTCTGGAAGAAAATTGGTCTTAAAGTTAAGTCTCTGAAAGAATTGTGTCTGAAAGTCTCTGAAAGGAATTGTGTCTTAATGTCTCTGGAAGGAAATGTGTCTAAAAGTCTCTGGATGGAAAGTGACTTAAAGTCTCTGAGGGAAATGTGTCTTAAGTCTCTGAAGGAAACGTGTGACTAACGCATGAATTAGCGTGTGACTAACGCATGAGGAGCGTGTACCAGCGACCAAGTAAAACACCCCTGAAAACTATTAGCGTGTGCTGACGTGTCACTGTGTTCAATTGGGTATAAAACGCGGGGAAATCAGAGATTCAGTTGTTCTTGTCACGAGTGGATTGTTCGGTGGGACCCAGAACGCAGACCCAGTGGAGCTATAACAGAGCTTTATTTCAAGCAAACACAACACAAGAGAGTGATCAGGGACAGTCCAGGGGTCTGGGTACCGGGAGGTCGATCCGCGGAGTACCAGCAGGTAGTAGACCGGCGAGTAGCCCGGGACGGGAGAGGAGTCTGGGTACCGGGAGGTCGGAGTAGCGACAGGTACCAGACAGGCGGATGATCAGGGACGAGCGAGAAGTCTAGATACCTGGAGGTCGGAGTAGCGACAGGTACAGGACAGGTAATTATAATTACCGGGGAGCTCGTATAGACCGGTGTAACGCGAGACAGGCGGGTGACGCGGGATAGGTAAAGGATCTGGATCTCCGGGACATCAGCGTGGCGATTCCGTCCAGAATGTACGATGTAACATGAACAAAGTATGACGTACGACCTAACCCCGGGGTACCGGGAAGCCAGGGTCTATATACCCCAGGTGAGGGGAATAGCAATCAGCCACGGCAATTGCTGACAGGTGTGTGTGTGCGCCGCCAGCACACGTGGCTTGGCCACGCCCCCTGTCAACCACCGTAACCGGGACACTTTCCGTCTATCATCATTTGGTTTTATTTATTTTACTCGTGATGGTGCTTTTATTTATTATCTTTTCAATTCATTATGATGTGTGTGACCAAAATATATTATTCTGTAGCAAGTTAAATGCGGTATGAATAAAAAGTTAAATCAGCTCTCTCCCTCCCTTCTCTTCCTGCCCTTCTAACCCTCTATCACTCTCTCCCATCTCTCCCTCTCTCTCTATCTTGATCTCTCCACCTTTGTGTCTCCCTCCCTCTCTATTTCTCCCTCCCCCTCTCTCCCTCCCTCCTCCCTCCCTCTCTCTCTCCCTCTCTCAGCTGACAGCGTTCATGCCTCTCCCGAGGTCTTCCTGGAGAGGGAGGTCAACCCCAAGGCGCCGGGTGCTCTGTAGCCTACTGCTCCTCCTCCTCCACCTCCTCTCTCCTCCTCCTCCTCCTCCTCCTCCTCCTCCTCCTGGGCGGACTCCTCTTCCTCCTCCACCTCCTCGGCACAGCAGAGGGCGGCGGGTGGGGAGGACGGGGGCGATGGAGGGAGAGGGGAAGGTTGTGAGGGGAGCCGTGACAGCGTGACAGTAAAAAGTGGGAGAGAGAGAGGAAAATGTGAAAAAACACCTGAAAGAGGTGAGTCAGTGAGATAGAGGAAGAAGTGAGAGAGATAAAGAGAAAGAGAAAGAGTGACAAAGAGCAGCAGAGTTGGAGGGAGGCAGATCACTGGCAGTCAACAGTGTTTGAATCAGCCAAAAGCGACACCGCTTCTTATTTATTTGCTTTCCATGCTTCTGTCGGACCAACAATGAGGCTGAATTTACACAACCTAAACTCTGTGGTTTAAAAATGCTTTTGGTCTGTTCAATCCAAACGTGCGGCTTCAACGCTGGCAGTGAAAACTGGATGTGTACCAAACCACCCGGGAGAGTGACAGCCAGGAGTAACAGGAGCCTTCAGCTGTGACCGAGATCGCCGCAGAGCTGGCCTTCGTCAACAGAATCGTACACACTCATACGTGTCATCCAGTAGCATACCGGGCTACGGCGTAGCAGCTATGCTACGATGCTATGATGCTGAGCTGCCAATAACAAACTAAATGTGTGTGTGTGTGTGTGTGTGTGTGTGTGTGTGTGTGTGTGTGTGTGTGTGTGTGTGTGTGTGTTCGTAGCCCCACTGATAAGCAGGGAGGATCCCACCATTGTGTTGATTGGCTGCCCAGCAAAAGTCCCCACCACTGTCAACCACTGTGTGTTGTGTCCCGTTAAAAGCTATTGAAACAAAGCACAGGACTCCACCAGCAGTAGTCTGTGAACCTGGATGGTTAGAAAGCCCCTGCCCCCAGAGCTGAGAGCACAGCAATCCTTTCTCACCATGTGTGTGTGTGTGTGTGTGTGTGTGTGTGTGTGTGTGTGTGTGTGTGTGTGTGTGTGTGTGTGTGTGTGTGTGTGTGTGTGTGTGTGTGTGTGTGTGTGTGTGTGTGTGTGTGTGATAAGTGCATTCTAGTGCATAGGTTGGTGTCCAAACAGCAAGGCCTGGCGCTTGCTGTTTACCTACTTACTTATTGACCGACCAAATGAATATGCAAAATGGAATAGCTGGACCTGTTTTAACCATCTCAATTATTTTCGCTGTACTGTACTTGTGCTGTACAATGACAATGAATTTGAATCTAATCAAATTAAGTGGCAATCCTCCATTCCGCTAGTGTCCTTAGCAAGTGTACCAATACTTGGTGATATTTAAATAAAAACCTTCTGTAGACATTCTTCACCCTGAGACACTTCATTTCTTAACTGCTCCACTGAAGGTTATTATTTTCCTGAAAAATTAACTGCAGAAATTACTGTTGTTCCACGGGTGAGCTTATAGCTGGATTTGAGGGGGGAAAAGCTCTGCAAAATAATGTAACATATAACAATGAAACTAACCGGTAGATTAGGGCTATATAAGCCCGCAAGAGAATTATAAGGGGAATGTCAAATGTGACTGATGATATCCCCTCACTAAAAAAAATCGGCTACTCCTTCACTATTTATCACTATTTATTTATATTGATATACGATTTATACTATTTTATTTTTTGTCATTAAATATGATCAACATATAATATACATTAAACATGGCACACAGCTGCCAACAATTAACCAAAATACAAACAAAACAACAATTATTGTTATTTATAATTATGAATCCACCTGCAAACGCTTTTTTTGTAAAATAAATGAATAAATAAAGTACATTCAACACATATACATATCGTTTAACAGTCGCTTTGCTGCTCTTTTTTGGTTTTTATTGTATAAATTATTTATATTTTTATGGTATTGTTTTTTAGATACTGCGGGAGGGAATGGGGAGTAAGCATTCCAATGTACTTGTTACAAATGGCCAATACAAATATCTTGTATCTTGTATTTTGAACCTATAGGACACCTACCGGTATGTTCAGACCATCACAGTACGAAAACCGGTGCGTTCATGTAGAGAGGAATGACACTTCATGTTTTCTGAGACTTGTGCGCACATGTGTGACAAAACAATCCGAGACAAAGAGCCAATGAGACGATGCGTAACAAGGCATCTGTGTCAGCATTGAGTACTTTCTTGTAGTCTAGTAGTCTGACGTTTCCATTCCTTGAAGTATTTCTCTCTCGGCGGTGTGTTGTTGGCTGGCTCCGCTGTGCTAGTTCTCAACAGTAGCAGCTGCTTGACGTGTGCTATTGTGATTCGAGAGGGGCTGCCTGTCTTAATAAACAGATCGATTGCTCCAGCCTGCTCCAGGATGTTGCTAATGTGTGTGTCTCATGCAGTGGGCTATGGAAGTGTAGTAGTGGCTAGTGGAGGAGGTACTGGGTTCAATTCCCCGAGCTTCGCAACCTACCTGTGGTACTCCCTGTAGTCACCTCTAACAATTTTCCCTCGTCTTCACACATGCAGCAGCTACGCTCTGGAACATTCCGCCCAATTTGCGCCCCTTCAACACCTAAAAAAAGTAACTTCTCTCATCACTGCTTCTCTTCCTTTCATCCACGGCCCAGAACACCACAGCCAACCACCGGGTGAATGACGTCATCGCCACGGAAGACGGGCCCCAGACGCTGGTGGGGCGCTTCATGTACGGCCCCCTGGACATGGTCACTCTGACCGGAGAAAAGGTCCCTGTGTCACGGTTACGGTGGTTGACAGGGGGCGTGGCCAAGCCACGTGCGCTGTCGGCGCACACACACATCTGTCAACAATTGTCACGGTTACGGTGGTTGACAGGGGGAGTGGCCAAGCCACGTGCGCTGGTGGCGCACACACACATCTGTCAACAATTGCCGTGGCTGATTACTAATCACCTCACCTGGGGCTACATATACCACGGTGTCACAAGGGCACGTTGCTCGTTCGTACTTCTTGTATTTGCGGATGTACGTTACAAGTTCTCCGGTAACTCACTTACCTGTTTTCTGCCTAGTCGCTATATCGACCCTCCGGTATCCAGACTCCTCGCCTGTCCCTGACCATCCGCCTGTCTGCTACATGTCGGTACTACACACCTCGACCTCCCGGTATCCAGACTCCTCGCCTGTCCCTGACCATCCGCCTGTCTGCTACCTGTCGGTAATACGCACCTTGACCTCCCGGTATGCCGACTCCTTGCCTGTCCCTGACCATCCGCCTGTCTGCTACCTGTTGGTACTATGCACCTCGACCTCCCGGTATCCAGACCTCTTGCCTGTCCATGACCATTCCTCGTGCGTTTTGCAAATAAACCACCTGTTCTCCCCTCTCTGGTCTGTTGTCTGCATTCGGGGTCCAACCCACACACTGCCATTGTGACAGAACGAACAAGCCATGATGGACCTCGGCGACGCAGACCAGCTGCGACATGTGGTCGCGACCCTATGAGCACAGCTGGATCACGATCGCTCGGACCGAGCGGAGGAACAGAAACGCACAGCAGCCACCTTTGCGTTCCTGAACGACCGTATTAGCAACCTCGAGGCAGCCGCTTCATCGACAGCTTCGGTTGTCCCCCGTCCCTCGGAACCCCATATTCCAGCCCCCAGGAAGCGCCATGCAATCCTCCCACAAGCCCGGTTCCGAGCCCTCCCGATCTCTCATCCGTTCCCCACGTGTACCACGACATCGGGGAGGTGTTCTCTAAGCAACGGGCCATTTCCCTACCCCCCCACAGGCCATACAACTGCGCCATCGATCTCCTTCTCGACGCTCCTCTGCCGGTCAGTCGGCTCTACAATCTGTCCCGGCCCGAGAGGGAGACGATGGAAACCTACATCCATGACTCTCTGGAAGCGGGGCTGATCAGACCCTCATCGTCGGTTCAGGGTTTTTCTTCGTCACCAAGAAGGATCACAAGTTACGGCCGTGTATCGACTTCCGGGGCCTAAACGACATCACGGTAAAAAATAAATACCCTTTGCCTCTCAATGACCCATCCTTCGGGCCGCTCCGCCACGCGGCGGTGTTCTCTAAGCTGGACCTCCGCAACGCCTACCATCTCGAGTGGAAAACGGCGTTCAACACAGCTTTGGGGCACTTCGAGTACCGGGTCATGCAGTTCGGTCTCACTAATGCTCCGGCGGTGTTCCAAGCACTGGTGAACGACGTCCTCCGGGACATGCTGAACCAGTTCGTTTTTGTACCTGGATGACATTTAGATTTTTTCATGGAACAAGAGGGAGCACGTTCAGCACGACCGGTTGGTGCTCCAGCGTCTACTGGAGAACAAGTTGTTCGTAAAGGCGGAGAAGTGTGAGTTCCACGTCGAGTCGGTGGCCTTCCTGGGTTGCATAATGGCCTGGACAGGTTCGGTCGGACCCGGACAAGATCAAGGTATCAACTCTAGCGGTTCCTCGGTTTTGCCAACTTCTACCGTAGGTTCATCCAGAGTTTTAGTAGCGTTGCAGCTCCGCTAACCCGGCTCACTTCCACCCTCTCTCCGTTCTCCTGGCCTCCCGAGGCGGGTGTGGCTTTTGCGCACCTCAAACGTCTGTTCACCTCTGCTCCGGTTCTGAGGCATCCGGATCCGGCAAATCAGTTTGTGGTGGAGGTGGACGCGTCTGACTCCGGTGTTGGGGCCGTCCTATCTCAACATTCCGTTGGGGACCGGAAGACGCATACCTGTGCCTTCTTCTCTAGACGGCTGTCATCCGCGGAGCGAAACTATGACGTTGGGAATCGGGAGCTCTTGGCAGTGGTCCTGGCCTTGGAGGAGTGGCGGCACTGGCTGGAGGGGGCGGATCAACCGTTCGTGGTCTGGACGAATCACAGAAATCTGGCCTACCTTTGCTCCGCCAGACGGCTCAACTCTCGACAGGCACGGTGGGCGTTGTTCCTGGGGAGGTTCAACTTTACCCTCACCTACCGCCCTGGCTGTCGAAATGTCAAACCAGATTCCCTCTCTCGCCAGTGGGACGCTGAGAGGGACCTCGCCGATCCAGAGACCATCCCTCCGTGTGCGTAATAGGGGCAGTCATGTGGGAGATTGAGGGGCTCGTCCGGGCGGCTCAGCGTTCCCATCCGGATCCAGGTAACGGTCCCGCTAACCGTCTGTTTGTGCCCGACCCAGTTAGGTCCCAGGTGCTTCAGTGGGCTCATTCCTCCTGACTCACCTGCCATCCCGGCTATGCTCGGACCCTGGCCTTCCTCAGGCGGAGCTTCTGGTGGCCGTCTGGTGGCCGACCGGCCTCCCACCGTCATCGGGTAACACCGCTATTTTGACTATCGTCGACCGATTTTCGAAGGCGGTTCATTTTCTGCCACTCCCCAAGCTTCCCTCCGCCAGGGAGACGGCGGACCTCCTGGTGCTCCAGGTTTTTCGTCTTAACGGGATTCCCTTGGACATAGTGTCCGATCCGGGGCCGCAGTTCGCGTCCCAGCTGTGGAGGGCGTTCTGCCAGGCTCTGGGTGCCACTGCCAACCTCTCCTCCGGGTACCATCCCCAATCGAATGGGCAAACGGAGGGAGCAAACCAGGACCTGGAAGCGGCCCTCCGCTGCATCACCGCACGCCACCCGTCTTCCTGGAGTTCCCACCTTCCATGGGTGGAATACGCGCACATCTCCCTCACCAGCGCCGCCACAGGGATGTCGCCGTTCCAGGCATCGCTGGGTTACCCACCGCCCCTCTTTCCCGCTCAGGGAGGAGGAGATTGCGGTGCCTTCGGTGCAGGTCCACCTTCAGTGCTGCCGGCGGATTTAGAGGACCGCTGCCACTACAGGTCCAGTCCCAGAAATTAGCACCCCGGTACGTTGGTCCCGACAAGATCATCAACTCGGTGGAGGCTGAGATTGCCTCCACACTTAGATGCATAGAGATGCACACACACACACATGCACAAATATACACACACATGCACACACACACACACAAACAAACACACACACACACATATATATATACGCACCAGGGTTTCCGTTAGCCGGTAAATACCGGCTAACGGGTTTTAGCGGGTAAAAAAAATTGAAAAACCGGTCAAAATGTCCGGTAATAATGCTCATACTAAACTTAGATCCTGGACATTTGAGTTTTGACAGCTTTATTACTGCCCCCTCCCCCCCGAAAGGGTGACCGAATGAAGTGACCAAACAGCTGCCGCACCTCTCATGACGTCAAGTGCGCCCGACGAGATGTTAGGTGTGGTGATGGCACGGCTATGGGGCTTTAATGTTTGCGACAGCTTGCCAAGTGCTAATTTCTGAGTTCAGCGAGCTGTACCCCGACTGGGCCACACTGGCTAAAATTGCCTGTGTTCTGCCCGTGTCAAGCGTGCCAGCAGAGAGGGGCTTCTCCCTGCAGAATCGTTTGAAAACATCACTGCAGAGTCGTCTGGAGGAGGAGAGAGTGATGCGACTTATGCGTATTGCAAGCTGCAAAGACACATTAGACACCATTGATTTCAGCTCGGCAGCAGAGGATTTTGCCGCAATGAAATTAAGGAGAAAGCAAAATGTTGCCTGGTAGCCTGCAGGGTAAATTTGATGCCATGTAGCCTATATTAAAACGGACTACAGATGTTACAGGTGTTTTGAAATAGCCTAGATTTTTGCGGCTAATGAGGTTTTGCTCAATCGTTCTTGTTCGTTTTGTTGTTCATTAAATAGTCAAATTTATTTGAGGTCTTTGTCATTCTTTCGTCAATCTAGGTGTACATTATAGTTGCGTTTGTAATATAGACTGTTTTTGAGACAGTATGTTTCGAATTTGTCCGGTAAAATAAAATCTGTCCGGACACTTGACTGGCAAGAAAAATCCTAGCGGAAACCCTGATAGACACATAGCTAACACGCAGATACACACACACAAGCCTCTCAGACCTGAGTGACACCTCTCAGTGTCCTGCCTCTCCTTCCTCAGTGTCACATTAAGATCAACTCGGCCTACGGCTCCATGAAGGACATCTCTGTGTACAACATGTTGGATCTCAGCCCGGCGCAGATATGCATTGTGGGCCGGCCTTCCAAGAAGTACCAGAATCAGTGCCAGGTCGGTCTTCACCTCTCTGTGTCCAGGTTTAGTTCTTCAAGCTCACAGCGCCCGCTGTCCACGCTGCTTTAGCCTCATTCGGTTTCCTCCTGTCCGGTTAAATTTACCCCCCTGATGGATTCTGGATTTACTCCTACATTCTCTCTCTCTCTCTCTCTCTCTCTCTCTCTCTCTCTCTCTCTCTCTCTCTCTGCTCTCTCTCTCTCTCTCTCTCTCTCTCTCTCTCTCTCTCTCTCTCTCTCTCTCTCTCTCTCTCTCTCTTATATGTTTGCCATGCACATGTGTTAACGTGTGTGTGTGTGTTTATATCTGTCCCCAGTTCCTGAGTGAGGGCTACGCGGCCCACCTCTCTACCCTGCAGTTTGGCCACCGGGCGCGGCCTAAGAAGACGTCCTCGGTGCGCATGGTGCTGCGCAAGGGCTCCTTCGGCCTGTCGGCCAAGCCCGACTTCCTGTGCAAGCGCACCCACCTGCGGAGGACCATGTCGGTGCAGCAGCCCGACCCGCCTTGCACCCCCAACCCCAAGCCGGAGCGGGCCCAGAGCCAGCCCGAGTCCGACAAGGACCACGGTGGTGGAGGAGTAGGTGGAGGCCCCAGTGTGCAGGGCGTATGGGGACGGGCGTCCATGCACCGTGGAGACACCACTCCCTGACATCTGCACCAGAGAGGGAGGAGGAGGAGACAGGAGGTGGAGGAGGAGGAGGAGGAGGAGGAGGAGGAGGAGGAGGAGGAGGAGGAGGAGGAGGAGGAGAACGAGAACGAGGAGGAGGAGGAGGAGGAGGAGGAGGAGGAGGAGAACGAGGAGGAGAACGAGGAGGGAGGAGAACGAGGAGGAGGAGGGAGGAGAACCAGAAAAGTCAGTGTTCCTCATTAAGTTCAGATTCAAGATTCAAGATTCAAGAAACTTTATTTATCCCGAGGGAAATTATAATTTCTTGAATCTCGAATCTTGAATCTTGAATGTTCAATGTTCAATCTTCAGTGTTCCTCATTTAGTTCAGTGTTCCTCATTAAGTTAAATTCCTCATTAAGTTCAGTGTTCCTCATTCAAGTTCAGTGTTCCTCATTTAGTTCAGTGTTCCTCATTCAAGTTCAGTGTTCCTCATTTAGTTCAGTGTTCCTCATTCAAGTTCAGTGTTCCTCATTTAGTTCAGTGTTCCTCATTCAAGTTCAGTGTTCCTCATTTTGTTCAGTGTTTCTCATTAATTTAAGTTTTCCTCAATAAGTTCAGTCATGCAAAATCACACCTCGACGTCGGCATAAGCAAGGTCCAAGGAGCAGAATTGAAGGTTTTTCAGGTTAAATAGTCACCTTTGACCTCTCACCATATTTGACTGTATTGACTCCAGGACAAGGTTCATTTTGGCTTGTTGTGTGACTAACTACATTAGCTGTTATTAGCCGCTCTGTGTGATTAGGTTTCGATGATATTGTTTCGATGATATTGTTAACGCAGAAGGGTCCTTACGACGTTATATTGAGACAAAGGGTCTCTTATTGTAAGTATGGTTATTATGGTTATTATTGTTGTTGTTGTGAAAATGCATTCCACGTGAGTAAATTAAGAAAGAGAGAAAGAAAAGACAGACTGAAGAAAGAAATAAATAAATAAAGAAGACAGTAAGGAAGTAGGAAGATTGATAAGAAAGATAAAAAAAGAAGAATATTTGTAAATAAAAGATTTGGCGATATATACCTCGAACCGAGGCGAGAGAAAATACTGAGAGACAGGAAGAGAGAGAGACATAAGGAGAGTTAGAACAAGACGATGAAGTAGTTATAACCGGGGGCGACCAGCTATCTGTCCTCTCCTTCATCAATATTCATATGCCATCCGGGGGGGGTTATTAGAAGCAACTCTTCACAGGACGGAATACAATACAAATTCTCCTCTGCTTCTAAACATGCAGACAAACTGATGAGCTGGGATGACGATGTCATTCTCTCCAAACGCAGAATCACTCACCCAACACACACATGCACACACACACACTTTCTGTTTCCACAGTGGGAGATGTTGCAAGGGATATTAAGAAGACGTGGACCACCAAGGGCTGCCAATGCCTGAGAGGAATTAATGCACAGCTGCAAATAGCAATCACCTCTTTAGCACGTTCCCAGATTATTGACCTCACACGGGGCACGCCTTTTAGGTGGGGCAGTAGCTCAGTCTGTTAGGATGTGGCTTGGGAACCGGAAGTTCCCGGTTAAATGGAGAGAAACAAATCTCACTGTGTGTGAACATGTATGTGACCAATTAAGAGGATTCAATTCTTTAGATTTAGATTCAGACCTGTCCGCACCCACCTTTGTCCACTTCTTCACTCTCTTCTTTGCAGAGGTTGGCCTCGGCGTGTGTCTAAAAGGAATCCTCCTCTCGTGTTCCGATTGAGGCTCTCCTCCTGCTGCTCCTCCTCCTCCTCCTCCTCCTCCTCCTCCTCCTCCTCCTCCTCCTCCTCCTCCTCCTCCTCCTCCTCCTCCTCCTCCTCCTGCTCCTCCTCCTCCTCCTCCTCCTGTACATCTCCCTTGTAGCGGACCTGTCAGTGCTCTCTTTGTGTCTTTCTGCCTGAGGATCGGTGGACGTCGCAACGACGGAAAATCACTGGCCTGTGTGAGTTTTGAAGCCGCCCCAGTGGAGCGGTTGTGTGGCGTCATCGTAATGGCTCCTCTGTATACACAAAATGAACATACACTTTGTGTGAATACTCTTTTGCACGGACACACAAACAGCTCACACATGACCCCCCCCCCCCACATACAAAGAGTCAGACTCCCATACCGCCAGACTCCCCATCACTGTACATAGAGATGCGGGGGCTCTGTGGAATCCCCGTAGTAAGCAGCACATTGCTTTTGTGTTTTGCATTTGTGATCCTGAGAACCATGTATGAACTCCAGCCACATTAGTCCACCATTCATCCCGCCTTTCCTCCTTTTCTCCTTTCCCCTATTCTTTGCAGAGGTTGACCTTGGCGTGTGTCTGAAGGCATCCTCCTCTCGCGAGCCTGTGCCCATGTTTTTTGGCAGATGTATTTTTCGCCCTTTAGACGGAAACATTCTTTTATTTTATCCTTATATTAAATATAATTATACTCCGGGTGATTTGTAATCAGATGTCGCTTAAGCTTGGCTAGCTTCATGGCTTCGTTCGCACCTGAAGACACATGACGCACTTCGGTCTCCCGATGCTGTTAAAAACTCCAGATAATTGTCATCGAATTTTCTCAATTTAGCTTGTTTGGGCTTAGCATGACTTGACGATGTGGACTGACTGAACTGACTGAAATATTGAGCCGCATTTAGTTCGCAAGCTAGTGGGATGGCGAATAAGCAAAGCTTTGCAGCAGCAGAAACGGTATATATATATCACGGTTTCCGCTAGGATTTTTTCTTGCCGGTCAATTGTTCGGAAAGAATTTATTTTTACCAAACTAATCTCAATAACAATAACAGTAACAATAACTAACATAGACTGTTCAATAACAGTCTATGTTACAAACGCTACTAACTATAATGTACACCTAGGTTGATGAAAGAATGACAACAACGTCAAATAAGTTTGACTATTTAGCAGAAACTATTAAACAAAACTAACAGGACGATTGAGCAAAACCTCATTAGCCGCTAAAATGTAGGCTATTACAAAACACCTGTAACATCTGTAGCCTGTTTTACAAAAGGCTACATGGCATCAAATTGACCCTGTAGGCTACCAGGTAACTTTTTACTTTCTCCTTATTTTCATTGCGGCAAAGTCCTCTGCTGCCGAGCTGAAATAAACATGTCCAAGGTGTCTTTGCTGCTTGCAATACGCATAAGCCGTGTCTTCACACCATTCTGCAGGGAGAAGCCCCTCTCTGCTGGCACGCTTGACACGGGCAGAACACAGGCCATTTTAGCCAGTGTAGCTCAGTCAGGGTAAAGCTCACTGAAGCACTTTGCAAGCTGTCGCAAAAGTTAAACCCCCATAGCCGTGGAGCGCTGTCATCACTGCAACTGCATCTCATTGGGCGCGCTTGACTTCAGTGAGAGGTCGGCTGTCAAAACAACCGTTTTTTTATAAATTTTACCAGCTAAAAAACGGTAATTACCAGCTAACGGGAACCCTGATATATATAGTACATTGTGTATATTTTATTTTTTATTTGTATTTCCTCATGATTTAGATTTGAATATATATATAATATATTTATATATATATACATGTATGTGACCAACAAAGAGGATTCAATTCTCCAGATTTAGATTTAGATTTAGAAATAAATAAATAATTGTATTCACTGATTATTATTATTATTATTATTATTATTATTATTATTATTAATAAACTGTAATGAATGCCGATACAGTGTGTGATGCAGTGATATCAGCGTATGATGTGGTTCTTCCCCAGACCTGTCCAGCTCCCCACCTGGCCCCTACCAGAAGGAGGCCTATCTGATCAAGCCAGAGAACAAGGTCAAACAGCCCCCAGTGCTGCCCCCACACCTGCTGCAGGTCCTCCTCAACACGGACACCGGCATCTCTGTGAGTCTGCTGGGGAGTCACGTTCGCACTGGAATCACTTGTCTCCACCATACAGAGCATTACATTACATTACATTACATGGGGGGGGCAGCATAGCTCAGTCTGTTGGGACTTGGCGTGGGAACCGGAAGGTCGCCGGTTTAAGTCCTCGAAACACCTAGGCACTGCCGAGGTGCCCTTGAGCAAGGCACCAGACCCCCTACACTGCTCCCCGGGCGCTGTATATAGAAAAGCTGCCCAATTTTGCCTAATACTAGGATAGGTTAAATGCAGAGAAAATAATTTCACTGTGTGTACATGTTTCCAATAAAGAGGATTTAATCCTCCAGATTTAGATTGAGATTTAAATTACAGTCATTTAACAGACACTTTTGTCCAAAGCTACAAAAACAGTGCGTTAAATATAGGTAAGCAAGAGAACAACTCGTCACCAGAAGTCATAAGTGTATTTCCTTCCTAACAAGCCTCCAAGAGCTGAACCAGTGCTCAGGTAAAATAACAATAACAACACTAACAAGCAACCAATAGGGCTCGCAAGACGCAAGTGCCAAGAGAAAGGGTGAGGGTAGAGCTTCAAGAAGAGGTGGGTTTTCAGCCTGTGGTGAAAGATGGACAGCGACTCTATAGCTTATATAATAACTTCTATAGCTTATTAATAAATGGCGTCTCTGTTGTTTTTCTGTTTCTCCAGTGTGACCCGACCTTGCTTCCAGAGCCAAATCATGTCATGCTCAACCACCTGTATGCACTCTCCATCAAGGTAATATTTTTTATATTTTATTTACTAGTGTTGTCATGTAACTCCCTGGCAGCTCCCCAAAGCTGGTGGGGAGAATTCAGATAACAATTCATTATTAACAGTTCATTAATTTTCTGCTAATGTTCTTGACATTCGGTCCATGTTTGGCCAGCTCAGTCGACACAGTGGACCCTCTTGTTCAACTTCTTGTTCTCAGGGTTGTATTCGGTCCGGGCGAAGCAATGGGCTGCCACGCGATCACATTCACAGAGAGCCGCCTGGCAATTGTTATTGGAAGCTGGAGAGACGGGATGCACATCAATAGTAAACATCTCACCATGATGGAAGGTGTGTGTGTATCTGAGCCCCATGCCTGTCTTCTACATCTACTATGTGATGATAGCCACGTGGCAGTTCTCTCCAGTCTCTCAGCATTACCTGAACAGGTGGCTTGTCGATTGTCGCATGTGAAGCGATAACCCCGAAAGTGGATCAGGCTGGAGCAGCCTGGGGTCAGCTTACAGGTCTTGTAGCACATGTCATGGAGCTTACAACACCTAAAACAAAAGTCAACGGCACACATTTCAGATGGTTTGGTGGTTCCCTCAAGGTGAGCAGGACGTGGGTGAAGTGAATCATTACATGTCCATGTCGTCCACGGGCTCTGCCCTCCCACCGAATCCACACCAGCAGCCATAGTTGTTGTAGTGCAAAGGGTTGGTCCATGGCTGGACACACAGGATCATCCGCCCAAAGTGAAACACGTTCCCACTGGCCATGCAGGCTGTGGTCGAGGGGGTGAGCGCACAACACATGCATTAAAACGGCTTCAATAGAGGTTAGACAACATATTATGCGGTGAGACCCCTTGGGTCACTGTGGTACTTCTAAAGATAAATACGTTATTGAGGACATATCAATCTCTCACTTGATTGGCGATGGTGGTGGATATCGGTGGATCCAGACTTACCCGTGAGGAGCAGCAGCAGAGGCCCAGTGGGGTTCATATCTGCAGAAGTTGATCTGAAAGGAAAACATGGAGCAGGCCTGCTCTTATACCTGGAGAGAAACCTCAGCAGCAGAAGATAAGAGGAAGGAGGTGGAAAGAGCCCCACATACTGGAGGGGGGGGGGGGAACTAGGAGAAGTCAGGAAGACTTGAGCTCAACTATCAAAAATAACCCATAAAGCTGTACATAGCACATACTGTATATAACTACAATAACATGCATTACTTGAATGACACATACCTCACTAAACAACTATGCCACTATAATAACAGACATTACTACAATAGCAGAAACATCACTCAAATAACACACAACCACTTATTACCGAGGGCTGATCAACAAACCAAATATTTCTACGCACAATTACTGGTGACTGTCAACCTTGTCTGTACAGTTAAGTTATACTTTGGATCACAGCTACTGTAATGTTTTGAAGTGTTATTTTAATATCAAAGAGCATTCGATAGCAAACACAATAGATCATGAAAATAAAGTGAAATCATGAATTAAAAAATGTGGACTCAAATAAACATTGTGTCCATCTACGACAAGTATGTACATTTAAATGTCAAACACTTTGTTAAATTATTGTTATTTAATATATTAAATATTATTTGATTCAAATAATTTTTTAATTTGGCCAGAGAAAAGAACAAACACCTACAAAAATAAGTTGGCTATCTTGTTAAATTTTTATATAGAAAATCAATTTAATATAACAGAAAAGTGCAGACGAATGACATATGCCTGTGTTCTCACCCGTTCAGGTTCAAGTTCCACTGAACTTCAACTTGGAGCTAAATTGGAGCTCATCCAGACGATTTGTTGTGACAAACCGATTGACAAACCCCCTTTAAAATAGACTAACTGTTCAAAGGTCAACATTGGTCTTAATATATAATCTGAAGGTTTCCAGGTGTTTTGTTTAATCTAATGATTTGCTGCTTGCACTTTAATAAGGTCTCATCGTCATGCCCTTTAAAAATTAGAAGTTGCTTAAAGTACATAACACGATAATACATTTATGCAAATGAGGCTATACAAACAACTGCAACATCGTGGCGGCAGTATAGCTCAGGAGGTAGAGCGGTCGCCTTTTTTATTTTTTTCCCTTACAGGGAAAATACATTTCCAAGGACACCTCAAAATCGTAACGCCAATTAAACAAACCGCTTACTACCATTTGTACTCTTTGCTGCCATTGGAACTATTTGTACTCTATTTGTACTATTTGTACTAAAAATGTACTTTAGACGACGCATGTTTCATAGCAATGAACATAAACACATTTAAATTTGAATCATGTTAACACCACTTATATACTTTGTGTATTTCTATATTGTACATATTTATATAACAGTAACAATACGATGAACCGTAACAAGATGGACAGTAACGACCATAACAAGACATAGTCCTATGACTGTGAACTGTAACAAGATGAACAGTAACAAGATATTGTCCTTCCTTGTTCATGACTATGAACTGTTAGAAGATGTGGCATAGTCATAATAAACCCCCATATTTTAAATTACAAGTGTTTCATAGTAAAAAAACATTTAAATTTGAATCATATTAATACTACTTATATACTGTCTCATTTTATTCTAATTGCATTTTGACTCATCTTGACTGCAGTTTTACTTAAGTAATTGATCCTAAAATCTTTCAGAACAGTTAACAGTAAAAATATGTAAAAACAGCAACATGACATAGTCCTATGACTATGAACACAACAGTAACAAGATGAACAGTAACAAGACATAGTCCTATGACTATGAACAGTAACAAGATGAACAGTAACAAGACATAGTCCTATGACTATGAACAGTAACAAGATGAACAGTAACAAGACATAGTCCTATGACTATGAACAGTAACAAGATGAACAGTAACAAGACAAAGTCCTATGACTATGCACAGTAAAGAGATGAACTGTAACAACAGTAACAAAACATTGTCCTATGAATACAGTAAAAATATAACTTAATACACGTTTTGCTCCTTATTCAAATCATTGGCAGAAAGCTCTTAACTAATTATAACAGAAGTTATGACAACAGCATTACAGAACACATCATAGTAATTAAGCCCGGGTTTTTTGGTGGATGTATTCCTCGCTCCTCGTCCCCTGGAGTGGTGTAAAGCATGCTGCAACTGGAGTCTGGAGCAGTGATAACGTGTTCTTTTGAGGGATGGATCACACTTCACTATCTGAAGGACCAATCAGGGTTTGGCGGATGTCAGGAAAACACGACCTTCCGGAATGCATAGTGCATACTGTTAAGTTTGGTGGACGAGGGATAATGGTCTGGGGTCTCTCAGGGTTTGGGCTAGGCCCCTTAGTTCCAGTGAAGGGTACTCTTAATGTAAAAGGATACAGAGACATCCAAGCCAATTGGGCGCCTCCAACTTTGCGGCGACAGCTTGGGAGAGGCCCTTTGCTGTTCCAGCATGACGTACCCCTGTGTACCAGGTCCACAATCACACGGTTAGACGAGTTTAGTGTAGAGGAACTTGATTGGCCTGCACAGAGCCCTGACCTGACCTCAGCAATCTGACAATTAGCAATTAGAACACTGACTGAGATGCTATGTTGGCTGAATGGGCACACATTCCAACAGACACTCTGTGTCTTGTGGAAAGTCTTCCCAAAAGAGTGGCAGCTGTCATAGCCACAAAGGGGGGGTCCAACTCCATATTAAGGCCCATGGTTTTTAAATGGAATGCTCAACAAACTGATTGTTGTGATGACAGTTAGACTTTTGGCCATAAAGTGAATATTTATAAACAGTACAGTGTTTTTATTGATTCATCTGTTCTAATAAATAATAGGCATGAATAAATAATACAGCATGTGTCAATGATTACATGTTTAAATGACAAACTGTGCCTGTGTACGTGCTCATATATCTTGTGAGATATATGAGCATGCATGTATTGTGTGATCATGTATGTTGTTTTAGAGTAAAATGTATGCTCAAAGAGATCTGATGAAGTGGTGGGAAATACAAGAGTAGCAGGCCTGTGATGATAATAATATATATTTACTATATATATATATATATAATAAATAATATAAACCATTAAGTAAGCGTCAGCAGGGTGGCAGGATAGCTATGTCTATTAGGACTTGGCTTGGGAACCAGAAGGTCGCCGGTTCAAGTTCCCGAAACACCTGGGCACTTCCGAGGTGCCCTTGAGCAAGGCACCAGACCCCTCCACTGCTCCCCTGTATATACAATAGCTGCCCTCTGCTCCTAAAACTAGAATGGGTTAAATGCAGAGAAACTCATTTCACTGTGTATGTATGTAATCAATAAAGAGTATTAAAGCCTTTAGATTTAGCAGGAATATTATTAATTTGTAACATGAAGACATCTCAAGTTGTTCTCGTCTTGGCCGTCAGTCTTCCATTCTGTAAGTATACTATTTATATATATATATATATATATCAGTGGTGAAGCATCAGGGCCTTCAAGGTATTCAGAGAAGACCCTGGAACTCTCAGATGAAACAAAAAAAATCGAATTAATTGTTTTAATCAAAATTAATCAAATTTAAATAAAATGAATAAATGAGAATTGTATCTGTGTTGTTGATCTGTTATATTACAGTGTTAAGTTGATTTGTTTTTCTTTCTCAGTCCATGCACTACGCATTTGAGTGGTTTTGTGTTGGAAAAACAATGCAACCAATCAGATATTTTTCTAGGTTGCTGGGAAGAATATCCTTCAACCAAAGTATTCCCGATGACTTTGGCCCTTAGACTGAATGAGAGCGTACGTTTGGATTGACAATTTGATCAACCAATCATATAGTGATTTGTAGCCAATGGGCGTATTCTTTCAGATTTCCCCACAGCTCAATAGGGAGCTAGAAGGTATACTGGCTGGAGCGAGAGTGGATCTAGTGCTACGTTTTTTCTACCTAGGATTTTACGTCAAAATGGCGAAGGCGAAGATGATGGGCTGTTACTTCACTACATGGACACTGCTTTACCAACTATGGTACACTTGGAAATTGGCTGCGACAATCTTATCTGCCTAAATGAGATAAGGCATAAAGTGACTGCCGTGACGTCCGTCTGACTAGAAAAACGGAATTTTCGAATGGGGGGGGGGGGGGGGGGGGGGGTGGTGGTCTACAGCAGGGGTTCCCAAAGTGGGGGTCGCGGGACCCCGAGGGGGGGGTCGCGAGATGATTTCAGAATCCTCTTGATGTGACCCATGAGGTTTATTTATTTTTTATTTTATTATTATTATTTTTTATTTATTTTTTATCATTTGTATTATTATTATTGTTAATAATAACGTGAGTGACAAATAAAGGAATTCCCACAGATTCACGACAGTATCATCATTGAAAAAAAGCCACACAGGATGTTCGCGATCGCGATGTCCGCGATTTTCTTCTCCCATATATTTTGGATTTTATAAATGAATTGATCAGGGGTGGGTTTCCCGAAGCCTTCTTAACGCTACGTCGTTCGTAAGTTCCACCTTAAGCTGTACCTTAACGTCTCGCCGTGTTTCCCGAAACGTTCTTAGCTAAGTATACCTTCCGTAAGTGACACTTTCGTAAGGCAGGTCTGGAGCTCTCTTAACTCCACCTTAGCGATGTTGTCAGCTCTCTCCGCTAGTGGCCACCACTGTTCCGACCCGCAAGCCTCTGAAATCAGCTGTTGGCCTAGTTTAATTTCAATCTGTGAATCAATATGTAGTTCATAACGGTAATAATATACAACAAAAATACCACATTAATGGGAATGTTTTCATGCCGAAATTGTACATTACGGTGGATACATTTTGCACTTTATTGAACATGAAATCGCCTCTTAAACTCCTAAAACTCGAAAACAGTGCTTCACGATTCAGCGCCACCTCACCCAGCATGACCTCCATGTCCACATTGGTGACGCTGGCGGACCGCTTTTTGCGATGTTTTTGCCCTGACATCAGTGGCGTAGCGGAGGCCCCCGCAGACCCCGCGGTGCGGGGGAGCCCCGGAGTTTAGGAGGCCCCCACCCCCAGGCCCCCCCCCTACCTGTTAAGTTGCTAGGCACCACGGTTTGACTGGCCATCTGGCATACCTGCCGGCCCGGACCACCACCCTACCATCGGACTTCACGATCGCGTCAACCCCCCCCCCCCCCCCCATATCTAATCTAGTTACATATCTAATGTTCATTTCTTGTTGGTGCGCTTTTATTGAAATTGTCAGCCAATCAGAGAGAATTGTGAACTACACCAGTTATGTGATGGGGCTGCTGGTTAATCAACCCTAATTGCAAAGTTATTTAAGGCACCATGACAATGATATAAAAAATATTTAAATCAACCTTTTCTTGCCAAATAAGGTGTACTGGTAGGTGGCGTAATTAGCTGAGGTGGTGTAGCGGGAAGAGGCTTGATATCACAATCTGAGGTGGCGGGCTCGTGCCACCTGTAGGCAATCATTAGATTTACGGTTTGATAATTGAGTTTGTAAGTTTTAAATTCTATGAATATGTTCTCAGTCATGATAAATGCAATATTCTTTAGTATTCCTGCAGTGTTTTATTGATAAAGAACACCACATCCTCTCATAACGCGGTGAAACAGTCGCTACCTGGAGTGAAAAGTCGATTCTCGAGTCATCGATTTCAGCACAACGTCGGACGTAAGAAGGTATACCTTAAGCAACCTCCTAAGGGATAGTTCGTGGAACACACGTAGAACAGTAAACAACTTTAGTAAGGTATACCTTTCAAGTCTTCGTAACACGCTAAGAGACAACGTTATCGGGAAACCCACCCCTGGCCTTTTTATTGTCTGTCTTAGAGGCAGTTTGTTGAAAGCAGAGCTTTTGAAACACATTCTAAACAGTTAATGTTTAATATGATAATTAGCTATGAAAGAAGCTAAAGAAACTAAAACAAGTTAAACATTGCTAACTATAAGAAATAGTTTAAAGATAAGAGTAAGCGTTCAGTCATTGTGTGTAAATATGTGTATGAATCAGCTACAAACTGCTCAATGGTTTGATGGTCTGCATCTCCTCTGCAATTTAAGTGGATTCAGCGTCTCTGCTCAATACGAAAATTTGAATAAAGTTGTTTGTATTGATTGCTCCTACCTGGACAAGGACAACCCGTAACACACCTGGCTACCAGGACACATGTGACCAGAGTACCAGACTGTGACCTGCCTCAGTGAGTGCATTATGAACCACTGCTGGGATGACCACCAATATTACATTACAGTGCATTGAATCTACTCTGTAGACTATTTTAGTTTTTAGAGTATTACAGTACAGTATGTGATGATTTACAAAGTGTCAAGATTAATTGAGTTTACATTTGATTGACGCCGGGCTAGGGCTGAGTGGATACATTAATTTGATTTGAAAATAGGTTATTGAAAGCATTAACGATAACCTATTAAGATATTAGTGTCATGACTACACAATGTATTATAAAATAACAAACACTTTTTTAATCTTGGTATTATTATACATTACATTAGTCATTTAGCAGACACTTTTGTCCAAAGTGACTTACAGTAGTGCGTTCAACAAAGGTAGGTAAGAGAACAACTCGTCACCAGAAGTCAAAAGTGCATTTCATTCCTAACAAGTCTCCAAGAACTGAACCAGTGCTCTGATAAAAGTACAATAAATTGGCAAACAATAGAGCAATATCTAACTAACAAGCAAACAATCTACTTAGTAAGACACTAGTAAAAAGTATTAAGAGGACGCACTATGAGGAATGGTCCGGGTAGCGTTTCCTGAAGGTGAGTTTTCAGTCTGTGGCGGAAGATGGGCAGAGACTCTGCAATCCTATCATCCGTGGGGAGTTCATTCCACCACTTTGGGGCCAGGACAGAGAGGAGTGGTGACTGCATAGATCGGTCACAAGGGCCCCTAAGCGACGGGGCAAGCAGACGGCCAGAAGTAGCAGAGCGAAGTGGATGGGCAGGGATGTAGAGCTTGACCATTGCCTTGAGGTAGGAAGGAGCTGTTCCTTTCACTGCCCTGTAGGCTAGCACCAGGGTCTTGAACTGGATGGAGCAGCTACAGGGAGCCAGTGAAGAGAGCGAAGGGTAGATGTGTGGGAGAACTTGGGGCAGTTGAACACACGCAGTTGTTGCTAGGTGTAGTGAAATGTAACCTGTAACCTGGTGTTTCCGGGTCTTGAACCGGCAACCTTGTGGCTCCCAAGCCAAGTCCTTATCCAGTGAGCTACTGCCCCCTAAATATATGGTATATATACAAATATATATATATATACACATATATATATATATATATATATACACGTGTATATATACACATATATGTATATATATATGTGTATATACATGTGTATATATATGTATATATATGTATATGTATATATATATGTGTATATATGTGGTACAGAGTTCAGAGGTGGGGCTGTCATCGTGGTACAGAGTTCAGCAATCCATCCACCAATGTTATATATACTAAATAGAGGGTCGCACTTTATATATATATATATCTATATATTTGGACTGAGGAGAATGTCTGTCATTCGTTTTTGTTTTTCACAGGTAACAATAATCAATGTGAGATGTTCATCTGTGAGTGTGACCGAGTGGCGGCCATGTGCTTCGCCCAAACACAAAACCCAGACCACGCTCAGCTCCCCAGTGAGCGCTGCCAGTAGGCCCACTCCAAGTCAATCACTGCTGCCATTCTACTGAATGGAATGAATAAAGACTCATCAGAAATATGGATGTTGTTATTGTTTTTATTCATGCATGTTTTAAAAATAGTTTCTAGTATCTAATTGGAGTCCAGTCCTCTCTACACTGAGGGCTCCAGAGGTTCATCACCATTTGGCTTCACAGACATAGCAGTACTTGAGTGTACAGTCTGCATCGTTCCACAGCCTGAGCTTGCGCTCATCACTGGGGTGAAGCTGCCCACAGTCCTCTCCCTGGTGTCCGGCAACCCAATCATCAGGCTGCCCATCAAGCTAAACACGGGGTCAAAATAAATAAATATCAACGTTGTAGGCCAACTTGAACAACCCTATTGATAGTAAATAGGACACAACACACTTTGTCTCCGAGATTGCAGCGGTTGGGTGTGTCATTTGTGCTACTTCCGAATTTAAAGGATAACTTTAGGATTTTTCAACCTGGACCCTGTTAGTGACTAATGTGGACAACAATTTTTGAAACTGGTACAGTATGAACGAGAGCACCTCAAAAGAGCTGCCCACTGCTCCTAATACTAGGATGGGTTGTATGTACAAATGTATGTGACCAATACAGAGGATTCAATCCTCCAGATTTAGATTTAGATTTTTTAGCTTTTTATCGCGGCTATCTTTGTTCAGGAACTCGGACGTCCCGCCCAAAGTCACAGCTGGATTATCTCTGACCATCTTGGGCACGATTACACGCAAGCGTTGCAGGAAGAAGCGAGGGAAGCGAGCCGGCATGCTAGTCAGGCTGAGATGTCGATCCGATCGCCCCCCTACTACCCACCATTCTACTGGCTAATGTACTGTCTCTGGACAATAAGTTAAGCGAGCTACAGGCTCGTATTCAATTCCACCGGGAAACTAAGGACAACTGTATCATCTGCCTTACGGAGACATTGATGTCGGAGGGGGTTACCGATGCAGCTATCGAGCCGACGGGATTTTCCGTCCACCGGGCGGACAGAACAAAGGCTCTCTCCGGTAAAGATCACAAAGGGGATCACAAACATGTACACCCCCTCAAGTCTTTCTGTTCCCCGGACCTGGAGAACCTGATTCTTATGTGCCGTCCATACTGGCAACCTCGGGAGTTTACAGCAGTAACCGTGACCGCTGTTTACATTCCCCCACAAGCCAAAACGGACACAGCGCTGAAGGAACTGTATGGGTCTATCAGCGAGCAGGAGTTGGCACACCCTGAGGCTGCTCTCATCGTGGCGGGGGACTTCAACAAGGCGAACCTGGAGAAGGTTCTCCCGAAGTTCTACCAACACATAACGAGCAACACACGGGGGATCCTCGACCACTGCTACACTACCTTCCGTGATGGCTACAAGGCCCTCCTCCACCCACCGTTCGGCAAATCAGACCACCGCTCTATCCAGCTATTCCCCGCCTATAGACAGAGACTGAAGCAGCAACCAATCGCTGTGAGAGAGGTCCAATGCTGGTCGGACCAAGCGGACTCTATGCTGCAGGATTATTTTGATTGCGCTGACTGGGACATGTTCCGCATTGCCTTGGACAATAACATCAACGAGTACGCATCCTCGGTCACCGGGTTCATCAAGAAGTGCATAGATGACGTTGTTCCGACCAAGTCGGTTCGGATACACCCCAACCAGAAACCGTGGATTAACGGCGATGTTCACGCTGCCCTACACGCGCGTAACGCCTCCTTTGGCTCCGGGAATATGGAGGAATATACGACAGAGTAAAGGACAGAGTGGAGGAGAAATTCAAGAGCCACGATGCGAGAGGTATGTGGCAGGGGCTACAGACGATAACGAACTTCAGAGGGAGAACCAGTTGTGTAGAGAACTCCTCTACCTCCCTCCCAGGAGAGCTAAATACTTTTTTTGCTCGGTTCGACGTGAACTGCAGCCCACCGAAGCCAGCGGCGAGGAGACCAGCCTGCTGAACATCTCGGAGGCGGATGTGCGCCGCACCTTCAAGCGGTTGAACATCCGTAAGGCGGCAGGCCCCGACGACATCCCGGGCCGCGTCCTCAGAGCATGCGCAGACCAGTTGGCAGGAGTCTTTGCAGACATCTTCAACCTCTCCCTGTCCCAGGCTGTTGTTCCCGCGGTCTTCAAGATGTCCACCATCGTGCCTGTCCCTAAACAACCCAAGGTAACATGCCTGAATGACTATAGACCTGTAGCCCTCACCTCAATTGTCAGCAAATGCTTCGAGAGGTTGGTCAAGGACTTTATTTGCTCCGTGTTACCTGCCACGCTGACTCATTTGCATATCGTCAAAACAGATCCACAGATGACGCAATTGCCATGGCCCTCCACACTGCCCTTTTCCACCTGGAGGGAAAGAACTGTTATGTGCGAATGCTGTTTGTGGACTACAGCTCAGCGTTCAACACGATAGTTCCTGCCAAGCTCGACTCCAAGCTTCGAGGTCTAGGCATGCCCCCATCCACGTGCAGCTGGATACTGGACCTCCTGTCGGACCGCCGCCAGGTGGTGAGGATGGGCAGCACCACCTCAGAGCCACTAACCCTCAATACGGGAGCCCCCCAGGGATGTGTGCTGAGCCCTCTCCTCTACTCCCTCTATACCCACGACTGCATGGCTATGCACAGCTCCAACGTCTTCATCAAGTTTGCTGACGACACGACAGTGATGGGCCTGATCGCCGGCAACGACGAGACAGCCTACAGGGAGAAGGTTGGATCGCTGGAGCAGTGGTGCCAGGAGAACAGCCTCGCCCTCAACGTCAAGAAGACCAAGGAGCTGATCATGGACTACAGGAAGCAGAGAGGAGAGCACAGCCCTATCTCCATCGACGGTGTTGCAGTAGAGAGGCTCAGAATTTTCAAGTTCCTCGGCGTGCAAATCTCCGAGGACCTCACATGGTCCACACACACCACGCACGTGTTGAAAAGGGCCCAACAACACCTGTATTTCCTCAGGCATCTGTGGAAATTCAGCATGGGCCCCCGCATCCTGAGAACATTCTGTACCGGCACCATCGAGAGTGTTCTAACAGGGTGTATCACCGCCAGGTACAGGAACTGCACTGCACTCGAGCGCAGAGTGCTTCAAAGGGTGGTGCGGATGGCCCTGTATATCGTTGGAGGTGAGCTCCCCTCCCTTCCTGCGACTGAAGGAATTGGTTCACTTTGAATCAGCT
>CM050999.1:15167924-15203922 GCA_027704905.1 Muraenolepis orangiensis
CCCTCTTCCTCCCACGCAGGTTTTTTATGTGTCTGAAAACGTTGCGGCTTCCGCAGGCTCAAACGGATCGGATTGATCTAGGATAGCATGAGAAGAGGAACACACAAGTATTTTCACACAAATACTTTGAGTGTAGTACTTTGGTTTGCTCAATGTCGAAGAGTGTGTTTTTTTTCCATAAACATGAAATATGTCAAATCACGTAATTTTTTTAAATATGTTTCAATATATTTTTATTTTTCATTATTTCATTATTAAACTGCATTTTGTGATAATACATCATGACTGTTTCAGACAACTAGGGAAGAGAGCTGCTTTTTAAACTAGACTGCATTTCTATATAAACAACTTTTCTAACCAGTGCGGCCACTCAAAGCTTTTACTAAGTCGAGCCTCACACTCACCCTTTCATACACACATAGCAACAGCAGTCAGCAGTCAGCCATGCAAGGTGACATCCAGCTCGTCAGGAGCAGTTATGGTTAGGGTGTTTTTGCTCAGGGACACCTCGACACATGGCTAGGAGAAGCCAAGGGATTGAACCAGCAACCTTCCGGTTGTCAGACCACCCGCTCTACCTCCTGAGCTACTGCCGGCCCTAACTGCATTTCAGACTTTATTATTTATTATTTCTCCCCTTGACCTGCCTAGTGGACGCCTAGTTAACCTAATATCTTATAATGTGGGTAATTTATTGTAATCTCATGGACATGGCTTTTACAGCTAATTAGTGGGTTTACCCACTTTGGCCTTTCGCCAGACAGCTTGATCCATTATCATTGCTTATTTAACAATTAGCGTGGGCACCGACGGCTACCGTACATACTGCTGCTCTTTGTCATGCAGCGCGGGACAGTATAGCTTCCCCTTTAGTGCAGGCGCTAGCCAGCTTATTGGGTATGAGACTGGATTTACAAGATACTTTTGTTAATGGCTGTCATTTGCCATAATGGAGCTTTATGCTACTGCCGGGGAGAGGAACTGTGTTAATGACAATGGAACAGTAACTATGGTTGAAACATGAATATCATGTTTTAATTGTAATAAGAGCCTAATAAGAACCTTTTTGTAGTATTAACATGCTTACTCCCGGCCAAGTAATCGCTTCATAGTATTTTATAGCAGACCTGGGGGGAGACGGCACAGAGCCTGGGCCGGACACCAGAAGCCAAAAGGGGCGGAGTTACGCCTTGTTTCCTGTTTGTTTACGGAGACATTCCTCAGAATATGGACGCAGTTTGGCCTTCTTCATCATGCACCCTGCACCTACGCTGCTGAACCCACTGATTACCATCACACTGATTACTCAGCCTGCATTTCGATGACAGGAATGATTTGTAAAATTAAATATTACATCCTGCTCTTTCAATTAGTTTTCCTTTCTGAATAACATTTTTTGGAAAAAAGAAAGAAAGGCAATTCCCCAAGAGAGAACTGGATAAAAACACTGACCTCCAAGTGATGATTGACCCACTTGTTTTAAGTAGATGGGAATTGTAAAATGATGTATACTGTAAAGAAAGGGAGTGTATCCTAATTCATTGAAAGTCGTATTTCAAAAACGATGTGTGTGTGTGTGTGTGTGTGTGTGTTCGTGCTATGTCCGCATTATGCTTGGTCAGGCTTTCAGACTCTTACATGGAAATAACCAGGTGCTGGGATGTCAAAAATAATGATGGTCCTCATTTGTTATACAATAATCATCCTGATTATCCACCTAAAAAGGAATTTTGACATTAACGACAATGTAAAATTACAAATATAGTCAAATACCTTCAGGTTGTGTCAGAGACTGGTGCTATTTTGATGCATCTATTCTAATCCAACCATATACATCACTTAATCACCGCAAGTGAAGCACGTCATAACTGCATCCATATTGTTCGATTTGACTGTGTGGAAATAAAGAAAGTTGTCTTGAGACGATACACTCAACAACACCCACGGCTGTTCTGGTGTGGCTCCCCTAACTCCTCTTATGTTGCTGAAGCCACGTCTCTATGTTTTACACTCACGCCACAATGGTGATCAACCATCATAACTGTCTGCACAACGGCACCTGTTGCTTACCAGCCACCTAAGCTGTCAACATTCACAAAACATGAAAATAAAGTGTCGCTCTGTTGGTTCCATTTTATTTGTCTCACCGTAGAAAAATGTTTCAAGATTCAAGATTCAAGATTTTTATTTGCCAATTTACAATGGATTGCGCACTCCCCATTACCCTCCCGCAGTATGAATTTCTAAAACACAATATTATAAAAAATACTATATACAATAAAAATAAACCTAAAAGTGACTGAAGGATGATATGTGTAGAATTGTGCAAAACGCATTTAAAAGCATTTTCAAGTGCCAGTAGTGCAGCAGCATCATGAATACAGTGCAGTACAGTGCAGAAACTGTAACGAGTCCAGAAAGTCCAGCAAAGTATGATAGTTTAATGTTAATAAAAATGTTATGTGGTTTGCATGTTTTTGGAAAGCACACATAAAAGTGTCACTCACACAGAAGTTCACTTAAATTCAATTAGCCTGTTTATTGCTTGCAGCATCCCGTCAGTGATGCCATGGGGTGTAATCAGTATGATCTGTCTTACTGTCTCCCTGCCCCTGTGGCTTCTTCCTCTCTTGTTTCCGCTGGTAAGAATCCTACTTCAGTGTTCCAGGGCTAAACGTGTTTGGTCATTGCTCTTCCCAACAAGTACAAATCGCTTCTTTTCCCACTGGAGTTTCTCATTGTAGCATAGCATCGTGGGTTCAACCGTTCAGCCGTTTTGACTCTATTCTAAATGCATTCGTTTGCACCGTGCTATTAGTCCAGCTTTTAACTAAACACACGTCTCTGTCGGGCTCACAACCTATTTGTGGACTTTGGGACACATGTGAATGCATATATTACAATTTCATTACAACTGTAGTGCACAATTTCCGACAACACATTGTTAAACCCAAATGCTAAATATTTGGTCAATGTATTCCGATATAAGTTGTCATGTGGGACTATCTTCTGAAAACAAAAATATCAAGTCTGTAATAAGCATAACGTTGGCTCTTTGATTATTTCCATAGTTTTGTCTTTATTTACTATTTGAACTTGGCTGCATCCGCTGGGGCCCGTTCCAACGAATAGTACAATGGTGTCACCCTCTGTCTGGAATTGGTAGTTTTTGGGATCCTACATACACACGTTGATAAGGCGCCATGCTTCACTGAGCAACCGGCGCTGCATTCGCTAGGTGTTTTTAAATAGTGAACCAGTTTTACCTAAAGTTACCCCAGATTTTGATATAGGCCTAACTGGTTACAGGGTTACCAGTTTCCATTTAACATGGACATTTAGTTGAACATTTTTACATTTATGTACTGCACAAAGTTAAATCGTAGTAAATCTATATAAAACAACTTAATAATTACACTACAGTCCATAAAACACTGTGAGCGAGTAGGTCTGACACACGTGTGTGTGTGTGTGACTGTGTTTGTGTGTGTGTGTGTATGCGTGTGTGTGTGTGTGTGTGTGTGTGTGTGTGTGTCTGTGTCTGTTTGTACAGAGCAGCAGCTTTCAAGGACACGCTTGTAGCTTTGTGCCCATTGTACCTTACAGCCTAGCTAGGCTGTAAGGCGTAAGGCTGTAAGACGTGCCTGCAGGGTGCAGGCACGAGGACGACCGAGGAAGAGTCAAGTCAAGTAAAGTCAAGTTTATTGTCACTTCACAGTTTACACAAGTATAAAACAGTGAGTGAAAATCTTATGTGCAATACCTGACGACAGACAGCAGTTATAAAAATAAGATAAAAATAGATCAAATAGAATAAAACAGAATCGAATAAAATAAGTTAAAAAATAAAATAAAAATGCAATTTTAAATATACATTGTTATATGCTATACGCCCTTGTTCAGCAGCCTGATGGCCTGACTGTGGAAGCTATCTCTGAGTCTATTTGTACGGCACTTGATACTGCGGTATCGCCTGCCTGACGGTAACATTGAGTACAGTTCGTGGCTGGGGTGGGCAATGTCTTTTATGATTCGTTTGGCCTTGGCCACGCACCGCTGATTGTATATATCCAGGAGGGAGGGGAGCTCACCTCCAACGATATACTGGGCCGTCCGCACCACCCTTTGAAGCGCTCTGCGCTCGAGTGCGGTGCAGTTCCCGTACCAGGCGGTGATACACCCTGTAAGAACACTCTCGATGGTGCCGTTATAGAATGTTCTCAGGATGCGGGGGCCCATGCTGAATTTCTTCAGACGCCTGAGGAAATACAGGCATTGTTGGGCCCTTTTCACCACGTGTGTGGTGTGCATGGACCATGTGAGGTCCTCAGAGATGTGCACGCCGAGGAACTTGAAGCTGCTGACCCTCTCAACTGCAACGCCGTCGATGGAGATAGGGCTGTGCTCTCCCCTCTGCTTCCTGAAGTCCACGATCAGCTCCTTGGTCTTCTTGACGTTGAGGGCGAGGCTGTTCTCCTGGCACCACTGCTCCAGCGATCCGACCTCCTCCCTGTAGGCTGTCTCGTCGTCGCCGGCGATCAGGCCCATCACTGTCTTGTCGTCAGCAAACTTGACGATGACGTTGGAGCTGTGCATAGCCATGCAGTCGTGGGTGTAGAGGGAGTAGAGGAGAGGGCTCAGCACGCATCCCTGGGGGGCTCCCGTGTTGAGGGTCAGTGGCTCTGATGTGGTGCTGCCCATCCTCACCACCTGGCGGCGGTCCGACAGGAGGTCCAGTATCCAGCTGCATGTGGATGGGGGTACGCCTAGACCTCTAAGCTTGGTGTCGAGCTTGGCAGGAACTATTGTGTTGAACGCTGAGCTGTAGTCCACAAACAGCATTCGCACATAACAGTTCTTTCCCTCCAGGTGGGAAAGGGCAGTGTGGAGGGCCAGCGTCCGTGGATCTATTTTGACGATATGCAAATTGCCATGGGTCCAGCGTGGCAGGTAACACGGAGCAAATAAAATCCCTGGATGTTCAGCCGCTTGAAGGTGCGGCGCACATCCGCCTCCGAGATGTTCAGCAGGCTGGTCTCCTCCGGCGGTGCTGGCTTCGGCAGGCTGCCGTTTACGTCGAACCGAGCAAAAAAAGTATTTAGCTCTCCTGGGAGGGAGGTAGAGGAGTTCTCTACACAACTGGTTCTCCCTCTGAAGTTCGTTATCGTCTGCAGCCCCTGCCACATACCCCTCGCATCGTGGCTCTTGAATTTATCTTCCACTCTGTCCTTTTACTCCCGCTTGGCAGTGACGATGGTCTTACGGAGGTCGTAACGGGCTCTCGTATATTCCTCCGTATTCCCGGAGCCAAAGGCGGCGTTACGCGCATGTAGGGCAGCGCGAACATCGCCGTTAATCCATGGTTTCTGGTTGGGATATATCCGAACCGACTTGGTCAGAACAACGTCATCTATGCACTTCTTGATGAACCCGGTGACCGACGACGCGTACTCGTTGATGTTATTGTCCGAGGCAACGCGGAACATGTGCCAGTCAGCGTGATCAAAACAATCCTGCAGCATAGAGTCTGATTGGTCCGACCAGCATTGGACCTCCCTCACAGCGATCGGTTGCTGCTTCAGTCTCTGCCTATAGGCGGGGAGCAGCTGGATAGAGCGGTACTCTGATTTGCCGAACGGTGGGCGGAGGAGGGCCTTGTAGCCATCACGGAAGGGAGTGTAGCAGTGGTCGAGGATCCGCTCGCCCGTGTGTTGCTCGTTATGTGTTGGTAGAACTTCGGGAGAACCTTCTTCAGGTTCGCCTTGTTGAAGTCCCCCGCCACGATGAGAGCAGCCTCGGGGTGTGCCGACTCCTGTTCGCTGATAGCCCCGTACAGTTCTTTCAGCGCTGTGTCCATGTTGGCTTGTGGGGGAATGTAAACAGCGGTTACCGCTGTAAACTCCCGAGGTAGCCAGTGTGGACGGCACATAAGAATCAGGTACTCCAGGTCCGGGGAACAGAAAGACTTGAGGGAATGTACATGACTTTGGTTGCACCAAGATCTATTTATCATGAGACATACCCCCCCTCCGCGATCTTTACCGGAGAGAGCCTTTGTTCTGTCCGCCCGGTGGACGGAAAAGCCGATAGCTGCTTTTAAAAAATTAAATTAAAAAAATTAAAATTAAAAAAATTAAAAAAAGGTATCTGTCTAAAGGTATCTGAAACAAAATGTGTCTTAATGTCTCTGAAAGGAAATATGTCTTAAAGTATCTGAGGGAAGTAACTTAAAGTTAAGTCTCAAAAGGAAATTTGTCTGAAAGTCTCTGGAAGAAAATTGGTCTTAAAGTTAAGTCTCTGAAAGAATTGTGTCTGAAAGTCTCTGAAAGGAATTGTGTCTTAATGTCTCTGGAAGGAAATGTGTCTAAAAGTCTCTGGATGGAAAGTGACTTAAAGTCTCTGAGGGAAATGTGTCTTAAGTCTCTGAAGGAAACGTGTGACTAACGCATGAATTAGCGTGTGACTAACGCATGAGGAGCGTGTACCAGCGACCAAGTAAAACACCCCTGAAAACTATTAGCGTGTGCTGACGTGTCACTGTGTTCAATTGGGTATAAAACGCGGGGAAATCAGAGATTCAGTTGTTCTTGTCACGAGTGGATTGTTCGGTGGGACCCAGAACGCAGACCCAGTGGAGCTATAACAGAGCTTTATTTCAAGCAAACACAACACAAGAGAGTGATCAGGGACAGTCCAGGGGTCTGGGTACCGGGAGGTCGATCCGCGGAGTACCAGCAGGTAGTAGACCGGCGAGTAGCCCGGGACGGGAGAGGAGTCTGGGTACCGGGAGGTCGGAGTAGCGACAGGTACCAGACAGGCGGATGATCAGGGACGAGCGAGAAGTCTAGATACCTGGAGGTCGGAGTAGCGACAGGTACAGGACAGGTAATTATAATTACCGGGGAGCTCGTATAGACCGGTGTAACGCGAGACAGGCGGGTGACGCGGGATAGGTAAAGGATCTGGATCTCCGGGACATCAGCGTGGCGATTCCGTCCAGAATGTACGATGTAACATGAACAAAGTATGACGTACGACCTAACCCCGGGGTACCGGGAAGCCAGGGTCTATATACCCCAGGTGAGGGGAATAGCAATCAGCCACGGCAATTGCTGACAGGTGTGTGTGTGCGCCGCCAGCACACGTGGCTTGGCCACGCCCCCTGTCAACCACCGTAACCGGGACACTTTCCGTCTATCATCATTTGGTTTTATTTATTTTACTCGTGATGGTGCTTTTATTTATTATCTTTTCAATTCATTATGATGTGTGTGACCAAAATATATTATTCTGTAGCAAGTTAAATGCGGTATGAATAAAAAGTTAAATCAGCTCTCTCCCTCCCTTCTCTTCCTGCCCTTCTAACCCTCTATCACTCTCTCCCATCTCTCCCTCTCTCTCTATCTTGATCTCTCCACCTTTGTGTCTCCCTCCCTCTCTATTTCTCCCTCCCCCTCTCTCCCTCCCTCCTCCCTCCCTCTCTCTCTCCCTCTCTCAGCTGACAGCGTTCATGCCTCTCCCGAGGTCTTCCTGGAGAGGGAGGTCAACCCCAAGGCGCCGGGTGCTCTGTAGCCTACTGCTCCTCCTCCTCCACCTCCTCTCTCCTCCTCCTCCTCCTCCTCCTCCTCCTCCTCCTGGGCGGACTCCTCTTCCTCCTCCACCTCCTCGGCACAGCAGAGGGCGGCGGGTGGGGAGGACGGGGGCGATGGAGGGAGAGGGGAAGGTTGTGAGGGGAGCCGTGACAGCGTGACAGTAAAAAGTGGGAGAGAGAGAGGAAAATGTGAAAAAACACCTGAAAGAGGTGAGTCAGTGAGATAGAGGAAGAAGTGAGAGAGATAAAGAGAAAGAGAAAGAGTGACAAAGAGCAGCAGAGTTGGAGGGAGGCAGATCACTGGCAGTCAACAGTGTTTGAATCAGCCAAAAGCGACACCGCTTCTTATTTATTTGCTTTCCATGCTTCTGTCGGACCAACAATGAGGCTGAATTTACACAACCTAAACTCTGTGGTTTAAAAATGCTTTTGGTCTGTTCAATCCAAACGTGCGGCTTCAACGCTGGCAGTGAAAACTGGATGTGTACCAAACCACCCGGGAGAGTGACAGCCAGGAGTAACAGGAGCCTTCAGCTGTGACCGAGATCGCCGCAGAGCTGGCCTTCGTCAACAGAATCGTACACACTCATACGTGTCATCCAGTAGCATACCGGGCTACGGCGTAGCAGCTATGCTACGATGCTATGATGCTGAGCTGCCAATAACAAACTAAATGTGTGTGTGTGTGTGTGTGTGTGTGTGTGTGTGTGTGTGTGTGTGTGTGTGTGTGTGTGTGTGTTCGTAGCCCCACTGATAAGCAGGGAGGATCCCACCATTGTGTTGATTGGCTGCCCAGCAAAAGTCCCCACCACTGTCAACCACTGTGTGTTGTGTCCCGTTAAAAGCTATTGAAACAAAGCACAGGACTCCACCAGCAGTAGTCTGTGAACCTGGATGGTTAGAAAGCCCCTGCCCCCAGAGCTGAGAGCACAGCAATCCTTTCTCACCATGTGTGTGTGTGTGTGTGTGTGTGTGTGTGTGTGTGTGTGTGTGTGTGTGTGTGTGTGTGTGTGTGTGTGTGTGTGTGTGTGTGTGTGTGTGTGTGTGTGTGTGTGTGTGTGTGTGTGATAAGTGCATTCTAGTGCATAGGTTGGTGTCCAAACAGCAAGGCCTGGCGCTTGCTGTTTACCTACTTACTTATTGACCGACCAAATGAATATGCAAAATGGAATAGCTGGACCTGTTTTAACCATCTCAATTATTTTCGCTGTACTGTACTTGTGCTGTACAATGACAATGAATTTGAATCTAATCAAATTAAGTGGCAATCCTCCATTCCGCTAGTGTCCTTAGCAAGTGTACCAATACTTGGTGATATTTAAATAAAAACCTTCTGTAGACATTCTTCACCCTGAGACACTTCATTTCTTAACTGCTCCACTGAAGGTTATTATTTTCCTGAAAAATTAACTGCAGAAATTACTGTTGTTCCACGGGTGAGCTTATAGCTGGATTTGAGGGGGGAAAAGCTCTGCAAAATAATGTAACATATAACAATGAAACTAACCGGTAGATTAGGGCTATATAAGCCCGCAAGAGAATTATAAGGGGAATGTCAAATGTGACTGATGATATCCCCTCACTAAAAAAAATCGGCTACTCCTTCACTATTTATCACTATTTATTTATATTGATATACGATTTATACTATTTTATTTTTTGTCATTAAATATGATCAACATATAATATACATTAAACATGGCACACAGCTGCCAACAATTAACCAAAATACAAACAAAACAACAATTATTGTTATTTATAATTATGAATCCACCTGCAAACGCTTTTTTTGTAAAATAAATGAATAAATAAAGTACATTCAACACATATACATATCGTTTAACAGTCGCTTTGCTGCTCTTTTTTGGTTTTTATTGTATAAATTATTTATATTTTTATGGTATTGTTTTTTAGATACTGCGGGAGGGAATGGGGAGTAAGCATTCCAATGTACTTGTTACAAATGGCCAATACAAATATCTTGTATCTTGTATTTTGAACCTATAGGACACCTACCGGTATGTTCAGACCATCACAGTACGAAAACCGGTGCGTTCATGTAGAGAGGAATGACACTTCATGTTTTCTGAGACTTGTGCGCACATGTGTGACAAAACAATCCGAGACAAAGAGCCAATGAGACGATGCGTAACAAGGCATCTGTGTCAGCATTGAGTACTTTCTTGTAGTCTAGTAGTCTGACGTTTCCATTCCTTGAAGTATTTCTCTCTCGGCGGTGTGTTGTTGGCTGGCTCCGCTGTGCTAGTTCTCAACAGTAGCAGCTGCTTGACGTGTGCTATTGTGATTCGAGAGGGGCTGCCTGTCTTAATAAACAGATCGATTGCTCCAGCCTGCTCCAGGATGTTGCTAATGTGTGTGTCTCATGCAGTGGGCTATGGAAGTGTAGTAGTGGCTAGTGGAGGAGGTACTGGGTTCAATTCCCCGAGCTTCGCAACCTACCTGTGGTACTCCCTGTAGTCACCTCTAACAATTTTCCCTCGTCTTCACACATGCAGCAGCTACGCTCTGGAACATTCCGCCCAATTTGCGCCCCTTCAACACCTAAAAAAAGTAACTTCTCTCATCACTGCTTCTCTTCCTTTCATCCACGGCCCAGAACACCACAGCCAACCACCGGGTGAATGACGTCATCGCCACGGAAGACGGGCCCCAGACGCTGGTGGGGCGCTTCATGTACGGCCCCCTGGACATGGTCACTCTGACCGGAGAAAAGGTCCCTGTGTCACGGTTACGGTGGTTGACAGGGGGCGTGGCCAAGCCACGTGCGCTGTCGGCGCACACACACATCTGTCAACAATTGTCACGGTTACGGTGGTTGACAGGGGGAGTGGCCAAGCCACGTGCGCTGGTGGCGCACACACACATCTGTCAACAATTGCCGTGGCTGATTACTAATCACCTCACCTGGGGCTACATATACCACGGTGTCACAAGGGCACGTTGCTCGTTCGTACTTCTTGTATTTGCGGATGTACGTTACAAGTTCTCCGGTAACTCACTTACCTGTTTTCTGCCTAGTCGCTATATCGACCCTCCGGTATCCAGACTCCTCGCCTGTCCCTGACCATCCGCCTGTCTGCTACATGTCGGTACTACACACCTCGACCTCCCGGTATCCAGACTCCTCGCCTGTCCCTGACCATCCGCCTGTCTGCTACCTGTCGGTAATACGCACCTTGACCTCCCGGTATGCCGACTCCTTGCCTGTCCCTGACCATCCGCCTGTCTGCTACCTGTTGGTACTATGCACCTCGACCTCCCGGTATCCAGACCTCTTGCCTGTCCATGACCATTCCTCGTGCGTTTTGCAAATAAACCACCTGTTCTCCCCTCTCTGGTCTGTTGTCTGCATTCGGGGTCCAACCCACACACTGCCATTGTGACAGAACGAACAAGCCATGATGGACCTCGGCGACGCAGACCAGCTGCGACATGTGGTCGCGACCCTATGAGCACAGCTGGATCACGATCGCTCGGACCGAGCGGAGGAACAGAAACGCACAGCAGCCACCTTTGCGTTCCTGAACGACCGTATTAGCAACCTCGAGGCAGCCGCTTCATCGACAGCTTCGGTTGTCCCCCGTCCCTCGGAACCCCATATTCCAGCCCCCAGGAAGCGCCATGCAATCCTCCCACAAGCCCGGTTCCGAGCCCTCCCGATCTCTCATCCGTTCCCCACGTGTACCACGACATCGGGGAGGTGTTCTCTAAGCAACGGGCCATTTCCCTACCCCCCCACAGGCCATACAACTGCGCCATCGATCTCCTTCTCGACGCTCCTCTGCCGGTCAGTCGGCTCTACAATCTGTCCCGGCCCGAGAGGGAGACGATGGAAACCTACATCCATGACTCTCTGGAAGCGGGGCTGATCAGACCCTCATCGTCGGTTCAGGGTTTTTCTTCGTCACCAAGAAGGATCACAAGTTACGGCCGTGTATCGACTTCCGGGGCCTAAACGACATCACGGTAAAAAATAAATACCCTTTGCCTCTCAATGACCCATCCTTCGGGCCGCTCCGCCACGCGGCGGTGTTCTCTAAGCTGGACCTCCGCAACGCCTACCATCTCGAGTGGAAAACGGCGTTCAACACAGCTTTGGGGCACTTCGAGTACCGGGTCATGCAGTTCGGTCTCACTAATGCTCCGGCGGTGTTCCAAGCACTGGTGAACGACGTCCTCCGGGACATGCTGAACCAGTTCGTTTTTGTACCTGGATGACATTTAGATTTTTTCATGGAACAAGAGGGAGCACGTTCAGCACGACCGGTTGGTGCTCCAGCGTCTACTGGAGAACAAGTTGTTCGTAAAGGCGGAGAAGTGTGAGTTCCACGTCGAGTCGGTGGCCTTCCTGGGTTGCATAATGGCCTGGACAGGTTCGGTCGGACCCGGACAAGATCAAGGTATCAACTCTAGCGGTTCCTCGGTTTTGCCAACTTCTACCGTAGGTTCATCCAGAGTTTTAGTAGCGTTGCAGCTCCGCTAACCCGGCTCACTTCCACCCTCTCTCCGTTCTCCTGGCCTCCCGAGGCGGGTGTGGCTTTTGCGCACCTCAAACGTCTGTTCACCTCTGCTCCGGTTCTGAGGCATCCGGATCCGGCAAATCAGTTTGTGGTGGAGGTGGACGCGTCTGACTCCGGTGTTGGGGCCGTCCTATCTCAACATTCCGTTGGGGACCGGAAGACGCATACCTGTGCCTTCTTCTCTAGACGGCTGTCATCCGCGGAGCGAAACTATGACGTTGGGAATCGGGAGCTCTTGGCAGTGGTCCTGGCCTTGGAGGAGTGGCGGCACTGGCTGGAGGGGGCGGATCAACCGTTCGTGGTCTGGACGAATCACAGAAATCTGGCCTACCTTTGCTCCGCCAGACGGCTCAACTCTCGACAGGCACGGTGGGCGTTGTTCCTGGGGAGGTTCAACTTTACCCTCACCTACCGCCCTGGCTGTCGAAATGTCAAACCAGATTCCCTCTCTCGCCAGTGGGACGCTGAGAGGGACCTCGCCGATCCAGAGACCATCCCTCCGTGTGCGTAATAGGGGCAGTCATGTGGGAGATTGAGGGGCTCGTCCGGGCGGCTCAGCGTTCCCATCCGGATCCAGGTAACGGTCCCGCTAACCGTCTGTTTGTGCCCGACCCAGTTAGGTCCCAGGTGCTTCAGTGGGCTCATTCCTCCTGACTCACCTGCCATCCCGGCTATGCTCGGACCCTGGCCTTCCTCAGGCGGAGCTTCTGGTGGCCGTCTGGTGGCCGACCGGCCTCCCACCGTCATCGGGTAACACCGCTATTTTGACTATCGTCGACCGATTTTCGAAGGCGGTTCATTTTCTGCCACTCCCCAAGCTTCCCTCCGCCAGGGAGACGGCGGACCTCCTGGTGCTCCAGGTTTTTCGTCTTAACGGGATTCCCTTGGACATAGTGTCCGATCCGGGGCCGCAGTTCGCGTCCCAGCTGTGGAGGGCGTTCTGCCAGGCTCTGGGTGCCACTGCCAACCTCTCCTCCGGGTACCATCCCCAATCGAATGGGCAAACGGAGGGAGCAAACCAGGACCTGGAAGCGGCCCTCCGCTGCATCACCGCACGCCACCCGTCTTCCTGGAGTTCCCACCTTCCATGGGTGGAATACGCGCACATCTCCCTCACCAGCGCCGCCACAGGGATGTCGCCGTTCCAGGCATCGCTGGGTTACCCACCGCCCCTCTTTCCCGCTCAGGGAGGAGGAGATTGCGGTGCCTTCGGTGCAGGTCCACCTTCAGTGCTGCCGGCGGATTTAGAGGACCGCTGCCACTACAGGTCCAGTCCCAGAAATTAGCACCCCGGTACGTTGGTCCCGACAAGATCATCAACTCGGTGGAGGCTGAGATTGCCTCCACACTTAGATGCATAGAGATGCACACACACACACATGCACAAATATACACACACATGCACACACACACACACAAACAAACACACACACACACATATATATATACGCACCAGGGTTTCCGTTAGCCGGTAAATACCGGCTAACGGGTTTTAGCGGGTAAAAAAAAATTGAAAAACCGGTCAAAATGTCCGGTAATAATGCTCATACTAAACTTAGATCCTGGACATTTGAGTTTTGACAGCTTTATTACTGCCCCCTCCCCCCCGAAAGGGTGACCGAATGAAGTGACCAAACAGCTGCCGCACCTCTCATGACGTCAAGTGCGCCCGACGAGATGTTAGGTGTGGTGATGGCACGGCTATGGGGCTTTAATGTTTGCGACAGCTTGCCAAGTGCTAATTTCTGAGTTCAGCGAGCTGTACCCCGACTGGGCCACACTGGCTAAAATTGCCTGTGTTCTGCCCGTGTCAAGCGTGCCAGCAGAGAGGGGCTTCTCCCTGCAGAATCGTTTGAAAACATCACTGCAGAGTCGTCTGGAGGAGGAGAGAGTGATGCGACTTATGCGTATTGCAAGCTGCAAAGACACATTAGACACCATTGATTTCAGCTCGGCAGCAGAGGATTTTGCCGCAATGAAATTAAGGAGAAAGCAAAATGTTGCCTGGTAGCCTGCAGGGTAAATTTGATGCCATGTAGCCTATATTAAAACGGACTACAGATGTTACAGGTGTTTTGAAATAGCCTAGATTTTTGCGGCTAATGAGGTTTTGCTCAATCGTTCTTGTTCGTTTTGTTGTTCATTAAATAGTCAAATTTATTTGAGGTCTTTGTCATTCTTTCGTCAATCTAGGTGTACATTATAGTTGCGTTTGTAATATAGACTGTTTTTGAGACAGTATGTTTCGAATTTGTCCGGTAAAATAAAATCTGTCCGGACACTTGACTGGCAAGAAAAATCCTAGCGGAAACCCTGATAGACACATAGCTAACACGCAGATACACACACACAAGCCTCTCAGACCTGAGTGACACCTCTCAGTGTCCTGCCTCTCCTTCCTCAGTGTCACATTAAGATCAACTCGGCCTACGGCTCCATGAAGGACATCTCTGTGTACAACATGTTGGATCTCAGCCCGGCGCAGATATGCATTGTGGGCCGGCCTTCCAAGAAGTACCAGAATCAGTGCCAGGTCGGTCTTCACCTCTCTGTGTCCAGGTTTAGTTCTTCAAGCTCACAGCGCCCGCTGTCCACGCTGCTTTAGCCTCATTCGGTTTCCTCCTGTCCGGTTAAATTTACCCCCCTGATGGATTCTGGATTTACTCCTACATTCTCTCTCTCTCTCTCTCTCTCTCTCTCTCTCTCTCTCTCTCTCTCTCTCTCTCTCTCTCTCTCTTATATGTTTGCCATGCACATGTGTTAACGTGTGTGTGTGTGTTTATATCTGTCCCCAGTTCCTGAGTGAGGGCTACGCGGCCCACCTCTCTACCCTGCAGTTTGGCCACCGGGCGCGGCCTAAGAAGACGTCCTCGGTGCGCATGGTGCTGCGCAAGGGCTCCTTCGGCCTGTCGGCCAAGCCCGACTTCCTGTGCAAGCGCACCCACCTGCGGAGGACCATGTCGGTGCAGCAGCCCGACCCGCCTTGCACCCCCAACCCCAAGCCGGAGCGGGCCCAGAGCCAGCCCGAGTCCGACAAGGACCACGGTGGTGGAGGAGTAGGTGGAGGCCCCAGTGTGCAGGGCGTATGGGGACGGGCGTCCATGCACCGTGGAGACACCACTCCCTGACATCTGCACCAGAGAGGGAGGAGGAGGAGACAGGAGGTGGAGGAGGAGGAGGAGGAGGAGGAGGAGGAGGAGGAGGAGGAGGAGGAGGAGGAGGAGGAGAACGAGGAGGAGGAGGAGGAGGAGGAGGAGGAGGAGGAGGAGGAGGAGAACGAGGAGGAGAACGAGGAGGGAGGAGAACGAGGAGGAGGAGGGAGGAGAACCAGAAAAGTCAGTGTTCCTCATTAAGTTCAGATTCAAGATTCAAGATTCAAGAAACTTTATTTATCCCGAGGGAAATTAAAATTTCTTGAATCTCGAATCTTGAATCTTGAATGTTCAATGTTCAATCTTCAGTGTTCCTCATTTAGTTCAGTGTTCCTCATTAAGTTAAATTCCTCATTCAAGTTCAGTGTTCCTCATTTAGTTCAGTGTTCCTCATTCAAGTTCAGTGTTCCTCATTTAGTTCAGTGTTCCTCATTCAAGTTCAGTGTTCCTCATTTAGTTCAGTGTTCCTCATTCAAGTTCAGTGTTCCTCATTTTGTTCAGTGTTTCTCATTAATTTAAGTTTTCCTCAATAAGTTCAGTCATGCAAAATCACACCTCGACGTCGGCATAAGCAAGGTCCAAGGAGCAGAATTGAAGGTTTTTCAGGTTAAATAGTCACCTTTGACCTCTCACCATATTTGACTGTATTGACTCCAGGACAAGGTTCATTTTGGCTTGTTGTGTGACTAACTACATTAGCTGTTATTAGCCGCTCTGTGTGATTAGGTTTCGATGATATTGTTTCGATGATATTGTTAACGCAGAAGGGTCCTTACGACGTTATATTGAGACAAAGGGTCTCTTATTGTAAGTATGGTTATTATGGTTATTATTGTTGTTGTTGTGAAAATGCATTCCACGTGAGTAAATTAAGAAAGAGAGAAAGAAAAGACAGACTGAAGAAAGAAATAAATAAATAAAGAAGACAGTAAGGAAGTAGGATGATTGATAAGAAAGATAAAAAAAGAAGAATATTTGTAAATAAAAGATTTGGCGATATATACCTCGAACCGAGGCGAGAGAAAATACTGAGAGACAGGAAGAGAGAGAGACATAAGGAGAGTTAGAACAAGACGATGAAGTAGTTATAACCGGGGGCGACCAGCTATCTGTCCTCTCCTTCATCAATATTCATATGCCATCCGGGGGGGGTTATTAGAAGCAACTCTTCACAGGACGGAATACAATACAAATTCTCCTCTGCTTCTAAACATGCAGACAAACTGATGAGCTGGGATGACGATGTCATTCTCTCCAAACGCAGAATCACTCACCCAACACACACATGCACACACACACACTTTCTGTTTCCACAGTGGGAGATGTTGCAAGGGATATTAAGAAGACGTGGACCACCAAGGGCTGCCAATGCCTGAGAGGAATTAATGCACAGCTGCAAATAGCAATCACCTCTTTAGCACGTTCCCAGATTATTGACCTCACACGGGGCACGCCTTTTAGGTGGGGCAGTAGCTCAGTCTGTTAGGATGTGGCTTGGGAACCGGAAGTTCCCGGTTAAATGGAGAGAAACAAATCTCACTGTGTGTGAACATGTATGTGACCAATTAAGAGGATTCAATTCTTTAGATTTAGATTCAGACCTGTCCGCACCCACCTTTGTCCACTTCTTCACTCTCTTCTTTGCAGAGGTTGGCCTCGGCGTGTGTCTAAAAGGAATCCTCCTCTCGTGTTCCGATTGAGGCTCTCCTCCTGCTGCTCCTCCTCCTCCTCCTCCTCCTCCTCCTCCTCCTCCTCCTCCTCCTCCTCCTCCTCCTCCTCCTCCTCCTCCTCCTCCTCCTGCTCCTCCTCCTCCTCCTCCTCCTGTACATCTCCCTTGTAGCGGACCTGTCAGTGCTCTCTTTGTGTCTTTCTGCCTGAGGATCGGTGGACGTCGCAACGACGGAAAATCACTGGCCTGTGTGAGTTTTGAAGCCGCCCCAGTGGAGCGGTTGTGTGGCGTCATCGTAATGGCTCCTCTGTATACACAAAATGAACATACACTTTGTGTGAATACTCTTTTGCACGGACACACAAACAGCTCACACATGACCCCCCCCCCCACATACAAAGAGTCAGACTCCCATACCGCCAGACTCCCCATCACTGTACATAGAGATGCGGGGGCTCTGTGGAATCCCCGTAGTAAGCAGCACATTGCTTTTGTGTTTTGCATTTGTGATCCTGAGAACCATGTATGAACTCCAGCCACATTAGTCCACCATTCATCCCGCCTTTCCTCCTTTTCTCCTTTCCCCTATTCTTTGCAGAGGTTGACCTTGGCGTGTGTCTGAAGGCATCCTCCTCTCGCGAGCCTGTGCCCATGTTTTTTGGCAGATGTATTTTTCGCCCTTTAGACGGAAACATTCTTTTATTTTATCCTTATATTAAATATAATTATACTCCGGGTGATTTGTAATCAGATGTCGCTTAAGCTTGGCTAGCTTCATGGCTTCGTTCGCACCTGAAGACACATGACGCACTTCGGTCTCCCGATGCTGTTAAAAACTCCAGATAATTGTCATCGAATTTTCTCAATTTAGCTTGTTTGGGCTTAGCATGACTTGACGATGTGGACTGACTGAACTGACTGAAATATTGAGCCGCATTTAGTTCGCAAGCTAGTGGGATGGCGAATAAGCAAAGCTTTGCAGCAGCAGAAACGGTATATATATATCACGGTTTCCGCTAGGATTTTTTCTTGCCGGTCAATTGTTCGGAAAGAATTTATTTTTACCAAACTAATCTCAATAACAATAACAGTAACAATAACTAACATAGACTGTTCAATAACAGTCTATGTTACAAACGCTACTAACTATAATGTACACCTAGGTTGATGAAAGAATGACAACAACGTCAAATAAGTTTGACTATTTAGCAGAAACTATTAAACAAAACTAACAGGACGATTGAGCAAAACCTCATTAGCCGCTAAAATGTAGGCTATTACAAAACACCTGTAACATCTGTAGCCTGTTTTACAAAAGGCTACATGGCATCAAATTGACCCTGTAGGCTACCAGGTAACTTTTTACTTTCTCCTTATTTTCATTGCGGCAAAGTCCTCTGCTGCCGAGCTGAAATAAACATGTCCAAGGTGTCTTTGCTGCTTGCAATACGCATAAGCCGTGTCTTCACACCATTCTGCAGGGAGAAGCCCCTCTCTGCTGGCACGCTTGACACGGGCAGAACACAGGCCATTTTAGCCAGTGTAGCTCAGTCAGGGTAAAGCTCACTGAAGCACTTTGCAAGCTGTCGCAAAAGTTAAACCCCCATAGCCGTGGAGCGCTGTCATCACTGCAACTGCATCTCATTGGGCGCGCTTGACTTCAGTGAGAGGTCGGCTGTCAAAACAACCGTTTTTTTATAAATTTTACCAGCTAAAAAACGGTAATTACCAGCTAACGGGAACCCTGATATATATAGTACATTGTGTATATTTTATTTTTTATTTGTATTTCCTCATGATTTAGATTTGAATATATATATAATATATTTATATATATATACATGTATGTGACCAACAAAGAGGATTCAATTCTCCAGATTTAGATTTAGATTTAGAAATAAATAAATAATTGTATTCACTGATTATTATTATTATTATTATTATTATTATTATTATTATTATTAATAAACTGTAATGAATGCCGATACAGTGTGTGATGCAGTGATATCAGCGTATGATGTGGTTCTTCCCCAGACCTGTCCAGCTCCCCACCTGGCCCCTACCAGAAGGAGGCCTATCTGATCAAGCCAGAGAACAAGGTCAAACAGCCCCCAGTGCTGCCCCCACACCTGCTGCAGGTCCTCCTCAACACGGACACCGGCATCTCTGTGAGTCTGCTGGGGAGTCACGTTCGCACTGGAATCACTTGTCTCCACCATACAGAGCATTACATTACATTACATTACATGGGGGGGGCAGCATAGCTCAGTCTGTTGGGACTTGGCGTGGGAACCGGAAGGTCGCCGGTTTAAGTCCTCGAAACACCTAGGCACTGCCGAGGTGCCCTTGAGCAAGGCACCAGACCCCCTACACTGCTCCCCGGGCGCTGTATATAGAAAAGCTGCCCAATTTTGCCTAATACTAGGATAGGTTAAATGCAGAGAAAATAATTTCACTGTGTGTACATGTTTCCAATAAAGAGGATTTAATCCTCCAGATTTAGATTGAGATTTAAATTACAGTCATTTAACAGACACTTTTGTCCAAAGCGACAAAAACAGTGCGTTAAATATAGGTAAGCAAGAGAACAACTCGTCACCAGAAGTCATAAGTGTATTTCCTTCCTAACAAGCCTCCAAGAGCTGAACCAGTGCTCAGGTAAAATAACAATAACAACACTAACAAGCAACCAATAGGGCTCGCAAGACGCAAGTGCCAAGAGAAAGGGTGAGGGTAGAGCTTCAAGAAGAGGTGGGTTTTCAGCCTGTGGTGAAAGATGGACAGCGACTCTATAGCTTATATAATAACTTCTATAGCTTATTAATAAATGGCGTCTCTGTTGTTTTTCTGTTTCTCCAGTGTGACCCGACCTTGCTTCCAGAGCCAAATCATGTCATGCTCAACCACCTGTATGCACTCTCCATCAAGGTAATATTTTTTATATTTTATTTACTAGTGTTGTCATGTAACTCCCTGGCAGCTCCCCAAAGCTGGTGGGGAGAATTCAGATAACAATTCATTATTAACAGTTCATTAATTTTCTGCTAATGTTCTTGACATTCGGTCCATGTTTGGCCAGCTCAGTCGACACAGTGGACCCTCTTGTTCAACTTCTTGTTCTCAGGGTTGTATTCGGTCCGGGCGAAGCAATGGGCTGCCACGCGATCACATTCACAGAGAGCCGCCTGGCAATTGTTATTGGAAGCTGGAGAGACGGGATGCACATCAATAGTAAACATCTCACCATGATGGAAGGTGTGTGTGTATCTGAACCCCATGCCTGTCTTCTACATCTACTATGTGATGATAGCCACGTGGCAGTTCTCTCCAGTCTCTCAGCATTACCTGAACAGGTGGCTTGTCGATTGTCGCATGTGAAGCGATAACCCCGAAAGTGGATCAGGCTGGAGCAGCCTGGGGTCAGCTTACAGGTCTTGTAGCACATGTCATGGAGCTTACAACACCTAAAACAAAAGTCAACGGCACACATTTCAGATGGTTTGGTGGTTCCCTCAAGGTGAGCAGGACGTGGGTGAAGTGAATCATTACATGTCCATGTCGTCCACGGGCTCTGCCCTCCCACCGAATCCACACCAGCAGCCATAGTTGTTGTAGTGCAAAGGGTTGGTCCCTGGCTGGACACACAGGATCATCCGCCCAAAGTGAAACACGTTCCCACTGGCCATGCAGGCTGTGGTCGAGGGGGTGAGCGCACAACACATGCATTAAAACGGCTTCAATAGAGGTTAGACAACATATTATGCGGTGAGACCCCTTGGGTCACTGTGGTACTTCTAAAGATAAATACGTTATTGAGGACATATCAATCTCTCACTTGATTGGCGATGGTGGTGGATATCGGTGGATCCAGACTTACCCATGAGGAGCAGCAGCAGAGGCCCAGTGGGGTTCATATCTGCAGAAGTTGATCTGAAAGGAAAACATGGAGCAGGCCTGCTCTTATACCTGGAGAGAAACCTCAGCAGCAGAAGATAAGAGGAAGGAGGTGGAAAGAGCCCCACATACTGGAGGGGGGGGGGGAACTAGGAGAAGTCAGGAAGACTTGAGCTCAACTATCAAAAATAACCCATAAAGCTGTACATAGCACATACTGTATATAACTACAATAACATGCATTACTTGAATGACACATACCTCACTAAACAACTATGCCACTATAATAACAGACATTACTACAATAGCAGAAACATCACTCAAATAACACACAACCACTTATTACCGAGGGCTGATCAACAAACCAAATATTTCTACGCACAATTACTGGTGACTGTCAACCTTGTCTGTACAGTTAAGTTATACTTTGGATCACAGCTACTGTAATGTTTTGAAGTGTTATTTTAATATCAAAGAGCATTCGATAGCAAACACAATAGATCATGAAAATAAAGTGAAATCATGAATTAAAAAATGTGGACTCAAATAAACATTGTGTCCATCTACGACAAGTATGTACATTTAAATGTCAAACACTTTGTTAAATTATTGTTATTTAATATATTAAATATTATTTGATTCAAATAATTTTTTAATTTGGCCAGAGAAAAGAACAAACACCTACAAAAATAAGTTGGCTATCTTGTTAAATTTTTATATAGAAAATCAATTTAATATAACAGAAAAGTGCAGACGAATGACATATGCCTGTGTTCTCACCCGTTCAGGTTCAAGTTCCACTGAACTTCAACTTGGAGCTAAATTGGAGCTCATCCAGACGATTTGTTGTGACAAACCGATTGACAAACCCCCTTTAAAATAGACTAACTGTTCAAAGGTCAACATTGGTCTTAATATATAATCTGAAGGTTTCCAGGTGTTTTGTTTAATCTAATGATTTGCTGCTTGCACTTTAATAAGGTCTCATCGTCATGCCCTTTAAAAATTAGAAGTTGCTTAAAGTACATAACACGATAATACATTTATGCAAATGAGGCTATACAAACAACTGCAACATCGTGGCGGCAGTATAGCTCAGGAGGTAGAGCGGTCGCCTTTTTTATTTTTTTCCCTTACAGGGAAAATACATTTCCAAGGACACCTCAAAATCGTAACGCCAATTAAACAAACCGCTTACTACCATTTGTACTCTTTGCTGCCATTGGAACTATTTGTACTCTATTTGTACTATTTGTACTAAAAATGTACTTTAGACGACGCATGTTTCATAGCAATGAACATAAACACATTTAAATTTGAATCATGTTAACACCACTTATATACTTTGTGTATTTCTATATTGTACATATTTATATAACAGTAACAATACGATGAACCGTAACAAGATGGACAGTAACGACCATAACAAGACATAGTCCTATGACTGTGAACTGTAACAAGATGAACAGTAACAAGATATTGTCCTTCCTTGTTCATGACTATGAACTGTTAGAAGATGTGGCATAGTCATAATAAACCCCCATATTTTAAATTACAAGTGTTTCATAGTAAAAACAAAAACATTTAAATTTGAATCATATTAATACTACTTATATACTGTCTCATTTTATTCTAATTGCATTTTGACTCATCTTGACTGCAGTTTTACTTAAGTAATTGATCCTAAAATCTTTCAGAACAGTTAACAGTAAAAATATGTAAAAACAGCAACATGACATAGTCCTATGACTATGAACACAACAGTAACAAGATGAACAGTAACAAGACATAGTCCTATGACTATGAACAGTAACAAGATGAACAGTAACAAGACAAAGTCCTATGACTATGCACAGTAAAGAGATGAACTGTAACAACAGTAACAAAACATTGTCCTATGAATACAGTAAAAATATAACTTAATACACGTTTTGCTCCTTATTCAAATCATTGGCAGAAAGCTCTTAACTAATTATAACAGAAGTTATGACAACAGCATTACAGAACACATCATAGTAATTAAGCCCGGGTTTTTTGGTGGATGTATTCCTCGCTCCTCGTCCCCTGGAGTGGTGTAAAGCATGCTGCAACTGGAGTCTGGAGCAGTGATAACGTGTTCTTTTGAGGGATGGATCACACTTCACTATCTGAAGGACCAATCAGGGTTTGGCGGATGTCAGGAAAACACGACCTTCCGGAATGCATAGTGCATACTGTTAAGTTTGGTGGACGAGGGATAATGGTCTGGGGTCTCTCAGGGTTTGGGCTAGGCCCCTTAGTTCCAGTGAAGGGTACTCTTAATGTAAAAGGATACAGAGACATCCAAGCCAATTGGGCGCCTCCAACTTTGCGGCTACAGCTTGGGAGAGGCCCTTTGCTGTTCCAGCATGACGTACCCCTGTGTACCAGGTCCACAATCACACGGTTAGACGAGTTTAGTGTAGAGGAACTCGATTGGCCTGCACAGAGCCCTGACCTGACCTCAGCAATCTGACAATTAGCAATTAGAACGCTGACTGAGATGCTATGTTGGCTGAATGGGCACACATTCCCACAGACACTCTGTGTCTTGTGGAAAGTCTTCCCAAAAGAGTGGCAGCTGTCATAGCCACAAAGGGGGGGTCCAACTCCATATTAAGGCCCATGGTTTTTAAATGGAATGCAACAAACTGATTGTTGTGATGACAGTTAGACTTTTGGCCATAAAGTGAATATTTATAAACAGTATAGTGTTTTTATTGATTCATCTGTTCTAATAAATAATAAGCATGAATAAATAATACAGCATGTGTCAATGATTACATGTTTAAATGTCAAACTGTGCCTGTGTGCGTGCTCATATATCTTGTGAGATATATGAGTACGCATGTATTGTGTGATCATGTATGTTGTTTTAGAGTAAAATGTATGCTCAAAGAGATCTGATGAAGTGGTGGGAAATACAAGAGTAGCAGGACTGTGATGATAATAATATATATTTACTATATATATATATATATATATATATATATATAATAAATAATATAAACTAAATGTAGTAAGTGTCAGCAGAGTGGCAGGATAGCTAAGTCTATTAGGACTTGGCTTGGGAACCAGAAGGTCGCCGGTTCAAGTTCCCGAAACACCTGGGCACTGCCGAGGTGCCCTTGAGCAAGGCACCCGACTGCTCCCCTGTATATACAATAGCTGCCCTCTGCTCCTAATACTAGGATGGGTTAAATGCAGAGAAACTCATTTCACTGTGTGTGTACATGTATGTAATCAATAAAGAGGATTAAAGCCTTTAGATTTAGCAGGAATATTATTAATATGTAATGAAGACATCTCAAGTTGTTCTCGTCTTGGCCGTCAGTCTTCCATTCAGTAAGTATACTATTTATATATATACATATGCTCAACGTTTTACCTTTATTATTTATTTTCATGCATTTCTGTTAGATTTCTTATTCATGTCTTCTATTTTTCAATGTATTATTCATTTATGGAATATCATTTCGATATATTTGTACATTTTCTTCTTTGTACAATTAATTTAAATTAGCATCTGGCCTCTTATTGTCTGTCTTAGAGGAGGTTTGTTGAAAGCAGAGCTTTTGAAACACATTCTAAACAGTTAATGTTAAATATGATAATTAGCTATGAAAGAACCTAAAGAAACTAAAACAAGTTAAACATTGCTAACTATAAGAAATCGTTTAAAGATAAGAGTAAGCGTTCAGTCATTGTGTGTAAATATGTGTATGATTCAGCTACAAACTGCTCAATGGTTTGATGGTCTGCATCTCCTCCTTGAAATGGATTCAGCGTCTCTGCTCAATACGAAAATTTGAATAAAGTTGTTTGTATTGATTGCTCCTACCTGGACAAGGACAACCCGTAACACACCTGGCTACCAGGACACATGTGACCAGAGTACCAGACTGTGACCTGCCTCAGTGAGTGCATTATGAACCACTGCTGGGATGACCACCAATATTACATTACAGTGCATTGAATCTACTCTGTAGACTATATAGTTATAGTCTATAGAGTATTGAAGATAGATCAAGATAGACCAACTCATCAGTGAACATAGATGAGTCTACGCATGATTTAACTATTATACAATGATAATAGTTTAACAATCTGTATAATCAGTGGTAAGTGTAGTGTAAGGATGAGTAGACCATGTGCTGTGGGGATGTTGTAGGATTTAAACAACATAGAACTAAACAAAATAGAACATAAGCCCAAAAGACAACATAAAAATAAACCCTAAAGACATATACTTCATAACTCAACATAAGATTAAGACCAAAAGACAGCATATGAGCAGTGGTGCCAGGAGAACAGCCTCGCCCTCAACGTCAAGAAGACCAAGGAGCTGATCGTGGACTACAGGAAGCAGAGAGGAGAGCACGGCCCTATCTCCATCGACAGTGTTGCAGTAGAGAGGGTCAGCATTTTCAAGTTCCTCGGCGTGCACATCTCCATGGACCTCACATGGTCCACGCACACCACACACGTGGTGAAAAGGGCCCAACAATGCCTGTATTTCCTCAGGCGTCTGAGGAAATTCAGCATGGTCCCCCGCATCCTGAGAACATTCTATACCGGCACCATCGAGAGTGTTCTTACAGGGTGTATCACCGCCCGGTACGGGAACTGCACCGCACTCGAGCACAGAGCGCTTCAAAGGGTGGTGCGGACGGCCCAGTATATCGTTGGAGGTGAGCTCCCCTCCCTCCTGGATATATACAACCAGCGGTGCGTGGCCAAGGCCAAAAGACCACCACATCCTACACAGCTAGGGTGGTGGCGTGCTACCAACTGGAGTGCTAGCCTATCCTAGCGGAAAAAGCCTATCGTTCGCTCCCAGCCTATGGGACGTCATGTAGCCGGCCACTGTTCGAGTCCACACACACATTTGAATACTAGCCGTATTTTGAGTTGGTGCAATGCAGAAGACGAGGCTTTGACTGGATATGTGGAAACTATGTGTTTGGTGCAGGAAAGTTTAGGGCAGTGGTTCCCAAACTTTTTCTGCAGGGACCCCCTTTAAAATTTAAAAACCACTGGTCAAGGGTTAAGGGGTTTTACTCCCAACAGAATGGTTCTGTGTTCGAACCCCAATGTCTGCAGTCCTACCGGTTAGGCATCCCTGAGGAAGATGCTTCACCGCCACGTGCTCCTTAAGGCCCCGTCACACCATGACGCATGAGGAGCGTGTACCAGCGACCAAGTAAGACACCCCTGAAAATGATTAGCGTGTGCTGACGTGTCACTGGCGCGCAACTACGATTAGTCAACGTTAGACGAGTGTGTTGAGCGTGTGACTAACGTGTGACTAACGACAGACTAGCGTGTTGCTGGCGTGTGGGTTGCATGTTCAAACGGGTATAAAATGCAGGGAAATCACAGTGGAGTCCGGGGCGGGAGAGGAGTCTGGGTACCGGGAGGTCGGAGTAGCGACAGGTACCAGACTGGCGGATGATCAGGGACAAGCGAGAAGTCTAGATACCTGGAGGTCGGAGTAGCGACAGGTACTGGACAGGTAATTATAATTACCGGGGAGCTTGTATAGACCAGCGTAACGCGAGACAGGCGGGTGACGCGGGATAGGCAAAGGATCTGGATCTCCGGGACATCAGCGTGGCGATTCCGTCCAGAATGTACGACGTAACATGAACAAAGTATGATGTACGACCGTAACTCGGACGGTGTCCCGTGCCCCGCTTCTGGGTTCCCGGCTTGGCTCATTTTTTTGGCTTGGTTATTCTGTTAGACCCCAACGAGACCGAAGAACCAAATGTGCCAAAGAACCCAGAAGTAGCGAGACACGGACACTCAAAACAAAGGAAAATATGTCTTTACTGTAATCTCCAACATCAAAAACATAAACTAGGCAGGGTTGGACAGGATACTTGGCGAGGTAGGAGCTGGAACACGCAGTCTCTCGTGACAGTGGTTCTCAATAACCAAGCGCCCGACGTCGGTCCTCGGCAGCCTAAAGAAGGGTAGATCCCAGGTGTTAATTAGTCTCAGTAGGCCTGATTATGATGGGCAACACCTGGGATCGATTAGAGCGTGGGGGAGGCACAACAGTTACCTGACTATTAACTGAATTTCATTATATAATCAACAACATGTCAAGTGCATAGTTCAAAAGTAAAGTTGAGTAAGCGTTCCCTCAATGTCTATTGATCTTCAGAGGGCATGTTGACAGTGTTATATCAATATATAATATATATCAACAAACTGTCATTTGGACTATCCAAGTGAAGTGAAAAATTCTCAGTAGTGGACTGTTAACTAATTGTCTATTGATAATCTACAGATAAACAGTTCTCGGTCAGTTAAAGGGTTGGTGATAATCATGTGATACTTATTTGAATACTCAATGACACTCGGTAGATATTCATTTGAAATATGATATATATTTCATCGGTAGTCAGGTTAAACTACTAAAAATATACACCAGACAAAAATGATGAGTCTATTCACCTGTTGTGGATTATATAACGGAATTCAGTTAATAGTCAGCGAGCACTACTATATGTATGTACTCTTGGTAACCTTATTGAATGTCCACTTACACAATGTGGACATGTCAAGTAAGTGACACCTGACACTACACTGAGACAATGATGACGATGCGATGGGATTTAATGTTGAAACATTTGAAGATGGCCTTTCCTTGGCCTTTCCAACTTAAAACATTATATTAACATGCAATAAAACATGGATTAAACAGCTGGCTGGATATGAATCCTCATGATTTAGATTTGAATATATATATAATATATTTATATATATATACATGTATGTGACCAACAAAGAGGATTCAATTCTCCAGATTTAGATTTAGATTTAGAAATAAATAAATAATTGTATTCACTGATTATTATTATTATTATTATTATTATTATTATTATTATTATTATTATTATTATTATTATTATTATTGTGGTGAAAGATGGACAGCGACTCTATAGCTTATATAATAACTTCTATAGCTTATTAATAAATGGCGTCTGCTGTTTTTCTGTTTCTCCAGTGTGACCCGACCTTGCTTCCAGAGCCAAATCATGTCACGCTCAACCACCTGTATGCACTCTCCATCAAGGTAATATTTTTTATATTTTATTTACTAGTGTTGTCATGTAACTCCCTCAAAGCTGGTGGGGAGAATTCAGATAACAATTCATTATTAACAGTTCATTAATTTTCTGCTAATGTTCTTGACATTCGGTCCGTGTTTGGCCAGCTCAGTCGACACAGTGGACCCTCTTCTTCAACTTCTTGTTCGCAGGGTTGTATTCGGTCCGGGCGAAGCAATGGGCTGCCACACGATCACATTCACAGAGAATGTTATTGGAATCTGGAGAGACTGGATGCACATCAATAGTAAACATCTCACCATGATGGAAGGTGTGTGTGTATCTGAACCCCATGCCTGTCTTCTACATCTACTATGTGATGATAGCCACGTGGCAGTTCTCTCTAGTCGCTCAGCATTACCTGAACAGGTGACTTGTTGATTGTCGCATGTGTAGCGATAACCCTGAAAGTGGATCAGGCTGGGGCAGCCTGGGGTCAGCTTACAGGTCTTGTAGCACATGTCATGGACCTTACAACACCTAAAACAAAAGTTAACGGCACACATTTCAGTTGGTTTGGTCGTTCCCTCAAGGTGAGCAGGACGTGGGTGAAGTGAATCATTACATGTCCACGTCGTCCACGGGCTCTCCCCTCCCACCGAATCCACACCAGCAGCCATAGTTGTTGTACTGCAAAGGGTTGATCTCTGGCTGGACACACCGGATCAACGGCCCAAAGTGTATCACGTTCCCACTGGCCATGCAGGCTGTGGTCGAGGGGGTGAGCACACAACACATGCATTAAAACGGCTTCATTAGAGGTTAGACAACATATTATGCGGTGAGACCCCTTGGGTCACTGTGGTACTTCTAAAGATAAATACGTTATTGAGGACATATCAATCTCTCACTTGATTGGCGATGGTGGTGGATATCGGTGGATCCAGACTTACCCATGAGGAGCAGCAGCAGAGGCCCAGTGGGGTTCATATCTGCAGAAGTTGATCTGAAAGGAAAACATGGAGCAGGCCTGCTCTTATACCTGGAGAGAAACCTCAGCAGCAGAAGATAAGAGGAAGGAGGTGGAAAGAGCCCCATATACTGGAGGGGGGGGGGAGGGAACTAGGAGAAGTCAGGAGCTCAACTATTAAAATAACCCATAAAGCTGTACATAGCACATACTGTATATAACTACAATAACATGCATTACTTGAACGACACATACCTCACTAAACAACTATGCCACTATAATAACAGACATTACAACATTACAACTACAATAGCAGAAACATCACTCAAATAACACACAACCACTTATTACAGAGGGCTGATCAACAAACCAAATATTTCTACACACAATTACTAGTGACTGTCAACCTTGTCTGTACAGTTAAGTTATACTTTGGATCACAGCTACTGTAATGTTTTGAAGTGTTATTTTAATATCAAAGAGCATTCGATAGCAAACACAATAGATCATGAAAACAAAGTGAAATCATGAATTAAAAAATGTGGACTCAAATAAACATTGTGTCCATCTACGACAAGCATGTACATTTAAATGTCAAACACTTTGTTAAATTATTTAATGTTATTTAATATATTAAATATTATTTGATTCAAATATTTTTTTAATTTGGCCAGAGAAAAGAACAAACACCTGCAAAAATCTTGTTAAATTTTTATATACAAAATCAATTTAATATAACAGAAAAGTGCAGACGAATGACATATGCCTGTGTTCTCACCCGTTCAGGTTCAAGTTCCACTGAACTTCAACTTGGAGCTAAATTGGAGCTCATCCGATTTGTTGTGACAGACCGATTGACAAACCCCCTTTAAAATAGACTAACTGTTCAAAGGTCAACATTGGTCTTAATATATAATCTGAAGGTTTCCAGGTGTTTTGTTTAATCTAAGGATTTGCTGCTTGCACTTTAATAAGGTCTCATCGTCATGCCCTTTAAAAATTAGAAGTTGCTTAAAGTACATAACACGATAATACATTTATGCAAATTAGGCTATATAAACAACTGCAACATCGTGGCGGCAGTATAGCTCAGGAGGTAGAGCGGTCGCCTCACAACCGAAAGGTTGCTGGTTCGATCTCCTGGCTCCATCTAGCAAAAACTGTCAAGGTGTCCTTGAGCAAGACATCCTGCTCCTGACGTGCTGGCTGTCTCCTTGCATGGCTATACTCCGCCATCGGTGTATGAATGGGTGAATGTGAGGCATGACTTGTAAAGCGCTTTGGATAAAAGCGCTATATAAAAGCATCCATTACCATTACATCCAATCTCAAATGAATACACTTTACCTTAGGCAATGAGCATAATTATTGGTTTCATTGCGCCATACGTGTGTTTGTTTTGCCCCCTCCTAGTGTTTGCGCTGCGGGTTAAGCGTAACCTGCTTCAGCTGCTACTGTGGGTATGGGGGCTCTGGAACACTTGTTGACGACCTCGACAGGTGGGTCGGGGGAAGAGGCCCGGGGGGGGATCTGTCAGAACGAAGAACAAATGATCAATTTGGAATTGTTGTCCAGCTCTGTTCTAGGTTTTGGAAAGAACATATTCAGAAATATTTAGTTGCTAGGTTCCTAGTGACTTACAATGTGATGATTGTGTATTTGACCCTGAAACATGTGGACTCAGATGTTGCCAGGTGCATGACGAATGTTATGGCCGGGTTATGGCTTCTAACCAATGGCTGCCCGTGTTGAACAAGCCTTACACCCAACGCTACCACTACGAGTGTATCGACGCAGATGAATACAACATCACCGACACCATCCATGAGCAAAACACCACCACCTATGAAGCTCTTTTCCTAAGTGTGTGTGGTGGTGGAGGCTGTTTTAACCTGTTTTAGCCGCCATCCACACACACTCAACTATCATTGATATTGTAAATTGTTTATTTTATTGTATATTGCTTATTATATTCATACCATATCTCACTCCTGGGGTGAGATATGGCATAAATATAATAAGTGATCATAAGTACTTATATCTTCTTTTCTTCTTCATGCAGGTACCAACACAGATTGCCAGATGTTGATCTGTGAGTGTGACGGCAATGCGGCTATGTGCTTCGCTCAAAACGAGTATATAGAACAGCACTGGGCCCTTCCCAAGCAGAATTGCACAGACGACTAGCCGACTTACAGGCGAAAACAACTTCAATTTACAATGAAATACAGATCTGACAATAATATTTTCTTCATTTTATTTGATACAGTATGCGTATACACTATGTCAGGTGTTCACTATGTCAGGGCCAGGGACCCCTTACAGGGAAAATACATTTCCAAGGACACCTCAAAATCGTAACGGCAATTACACAAACTTACTACCATTTGTACTCTTTGCTGCCATTGGAACTATTTGTACTCTATTTGTACTATTTGTACTAAAAATGTACTTTAGACGACGCATGTTTTATAGCAATGAACAGAAACACATTTAAATTTGAATCATGTTAACACCACTTATATACTTTGTGTATTTATATATTGTACATATTTATATAACAGTAACAATACGATGAACCGTAACAAGATGGACAGTAACGACCATAACAAGACATAGTCCTATGACTGTGGACTGTAACAAGATGAACAGTAACAAGATATTGTCCTTCCTTGTTCATGACTATGAACTGTTAGAAGATGTGGCATAGTCATAATAAACCCACATATTTTAAATGACAAGTCTGACTTTCATTGGAACTATTTGGATTCTAAAACTTTTCAACCTAAATACTACAGACCTGTTTCATAGTAAAAAAACTGATTTAAATTTGAATCATATTAATACTACTAAATTAAATTTAAATTAAATTTATTGTAATTGCATTTTGACTCAACTTGACAGCAGTTTTACTTAAGTAATTGATCCTAAAATCTTCACCCCAAATTAAATTGAAATTAAATTTATTGTAATTGCATTTTGACTCAACTTGACAGCAGTTTTACTTAAGTAATTGATCCTAAAATCTTTCAGAACAGTTAACAGTAAAAATAAGTAAAAACAGCAACATGACATAGTCATGCCGCCGATATATATTTAATCTATATATATATCGATTATATCGCCCATATATACCGCTATATAATCTATATATATAGATTATACTATATATAATCTCTATATATAGATTATACCGCCCGCCGTTCACCTATACTCAAATTATGTGAGTCAAATATGATGATAAACACACAGCTGTTTCGCGTGCAGCTTCTCCCTTTCCTCCTCCAGTTTGGCAGAGGAGCTCCTTGAGGAGGCGGTGGCGAGCTTGGCAGCTGAGTTTCAGGATGTGTGCGAGGACTACACCGAGGCAGTGTTCACCTCAAAGTTCCTGCAGCCCGTCCAGGCGGCGTCCACACCGGTACCACCACCACCAACACTACTGGGCCTGGCATAGTCAAGGGTGGCAGTGCAACACCTGGTCGCTTCATGGTAGTTACTCACAAGGGATACTTCAGACAGTCTGGCTGTTAAAACAAACTTGTATGGAAATATATGTATTTTGGACTTGTTACTCTTTGGACTCCTGGGTTCTCGGCTACTCCAATTAAAATCTGAATCAAATAATGACTTTGATGACTGATCAATTCATTTTTATTTCTAAGAATATGGAAATCGATTTTTGGGGTGAAAACGAAAACTGCTGTACTCACACCTTATGCTGTCATCAAGCAATATGAAATTCATTCCAGCCTTCTTTCCAGGGTGGCTTAATGGCACAACATTGAGGAGCCAGGGCTTAAACGTTTAGTAAAGTCAATGTTTGTTTCATGGCTTATTTTACTCTTTTCCAATAGAGTGACGCCTCCATTTTCAATTTATTGAGAAAATAAAGACTTTTTTTTGAGTAATAACTATATGACTGTTTGCCGTGTTTCAAATTCATTGTGGTTTGCGTGTATGAATATTCGTAATCTGTTCTTTTTTTGCACTCCCGTCTGGGTAACATTGGTATTGATATGCTGTTGCCTGTGAGTCTAATAGTTTGTCGTCCAAGATGGCGGCGCGTAAACATCGCGACGCCCAGCGTCTGACCAGCTTTTGCAAATTAGCGGTAATATACCTCATAATTCTTAGTCTGTTCACACAGAACAGTCTTGCTCTCATCACGTACATCCGACACAATCTTTTTGAAATTGGATTACATCATTCTGGCAACTTAATCGTCGATTTTCAACTCCACGCTGAAACTCCGGTGAATCTCACCCCAGCACGGCCGGCTGACCGGACCCATCACCCGCAGAGAAAACGTAAACACAGGAGAGGAATCCGTGGAGGGCGCTTAGCGCTAGGCTAAGGGCTAACCCACATTGCCCGTCGCTACCCAGCGTTTTCCTCGCCAACGTACGATCTCTGACGAACAAAATTGATGAACTGCGGCTGCGGATTATCAACTATAAACAGGATTGCAGCATGATGATTTTCACAGAAACAAGGCTTAAGCGGAATCGCCGACAGTGCTATTGAACTAACGGGGCTCACTCTAAACAGAGCAGACAGATCAGCTGAGGGCTCAGGGTAAAACCAGGGGTGGAGGTTTGTGCATCTATACTAACAAGGCCTGGTGCACAGACACTACCACCATCGAGAGCCACTGCTCTGGTAATGTAGAATACCTAATGGTTAAATGGAGACCCTTTTACCAACCCAGGGAAATTACAGCCACCATCATAACTGCGGCTTAGATACCTCCAGATGCTAACGCTAAGCTAGTTATGAACAGTACTCTGCTATTAACAAGCAACAGAACTCCCACCCAGAGGCAGCCTTTATTATTGCAGGCGATTTCAATCATGCCAACTTAAAGACTGTGCTCCCCAAATTTTACCAGCATGTCTCCTGTTCTACAAGAGGAGACAGAACATTAGACCATGTTTACACCAACAAGGCTGATGCTTACAAAGCCGTCCCCCTGCCCCACCTTGGGCAGAGTAATCATGTCTCTTTAGTACACACCACTCATCAAGCGTGTGAAGCCTACCGTTAGGACAGTCAAAGTGTGGCCTGAGGGAGCAGACTCTAAGTTGCAGAACCGGATTTGGATTACATCAACTCCAGCATTGACACTGTCACCACCCTCAAACAGATCACAACATTCCCCAACCAGAAGCCGTGGATGAACAGATAGGTCCGCCTACTCCTAAAGGCATGTGATGCTGCTTTTAGGTCGGGCGATGCACTGGCCTACTGTTTAGCCAGGGCTAATCTGAAAAAGGGCATCAAGTGTCACGAGAGAGGGAGTGGGTTGGACCCCGAACGCAGATGTCGTCAAGTGGAGTGATACGAATGGCTTTATTTACTGGAAACACACACAAAGTCACAAGGGTGCACTGGGGAGACGATCCGCGGAGTACCGGCAGGTAGTTGACCGGCGAGTAGTCCGGGACAGGCTGACTTGAGGAACTCAATAATATTCCTCCCTGAGGAGCTCAATAATTTATTTGCCCGCTACGACCATAACAACCCCGAACTGCCCACCAGGGCTACTCTCCCCGTTGACCACCAACCCCCCACCCTATCCCCCACAGACGTGAAAAACCACCTCCATTGTGCCAGTGCCAAAACACTCCTCTGCAGCAAGCCTCAATGACTTCCGCCCTGTTGCACTCACCCCCATCATCATGAAGTACTTTGAGAGGCTGGTCCTGGTTCACCTCAAATCTGGCCTGTCACCCTCACTAGATAAATACCAATTTGCCTACCGTGAGAACAGGAGCACGGAGGACGCCATTTCCTCAACTCTTTACTCCGCTCTCTTCCACCTGGATGAGAGCAACACCCACGTGAGAATGCTGTTCATAGACTTCAACTCAGCATTTAACACCATCATCCCCTCCAAACTCATCTTCAAACTTGGGGCCTCATGAAAACCAAGAACCTTGACACCAACCCCTCAGTTTGTAACTGGTTACTAGACTACCTAACCAACAGACCCCAGTCAGTCAGCTTAGACCATCTCACCTCCTCCACCCTCACCCTAAACACCGGCGTTCCACAAGGCTGTGTGCTGAGCCCTCTCCTCTACTCCCTCTTCACCCACGACTGCACTCCTGGACATGGTACAAACACCATCATCAAGTTTGCTGACGACACAACGGTGGTGGGCCTCATCAAAAACAACGATGAGGCAGCATACAGGGAGGAGGTCCAGCACCTGGTGGCGTGGTGCGCTGACAACAACCTGGCCCTCAACACCAAGAAGACCAAGGAGCTCATTGTCGACTTCAGGAAGACCAGAGCTGGCGCACACGCCTTTATCCTCATCAACGGAGCGGAGGTTGAGCGTGTCTCCAGCTTCAAATTCCTGGGGGTCCACATCTCCGAGGACCTCTCCTGGTCCCTCAATACTGCCTCACTGGTAAATAAGGCTCACCAGCGTCTCTTCTTCCTGAGGAGACTGAGGAAAGCCCATCTGTCACCTCAGATTCTGGTGAACTTTTACCGGTGTGCTCTTGAAAGCATCCTCACCAACTGCACAGTGTGATACGGCAACTGCACTGTTTCCGACCGGAAAGCGCTGCAGAGGGTGGTGAAAACCGCCCAACGGATCGTTGGACTACCCCTCCCTGCAATAAACACTACCCACCACAAACGGTGTCTGAGGAAGGCACAAAAAATAGTGGATGACCCCTCTCACCCCAACCATGGACTGTTTGCCCTCCTCCCCTCCGGGAGGCGCTATAGAGACCTCTGTTCCAAGTCAAACAGCTTCTTCCCCTCAGCTGTCATCTCCCTGAACTCAGACAACTCATATTATATTATATTACCATGCACTTTACTGCAACATTTGCACTCTGGTTAGATGCTAAATTATTTTCGCTGTACTGTACTTATGCTGTGCAATGACAATAAATTTGAATCTAATCTAATCTAATAAGCAGCCCAGAGCAAAGTTGAAATATGTTTCTCACCAGAGGAAGCAGAAGAAGAGGCAGAAAGGGTCTCCTACCACTGAAAGGCAAATGAATGGCTGAGGGAACGGAGCGGACACAGCCAGGTTTGGCAGGCCATTGGGGAGCGTCTTGTGACGAGGCACATGCTGCGT
>CM050999.1:15204922-15249400 GCA_027704905.1 Muraenolepis orangiensis
ATAGTGCAGCAGCATCATGAATACAGTGCAAGCCTCGGTGTCATTCTGGATGGCTCCCTCTCATTTGTACCACACATTCAAAACATCACTCGCACTGCCTTCTTCCATCTTCGGAACATCTCTAGAGTCCGCTCATCTCTGTCCCAATCCAGCACTGAAATCCTGGTCCACTCATTTGTAACGTCCCGGATTGATTACTGCAATGCACTTCTGACGGGCCTTCCCATCAAACTCCTCAACAGACTGCAAATAATTCAGAACTCTGCTGCCCGGATCATCACCCGCACTAACTCATCTGACCACATCACCCCCGTTCTCATTCAACTACACTGGCTTCCTGTGCGCTACCGGATTGACTACAAAAACCTCTTACTCACCTACAAAGCTCTAGACTATAGAGGTGGATATAGTATCAGGGGAAAAAGGCTGCACAGAGACTGCTTGTGGTCAAGGGGGAAGGGCCTAGTTTACTGGGACGGAACCTCCTACAGAAGATTCAGCTGAATTGGGAGGAAATCAAGCATATCAGAGTAATACCAGACATCCTATCAAAGTATGTAAATGTTTTTAAAGATGAGCTGGGCACCCTCCAAGGCACAACAGTGAAACTGTGTACAGACCCCAAGGCACAGCCACACTTTTTCAGACCACGCTCAGTGCCATACGCCATGAAGGCTAAAGTGGAAGCAGAGTTGGAGAGGCTGCAGCAGTTAGGTGTCATCGAGCCTATTGAGTTCTCGGACTGGGCAGCACCGATTGTGCCAGTGCTGAAGGACGACGGCAATGTACGTATCTGTAGGGATTACAAACTGACCGTAAATCAGGCCTCACAGCTCGACACCTATCCTCTGCCACGAGTGGAGGACCTGTTTGCTACACTATCAGGTGGCAAAACATTCACAAAGCTGGACATGAGTCATGCGTACCAGCAGCTGCAGCTGGATGAGGACTCTAAGCAATATGTGACCATCAACACAAGGGTTTGTTCAAGTACAACCGCCTTGTGTTTGGAGTTGCATCCAGCCCAGCTATTTTACAACGCACCATGGACAATATACAGCAAAACATTCCCCATGTTGCAGTCTACTTAGACGACATTCTGGTCACAGGCAGAATGGAGGAAGAGCATGTGAAAAATCTAGACCTGGTGTTGAAGAGGATGACAGAAGCCGGGCTGTGTCTGAAGCGCAGTAAGTGCGTGTTCCAAGCTCCCAGTGTCACCTCCCTGGGCCATCGGATTTCAGCTCACGGTCTCTCTCCGGTAGAAGAGAAGGTGAGAGCGATAAAAGAGGCTCCAAGTCCAAAGAACGTGACCAAGTTCTTACCGGACCTCTCCACTGTACTCACTCCTCTCTACCAGCTGCTGCACAAAGGCTGCTCATGGAAGTGGCAGCAAGCTCAGGAAACTGCATTTCAGCAAGTAAAAGGACTGTTACACTCTTCACGACTGCTGGTGCATTTTGATCCGGACAAGGATGTTGTCCTATCCTATGGTGTGGGAGCAGTCCTTTCTCACCAAATGGAAGACGGAACTGAAAAGCCGGTCAGCTATGTGTCACGTACTCTCACATCGGCAGAAAAGGGGTACTCACAGATAGAGAAAGAAGGACTAGCTGTAGTTTTCGCTGTAAAACGTTTCCACCAGTACCTGTATGGTCGCCCTTTTACCATTTTTACAGACCACAAGCCCCTAATGGGACTGTTTAGCGAAACAAAAGGCATCCCACCCATGGCATCAGCGAGAGTGCAGCGCTGGGCCTTAACCCTGTCAGCGTATCAGTATCGCATCATGTACAAGGCAGGAAGTGAAAATGCAAATGCGGATGCTTTCAGCCGCCTCCCCCTCCCTGACACACCAAACCAAACCTGCCTGCCCCCAGAGACTGTGTTTTTGCTGGACAGACTGTCTAACTCTCCGGTGACAGCAAAACAAATTAAAATGTGGACTGAAAGAGACCCAGTGTTGTCACAGATTAGGAGATGGGTGATGCTGGCCAGCAGCTGTTGAGCAGGAGGAGCTCAAACCCTATGCAATGCGTCAGTTGGAGCTAAGTGTGCATGATGGCTGTATCCTCTGGGGCTCCGGGGTAATTGTGCCACCCCCAGGACGGGAGCAGGCGATGGACGAGCTGCACGATGCCCACCCTGGGGTGTCCCGGATGAAAAGCCTCGCCAAGTCATTCGTGTGGTGGCCTGGGATGGACTGCGCCTTAGAAGAAAAGGTAAAAGCATGCACACAGTGTCAAAGCAACCAAAAGATGCCAGCACCTGCTCCACTCCACCCGTGGGAGTGGCCTGACCGCCCGTGGTCCAGACTCCACCTGGATTTTGCTGGACCTTTCATGGGTCACATGTTCCTGGTGTTAGTGGACTCACATTCAAAGTGGCTGGAAGCTCACATCATGTCAAACATAACGGCCCCAGACATGCTCAGGAGCATCTTTGCCACACATGGACTGCCAGATACTGTGGTGACTGATAATGGGCCCACTTTCACAAGTGAGGTCTTTCAGGAATTTATGGACAGAAACGGAATCCGTCATGTCCGCACAGCCCCCTATCATCCGGCCTCAAACGGTCTAGCAGAGAGGGCTGTGGGCACTCTGAAAGAGGGTCTGCGAAACATGTCAGGACCTTCACTGGAAACTAAGCTTCACCGGTTCTTGTTTCAGTACAGGATCACTCCTCACACAACTACGGGAGTGTCCCCAGCTGAGATGTTAATGGGGAGAAGGCCCAAATCTCACCTGGATCTACTCCACCCAGACATCGGAGCGAGAGTCGTCCGATCACAGGAGGTGCAAAAGGTGAGACGGGACCTACATGCTAAGGAGAGGCTGTTTAAGCCAAGAGACTGTGTGTATGTCAGAAACTTTGTCAGGGGTTTGCCTGCAGGAGGGACGGCAGGTTCGCAGGCACCAGGATCACCTGCGTGTCCGCCATGATGCGGGAGAGAAAGAGCCTCAGAGCATTGCACACAAGGACAGCTCTGGTGACTGTGTGGTGGGGTCCGGAGCACCAGAGCATATGGATGAGCTGTCTGTGCCACTGGATGGACTGTCAGTGCAAACTGAGGGACTGTCTGCACAGGCTGCCCCACCTACCCCTATCCCAAACCTGACCGAAAGAGAACAGCCGGTTCCTGGGTCTGGGGTCACCACAGCAGACTTGAGAAGATCAAAGAGTCAGCCTGTCAGAGTTATATTTTTGGTAACTGAGATAACAAAGTCTGTTCACTGTGTTTCTGTCTTAGAATAGTGTTTACTTAAAGGGGGAGAAGTGTTATATATTGAGATTGTACCACTATGTTTACATAGGAACCTTTGTTCAGGAAGTCCGTGTACCCTCCGGACAGGTAAGCGTGTGACCCGGCCGACCGCGCCACTCGTGTCATGCTTGGGAATGTACCTGTCATGTATGTGTTGAACTACCGAAGTCTTCTCAGTAAAGTACCTAAACTGAAGTACAAGTCTGCGTGTATTTAATTACCACTCAGGTTATAACAGATCTAATTAAAATAAATCTCATTGGTGGAACTATTCATACAGTTTATGTTAAACCAATTAAATATACATATGTACATGTTTAAAATAGATATATTTTAATAAAGCAAACAATATTTAAATGTGTCACAATTTCTTGGAGTGCACACTCTCTGCATCATGCCATGGCATTGTTGCCTGCGTTGTGTGTGCGCACCGGGCCTCTGTGTTGCTATGAGAGACAGAAAGATCCTTTCCTCTCCTTCCATAATTCACAGCAGGAAAACACCATCGGCTTTCCTCTATGCATGCTATATGGCACCAGGTGAGGCAGCGCGTCCAGTAGTCCATTCATTGTGATCCATCAACCCAATTGACCCCCTTCTTTTCTCCCTGCAGTCTGCATAGAGCTGTAGCTGTCTTCTTGGTGCTCCTTTATTTGTTGGGGAGGCTAGTAGCTTAGATATTCATAGCACGCTAATTCATCACATGAGGAGATTGGAGCCGGCGTGGCTGGGGTTTGATTGACTGTGAGCGCTTATGTGAAATATGTTAAAGCCCTTGTCACGTCACTGAATGATTTAAAATGCATGAAACCTTTTCTATTTTAATCAATTAAATATTAATGCAAGCTGTGTGTCCCAACAGATCACTATAGCTTTGCCTCATGCAGTACAGGTTATGTCGGTGCAGCCGTAGACACTGCTAAAGAGGAATCCTTTTGGTGTTGGTTTCTTGGCTATAAATCTACCTGGTTTGTGTGTGAAGATGGCTGGGAGGACGAAAGGACCCAGACAGCATAATTCAAGCCATTTAAAAAAGTCATTCTGTACTTAAACCTTGTTTCTCGACTCTCTGGACTCATTGTAATCATGTTCGGGGGTTTGTGTTATAAGATGATTTGACGATGCGACATTGTGTATGTCAACTTAACATGCATAATTCAATTTAGCATGGTCTCACTCCAGCATGGCTCAGAAATGATCCTACTTTCACTCCAAATGTTTATTGTCCACTTAGTGGCCTTTTGAAGAAAATACGCTCTGCATACAAACTTAAGTGTTCATGGCAACCAAGACCTTTTACAGTATAAGCTGGCCAACAGCAAGTGGATGCAATCACAGCCAGTTGGAGAAAACACCACCCCGCTTTTATCAGAATCCCTAAGAAGATAATGCATGCAGCGTTCAATGCGACTTATCCCATTTTATTACACTTTTGGCGTAATCTGTGGATCTGTGGATTTCTGGCCATGAAGCGCAAACAACATTTATTTGTTTATTTCTTAGTCTGTCTGCCTTTTACAGTTACTAACTGTTTTTCACTGTTAATACATTGTATTAAGTGACACTGATTTTAAAAGGTCACTTTGTGTGCGTGTGTATGTATGTGTGTGTGTGTGAGGGTGCGTAAATGAGTGAGCCCGGGACACAAAAGTAACCATGTGATATTAATCACATGGTTTTTTATTAATGTCTCAAAGGGATAAAACTGTCACAAATTCAATCCACATATCTAATGAAGCCTAGCCAAGCATATACAGTATGAAGCTTTTTCTGTGACTTAGCTGTGGATGCATTTATAATGAATGAGAGAGAGTGAATGGAGAGGCCTCAGGCACCGCCTCACATGTGAACGCACCGGGAGATGGCAGGTGACGGCATTTGAAGTAGATAATAGAAAGGTGGAGGGTTAAAAATGAATATAAAGTCTCAAGAATCAATAAAAGTTCAAGGTTTCTGACACACACACACACACATGTTGTTTTCCCTCTTGAGTATAAGCAGTTTCGATCCCCTGGATTCATGCCTGACTCACGATGTGTCTCTCTCTATACATCTCCCGCGGTCCCTCGATGCGTCACACCGACACTGCCGGCAAAGGGAAAGGACGCCGCTGCTTCAAAAGACACAACCTGAATCGTGTTCGGTCTGAGGTGTCAGCGGGTGCAGATGCTCAATTGAGTTTACACTCACTGAGAGCAGTGGTTCTGAAACTGTTTATTTTTACCAATATAAAAAAAACCTTTACACTTGAAAATGCAATTTGCTTCACTTCTTTTGATCTCACCGGATGTTGGAAGGTTTTACCATTTCTACACCAAATGGGGCAAAGCCATAGTGGGGCTTGAGCATGTGAATCCGCAAGAATTTAAGTGCAAGTTGGGAGTCTGTATTCCTTGTGTATTTATTGAATAATATCAATGCTCTTACACGACAATTACTGGATACTTAACACTTGACACACTGTTGGCAAACGGAAAGAAGGACACACTCTGCGAAACATTTAGTTAATTGATTCTTAAAAATATGCATCTACACTGCATCCAAGGGCCTGGAAGTATGATCATAATCAGGGTTACCCCTCCATGCATCAAGCAGTTGCATTGTGCTGCCCTGCCTGATTACTAGCACGGCTGCAATCTGCCATGCAAAAAATTTATACATATTATACATAGATTCATTTTAGAAATGTTTGTGTATATATATATACACACATATATATGTATATATCCATCCATCCATCTTCTCCCGCTTATCCGTAATCGGGTCTTGGAGGTAGCAGCTCCAGCAGGGGACTCCAAACTTCCCTCTCCCTGGCAACATGGACTAGCTCTGACTGGGGGATCCCGAGGCGTTCCCAGGCCAGTGTGGAGATGTAGTCACCCCACCTGTACCTCGGTCTGCCCCGTGGTCTCCTCCCACCTGTACCTCGGTCTGCCCCGTGGTCTCTTCCCACCTGTACCTCGGTCTGCCCCGTGGTCTCTTCCCACCTGTACCTCGGTCTGCCCCGTGGTCTCTTCCCACCTGTACCTCGGTCTGCCCCGTGGTCTCTTCCCACCTGTACCTCGGTCTGCCCCGTGGTCTCTTCCCACCTGTACCTCGGTCTGCCGCGTGGTCTCTTCCCACCTGTACCTCGGTCTGCCCCGTGGTCTCTTCCCACCTGTACCTCGGTCTGCCCCGTGGTGTCCTCCCACCTGTACCTCGATCTGCCCCGTGGTCTCTTCCCACCTGTACCTCGGTCTGCCCCGTGGTCTCTTCCCACCTGTACCTCGGTCTGCCCCGTGGTCTCTTCCCAGTTGGATGTGCCTGGAAAACCTCCCTCGGGAGGGGACCAGGAAGCATCCTCATTAGATGAACCACCTCAACTGGCTCCTTTCTACGCGAAGGAGCAGCGGCTCTACTCCGAGTCTCTCACGAGTGACTGAGCTTCTCACCCTATCCCTCAGGGAGATAATAGCCACCCTCCTGAGGAAACTCATTTTGGCCGCTTGTATTCGCGATCTCGTCCTTTCGGTCATTACCCATTGTTCATGAACATAGGTGAGGGTAGGAACGAGGACTGATCGGTAGACCGAGAGCTTTGCCTTCTGGCTCAGCTCTCTTTTGGTTACAACGGTGCGCCAAAGTGCACCCAATACCGCTCCCGCTGCACCTATTCTCCTGTCAATCTCACACTCCATCCTCCCCTCACTGGAGAACAAGACCCCGAGATACTTGAACTCCTTCACTTGGGATAAGGACTCCCTCCCTACTTGGAGTAGGGAGGGATATGTATATGTGTATATATATATATATACATATACATATATACCATGGGTAAATAAAGATTGGTTAATATTGGTAAAGTTATAATTCCTATTAACATATATATATACATATATATACATATATATGTATATATATATATACATATACATATATATGTGCATATATATATACATATATGTGTGTGTATATATATATATATATATATATTAATAGGAATTATAACTTATAAATTATAACTAATTATAACTAATTATAACGCCGGCGGTGAAACTCCAGCTCCTTAAGTTCATTAGTTAAAAAGAATACTGAATACAAATCATCCATTATAAACACGCAATTGATTTCCCTCGTATTATTAAACTCTCAAAAAGAAGCTTCTAGTTGGACTATCTCCGCGGCTCTGGTCAGCGCACGACGACGGTGGGCGTGGCGCTTCGTGACGCAGCTGGTGACGCATTCAGGAAGTACTCCGTAGGCTAGACCGTCCCATTTAACAAGTTTTTGAAGCAGCCTTCGGAAGCAGCCTTAAGGCTGCAGACCCTGAAATGGAACACGGCCATTGTGTCCTCATACACACATCAACATGGTACACCGCACACACACACCTCAGCACTGATCACTAACGGTGGCAGGTTAGCTTTAATTGCTGCTCCGGCTCTTTAAAACAATTTTCAAAGATGGCAGTCTTGCAGCACCACCTCTCATCACCACTAATTGAATTACTTACTAATTCAATTTTCTCACTTGCAGTGTTTTGGCGGATTTGTACGATTTAACATCAGTGTAATTAGTTTAAAGGAATATTGCCCGAAAAGTGGCAACAAAGAACTAGACAACAATAACTACGAGACAACAAATAAACAAATCCAATAGATTTGGAGAAGTCACTTTATTGTTATTTTCTGTTACAGTATTGTTATAGAATAGTGTCGTTTTTAGCATAGAGTTTAGTACATAGTATAGTATATAGTGTTGTTTATCGTTTATTGTATAGCATATCATTGGTAGCATATAGTGCTGTTTATAGCATAGTATTGGTTAAGGCGCTGTCACACCTTGACGATTTAGCCAGCGTTAGCCCGCCGTATCAAAATGTTTCTAAAATGAAGTACAGTACAGCGAAAAATGTTTTAGCATCTAACCAGAGTGCAAATGTTGCAGTAAAGTACATGGTAATATAATATAATTTACAGTTTAAATGTACAGGTTAAAAGACAGTCTAGGTATTAAATGTGATATGAGCATAATCATAGGTATATGTATATACAGCAGAAAGGGCAGTAGATTCTTTCTTCTTAGCTATAGTATACCGCCCACCAGGCCCATACACACGTTTCGTGGATGAGTTCTCTGAGTTTGCGGCTGACCTTGTAACATATTCTGACAGTGTTTTACTTGTTGGTGATTTTAACATTCATGTTAATAACCCGGCTGATCCTCTTGCAAAGGTTTTTCTTTCTATAACCGATGCCCTTGGCTTTAAACAGCTTGTCCAGCACCCTACCCACAGTGGTGGAAACACTCTGGATCTCGTCTTGTCACGTGGTGTTGATATCTCAGACCTGGCCATCTCACCTTACACCTCAGCTTTATCTGACCACTTCCTTCTTACTTTCAAGGTGATGGTATCTTGCCCCCGCGATGAGGGCCAGGCTACCTATAGCTGCCGTCGCATCACCCCTGCAACTACTGCATCCATGGCAGCTAAGTTATCCTTCTCACTCGCTCCTCTCTCTGACTCTAGTGGCTCTGTGGGTAGTCTTACTGAAGACTTTAACACGGCCTTATCTGCAGCCATCGACTCTGCTGCTCCTCTTATTGTTAAAAAGCGAACCACAAAGCGGCCAGCGCCTTGGTTCAATGAGGAGACTCGCACCCTCAAACAAAGCTGCAGAAGACTAGAACGCAAATGGCGTTCAACAAAACTTGAAGTCTTTCATCTTGCATGGCATGACAGCCTGCTCAGCTATAAAGCTGCATTAACTACTTCCAGGAACGCCTACTTTTCAAGTGTTATCAACTTAAACAAGAACAACCCTAAGTTTCTGTTTGACACAGTAAGAAGCCTGACGCAAAAACAACCTCAAACAGTTGGCTCCTCTCTCTCTGCTAGAAACTTCGACAAAATCGAGACTATTAGAAAAGACATTGATGCCTTCCCCACCCATCATCCTGAACATCATGTAAGAGGGGCACTATGTGTCCCTCCTGAAGAAACCCTCCTGCAGTTCAGCACAATCTCCTTGGATGAACTTGCTAAACTAACACAGGCCTCTAAACCCACTACCTGTATGCTGGACCCTCTCCCCACCAAGGTTCTTAAAGAACTTTTCCCGGTCGTTGGGCCTACTATGCTCAACATCATGAACCTATCCCTGTCTACTGGAACAGTTCCATCTACCTTCAAGACTGCTGTGATAAAACCTCTACTGAAGAAGCCCGGCCTAGACCCAGAAGTACTTAGCAACTATCGGCCCATCTCTAACCTTCCTTTCCTTTCGAAAGTACTGGAAAGAATTGTAGCTGATCAAACCATCAATCATCTGATGGTGAACAATTTATTTGAACCCTTCCAGTCTGGGTTTAGAACCTTCTACTCCACTGAAACTGCTGTGACCCGAGTAGTTAATGATCTTCTCCTTACAATGGACAGCAACGCAAGCTCCTTGCTGGTGCTGCTCGACCTTAGTGCTGCTTTCGACACAATCGACCACAGCATTCTCCTTGATCGTCTCCAACACTATGTTGGCATTAAAGGTTCGGCTCTTCTCTGGTTTAGATCTTACCTCACAAATAGAAAGCAATTTGTTCTTTGTGATGATTCACAATCGAATCACTGTAACCTAAGCTTTGGTCTTCCCCAAGGGTCGGTCCTTGGTCCTCTGCTCTTTGCAATCTACATGCTCCCTCTTGGTGATATTATTCGCAGTTATGGAATAAGTTTTCACTGCTACACTGACGACACCCAAATCTATATTCCTATCAAGTCAAACGACTCCTCCCAGATCCATAAAGTTGAATCCTGCCTGAGTGCAATTAAAAGATGGATGTCCCAAAACTACCTGCAGCTTAACACAGGAAAAACAGAGATGATCATCGGTCCGAAGCAACAACGACCACTATTTGAAGATGTCGCACTGCTGTTTGAGGGCTCTATTGTGGCCCAAAGCTCTTGTGTGAAGAATCTTGGTGTCCTGTTCGACCCGACGCTATCTTTCAGTCAACATGTAAAATATATAACCAGAACTGCATTTTTCCATCTTAGAAACATTGCTAGAATACGACCAATGCTGTCTGCCGCGGATGCAGAGACACTCATCCACGCGTTTATATCGTCTAGACTAGATTACTGTAATGCACTGTTTTCTGGGTTACCGAACTCTGCTACCAAAAGCCTCCAGCTTGTGCAGAACGCTGCTGCTAGACTTTTGACTAGGACCAGAAAGTTTGACCACATTACTCCAATTCTGTCCTCGCTCCACTGGCTTCCAGTTAATGCGAGGTCAGATTTTAAGGTGCTACTACTTACTTATAAAATCCTACACGGATTAGCACCCTCATACCTGAAGGACCTTATTGTTCCCTATTGTCCTTCTCGGCCCCTCCGGTCTTCAGGAGCCGGCCTTCTATCAATCCCAAAAGTCATAAAGAAATCAGCAGGGAATAGAGCGTTCTCCTACCGTGCGCCCTATTTGTGGAACAGTCTGCCACCTGTAATAAGGGAAGCAGACTCTGTTGAAATATTTAAATCTAAACTTAAAACCTACCTTTTTACATTGTCGTTTGGTGCCTAGGAGTGCCCCTCAGCTCTCATTACAGCTAAATCGACCCGTTAGTCAGCACTAACCTATCCCTGCTGCCGATAGGTACTAGACTAGAGATTCTCTACATGTTCCATGTCCACCCTACCCCATCTAACCCGACCGCAGTCTGCTTCTGTTTTTCAGTGTGCTGCTGTGATCCCCACCTGAAGGATACCGGCCAGCACCAAACAAATCATCTTCTCATTTTAATATTTGTATATTGTGTATATTATTATTATTATCTTTGTACTTTGTACATTACTATAAGTCACTTATGGCACCCATTGCACTCCTGAACCATCCCTGGAAGGAGGGATCCCCTTCTACTCTGTGTTCCCTCTCAAGATTTCTTCCTACGTAATTAAGGGAGTTTTTTCTTGCCCTTAGGGGGGCTAGGGTTTGGGGGGTGTTGTAAACATGTGGCATGTGAAGCCCTTTGAGACTATAACTGTGATTAAGGGCTATACAAATAAAATTGACTTGACTTGACTATATACAGGTAAGTGAGAATTGAACAGGTAATGATCAGGGGTATGCAATTATTGAAAGCAGGATAAATATGAATATATATAAATGTAAATGTATATACAAGTGAGCATATATAGATGTTTGGCATGTATAAGTGTATATGTATATACAGGAGCAGGAGCAGTTCTATCAACAGTTGAGATTTAAATATATGGCAGGTACAGTAAACAGGTATCTTATTAATATGTAAACTATAGAGAAGTAGGTAGTTGTGATACAGTTTGTTTTTACAGTTAGTTTTTTCTTTTTGGGGCAGGGGCGGGCGTGGCAGCAGAGGGGGGGGGGGGGCAGCAGAGGTGCAGCAGCAGGGGGGGGACAGCAGAGGCTGCAGGGGGGAGGGGCAGCAGGGGTTGGGCAGCAGGGGGGGGGGTGGGGCTGTCTTCATGGTGCAGAGTTCATGGAGATGACAGCTGAGGGGAAGAAGCTGTTCCTAAGCCTGCTTGACTTGAAACAAAGGTTTCTATAGCGCCTCCCCACTCACCAGTTTGTGGTGAGTCGTGTTTATTGCAGGGATTGGTAGTCCAACGATGCGTTGGGTGGTTTTCACCACCCTTTTCCTTAATTTCCCTCGGGATTAATAAAGTTTTCTGAATCTGAATCTGAATTCTGAATCTTTGCAGCGCTTTCCGGTCGGAAACAGTGGAGTTGCCATACCACACTGTGATGCAATTGGTGAGGATGCTTTCAATAGCACACCGGTAAAAGTTCACCAGAATCTTAGTCTTCTCAGGAAGAAGAGACGCTGGTGAGCCTTCTTTACCAGTGAGGCAGTATTGAGGGACCAGGAGAGGTCCTCGAAGATGTGGACCCCCAGGAATTTGAAGCTGGAGACACGCTCAACCTCTGCTCCGTTGATGAGGATGGGGCGTGTGCGCCAGCTCTGGTCTTCCTGAAGTCGACGATGAGCTTCTTGGTCATCTTGGTGTTGAGGGCCAGGTTGTTGTCAGCGCACCACGCCACCAGGTGCTGGACCTCCTCCCTGTAGGCTGCCTCATAATTTTTTTGATGAGGCCCACCACCATTGTGTCGTCGGTAAACTTGATGATGGTGTTTGTACCTGTGGTGGAAATCTACGTGAATAAGAAGGCAAATTATCAATCAATAAGAACTGTCACACATGAACTCAATTAAGTTTGAAGATTTATCAAGCAAGCAGAACACAATGAACAAATACAAGTAGACAAGTAGACAAGTGGCCAAACAGACATATAGACAGACAGTCAGACAACAGACAGACAAACAGACAGACAAAGCTTTGTCGGGAGCCCCGAATCCTATGAGGTGAGGATAGGGAAGTCCACCGTAATGCACCGTATTTATTCCTTCTTAGGACTGCCCCTAAGACACTGTCTTTCACTCTAATGATGCAAGTCTTGACCACCTGGCTCCACCACCCCCATCTCCAGCACGGGACATAGGAACTCTCGTGCAGGCAGAGGAAGCCAGAGGTGTTGAACCAGGAGCGGCCAAGCCTTTGATCCAGCTCAATAGTTGTATGCCAACCCCCCCTCAACAGCTGTAGGCTGCAATAGCCACTGTCCCCCACTGTGAGATAAACATTATAGTTGGTCAAACAGTATAAGAAGAAGACAAGACCCCTCAGGACAAAAGGACAAAAGGGTGATAGGGAGAACTACATTTGCATTCTCTACTAGAACCCCGAGGTCAATAAACAGAGTGATAGCAGGGACAACATATGATTTTTCCATTACATACCAAGTACAGGAGTGCAGTCGTGGGTGAAGAGGGAGTAGAGGAGAGGGCCTTGTGGAATGCCGGTGTTTAGGGTGAGGGTGGAGGAGGTGAGATGGTCTTACCTGACTGACTGGGGTCTCTTGGTGCGGAAGTCTAATAACCAGTTACAAACTGAGGGGTTAGTGTCAAGGTTCTTGGTTTTCATGAGGTCACCAAGATTGAAGATGAGTTTGGAGGGGATGATGGTGTTAAATGCTGAGCTGAAGTCTATGAACAGCATTCTCACGTGGGTGTTGCTCTCATCCAGGTGGGAGAGAGCGGAGTGAAGAGCTGAGTAAATGGCGTCCTCCGTGCTCCTGTTCTCACGGTAGGCAAATTGGTCTTTATCAAGTGAGGGTGACAGATTTGAGACCAGATTTGAGGTGAGCCAGGACCAGCCTCTCGAAGCACTTCATGATGGGGGTGAGTGCAACAGGGCGGAAGTCGTTCAGACTCACTGCAGAGGGGTGTTTTGGCACTGGCACAATGGAGGTGGTTTTATAGCACACTGGGACAACTGTCTGAGCTAGTGACAAGTTGAAAATGTCAGTAAGGACCTCAGTCAGCTGCTCAGTGCAGTTCCTGAGCACGTGACCGGGGATGCTATCAGGACCAGCTGCCTTATGCGCATTTGTTCTGCTCAGTGCCGCACGCACATCTGTGGGGGATAAGGTGAGGGGTTAGTGGTCAACGGGAAGAGTAGCCCTGGTGGGCCGTTCTGGGTTGTTCCGCTCCTAGCGAGTAAAAAAATGATTGAGTTTGTCAGGGAGGGATGAGTCAGTGGTTGGGTGGGAATTGTTGGAGGGTTTATAACCCGTGATGGCCTGGATGCCCTGCCACATGCGTCGGGGATCAGAGTTGTTGAAGTGGTCTTCAACCCTTCGCTTGTGTTTGAGCTTGGCCTGCTTGATGCCCTTTTTCAGATTAGCCCTGGCTAAACAGTAGGCCAGAGCATCGCCCGACCTAACACGTGCCTTTAGGAGTAGGCGGACCTCTTTGTTCATCCACGGCTTCTGGTTGGGGAATGTTGTGACCTGTTTGAGGGTGGTGACTGTGTCAATGCTGGAGTTGATGTAATCCAAAAGAGAGGAGGCATAGGAGTCAATGTTGGTGTGGGAGTCTAGGGTGGACTGGGAGGCAAACAGGCTCCAATCCCTGTGTATAAACCGGTTCTGCAACTTAGAGTCTGCTCCCTGAGGCCACACTTTGACTGTCCTAACGGTGGGCTTCACACGCTTGATGAGTGGCGTGTACTTAGGCAGCATGAACAAAGAGACATGATCACTCTGCCCAAGGTGGGGGACGGAGACGACTTTGTAAGCATCAGCCTTGTTGGTGTAAACATGGTCTAATGTTCTCTCTCCTCTTGTGGAGCAGCAGACATGCTGGTAAAATTGGGGAGCGCAGTCTTTAAATTGGCATGATTGAAATTGCCTGCAATAATAAAGGCTGCCTCTGGGTGGGAGTTCTGCTGTTCATAGCAAGCTTAGCGTTAGCATCTGGAGGTATGTAAGCCGCTGTTATAATGGTGGCTGTAATTTCCCTGGGGTATCTATCAACATCACCGTATCAATATGCTGAAGAAAACTTTGAAGAACTCTGCCAATACGCCATTATACAGTAGCTGTTAGTTAGAAACACGTTCAGTAAGTTCTTCCGGAACACGTCAAATACGTCTACATACATCAATATGCGTTGGAGATAAGTTACATATACATTCAAGGCACGTTACTTATAGGTTAGAAATAAGTTTTGGGTATGCTAGACATTATCTCAACTTATTTCGACTTATGAGTAACATGTGTCAACGTGTGTCAACGATCGCATTACTCACCTACAACTTATGGCCTGCGTATGCCAGTGTATGGCTCATATGTCGAGAAATGTTTTCGCTGTACATTAAGAGCACGCTGTACTGCTTCAGCGTGCTCTTAACTTATTCAAAACTTACCCATAAAATATGCCTGCATTTTAGAGAAATTTTTATACTTTGGGCATACGCTGGCTAAATCGTCAAGGTGTGACAGCGCCTTTAGTATAGTATAGTGTTGTATAGTTTAGTATAGTATTGTAGTATATTAAGTTCTAATTTGCATGCCTTGGCATGCTCTTGGGATTCCTTCTTGCTGTACCGCTATTCCTCCTTTTTTGACCTAGCCAACAACAATGTTAAAACAATACTGTCTCGTGAAGTTTCTTTGATTAATGAAATGCAAATGTCCTCTTTTTCCTTTTCCTTTTGTTTTGCCTCCGTTCTCTGGCCTCAGCCTCGTCCCGGAAGCACAGCACGGCACACTGGTGCATACAGAACATCGCGCAGGAGTCTGTCGACAGCTCAGATGAGGAATTCTTTGATGCGAAAGGTTAGTGTCATCTTTTCCAGTCACCCTATATTATTGTTACTCAACCACATGTTGCTTTCTGCGTGAGTGTGTGTGTGTGTGTGTGTGTGTGTGTGTGTGTGTGTGTGTGTGTGTGTGTGTGTGTTTGTGTGTTTGTAAGCATGTGTGTTTGTTTATGTGTGTTTGTTTATGTTTGTGCGTGTGTGTATGTTTGTGTGTGTGTATGTTTGTGTGTATGTGTGTGTGTGTGTGTGTGTGTGTATGTGTGTGTATGTGTGTATGTGCTTCATCATTTTACCTACCTTTAGTTCATATACACTATATGAAAAAATGACTAATAGTAATCTAGTCTGTTATTAGTGCTAAACATAAAAATGTATTTCCACTGGGGAATATCTGTGTTATCTGTGTTGAAGGTACAGTATATGGCGTCATGGAATATTAACATGAATGATTTATTGACGTTAAACCTAATTCGATGCTGCATTCACAAAGTGGAAAGCTTTCCTTTTTAGGCCTCAAAATGTCAATGTTGTTGGAGAATTCCACATCGAGAAAGCGAAAAATGTAATTTAAATGCTTCAGCCATAGACTGATTAAGACACACTTACACACTAAGCTAACACTAGTTGGATGATTGCACTGATCAATGGTGCTTCTGGGGGGGGGGGGGTGGACACGCTTGATTGCAAGGGCCGATGAGCAAGGAGCGATGCTTGGTTGTCATCAGTGAAGGTTGAACAAGTCGCCTGGCAGAAGTTGAGCGGAGCGCTCTGGCTGGGATGTAGGGCTTGACCAACGCCTGGAGGTAGGCTGGGGCAGTTCCATTGACTGCCCTAAAGGTCAGCACCAGAGACTTGAACTTGATGCGAGCATTTACCGGAAGCCAGTGGAGATTGCAGAAGAGAGGGGTCACGTGGGAGAATTTTGGTAGGTTGAATACCAGGCATGCTGCTGCGTTCTGGATGCGTTGGAGGGGCTTGGTAGCAGAGGCGGGGAGTCCCGCCAGGAGAGAGTTGCAGTAGTCGAGGCGGGTGATGACGAGCGCTTGGACTAGGATCTGCGCCGCTTAACGTGTGAGGAAGGGCCGGATCCTGCGGATGTTGTTGAGGGCAATTCTGCAAGATTGCATTGCAGGACAGCTGGTCATCTACCACCACACCAAGGTCTCTTCTTGTGGTTGAGGGGGAGACTTGGGTATTCTCGATGGTGACCAGTAGGTCCATCTGAGGGCAGTCTTTCCCCGGTATGAAGAGGAGCTCAGTCTTGTCAAGGTTAGAAAAAGTACAAAATAGAAAAGAGAGAGGGGAGAGAGAGGTGGCGGGGGGAGAAAGAGAGAGAGGGATGGAGAGAAAGGGAGAGGGTGGTGAGAGGGAGCGAGTGAGAGAAAGAAAGAAAAACACCAGTGAGAGATGGAATGTGAGAGAGAGAGAGATGGAATGTGAGAGAGAGAGAGAGAGAGAGAGAGAGAGAGAGAGAGAGAGAGAGAGAGAGAGAGAGAGAGAGAGAGAGAGAGAGAGAGAGAGATGGAGGGATCGAGAGATGATCAATAGAATGACCATCATTTTAGTAATGGCAGAGGCCTGGCGGAACCTCCATCATATGATGTGAGAATTGAATCGATGCAGTATGTTGTTTTGATGCTGCTTTCCCGCCTCTTCTCATTATCGTGCTGTGATTTTCTGTATTTAAATTGGGGTGACCTCTACCCTCAACCAGACAAGCTTCAGGCCTGGCAGTGTTATTCAAATGAGTGTCCTCCATTTTGTTCTACTACATAACAAATGTTTACGATCATGCGTTCAACATACTTTGTGAATAAACAGTAGTATGTTAGCTTTCCAAAGCACAACTCAGTTACTAGCCAGTTAGTATTACGTCACTACTGCATTGTATTGTGGAATATCTATCGAAACTGTTCCTTGGCCCATAAGTAATCAAACCATCCTCGATGGCGGAGGTAATAACCCCTGAAATAGTACTGTATGAACTTCATGTACGATTGGTTTCATACTGAGGTCTGGGACATAGCTTATGCAATTTTGAAAAGCAAGTGGTGGCTTTTGACATTACAAACCAAATTTCTACTGAAAGATTCATCAGTAGAAGGACAGAGAAGCAGAGCAAATTAGAGATGTGTTCCCATTACTTATTGCTGAAGCTTCCGGAAGCCACAAGAGGGTAAGTCACACCGAATATAAACACATTCAGCCTGTATAAATAGTGCACTTCAGTAAAAGGCAACTCAAACAGGGTCACTACATATTAATATCCAGCCCAGCCCACACAGTGGCCTGTTTTTGTGTATCAGAACCTTGTGCAACCTATTGTCATAAGTTATATTTAAGTCGTTTCTGTGTATAATTTGCATAATTTTTTCTCATAATTTTTCGGTGGTAGGCTACCGCAGTTTTCAGATGTCACAAGTGTAAACAGTGCCATCCGTTGGGCGTAGTTTCAACGCAGTCAGACAAAATAATAAATACAATATATAAGTCGGTTCAGTCAAGAAAAAAGTCCCAAAAATACGGTACCTAAATAACAGTTGATCGGTCTGATCACCCAGACTGGTATTGTCCTTGAAGGAAAAGCAGGAAACAGTTTTAAGGAAAACAAGATGTATGGAAAAGGAAAGATGAAATGTCACGGGCGTACAAGGTGTGGACCCAAAAGCAAGAATGCAGACACAGTGATAAAGTAAAAAGAGTCTTTACTGAAAAAGCAAGGTCCAACACAAAAATCCCTCGATGATTGAAAAGCTCAAAAGCTAAATAACTAATCACAAACAACCTGACGGTGGCATGGCATGACGTGGAAACAAGACACTGGAGAACTCGGCATAACACAACGAGACAATCTGGAAACGAGACAATGGACCTATTTATGCCAGGAGACATCACCACGTGCAATCAATAATGACATGACCAATAACAGGGGGTGGGAGGAAGACTATCGAAATAAAACCCTGGAACTAAACTAAACATAATACATGAATAAAACAGAAACTTGACAAACATTCAGCACAGTTGGCGACGCACAACATTACATTTACATTTACATTTACATTTAGGACATTTGGCAGACGCTTTTATCCAAAGCGACTTACAAGGAGTAAATTTGTTGAAGTAGACAATGGCATAACACTGAGATACGCAAACATAAAAATAGAGCAGTTCACAAGCATTCATATTAACAAGATGAATTACACAATTTTGTACTGCCAGGTCACCTGCTTAAGTAGCTGTGATAAGAGCGTGTTATCAACATTAAGGATATACACTTGCTAGAATATACAACATGCTAAGAGCTATTAATGTCAGGACTTAAGCAAGTTAGGGGTTCACAAAGGAGAAGGAGGGTTCATGGAGAGTCCAGGTGGACTCTGAACAGGTGGGTTTTGAGTCTCTTGCGGAAGCTGGCGAGGGACTCTGCCGTCCTGACATGAGACGGGAGCGCTTGGACCAGGATCTGCGCCGCTTCACGTGTGAGGAAGGGCCGGATCCTGCGGATGTTGTAGAGGGCAAATCTGCAAGATCGGTATGAAGAGGAGCTCAGTCTTGTCAAGGTTGAGCTTCAGGTGGTTGGCGGCTGTCCATCTACTGATGTCGGCCAGGCATTTAGAGATGCGTGTTGCGATTTGGGTTTCTGAGGGGGGAAAGGAGAGAAACAGTTGAGTGTCATCTGCATAGCAGTGATAGGAGAAGCCATGAGATGTGATTACAGAGCCTAGAGATTTAGTGTAAAGAGAAAACAGAAGGGGTCCCAATTCTGAGCCTTGGGGGACTCCGGTGTCCAGGGTGCAGGGTCTGGACAGGGAACCGTTCCATGTGACCTGATAAGTGCGATCTGCGAGACTGGAGGTGAACCAGGATAACGCAGTTCCATCGATTCCAAGATCGGCGAGAGTGGAGAGAAGGATCTGGTGGTTCGAACGCCGCAGACAGGTGGAGAAGGATCAGTACTGATGAGAGGGACGAGCTTCTGGCATCACGAAGAGACTCTGTCACTACGAACAGTGCCGTCTCCGTGGAGTGCGCAGCCTTGAAGCCTGACTGGTGAGGATCGAGTAGGTTGTTCTGGGAGAGATAGGATGAAAGTTGTGAGGAGACAGCACGTTCAAGGGTTTTGGACAGGAATGATAGGAGAGATACCGGTCTGTAGTTTTGGACATCAGTGGTGTCCAGGGATGGTTTCTCTAGGAGCGGCTTGATTCTGGCAGTCTTGAAGGCCGCCGGAAACAGGCCTGCATCAAGGGAGGTGTTAATTAGGGAGGTAAGGAAGGGAAGGATATCGCCCGAGATGTCCTGGAGAAGAGAGGAAGGGAGCAGGTGGTAGGGTGGTTAGATGTCACAAGTTTGTTAACTTCATCAGGGGAGAGGGGGTTGAAACAGGTAAGGTTAGCGGGGGTGGGAGAAGAGGGAGGGAGGAAAGCGGTGGGGGTGAAGGAGGAGGTAATGTCGTTCACCTTCTTCGTAAAGAAGGTGACAAAGTCATCAGCTGAGAGGGAGGAGGGAGGGGGAGGGGAGGGGGGGTTGCGGAGGGAAGAGAACATGGAGAAAAGTTTTCTGGGGTTAGAGGCAGAAGAGTTGATTTTTATATGGTAGAAGGCAGATTTAGCAGCTGATACCGTGGAGGTGAAGCCAGAGAGGAGACGGAGGTAGTGAGCGAGATCATCAGAAGAGTCAGATTTCCTCCATTTTCTCTCAGCTACCCGCAGCTCTGCTCTACAAGCCCGCAGAGGTTCGGACAGCCAAGGAGGTGGAAGAGAGGCTCGTGCTGGTCTGGAGGTGAGAGGACAGAGAGAGTCGAAGGAGGAGGAGAGAGAGGAAGTCAGAGTGGAGGAGGCTTCCTCTACCGACAAGAGAGAGAATTGTTGGGGGGATGGTAGTGAGGAGAGGACAGATGCGGAGAGAGAAGAGGGAGAGAGAGTTTTCAGGTTAATACGGAAGGTGGCAATGTGGGGAGTAGTGGATAGGGAGGTGGGAGATTTGAGAGGGAGAGAGAAAGCAACAAAATGGTGAGAAAATCAGAGACAGGGAGGGGTATGACAGAGATCGCCGAGGTGGTACAGGACCTTGTGAAGACAAGATCCAGTTGGTTCCCAGCTCTGTGGGTAGGGGGAGAAGGAGTGAGTGTTAGACCGAATGTGGCAAAAAGTTAATGAATTCAGAAGTGAATTCAGGATTCTTATTCGACTGGATGTTGAAGTCACCCAGAACCATGAGTGGGGTGCCGTCCTCAGGAAAGCAGCTGAGGAGGGCGTCCATCTCGTCAAAGAAGTCACCAAGAGGGCTCGGTGGTTGGTAGATCACGGCAATGTTGAGCCTAGTTGGGATGGTAACAGATACAGCATGAAGTTCGAGTGCTGATCTGGTCAGGTGACCCAGAGGGAGTACCTGATATGACCATTTTGGAGAGACTAGGAGTCCCGTTCCTCCACCACGCCCAGAGGGTCGGGGGGTGTGGGTGAAGGAGTAGGTCGCGGAGAGAGCAGCTGCGGTGGCGGTGTTCTCAGGGGTGATCCAGGTCTCTGTGAGAGCCAGGAAGTGGAGAGACTGAGTGCGGCGTAGGCCAGAATGGTTTCAGTCTTCTTGACCGACAATTGGCAATTCCAGAGTCCCCCTTTCACCACAAGATCTGTGAAGGTAGAAATGGTAGGATAGAGGAGATTGGAAGGGTCGCGGCGTCGAGAGGGAGAACCTCGATGCCATCTATTGCAGTAGGATGTCCAGACTACAATGGAATCACGACACATAGCAAGGGTAGGAGGACTAGATTTGACTAACTAGGACTAACTCCCTAGACACCTGTAGAACGACTCCTTGGTCTTTGTTCTGGGTCTTAGTTCCTGGGGCCTGACACTAAATGCTGACGCTAAGAAACTACTTCTATGTTAATAGCCTATGCGATAGGGAGGCTGATGCAGGGTTAGGCTCCTCCCCGTTATTAACATGAAAGACAGAATCAAATACAAATATGCTTTATTGACATGGAACATAAGTATTTACATTGCCAAATTAGTGTCTATCCCACTCTACCTCTCCAGTCATGTCTTTGCCTCTCTCTGTACTATAGCTCTTCTCTGCTGGTTTGTCTGCTGTGACGTTCCTTGAGGTGCCATAAATATCTGAACACAGACATACACGCTATGTATACAGTATCCATACATTTACATACAACATGTCCATGTTGTATTTATAATGAAAACTGCGCATTTTACAGTATGTACAGCATATTTAAATGGAATTTATATATGGGATTTGTAGTCATATGGGATTCTTAGTCTTTTGGGATTTGTAGCGCAAACAGAAGAGAAGAGAAACATCTGATTCTAAGTCACGATATTGAACTTTACAACTCAAAGATTCTTTAACATTCACAACATGCACACTCACACACGCACACATACACACACACACACACACACATACAAAAGACACACAGAAGCATTTGGCGTCCTCCTGACAGCTCCCCCAGCGATGCCATGAATGATGTTGTGGTTTTAGGACGGCAAGTAGAGCAGAAGTTCACGCCACTCACACACTCTTTTAAGGACATTCAATTCCACTTCCCAGCATCCTGACAAGATTTTGGATTCTGTGTTTTGTGTATTTTTTGTTGCCGGAGGGGGGGGGGGAGGGGGGGGGGGGGGGGGGGACCCGATGAGGTCACTTTGTTTCACCAAAATGGTCACCAAAGTGATGGATGGAATCCTAATACGAAATGTGCCCTGTAAAATATTTGTATTTATATATTTGTACAGAGCAGATATATATATTGTTTTGTTGTTGCCATCTTTAGTCACCATCATTGCCTAGTATTGAAGTATGTCTGGACATGCAAACCGTGGGAAAGTGCTGTTCGGAAATCTAAATCTGTAGGATTGAATCTTCTTTCTTGGTCACACGGTAAATGGACTGCCTTTTATATATCGCTTTTATCCAAAGCGCTTTACAAGTAATGCCTCCCATTCACCTATTCATACACACACACATTCAACCACCGACGGCAGAGTCAGTAATGCAACGCGACAGCCAGCACGTCAGTAGCAATTAGGGTTAGAGTGTCTTGCTCAAGTTCACCTTGACAGGAGGAGCCGGGGAACGAACCAGCAAGCTTCCAGTTGTGAGGCGACCGCTCTACTGCCGCCGTACATACATGTACACACAGGGAAATGTGTTTCTCTGCATTTAAGCCATCCTAGTATTAGGAGCTGTGGGCAACTATTGCCCGGGAAGCAGTGTAGGGGTTGGCAGTGCCCAGGTGTTTCGGGGACTTGAACAAGCGACCTTCCGGTTCCCAAGCCAAGTCCCAACAGACTGAGTTACTGACGCCCCCTAATGAGAATGCATTATGAAGAAGATTGTCATTTGTGATCCCGATATATCTGCCTTTCCATCCTAAATAGATGTGTTACTGTGTTTCATGTACAGCACTTTCAAATGCTTTTATCCTAAGTCTTTTCCAAGGCATCCAGTGCATACGTTCTATAGCATTACCCCAGTGGTAATGGATCACCTTACGCTGTGTTAATGCTGTGCTCTACAGCTAGACTGGATCATCTGGACCTGGTTTGCCTTAGTTTTGCATCTATCTACGTATGTAAAGAGTGGTTGAGAGTGAGAAATTGTTTCTTCATTCCTCCGCTGTAACCGAGCTGAGGAAGTACAATGCTTGTATGATTTAAAGGGGTCGTATTATACCACCAGGCGAGAGTGTGATTAGCCATGACAGGTGGTTTTGAACTGTTAAATAGCTGAATATCAGGTTTTCCGCTGTCTGCTTATGTATTCATGCCTTTGAGGGACAGCAACTATAGACCTGTATTTTCTGCTATCGATAACCGCCTTGCCAATCTGTCAACTGTATTGTTCTTATGAGCTTGAATCCAAAAGCGATCGATTTTATTAATCACTGTGGAAATTGAACGTATGACAAAAAAGGAAAACAGCCGGCTCACGTGGCATTTGTCTCGCTGTTGTTGACTGAAATCGTGTGTGAAGGTCACTGGTGGCGTGAAGGTCACTGGTGGCGTTGTCCTTAAGTTCAAACTGCTGCTTCTCGCACTACCCGTCCTGTCTCCTTCACTTAGTCTTCAGTCATCCTCAGCTGACTGCATCCCAATGACTCTCCTCCGCTCATGGCCCCTTTTTTGCCTTGTGCCGCACAGCTGGGAACTTCTCACTTGACTATTATGGTCTGTTCATCTGGATCACATTTGACGGATTGGATTTGACCGTTTGATTTGACAGCTCTGTCTGTCTGTCTGTCTGTCTCTCTGTCTATCTGTCTGTCTGTCTGTCTGTCTATCTGTCTCTCTGTCTGTTTATCTGTCTATCTGGCTCGGTCTCTATCTCCCCCTCTCTCTCTGTCTCTCTCTATCTATCTCCCTCTTTCTCTGTTTTCTCTCTCTCTCTCCCTCTCTCTTGCTATCTCCCTCTCTCTTTTCTTATCTCTGTCTCTCTTTGTCTCTGTCTGTCTGTCTGTCTGTCTGTCTGTCTGTCTGTCTGTCTGTCTGTCTGTCTGTCTGTCTGTGTCTGTCTGTGTGTCTGTCTGTGTGTCTGTCTGTCTGTCTGTCTGTCTGTCTGTCTGTGTCTGTCTGTGTCTGTCTGTGTCTGTCTGTGTCTGTCTCTCTGCTGCAAAGACGACAGTTGTTAAATACGGTTTGGTGAAAGCTTTACAAATCCTATTGAGATACTTTTATGTCCTTCATTGTTCCGTGTTTCACACAGTAACTTTGTGGCCTGCCCCGGCACTCCAGCTTTTGTGTTAGATGTTACTCCCCTCAAGAGGGACTGGTCACACTGGGCCAGTGTTTGGTGGTTTGTAAGAAGCATCTGAAGGCTCTGAGGTTTCAGCACTGTGGCAAGCTGTCCAACTCTCTCTCTCTCTCTCTCTCTCTCTCTCTCTCTCTCTCTCTCTCTCTCTCTCTCTCTCCTCTCTCTCTCTCTCTCTCTCTCTCTCTCTCTCTCTCTCTCTCTCTCTCTCTCTCTCTCTCTCTCTCTCTCTCTCTCTCTCTCTCTCTCTACCTCTACCTCATGCATTATCTCTGTCTGGACACCAGTGGAAGTCGTCAGCTGCTTCCGTTTCCTTGGGCTACAGATTTCTGATGACCTCGGGTGGACCCACAACACGGAGGTCATGCTGAAGAAGGCACACCAGCGCCTCTATGCTCTGCAGTGCCTCAGAAAAAGCAGAATAGGCCAGAGGTGGTAGTGAGGTGGTGGTGAACTTCTACCGTGGTTCCGTAGAGCGCGTCCTGACGAGTGGCGTCACTGTGTGGTACGGCAACACCACTGCACAGGACAAGAAAGCCATCCAGAGGGTTGTAAGGATGGCAGAGAAGCTCATCCAATGTGCACTTCCATGCATTGAGGAGATCTGTAGGACCAGATGTCAGGAGAAGGCCATGTCCATCAAAAAGGACTGTAACCACCCTGGGCACCATCTCTTCTCCCCCCTACCGTCTGGTCGCCGGTTGTGCAGCATCCGTACAAGGACTACCAGGTTTAAGGATTTTTTTATAGTGGCCACAGGCAGTGCTGCCACTTTAAACATTAATATTACACTTACATACTTTGCTGGACTTTCTTTACTCATCACAGTTACTGCACTGTATGCATGATGCTGCTGAACTACTGGCACTTTAAATGCTTTTAAAGATTTTTGTAAAAGAAAAAATCACTTTTTTGTTTTATTTGTATTGTATATATTGTTTTTTTATTTATATTTTTATGTTATTGTTTTGGAGATGTATACTGCAGGAGGGAATGGGGAGTAAGCGTTCCTATGTACCTGTTGCAATGTGCTATATGCACTAAGCTGTATGAAGTACTTCCGGCTTCAAGTTATACGAGTAAACATCTTCCGGTGGATTTGTTTACTTCCAACTAGCTAGCTACAGCTCCTGAGGTACTATTTCGCCATGAATTCCCATAAGAAAAAGCGTTTTCAAAAACAGGAGAAGAAATACTCCGAACATTGCTGTGTTCCGCTTTGTTCGGCATCATCGAAATGTAATGGTATTTAGAGTTTCCATGGCTTTCCAACCCATCCCGACCTGAGAAGAACCCGACTCGTACATCCGATTCCATACCAGGTAACGTTAGACCCAAGTTGTGCTGTTCAGCTAACTGTTTGACATCGACCAAAGTAAACATCAGTTAAACTATAAAGAATCCTATCGTAAGTCTCAATACAAAATAGTTAATGTGCCTACTGCACAGGACTGCAAGGATAAGGTGGAAACGTGTTTGGGTGATCAAACATATTTACATATATGTTAACACTGCTAATATACACTATCTAAGGCATAATAGTTATCAAGGAAGGTTATGCAAGTTTGTTTGAGTCGGGAGAGAATGTAAAGCTAAGCATTTAGGAGGGTAGGCATCATCTAGGACAGTGGTTCCCAACCTTTTCCAACTCGGGGCCCACTTGAAAATCTCAAAAAAGTTTGCGGCCCACATCCGATCCCATAACAACACAGTAATATAATAATATAACAATACAGAGGCCAAATAATATATGTTCAAATAATATGTTCTCAGAGGATCAAACGGGACCGAACTGAATGCAGAGAAACATGTAGCAGTACTGCAGAGTTTTAAGGAGCTGTCCACACGTAAATCAGAAATTAAAGTGTGGGGCTGTCTGCAATAGGCTAATTAACGAATAATTAATTACAAATTAAATAAGGGTATCATTCAACAATGGAGCAATCCAACCAAAACCCACATATCAAAACATGCCAAAACAAGTGCATTAAATGAATTCAACCAAGCCAGATGAAACTTAAATACAAGAAAAAAGCAATAGTTGCAACAAAATTAAAACATTGCACTCTTTTTTATGGCTTTTTATAAAACGATATAAACACATATACAACAATAGGCCACAATATGTTAGCTCACCTAATGAGACGGCTGATGTTGCATAGCGGCCACAAAATGCTTTATGTCTGGCACAATGGATGACGGTCTCAGTCGAAGATCTGGCTCAACATTCAGTATATTTCTGTATGTCGTTTTTAATGCCACGAGCGCAGAAAATCCAGTCTCACAGAGGTACGTCGTCGGGAAAGGCATCAGAAATCTCACAGCTCTGTTGGACAGATCAGGATACTCTGAAGCAACATGAAGCCAGAAGTTTGTCAGGTGCTTCTTTGAGAAGACCAGTTTCAGCGCGGTGTCGGAAGAGAGATCCACAAAACGATCTTGCTCTTTTGCGCTCAGGGCTGCGAGGGCCTCGTCACTGTGGCTGGCCAATGGGTTTTCGATCCAACTGCACTGCACATCTGGGATGGGGAAGTAGTTGCGCAGCTGTGTCTTCAAACTTTGCAGGTGCTCTTTGACAGTGTTGGTCATGGTGATGGGAAGCTGAATCTCTTCCTTTGTCAGAAAATCTGACAGGTTTTCAAATGAGTCATAGTTTGACTGGTCAACTCGTTTTGCCCACAGCTCCAGTTTTTTATGGTTGCTTCGACTTTATTCTGGACATTGAACATGTTCACCGCTGTTCCTTGGAGACTGAGGTTAAGTCCATTTAAGTGGCTGAAAATATCGGCCAGGTAACCCAATTTAGCCAACCACTCAAAATCACTGAAGCGATGTGCGAGCTCAAACTTTGTGCCAAGAAAAAACACCCGCACCTCATCACGTAACTCAAACAGGCGCGTCAGTACCTTCCCGCGAGAGAGCCACCGTACTTCAGTGTGTAACAGCAGCTGGTGATGTTCACTGCCCATCTCTTCACATAACACTGCAAATATACGTGTTTGCAGAGGACGGCTCTTTATGAAGTTGACTGCTTTGACCGCTTCATCTGAAACAGTCTTTAGATCTGGGGGCATTTTCTTTGTAGCCAGTGCTTCACGGTGTATACTGCAGTGGACAGATGCTACGTGTGGAGCCACCGCTTTCACATGCCTGACAACTCCGCAGTGCTGCCCCAGCATCGCACGGGCTCCATCAGTGCTCACTCCGACACATTTGGAGCAATCAATCCCGTTGGAAACAATGAAAGTGTTCAGAATGTCAGCAGTTGAGCGTGTGAGCAGAGATCTACAAAATAAAAACTCCTTGATCTCGCCGTTGTTCTCATAACGCACATAAGCAAGCAGGTTTGACAGATTTGCAATGTCTGTTGATTCATCCAATTGGAGGGCAAAAACACGGCTCTCTCTAATGCTGTGTATCAGCTGTTCTGACACATTATCTGCCATGTCATTAATTCTGCGTTTGACGGTGTTATCCGACAATGAGATGAGGTTAATAGGCTGAATTGCCTTCTCTCCCAACATCACCCCCACTATCTTTTTTGCTGCAGGAAGAATTAAATTCTCTCCGATGGTGTGCGGTTTACCCGCCTTGGTTATGAGTTGGGAGACGTGATGGGATGCTTCCACTGCCTTCGTGTTCTTGCTGCCCATATACTCGATAAATTTTGTCTTGCTTTGATATTCCAGAAGCTTGTCCTCAAAAAATACAAGTGGTTTGGTCACGTACTGCATTTGACAATGTCTCAGAACACACCACACACAACGGTAACGGTTCGGCTTCAGTACCTGTCTTAAACAGCACTTAAACATTTAAGTTTTAAATCATTTCGTTTTAAAACATTTAAAGACATTATTTTTATTATTTTTTCTCACAAAAATCACTGTTTTATGAATGATTTGACGGCCCACTTGCAATACCTTCGCGGCCCACCAGAGGGCCGCGGCCCACAGGTTGGGAATCACTGGTCTAGGAGCATGGTTCAGTAACAATAACAATAACTGTTCTACTCATAATAACCTACTTTTCCATGAAGCAGAGGGTATATTTCTAATTGTTTTCTCTTTCTTCATAGATTCAGCTTCATGATTCATCGCCAGTGGTGTTGACACAGCCAATGCTCCTGTGTGGCAGGCAGTGTTGTGTGCAATCACATAGTGGCATTGCTCCAAACAGTTGTGCAACGATTACACATGGATCCACAAGTGCAAAGATCAATTAGAGAAAAAGCTGACCATTTATTTGTCTACATATACATGCCAAGATACCTGTCTTTGAGAAATGAACATGAGCAAAACTCAGGTTCTTCAATGAAAGATTGGAATGACAAAATGTTATAAAAGATTGTATTACAGTTCATTTTTCAATAATGTTTTTTAGCCAATATGTTACAATAGTTCAATATGATGTATGTACAATATGTTACAATGTTCATTTTTACAAATATCTACAAATGACTTTACATTCAACAGTTAGCTTACATTGATAATGTATGTGTACATAAGATTTAGAGAATGTTTAACAAAATGATCTGCCACTGGAATAAACAAAGTTCACTCAATTAAATTACAAAAACCTGGTGTTGAACCAATGCTTTACTTAACCCATGCCTTAACAAATGCCTTGTTTTGGTAGTTTGACAACAGGTATGCCACTGAACTGCCATGTCAATAAGCCCTTTCATGGTGCAGTGAGATTTGTAGGAGTGGTAAGGATGGTGTCTGACACTTGAGCTCAGTGCAGTCCAAGATGACCTGGGTGTCTGGGAAATCTCAGAATTATTCAGGGAGGTAAGCTTGCACTTCTGCAGGTGTGAGCCAGATGCATTGAGACCCCAGTGCAGTGGCTAGAAAACGTGTCCATGTTGCAATAATGAGGCTCACTGTGGACTGGTGTATGTATGTTGAATCGATGCGCCTCTCCTTCAAACCAACCGTCAGGAAGACGAGGAAAAGAAAGAACTCGTAGATTGGCTGGAGCAGCTGTCTCTGGAAGGTTAAAAAAAAAAAGGTTACTGCTTTAAGTTATAAACTATTAAAGCTGTGCTCTTGTTTGGCTAAATGTTGTATAATAGTTATGTGTACCAAACCATGGGGAAAAACTGAGTTGCTGTAGTGCACTGGTGTATTTAAAGGGGGCTGAGTCCTTTAGTGTAGCCTTCTGTAAATGCAATGGCATCCCACCCTCTGTTACTACAAAGCAGCTCAGACCATAACCTACCGTTGATGGACGTGCTCTGGAGGCTCTTGGCTCAGGAGACCCGAACCATTTAGTAAATTGAAGGCTCAATCAAACCATATACATGTCAGTCATTAATTAACAAAGTAAATACAATCATACACGGTCACCAAAATACTGTTAGCTGTAACAACTAAGGCAATGTCTCATCTTGTAGCAGTGTTAACTTATGTAAATATGCTTGATCACCCAAACACGTTTCCACCTTATCCTTATTAACTTGATCAAATGATCTGACCAATGTGCAGTAGGCACATTAACTCTTTTGTATTACGACTTACGATAGGATACTTTAGACTGATGTTTACTTTGGTCGATGTCAAACAGTTAGCTGAATAGCACAACTTGGGTCTAACGTTACCTGGTATAGAATTGGATATCCGCGTCGGGTTCTTCTCAGGTCGGGATGGGTTGGAAAGCCATGGAAACTCTAAATACCATTACATTTCGATGATGCCGAACAAAGCGGAACACAGCAATGTTCCGAGTATTTCTTCTCCTGTTTTTGAAAACGCATTTTCTTATGGGAATTCATGGCGAAATAGTACCTCAGGAGCTGTAGCTAGCTAGTTGGAAGTAAACAAATCCACCGGAAGATGTTTACTCGTATAACTTGAAGCCGGAAGTACTTCACACAGCTTAGTGCATACACACACACACACACACACACCACACACACACACACACGCGCACACACATACACATGCATGCACATATGTATGTACATGCACACACACATTCACACAATCAAATATGACCTTGTTGGTTCGCTGTCCATGGGCCACTTTGAGGAACAGATCAACATAGCACTATTGGTCCATTATGTTACATAGTTATTTATCCCTATATATATATATACAGTATATTAATGCAAGTATAGTGTAGGGGCATGGTGCACCGATACACGATTTGCACACAAATAGAAAACCAAATCCGAATAATAGCACATGTGATGCTGTTGTTCTTGTTGTTCTGTTCGGTTGTGCTTATTGGCTCTCCAGAGAGGACAACTCCTCTCCATTGTGGTTCCCTGACCACATGACCACATGACACATGACCACATGACCACATGGTTTACTGCCCCTCAGACCCCCAGTTAATAACCCCCACTTTGAAGACAGACACCGTTATGTAGTAATAGTGGTTCTTAGGATCCATGCGGGGGTATGTAGTAATCCATAGCACACACACACACACACACACACACACAAGGTACAGCATACTACTCTACGGAATTAATAATGGTGTCTCTATGAATTCGGCATTCAAGTGCTTAATCGGTCTGTTCAGGCTCAAGGCAATCTTCTGCTCACCCCACCTCGGATGTCAATACACAAGCAAGTGCGATTTCTGTCCCAATTACACACACACTTACACACTCACACACACACACACACACACACACACACACACACACACACACACACACACACACACACACACACACATGCACATACATGCGCACACACATTTACATTTAGGGCATTTGGCAGACGCTTTTATCCAAAGCGACACACATTCACACAATACAATTTGAACTCGTTGGTTCGCTGTCCATGGGCCACTTTGAAGACAGACACCATTATGTGTTATTGGTTCTTAGGATCCATGTGGGTATGTAGTAATCTATAGCACACACACACACACACACACACACACACACACACACACACACACACACACACACACACACACACACACACACACACACACACACACACACACAAGGGCGTATAGCATATAACAATGTATATTTTATTACATTGATTTATATATACATATAGCTCTTTTTCTGTGCCGTATAAAATTGCATTTTATAAATTGCATTTTTATTTATTCTATTCTATTATTATTATATTTTTTATCTATTTTTATCTTATTTTGATAACTGCTGTCTGTCGGGTATTGCACATAAGATTTTCACACCACTGCTTTATACTTGTGTAAACGGTGAAGTGACAATAAACTTGACTTGACTTGACTTGACAAGGTACAGCATACTACTCTACGGAATGAATAATGGTGTCTCTATGAAACATCTTGCAGACGCAACAAAAAAATCGAAAATGGTCTGATATTAGGCTCATGTCAACACACCTGCTGATAGAAGTCTAGTATATTCCACTGTCAGATCCAAAGCATCATAGTCTCTAGTGGTTAGGTTCTAGGTTCCAACCTAATGTCCACAGTCTACCTGTAGGCAAGATACTGGACACCTGATACCCGCTCCTTATGGGTGCTGTAGGTACAATTTTAGAGTTGTAAAGAGAGAAAAAGAGAGTGCAAGAAAGTTTGAGAAACGCGAGGGATGGAATTTAATCTAAATTCAAAATTGGCTCACACAGGCGCAGTCAACTCGAAAGAGATATTCTCAGTGTTTTTCATTCATTAATAGCTGACGGATGGCTGGGCCATTTCTCACAAATTGCACTCAATTGATAGAGCCTCTGGGTTTTAGCCTCCTTGTTTTGAGCGTCCGCCTCTCATGCCAGGGGTCGTGAGTTTGATCCCAGTGCTATCGTCTTGTATCATTCCCTGCTCCTATGAACCCCTCAGAGTCAGAAAGCAGTGAAATGCCGCGTCTTAAAGGACTTTTAAATGGCATTAGTGTAACCTCTCTGTCTCTGGCACTCTCCCTCTGTGTTTACTCTCTCTGCTGGCTTTGCACAGACATTCTTTGTTTTGTATTGTTTACTTGTCTGTGTGTGTGTATGTGTGCATATGAGCATGGCATTGATCTCCGGCCCCGGGTCCACTCACAAGAAAAAACTGTAAGGCTGTTTACCTCACCTCATTACTGCTGAATGAGCACCTATGGCTGAACACTGTGCCTGCCAGCCACATGTATAAAGGCCCACACAAAATGGCCTGCCCTATTGTGTTCACTGGAGCGGACGGAGAGCAGCATTAGGCAGGTGCTTTCTCTCTCTTGGGCGAGCCAGCTTAGAGCCCTGTCCATCAGGACTGCTTAACCACACTTAGAAGTTCTGTATTGGTCAGAGGTGGTAGACAGACACGCCCCCTGCTCCTGCCTTTGATGGGTTGCTCTGTGTGCTGAGGCTCCCTTTGGTGTGTTTATGGTTGCTGTCTCATCTCTCTCTTGCATTCTCTGTCGGTCTGTCTCTCTCTCTCTCTCTCTCTCTCTCTCTCTCTCTCTCTCTCTCTCTCTCTCTCTCTCTCTCTCTCTCTCTCTCTCTCTCTCTCTCTCTCTCTCTCTCGCTCTCTCTCTTTCTCTCTCTTTCTCTCTCTCTCTCTCTCTCTCTCTTGACTCTGTCTCGTCTCTCCTCCCCTCTTGAGGATAGTAAGTCTGTGCAATACCCGACGACAGACAGCAGTTATAAAAATAAGATAAAATAAAATCAAAACAGAATAGAATAAAATAAGTTTAAAATTGTTATTCTTACAGGGTGTATCACCGCCGTCATCATGCACATCTTACTATCCTCATGCATCTCATGCATCCTCACACATTATTCTGTGAAATAGTTTGTTTTAATCAATTATTTTATTCTTACACAATATCAATATATACAATAAAATAAACAAAAAAAGAGCAGCAAAGTGACTTAAATTAAATGTACATTTGTTTACGTTTTTTTATTTTTTTTTTACAAAAATCTTTCAAAAGCATTTAAAGTGCCAGCACTGCAGCAGCATCATGAATACAGTGCAGTACAGTAACTGTGATGAGTCCAGAAAGTCCAGCAAAAATGTTATGAAAGTGAAAGTGGCAGCACTCCTAGCAGTTCAGTAGGCGCACTGCCTGTGGATAAAAACTATCCTTAAACCTGGTAGTACTTGTACGGATGCTGCACAACCGGAGACCAGATGGTAGGGGGGAGAAGAGATGGTGCCCAGGGTGGTTGCAGTCCTTTTTGATGGACATGGCCTTCTTCCGACATCTGGTGCTAAATATCTCCTCAATGCATGGTAGTGCACACCCGATGATCTTCTCTGCCGTCCTCATGACCCTCTTACTATCATCTTTATAAGGCTGTATAAGGCTGTATAAGGCTTTCATGTCCTGTGCAGTGGTGTTGCCGTACCACACAGTGACGCCACTCATCAGGACGCTGTCTACAGTGCCACGGTAGAAGTTCACTAGCCACCTCTGGCCTATAGCGCTTTTTCTGAGGCACTGCAGAGCATAGAGGCGCTGGTGTGCCTTCTTCAGCATGACCTCTGTGTTGCGTGTCCACGACAGGTCATCGGAAATCTGTAGTCCCAGAAAACAGAAGACTTCCACTGGTCTCCCGTCCAGGCTGATGTGGAGTGGGTGCCCCGGTGGCTCCTGAAGTCCACGATGAGCTCCTTGGTCTTGCTGACATTCAGTGCGAGGCTGTTGTCCTCATACCATCATGTCAGCTGGACCACCTCATCTCTGTACTCCGTTTCATCGCCCTGTGTTGTGGTGTCGTCTGCAAACTTGATAATCTGATTATTGCTGTGCATGGCAGTACAGTCATGTGTGTACAGCCGGGGACTGAGGCAGCAGCCTTGGGGTGCTCCGGTGTTGAGGACCAGAGTGGATGAGATGTTGTTCCCAATCTTCACCACTTGAGGCCTGCCCGTCAGGAAGTCCATAATCCAGTTACAGATGGGGCTGCCCAGACCTAGGACCCTCAGTTTCAGGACCAACTTGGAGGGAACGATGGTATTGAACGCCGAGCTGTAGTCAATAAACAGCAGTCTGATGTAGGTATCCTTCCTGTCTAGGTGCTGCAGGGCCATGTGTAGTGCCAGAGAAATGGTGTCGTCTACAGACCTGTTTGGTCTGTATGCAAACTGGATTGGGTCTAGGGACTCAGGGATGGACAAGTTTATATGTGACATTACGAGTTTCTCCAGGCACTTCATGGCTATGGGTGTTAAAGCCACTGGACGATAATCATTGAGGCATGTTACCTTGGTCTTTTTGGTAACGGCACAATGGTTGTCGCTTTGAAGCACGCTGGGACGACAGACTGTTGCAGTGATGCATTGTAGAACTCGGTGAACACAACAGGAGCCAGCTGGTCAGCGCAGGCCTTGAAGACATGGGATGGAACACCATCTGGGCCGGCTGCCTTCCCTGCCTTTACCCTCCTGACGATACTGCGGACACATCTAGGTCAGTGTATGCCATTTTCTGTCCAGTGACGCACGTTCTTTACAACTGTGGGCGTGGACTTCAACTTCTGCTTGTAAGCGGGAAGAAGAAGCACGGAGGCGTGGTCTGATTTTCCGAAAGCCGTCGCACAACAGCGTGATAAGCGTGCTTAATGGTGGTGTAACAGTGATCAAGAGTCTTGTTCTGTCTGGTCGGACATGAGATGTGATGATAGTATTTTGATAATACCTTTTTTAAATTGCAGTTGTTAAAGTCCCCCCGCTAGAATGGGGACTGCCTCGGGGTAGTGATTCTGAAGTTTGCAGACTTCAATGTAAAGTTTGTCAATGCGATGTTCGCATCAGCCCATGGTTGGATGTAAACTGCCGACAAGAGAATAGCGGAGATTTCGCTCGGCAAGTAAAAATGGTGACACTTGATAGTCAGTAATTCCAGATTTGATGAGCAATGTTGAGAAAGCATCTGAACGTCTGTACACCAGCTGTTGTTCACCAAGCAGCATACGCCCCCACCTTTGTTCTTCTCCGTAGACTCAGCTGTTCTGTCGGTCCGAAACAAAGAGAATCCTGGTGGTTGCACTGCTTTGCCAGGAATCACGGAGGACAGCCATGTTTCCGTAAAAATCATAGTGCCACACTCCCTGATGTCCCGCTGCGAGGAGATACGACAGTTCAGTTCGTCGGACTTGTTTGCAAGAGATTAGACGTTGGCGAGGAGAATGCTCAGTAGGTCTGGTTTCCATTGCCTCCGGCGTGTCCTAACCAGTAGGCCGCCACGGGACCCTCTCCTGCAGACTCGTGGCTTGGTGGCTTGGCTCCCCTCCCCCCGCTCTCCTTTGTCCCGCCTGATCTCCGCAGGTAAGTCCCAGTGCTTTGTTGCGTTGTCTGTGGTTGTATTGTTCTGTAATTCCAAGAGTGTTTGGCGATCATATGTGATAACACACATGGTGACTAGCTGTAGTCTTATAAAGTTAATTAAATATAAAGAAAAGTCCGAAAAAAAGACAAGTAAAAAGTACAAGTAAACTAAATAAACTAAATAAACTGCGGGAGCTCGTAGAGACATGTCTGCTTTCCTCAAGCGCCGCGCTCATCTGACATGGGATCGACAGTTTTGGAATGCTCTTGACCTCTACTACCAGAAGCAAGGGCACACCAATTGGGGGAGTCACTCAGCAGGGTCACAACCTGTAAAAAACATGATTTCACCCTCTTCAAATAAGAAAGATCAAATGACCATGCCAGTGTGTTTCTCGGCCAGTAAATCCTACAATAAGATGGCAAGTTTCCTGGTCACTATTTCACATAATAGTGAAAACACATTAGAACAACAAAACGTGTGACACAGCACGCTGCAAATTGTAGTTCTTTGCACACGTCCGGGTCTCACCCCTCGATCTATTTGTGTAAATAATGTGGTTTATATATATTTTTAAACATATATTGTGGTTTCCGAACGAGATGGGGCAGCTCAGTGCCACTGCAATCCGATGGATTAGTAATACACTCAAAAATAAACCAAAATAATACAGAACAACAGAACAATACTTCTAGGCGCAAGCTACGTAGGCAGCAAGGATATAAGCGTCCATAGCAACAATATAAACTTGACCAAATCTTTGTGATAACGATCATATGAAATAAAGATCATATGAATTCACTGAACAAAGCGTGTGAGAGTAAAACACACATTTCTTGCTAGAAATGTTATCAAAACATATTATAATGCCGAAACTATCTCAATTACATTTTCCACCGAGAATACATTTTTTTAATATGTGGCCCTCAATGAAAATAGTTTGGACACCCCTGATTTAAGTGACACCTCGATCCATGGTGGCATTTATTTCCAGTACCAAACAACCCGCTGTAGTCCCAATTTACAGAACGAATACAAGCAATCAAAACATAACGCCGTTCAAAGTGACTCACGATGGAGAAACAAAGAGCGTATATACAGTGCTTGAACCGGTCCAGGTACTCAAAGGGAACGTTTGTGTGTTCTAAACGTATGACTGCGTACCACCACTGATTGATGCGTCTAGGGAAAGTAGTTTTTCATGTTGTGGATACCTGTATTATGTGCCTGTGCGTTTTGCACAACATACGGCCATGGAAGCCCAGAGCTCAGGGAGCCCAGAGAGCGGCCACGGTGCAACCAACGGTAATCCCGTCGGAAACATCCGATCTGACGTGACGAAAATAACTGGTGACATTCCAGCTTGTTTCCGTCATATAATTTGGTGTCGCTTACGAAGACGTCCTCTCAGTGCTCGCTCGGACTCTGTTAATTGCTAAAGGCTAAGAAAATGGCTTAGAGAAGGGTCAAGAGATCAGTCAATCTAAACTTTCCATAATGTTCCTAATAATAAATTGCCACTGGAGGCTTAGGGATGTGTGTGTGTGTGTGTGTGTGTGTGTGGTGTGTGTGTGTGTGTGTGTGTGTGTGTGTGTGTGTGTGTGTGTGTGTGTGTGTGTGTGTGTGTGTGTGTGTGTGTGTGTGTGTGTGTGTGTGTGTGTGTGTGTGTGTGTGTGTGTGTTTGCTTGTGTGTTTGAGAGAGATATGGCTCACAAGGAACCAAGCTAATAAAGCATGAAGATTAGAAAATTGAAGATTGAAAAAATACATTTGAAGTGGTGGGATAGTGTAGGGTGTCTGGTGCCTTGCTTAAGGGCACCTCGGCAGTGCCTAGGTGTTTCGGGGACCTGAACCGGCAACCTTCCGGTTTCCAAGTCTCAACAGACTAAGCTACTGCCGCCCCCTGCTATATTGATATATCAACACTGCAATTTTTGAAGAACTAAACACAAAGGAAATACCAATTGTAGGTTGTTGTTAAAAGCTTCAATGCTCTGTGGTAAAAATATATTTATGCACTCCTGTGTTTGTTGTGTATAAAGGGGATTCTCTCTTCTCTCATCCATTTTATGAAGAGAAGAGCTTTTATTGATTTATGTTGCTTTGTGCCAGAAATAGAACAGCTCTGGGCAACTAGGAGGTGGGCTCTGACAGAGAGAGAAAGAGAGAGATGTGGGGCATAGGAGGGAGAGAGGTAGGGGCATACAGGGTGAAGAGAGATGGGGAGAAGGGGGGAGAGATGTAGAGGAAGAGAGAGGTGTAAGGAGACAGGAAGGAGAGAGATGGGGAAGAGTGAGGGAGATAGAGGGAATGAGAAATGTGGAAGAGAGAGCCACCTGTTCAGAGTCCACCTGGACTCTCCTTGAACCCTCCTTCTCCTTTGTGAAACCCCTAAACTTGCTTAAGTCCTGACATTAATAGCTCTTAGCATGTTGTATATGTTAGCAAGTGTATATCCTTAATGTTGATAACACGCTCTTATCACAGCTACTTAAGCAGGTGACCTGGCAGTACGAAATTGTGTTATTCATCTTGTTAATATGAATACTTGTGAACTGCTCTATTTTTATGTCAGTGTTATGCTATTGTCTTCTTCAACTAATGTACACCTTGTAAGTCGCTTTGGATAAAAGCGTCTGCCAAATGCCCTAAATGAAAATGTAAAGAGAGGGAGAGAGGTAGAGGGAGAGAGATGGAGAGGGAGACAGGGAGGAGAGAGATGGCGGAGAGGGAGGGAGATAGAGGTAGAGAGAGATACGATACGGTAGACAGAGACAGGAAGCAGGGCAGGTGGTAGGTGAGTGAGTCCAGATAAACAACAACTAGCATGGAACATGGAGGGACGGAGCGGTTGGAACTAAACCTGTGATTTGTCCGGGTTTTCTCCCTAATAATGCGTGGTGTCCATGGCTGGATGCAAGCTTTATTCCATCATGGGCTGGGCTGTGTGAAGTGCAGACTTTGCCACTTCGACCCTGCATTTACCGCCATGAAAAACCCGATTTCCGGGAGAACTTGTTACAGCTCCATTTGTTAACGTAACGCCCACTATTTTCGTTCATTTTTTCATCTCACGCATTTCTTTCCCTCCCCCTTTTCATTGTCAAGTCAAGTCAAGTCAAGTTTATTGTCACTTCACAGTTTACACAAGTATAAAGCAGTGATGTGAAAATGTGCAATACCCGACGACAGACAGTAGTTATAAAATAAGATAAAAAATAGATAAAAATATAATTAAAATAAAATAAAATAAAATAAAATAAAATAGAATAAAATGCAATGATTATCTCTTATATCTCCTATATGAGATATTATCTCTTGTCATTCTTTGTGCCTGTCTGAGAATAAAGAAGAAAATAAAGGACAGAAAGACACAGACAACACGCTAGGGCATTGGTTGGCAACAGGCGGCCCGCGGGCCATTAGTGGCCCGCCAGCAATTAGTGGCCCGCCAGCAAAAGATTATTTTGAGAATAAAAAAAAAAGATTATTTTGAGAATAAAAATAAAAGATTATTTTGAGAATAAAAATAAAAGATTATTTTGAGAATAAAAATAAAAGATTATTTTGAGAATAAAATAAAAGATTATTTTGAGAATACAAATAAAAAATTATTATAATTTTTTTACAATATAGGACCGAAAGTCGCACATAATGAGGCAATAATGTCCGAATCGAGAATTTACCTCCACCTGAAGAAAGCTTACTGTACTTATCCATGTTGAGAGTGAATGACATACAGGCACAATCAGGCAGCGGGGTGCACTGACGCTGAACCCCTCATAGTGAATCAACAAGTAGGTGGACAACGTGTGGTGCTGAAATCCGGTGTGTCTTTTGGGCTTTTGGGCCGACACAACTTTTTGATTTTGTTTGATCGGTCCTGATAAAACAGGTAGATCAGCCCATTTTTTTTTCTACAAGGTGATATGCAGGACACCTCCCCTCCCCTGTCAACGTTCACAGCTTATCGCGCAGCCCCACCCCCCACCCCCACGGTCAACCCCCACGTGTCAAACTAATTTTCCAGGGCCCACCTGATAATCTCTCACAGCACACTAGTGTGCCACAGTGGTTGAAAGTCACTGGTCTAAGGTGCTGCGGATCCATGCATATAATATGGGGTTTTTCTTCCCTTTTACATACTACGTACTGCCTGCCTCCAGAGAGAGAGAGAGTAAAGTGGATTAAAATGGGGACAGAGTAAATGGAGAGAGAGGGAGAGAGTAAAATATAGGGGGATAGAGAGAGAGGGAGGCAGAAAGAGAGTAACATGTAGAGAGGGAGCGCGTAAGTGTGGGAGAGATACAGTATTTCTCTTTGTGCGTTGCTGCATTGTGTGTCTTTCTGAACAAACCATTCCTTTGTTATTAATCATTTTGTTTTATATGACTGGAGATTTGCGGGCAAGCCATTAATTCATCATTTGGAGAATTTCGCCTCACTTGTTGCCCACCTTTCTAGCATGCACAGCTTGCACGTGAGTGTTTCTTAACCACTACTTTTCTTCTCATGTAGAAAATTTCCGTCCGTCAGTTAACGTTTGTATTTTTCTGCATATTACTTTGTGTATATATGTATATATATGTATATGTGGCTACAGTATTTATGCATATGTATTTCCACGTCAATTTCCTGTGCACATTTGTTCACCTCTTTGACGCACTGATGTGAAAACCTGGTGAGATTAAGTGCTCTCAACTCCGACAACAGAGGAGGGGGAATCTTAATGATGTGTGAATTAGATTGGATCCCTTTATACCCATTTAGACCCAGCTGGACTTGTCTCAGTCTATGTGTCTGTCTGCGTTTGCAGCTGCCCAGAAGTAGGACTCTAATCCTGTCTTAGGGTGGGCCTCAGAGTTAAAAGTAATGACTGTTTATCTTCTGGTTGGCGCCATTGTGCCTAACCTGTTGTTAGCGTGTGCGTGCAGCTCGGGGAGGCCAACGACAGACGTGACTCATTGCTTTTCTTTTGACCGTTTTCAATTTAGCAAAAGACAAAAGTCGGCCAAACCGAGGTACGTAGCTCTTTGCGAAAGCCTCTGAGGCAGAATGGAGACAAGAAGATAAGATGGTTTTCAAACACACCAACAATGCTGTTAAGTCTTTCCCCGTATACACTAGATGGTTTTCACACAATTACACTTGATGCCTTCACTCTTTTTGTGACTGCACAAGGTGAGATAACTGTCGCCTGCGTTGCTCGCACCGCACATTGAAATTGCAAAGCTTTGCCCTGCAAATAGTTGAAGACTCACAGACAGATTGTTAATTAAAGTCAATAGTTCTAATTCCGCAGAGCCAGTGAGGGAGCTGTCAAAATCCTATGTCAAATGACACACGAATACAAGAGGCACATGCTGATATAAGACAGGGAGACACTTGTAAACATAATGAACCCACTTACACAAGGAAGCAAAGAAATTCACTGGTAATCATGTCACATAACAAGCATGCACCCCCCCCCCCCCCCACACACCACACACATACACACACACACACACACACACACACACACACACACACACACACACACACACACACACACACACACACACACACACACATACACAGCTTGCTCGTTTCCTGCCCTTAGAACAAAAAATGGCAATTAGTTGTTGAAAATCAAATCAGCCCCCTATGACTTTGACATCGATACCTTTCAACAAGGCAGGTTATATTGCAATTAATGTTTTTAATATAGGAAGAATAAGATCCCCTTTTTCCTTTGCAGTCTGTCTTCATTAAAACTACGACCCGATTTTAAAACAGGATCGTCCATATGCACAATGCAGGAACCGTCTTTCGAGGATCGTTCAATCACGTTGCCAATTTGAGTTGCCTTTGGCGGAATACAGTTCACATGAAGCATCCTCACCGACAGTATGACACAGATCTGAATTTGGCCGATCCCCTATTCGTCTTTGCATGTAGCTCAACACATTTTGTTTGTATGTACGTATATTAGTGTGAGCCACACTTTCTCTCTCTCTCTCTCTCGCTCTCTCTCTCTCTCTCTCTCTCTCTCTCTCTCTCTCTCTCTCTCTCTCTCTCTCTCTCTCTCTCTCTCTCTCTCTCGCTCTCGCTCTCTCTCTCTCGCTCTTGCTTTTCGCCCTATGTTTTGTTCTCTTTCGCTCTCTCTTTTGGTCTCTGTTTCTGTCACTCTGCTCATTGTGCTGTGAAAGAAAGACAGAGCCGCTCGTCGTTTCAGGTACTGTGAGAGGGAGGATAAGGCCCCGTGAGAGGACTGGGGCTGGGCTCATTAAGATAACAGATTGTCGTCTAGTCCATTTTTATCTCCTGTGTGTGTTTGTGTGTGTGCGTGTGAGGGTGAGGATGGTAGTGGGGGGTGACTGTGTGTGAGGGATACAGGCAGAGCACTTAAGCCATGGGAAATTAGCAAATATTGTTTCACACCTCTGAGCAGACTAAACACTGTATGTGTCAGAGAAAGGAATTGTGCCTAAACGAGGAGCCCCTGGGTTGTTTTCTTGCTTGTTGTCTTCTCTCTAGTCGTATTGCTAATTGAAAGAGAAAAGAGTACTCAATGGTGGCTCTGGCCTGTCTAGCCCCATCATATCCATCAGAACCATCCAGGAGATTGACTGTAAAATCCGTAGTCCTCTGAGGTTCCGAGCGTGAATATCGACACAGCAGCAGAGAGACACTTGGTGCTCTGGCATTCGAGTGGCCGGTTCCTCCTCTTCCACGTCAATTAACTATTGTATTTTCATCATGTTTATTTTGGTCGAATGGCACTCAACGGTGAGAGTGATATTTATCGGATCTTAGTATTCCCTCGTCAAATAAACAACAAACCCAAGACACAAGGTAATGTGAAAATGTCTTTATGTCTGTTTACATTTTGGAATTGTGCTGTTAATGTCGGTTGCCTAGTAAGCCTGGATGCTAGTTTCCCCCCCCCCTACCCTTCCCCAGGGTCTGAATAACAATTTACAAAAATATTCAGACCTGAGTGACCTTGCTTCATTCCCATTATCTCGTCCCATCTCCCTCCGTTGAATCTAGAGCGGTGCCTCCAGATTGCGGGCTGACCCCCGGCTCACCTCCTACCTCACTCCACAACAGAGGAGGTTTAGTGAGGGGTCCCCAGCACCCCTCCCCCCCACATGGACCGCCCTCATGAATAAGCATGGGGGTCAGTGTGATCCTAAACAGACAGACTTACAGCCGACGCACACGTGTAACCATCACCCTCGCGGCTGATGCTCGGCTTTGTCACTGACTTCAAGGCAACCACGTGAAGTTCGGTGGTGTAGTGAAAAGAATGCATGGACATGCATACACGCACACACACACACACTCACACATGCCCCCCCCCCCCCCCCCCCCCCACACACACACACACACACACACACACACACACACACACACACACACACACCCACACGCACACTCACACACATACAGCCACTAAACACATGCACACATACAAATACACACACACAGACATACACACAGAATCACAGATACAAACACACACAAACACACACATACAGACACACACACACAATCGCAAACATACATTTACACAATTGCAGACATACACACACACACAATTGGCAACACACACACACACACACACACACACACTACTGCAAGCACACAATTACAAACAGACACACACACACAAACACAAGCACTTGCTCGCAAACACGCACACTCACAGAATCAAAAGCGCATAATTGCAGACACGCACACAATCAAGAACACACGTAATGTGCTTAGCACAGGATTGTCTATGCAGCCGCACTGTGCAATGAGCGTAGATTGAATTAGTCTCTTTCAGAATGAAAACAATTTCAACTGGTCCCTGATGCACTGAAGGGTTCACCATGGCTTCACTGAGTGCTCAAGTGGTCCTGTGTGGACACTTTGGTAAACACACACCAACAAAACAAACAGGTGTCAAGTGAATAACTCGTTCTCCTGATCAATATTTGAAGATATTTGTATCATCTCTTTCTCTCTGGCCCCTCTCTCTCTCTCTCTCTCTCTCTCTCTCTCAATCTCTCTCTCTTTCTCTCTTCCCTGGGAAGTTTTGTTCTTGATGATAATGCTGGTAATTTGCCGGCCCTCTCTTAATGGAAATGATAGTGTTGGCACAGCACGGCTCCTGATGCGATCGATGCTGAACAGAGATCACGATCAACAATGATCAATCTGTTGAATAACTTGGCCCCATACAATAGTGCTGCAGAGAAACGGAGGTGTTTATTTTGGTCCCAGAGGAAAGCCACGGTGACAACAACATCTCTCTCACTCTCTCTCTCTCTCTTTTTCTCTCTCAAATATATATTATATATATTGTTACTACTTCCCGCTGCCGGCTTAAAGGCAACAACAAAAGAGACGTTTCCCATTCGGTTTGTGCATTTTACACGGCTGTCTGTTTGTCTGTATCTAAGTCTCTATGCCCCCTTCTCATCTCTGAGATTAATGTTATTTAATATTGTTCAACCAATTCTCAGTTTAATTAGGCCCAGAGGAAATCTTTTTCCGTGACCGCTGAATTATTGAGCCTTTAACAAACTTTGTCTCTGTAGGAAATGTGTCATAAAGTTAAGACTCTGAAGAACATTTGTCTTAAAGTTAAGTCTCTAAAGGAAATGTGTCTTAAGTCTCGAGGACATGTGTCTTAAAGTCTCTGAAGGAATGTGTCTAAAGTCTCTAAGGAATGTGTCTTAAAGTCTCTGAAGGAAATGTGTCTAAGTCTCTGAGGAAAGTGTCTTAAAGTCTCTGAAGGAAAGTGTCTAAAGTCTGAAGGAATGTGTATTAAAGTCTCTGACGGAAATGTGTCTTAAGGTCTCTGAAGGAAATATGTCTTAAAGTCTCTGGATGGAAATGTGTCTTAAAGTCTCTGGAAGTAAATGTGTCTGAAAGTCTCTGGAAGGAAATGTGTGTTAAAGTCTCTGAAATAAATATGTCTGAAAGTCTCTGAAAGGATATGTGTCTTAAAGACTCTGGAAGGAAATGTGTCTTAAAGTCTCTGAAGGAAATGTGTCTTAAAGTCTCTAAAGGAAATGTGTCT
>CM050999.1:15250400-15276688 GCA_027704905.1 Muraenolepis orangiensis
GCCTCTATGCTCTGCAGGTGCCTCAGACAAGCAGAATAGCCAGAGGTGGTAGTGGAGGTGGTGGGTGAACTTCTAACGTGGTTCCGTAGAGCGCGTGCCTGACGAGTGGCGGTCACTGTGTGGTACGGCAACACCACTGGCACAGGACAAGCAAGCCATCCAAGGGTTTGTAATGATGGCAGAGATAGCTCATCCAATTGTTCACCTTACCATGCAGGAGGAGATCTGTAGAACCAGATGTAGGAAAGCCATGTCCCATCAAAAAGGACCGCAACCACCCTGGGGCTCCATCTCTTCTCCCCCCTACCGTCTGGTCGCCGGTTTGTGCAGCATCCGTACAAGTGACTACCATGTTTAAGGATAGTTTATTAGAGTGGGCCGCAGGCAGTGCTGCACGGTAAAACATTAGTCATTACACTTACATCCTTTGCTGGACTTTCTGGACTCATCACAGTTGACTGCACTGTATGCATGATGCTGCTGCACTACTGGCACTTTTAAAATGCGTTTAAAGATTTTTGTACAATACCTTTTGTTCATTTTTGTTTTATTTTGTATTGTAAATAGATTGTTTATATATTTTATGTTATTGTTTTTGGAGATGTTACTGCAGGAGGGAATGGGGAGTAAGCGTTCCCATGTACCTTTGCAATGTCTATATGCACTAAAAGCTGTATGACGTACTTTTGTCCGTCTTCAAGTTAGACGAGTAAACATCTTTCCGTGGATTTGTTTACTTTCCACTAGCTACTACAGGCTCCTGAGGTACTATTTCGCCATGAATTCCCATAAGAAAAAAAAGCGTTTTCCAAAACAGGAAAGCAAGATACTCCCTAACATTGCTGTGTTCCGCTTTGTTCGAGCATCATCGAAATGTAATGGTATTCTAGATTTCCATAGCTTTCTCCACCCATCCCGACATGAGAAGACCCCGACTCTTACATCAATTCCTACCGGTAACGTTAGACCCAAGTTGTGCTGTTTCAGCTACTGTTTGACATCGACCAAAGTAACATCAGTTTAAACTATAAAGTCTCCTATCGTTAGTCTCAATACAAAATAGTTAATGTGCCTACTGACAGGGACTGCAAGGATAAGGTGGAAACGTGTTTGGGTGATCAAACATATTTACATATATTTACCACTGCTAATATACACATCGAAGGCAAATAGTTTATCAGGAGTTATGCAAGTTTGTTTGATCAGGGAGAGAATTAAACTACAGCATTTAGGAGTAGGCATCAGCTAGGACAGTGGTTCCTCCCACCTTTTCCAACTCGGGCCCACTTGAAAATCTCAAAATAAGTTTTGCGGCCCACATCCGATCCCATAACACAAGTAATATAATAATATAACAATACAGATGCCAAATAATATCTGTTTCAAATAATATGTTCTCAGAGGATCAAACGGGACCGAACTGAATGCAGAGAAACCTTTCGCAGTACTGCAGAGTTTTAAGGAGCTGTCCACACTAAATCAGGAAATTAAATGTGGGGCTGTCCTGCAATAGCTAATAACGAATAATTAATTACAAATTACATAAGGGTATGCATTCAACATGGAGGCAATCCAACCAGACCCCAGCATATCAAACATTCCAAAACAAGTGCATGAATGCATTCAACCAGCCAGAATGAAACTTAAATCAAGAAAAAGTGCAATAGTTGCTAAACATGAAAACATTGCACTCTTTTTTTCTGGCTTTTTTATAAAACGATATAAACACATAACAACATAGGCCATCAAATATGTTTAGCTCACCTAATGAGAACGGCTGATGTTGCTACGTACCACAAATTCTTTATGTCTGGCAACAATGTATAACCGGTCTCAGTCGAGAGATCTTGCTCACATCAATATATGTCTGTTGTCGTTTTTAATGCCACAGCGCAGATAATCCAGTCTCACGAGGTAACGCTCCTTCGTGGAACGGCATCATAATCCGTCACAGCTCTGTTGGACAGATCGGATACTCTGAAGCACATGAAGCCCGAATTTGTCAGGTGCTATCTTTGATAAGACCAGTTTCAGCGCGGTGTCGGAAATAGATCCACAAAACGATCTTGCTCTTTTTTGCGCTCATGGCTTTCGGGGCCGTCGTGGGGGCACTGTTGGCTTGGGCCAATGGGTTTTCGATCCAACTGCACTGCACAGCGGATGGAAGTTAGTTTGCCGCAGCTGTATGTCTTCAAACCTTTTGCAGGTGCTCTTTGACAGTGTTGGTCATGGTGATGGGAAGCTGAATCTCTTTCTCCTTTGTCAGAAAATCCTGCAGGTTTTCAAATGAGTCATAGTTTGACTGTCAACTCTTTTGCCCACAGCTGAGAGCTCCAGTTTTTTTTATGGTTGCTTCGACTTTATTCTGGACGTTGAACATGTTCACCGCTGTTTCCTTGGAGACTGAGGTTAAGTCATTTAAGTGGCTGAAATATCGCCGGTAACCCAATTTAGCCAACCACTCAAATATCACTGAGCGATGTGCGGCTCAAACTTTTGTGCCAAGAAAAACACCCGCACCTCATCACGTAACTCAACATGCGCGTCAGTACCTTCCCGCGCGAGAGCCACCGTCTTCGTGTGTAAAAGGCAAAGCTTGTTGATGTTTCACTGCCCATCCTTTACATAACACACTGCAACTATTACGTGTTTTGCAGAGGACTGCTCTTTATGAAGTTGAGCTGCGTTTGACCGTTCAAACAGAAGTCTTTAGATCTGGGGGCATGTTCTTTGTAGCCAGTGCTTCACGTGGTATAACTGTGCATGGCAGATGCTTTACGTGTGGAGCCACACCGCGTTCCGCATGCCTGAGACACGTCCGCAAGTGCCTGGCCGCGCAGCATGCGCACGGGCTCCATCAGTGCTCACTTATAGGTCCGACACATTTGGAGCAATCAATCCCGTTGGAAAACAATGAAAAGTGTTCAGAATGGTCAGCAGTTGAGCGTGTGAGCAGAGATCTACAAAATAAAAACTCCTTGATCTCGCCGTATTGTTCCTCATAACGCACCTAAGCGAGCAGGTTTGACTAGATTTGCTAATGGTCTGTTGATTCATCCCCTTGGAGGGCAAAAACACGGCCTCTCATCTAATTGCTGTGTATCAAGCTGTGTTCTGACACATTGATCTGCCATGTTCATTAAGTTCGGCGTTTGACGGTGTTATCCGACAATGAGATGAGGTTAATAGGCTGAATTGCCCTTCTCTCCGCACATCACCCTCACTAGACTTTTTTGCTGCAGGAAGAATTAAATTCTCAGGAGGTGTCTTCTTCCGATTGTGTGCGGATTACCCGCCTTGGTTATTTGAGTTGGGAGACGTGATGGGAGTGCTTCCACTGCCGTCCGTGTTCTTGCTGCCCATAGACTCGATAAATTTTGTCTTGCTTTTGATAGTCCAGAAGCCTTGGTCCTCAAAAAATCACAGTGGTTTTGGTTCACGGGTTTGAGTACTCGCACTTTGGACAATTGTCTCTAGAAACACACCACCTATCCACACGGTGAACCGGGTTCGCTAGCTGCAGTACCTGTCTTAAACCGCACTTAAAACATTTAAGTTTTAAATATCAGTTTCGATTTGTAAAACATTTAAAGGACATGTATTTTATTAGTGTTTTCTCAGACACAAAAATCACTGTTTTAATGAATGATTTGACGGCCCACTTGCAATACCTTCGCGGCCACACCAGAGGGCCGCGGCCGCACCGGTTGGTAATCACTGGTCTAGGAGGCATGGTTCAGTAACTAATAACAGATAACTGTTTCTAACTCTAGTAATAACCTACTTTTCCATGAAGCAGGAGGTAATATTTCCCTAGATTTGTTTTCTGCTTTCTTCATAGATTCCGTCTTCAATGATTCATCGCCAGTGGTGTTTGATCACAGCCATGCTCCTGTTGTGGCAGGCAGTGTTGTGTGCTAATCACATAGTGTGCATTGCTTCCAAACCATGTATGTGCAAAAAACGCATGTCCACATGGAATCCACAAGTCGCTCAGATCATTTATGAGAACAGCGCTGACCATTTGATTTGTCTCCATATACGATGCCAGAGAACCTAGTCTTTGAGAACTGAACATGATTCAAAACTCAGGTTTCTTCAATGAAGATATTGGAATGACAAAATGGTAATAAAGATTGTATTACAGTTTCAATTTTGCAATAATGTTTTTTAGCCACTGGGATGTTACAATAGTTCAATATCATTGTATGTACAACTAGATGTTACCAATTGTTCATTATTACAATATCTCTACAATGACTTTTACATTCAACAGTTTAAGCTTGCATGGATAATTACGTGTACATAAAGATTTAGAGCATGGGTTTACACAAATGATCTGCCCACTGGAATAACAAAGTTTCACTCAAATTAAAATTACAAAAAACCGGGTGTTGAACCAATGCTTTCCTTACCCCATGCCATTAACAAATGCCTTGTTTTGGTATTTGACAACAGGTATGGCCACTGAAGCTGCCATGTCAATAAGCCCTTTCATGGTGCAGGTGGAGATTTGTAGGAGTGGTAAGGATGGGGTCCGACGCTTGAAGCTCAGTGCAGGTCCAAGTGACCTGGGTGTCAGGGAGAATCTCCGAATTATTTCAGGGAGGTAGCTTGCACTTACTGCAGGTGTGAGCCCAGATGCATTGAGACCCCAGTGCAGTGGCTAGAAAACGGGGTCCATGTTGCAATACTGAGGCTCACTGTGGACTGGTGTATGTATGGTTGAATCGAATGCGCCTCTCTTCAAACCAACCGTCAGGAAGGACGAGGAAAGGAAAGAACTCGTAGATTGGCTGGAGCGCAGCTGTCTGCTGGGCAGGTTAAAAAAAAAAAGGTTAACTGCTTTCAGTTATAAACTTAATCAATTCAAAGTTCTGTGCTGCCTTGTGTGGCTAAATGTTTGTATATAGTCTTATGTGTAACCAAACCATGGTGGAAAAACTTTGAGTTGCTGTGGTGCAACTGGTGTATTTAAAGGGGGCTGATTCCTTTAGTGTAGCCTTCTGTAAATTCAATGGCATCCCACCCCTCCTGTTACTGACAAGCAGCGCAGACCATAAGCCTACACGTTGAATGGTACGTGCTCTGGAGGCTCTTGGCTCGGGAGAACCCCTAACCATTTAGTAAAATTGAAGGCTCAATCAAACCATATACAATGTCAGTCCTTAATTAACAAAGTTAAATACAGATCATATACAGCACGGTCACCAAAATACTGTTTAGCTGTTAACAACATAAGGCAATGTCTCATCTTGTAGCAGTGTTCACGTAGTAAATATGCTTGTGATCACCCAAACAACGTTCCACCTTATCCTTATTAACTTGATCACAAATGAATCTGACCAAGTGTGCAGTAGTGCACATTAACTTCTTTTGTATTAACACTTATACGATAGGATACTTTAGACTGATTGTTTACTTTGGTCGATGTCAAACAGTTAGCTGAATAGCACAACTTTGGGTCTAAACGTTACCTGGTAGAGCATTGGAATTATCCGCGGTCGGGTTCTTCTCAGGTCGGGATGGGTTGGAAAGCCATAGGAAACACGCTAAATTACCAGTACATTTCGCATGATTGCCCGAACAAAGCGGAACACAGCAATGTTCCGAGTAATTCTCTTCGCCTGTTTTTGAAAACGGCATTTTCTTATGGGAATTCCATGGCGAAATAGTACGCTCAGGAGAGCTGTAGCTAGCTAGTTGGAATAAGTAAACAAATCCACCGAAAGATAGTTTACCTCGTATAACTTGAAACCGGAAGTAACTCACCAGACAATACAGCTTAGTGCATCCACACACCACACACACACATCTACCCACACACACGCGCACACACATACACATGGCATGCACATATGTATGTACATGCCACGACACACATTCACACAAGTCACATATGGACCTTGTTGGTTCGCTGTCTCATGGCCACTTTGAGGACCAGATCAACCTAGCACAATTGGTCCTTATGGTTCCGGTAGTTGGTACTTTATCCCTATAAATATAGTATACAACAGTATCTATTAATGCAAGTATAGTGTAGGGGCATGGTGCACCGATACACGATTTGCACACAAATAGAAAACCAAATCCGAATCATAGCACATGTGATGCTGGTTGTTCTTGTTGTTCTGTTCGGTTGTGCTTATTTTGGCTCTCGCAGAGAAGGACGAAACTCCTCTCCATTGTGTTTCCCTGAACCACATGACCACATGACACATGACCAACGATGACCACATGGTTTTACTGCCCCTCAGACCCCCAGTTAATAACCCCCACTTTGAAGACAGACACCATTATGTAGTAATTAGTGGTTCTTAGGATCCATGCGGGGGTTATGTAGTAATCCATAGCACACAACACCAACACACACACACACACAAGGTACAGCATACTACTCTACGGATTAATAATGGTGTCTCTATGAATTCCCCGGCATTCAAGTGCTTAATCGGTCCTGTTCAGGCTCAAGGCAATCGTCTGCTCACCCCACCTCGGATGTCAATACACAAGCAAGTGCGATTTCTGTCCCAATTACACACACACTTTACACACTCACACACACACACACACACACACACACACACATCACACACACACAACCCACACACACACCACATGCACATACATGCGCACACACCTTTACTTTAGGGCATTGGCAGACGCTTTTATCCAAAGCGACACACATTCACACAATTACAATTTGAACTCGTTGGTTCGCTGTCCATGGGCCACTTTGAAGACAGACCACCATTATGTGTTATTGGTTCTTAGGATCCATGTGGGGTTATGTAGTAATCTATAGCACACACACACACACACACACACACACACACACACACACACACACACACACACACACACACACAGACACACACACACACACACACACACCACACACACACACAAGGGCGTATAGCATATTAACAATGTATATTTTATTACTTGATTTATATATACATATAGCTCTTTTTCTGTGCCGTATAAAATTGCAAATTTATAATTGCATTTTTATTTATTCTATTCTATTATTATTATATTTTTTATCTATTTTTATCTTATTTTGTATAACTGCTGTCTGTCGGGTATTGCACATAAGATTTTCACACCACTGCTTTATACTTGTGTAAACGGTGAAGTGGACAATAAACTTGCCTTGACCTTGACTTGACAAGGTACAGCATACTACTCTAACGGAATGAATAATGGTGTCTCTATGAAACATCTTGCAGACGCAACAAAAAAATCGAAAATGGTCTGATATTAGGCTCATGTCAACACACCTGCTGATAGAAGTCTAGTATATTCCACTGTCAGATCCAAAGCATCATAGTCTCTAGTGGTTAGGTTCTAGGTTCCAACCTAATGTCCACAGTCTACCTGTAGGCAAGATACTGGACACCTGATACCCGCTCCTTATGGGTGCTGTAGGTACAATTTTAGAGTTGTAAAGAGAGAAAAAGAGAGTGCAAGAAAGTTTGAGAAACGCGAGGGATGGAATTTAATCTAAATTCAAAATTGGCTCACACAGGCGCAGTCAACTCGAAAGAGATATTCTCAGTGTTTTTCATTCATTAATAGCTGACGGATGGCTGGGCCATTTCTCACAAATTGCACTCAATTGATAGAGCCTCTGGGTTTTAGCCTCCTTGTTTTGAGCGTCCGCCTCTCATGCCAGGGGTCGTGAGTTTGATCCCAGTGCTATCGTCTTGTATCATTCCCTGCTCCTATGAACCCCTCAGAGTCAGAAAGCAGTGAAATGCCGCGTCTTAAAGGACTTTTAAATGGCATTAGTGTAACCTCTCTGTCTCTGGCACTCTCCCTCTGTGTTTACTCTCTCTGCTGGCTTTGCACAGACATTCTTTGTTTTGTATTGTTTACTTGTCTGTGTGTGTGTATGTGTGCATATGAGCATGGCATTGATCTCCGGCCCCGGGTCCACTCACAAGAAAAAACTGTAAGGCTGTTTACCTCACCTCATTACTGCTGAATGAGCACCTATGGCTGAACACTGTGCCTGCCAGCCACATGTATAAAGGCCCACACAAAATGGCCTGCCCTATTGTGTTCACTGGAGCGGACGGAGAGCAGCATTAGGCAGGTGCTTTCTCTCTCTTGGGCGAGCCAGCTTAGAGCCCTGTCCATCAGGACTGCTTAACCACACTTAGAAGTTCTGTATTGGTCAGAGGTGGTAGACAGACACGCCCCCTGCTCCTGCCTTTGATGGGTTGCTCTGTGTGCTGAGGCTCCCTTTGGTGTGTTTATGGTTGCTGTCTCATCTCTCTCTTGCATTCTCTGTCGGTCTGTCTCTCTCTCTCTCTCTCTCTCTCTCTCTCTCTCTCTCTCTCTCCTCTCTCTCTCTCTCTCTCTCTCTCTCTCTCTCTCTCTCTCTCTCTCTCTCTCTCTCTCTCGCTCTCTCTCTCTTTCTCTCTCTTTCTCTCTCTCTCTCTCTCTCTCTCTTGACTCTGTCTCGTCTCTCCTCCCCTCTTGAGGATAGTAAGTCTGTGCAATACCCGACGACAGACAGCAGTTATAAAAATAAGATAAAATAAAATCAAAACAGAATAGAATAAAATAAGTTTAAAATTGTTATTCTTACAGGGTGTATCACCGCCGTCATCATGCACATCTTACTATCCTCATGCATCTCATGCATCCTCACACATTATTCTGTGAAATAGTTTGTTTTAATCAATTATTTTATTCTTACACAATATCAATATATACAATAAAATAAACAAAAAAAGAGCAGCAAAGTGACTTAAATTAAATGTACATTTGTTTACGTTTTTTTATTTTTTTTTTACAAAAATCTTTCAAAAGCATTTAAAGTGCCAGCACTGCAGCAGCATCATGAATACAGTGCAGTACAGTAACTGTGATTAGTCCAGAAAGTCCAGCAAAAATGTTATGAAAGTGAAAGTGGCAGCACTCCTAGCAGTTCAGTAGGCGCACTGCCTGTGGATAAAAACTATCCTTAAACCTGGTAGTACTTGTACGGATGCTGCACAACCGGAGACCAGATGGTAGGGGGGAGAAGAGATGGTGCCCAGGGTGGTTGCAGTCCTTTTTGATGGACATGGCCTTCTTCCGACATCTGGTGCTAAATATCTCCTCAATGCATGGTAGTGCACACCCGATGATCTTCTCTGCCGTCCTCATGACCTCTTACTATCATCTTTATAAGGCTGTATAAGGCTGTATAAGGCTTTCATGTCCTGTGCAGTGGTGTTGCCGTACCACACAGTGACGCCACTCATCAGGACGCTGTCTACAGTGCCACGGTAGAAGTTCACTAGCCACCTCTGGCCTATAGCGCTTTTTCTGAGGCACTGCAGAGCATAGAGGCGCTGGTGTGCCTTCTTCAGCATGACCTCTGTGTTGCGTGTCCACGACAGGTCATCGGAAATCTGTAGTCCCAGAAAACAGAAGACTTCCACTGGTCTCCCGTCCAGGCTGATGTGGAGTGGGTGCCCCGGTGGCTCCTGAAGTCCACGATGAGCTCCTTGGTCTTGCTGACATTCAGTGCGAGGCTGTTGTCCTCATACCATCATGTCAGCTGGACCACCTCATCTCTGTACTCCGTTTCATCGCCCTGTGTTGTGGTGTCGTCTGCAAACTTGATAATCTGATTATTGCTGTGCATGGCAGTACAGTCATGTGTGTACAGCCGGGGACTGAGGCAGCAGCCTTGGGGTGCTCCGGTGTTGAGGACCAGAGTGGATGAGATGTTGTTCCCAATCTTCACCACTTGAGGCCTGCCCGTCAGGAAGTCCATAATCCAGTTACAGATGGGGCTGCCCAGACCTAGGACCCTCAGTTTCAGGACCAACTTGGAGGGAACGATGGTATTGAACGCCGAGCTGTAGTCAATAAACAGCAGTCTGATGTAGGTATCCTTCCTGTCTAGGTGCTGCAGGGCCATGTGTAGTGCCAGAGAAATGGTGTCGTCTACAGACCTGTTTGGTCTGTATGCAAACTGGATTGGGTCTAGGGACTCAGGGATGGACAAGTTTATATGTGACATTACGAGTTTCTCCAGGCACTTCATGGCTATGGGTGTTAAAGCCACTGGACGATAATCATTGAGGCATGTTACCTTGGTCTTTTTGGTAACGGCACAATGGTTGTCGCTTTGAAGCACGCTGGGACGACAGACTGTTGCAGTGATGCATTGTAGAACTCGGTGAACACAACAGGAGCCAGCTGGTCAGCGCAGGCCTTGAAGACATGGGATGGAACACCATCTGGGCCGGCTGCCTTCCCTGCCTTTACCCTCCTGACGATACTGCGGACACATCTAGGTCAGTGTATGCCATTTTCTGTCCAGTGACGCACGTTCTTTACAACTGTGGGCGTGGACTTCAACTTCTGCTTGTAAGCGGGAAGAAGAAGCACGGAGGCGTGGTCTGATTTTCCGAAAGCCGTCGCACAACAGCGTGATAAGCGTGCTTAATGGTGGTGTAACAGTGATCAAGAGTCTTGTTCTGTCTGGTCGGACATGAGATGTGATGATAGTATTTTGATAATACCTTTTTTAAATTGCAGTTGTTAAAGTCCCCCCGCTAGAATGGGGACTGCCTCGGGGTAGTGATTCTGAAGTTTGCAGACTTCAATGTAAAGTTTGTCAATGCGATGTTCGCATCAGCCCATGGTTGGATGTAAACTGCCGACAAGAGAATAGCGGAGATTTCGCTCGGCAAGTAAAAATGGTGACACTTGATAGTCAGTAATTCCAGATTTGATGAGCAATGTTGAGAAAGCATCTGAACGTCTGTACACCAGCTGTTGTTCACCAAGCAGCATACGCCCCCACCTTTGTTCTTCTCCGTAGACTCAGCTGTTCTGTCGGTCCGAAACAAAGAGAATCCTGGTGGTTGCACTGCTTTGCCAGGAATCACGGAGGACAGCCATGTTTCCGTAAAAATCATAGTGCCACACTCCCTGATGTCCCGCTGCGAGGAGATACGACAGTTCAGTTCGTCGGACTTGTTTGCAAGAGATTAGACGTTGGCGAGGAGAATGCTCAGTAGGTCTGGTTTCCATTGCCTCCGGCGTGTCCTAACCAGTAGGCCGCCACGGGACCCTCTCCTGCAGACTCGTGGCTTGGTGGCTTGGCTCCCCTCCCCCCGCTCTCCTTTGTCCCGCCTGATCTCCGCAGGTAAGTCCCAGTGCTTTGTTGCGTTGTCTGTGGTTGTATTGTTCTGTAATTCCAAGAGTGTTTGGCGATCATATGTGATAACACACATGGTGACTAGCTGTAGTCTTATAAAGTTAATTAAATATAAAGAAAAGTCCGAAAAAAAAGACAAGTAAAAAGTACAAGTAAACTAAATAAACTAAATAAACTGCGGGAGCTCGTAGAGACATGTCTGCTTTCCTCAAGCGCCGCGCTCATCTGACATGGGATCGACAGTTTTGGAATGCTCTTGACCTCTACTACCAGAAGCAAGGGCACACCAATTGGGGAGTCACTCAGCAGGGTCACAACCTGTAAAAAACATGATTTCACCCTCTTCAAATAAGAAAGATCAAATGACCATGCCAGTGTGTTTCTCGGCCAGTAAATCCTACAATAAGATGGCAAGTTTCCTGGTCACTATTTCACATAATAGTGAAAACACATTAGAACAACAAAACGTGTGACACAGCACGCTGCAAATTGTAGTTCTTTGCACACGTCCGGGTCTCACCCCTCGATCTATTTGTGTAAATAATGTGGTTTATATATATTTTTAAACATATATTGTGGTTTCCGAACGAGATGGGGCAGCTCAGTGCCACTGCAATCCGATGGATTAGTAATACACTCAAAAATAAACCAAAATAATACAGAACAACAGAACAATACTTCTAGGCGCAAGCTACGTAGGCAGCAAGGATATAAGCGTCCATAGCAACAATATAAACTTGACCAAATCTTTGTGATAACGATCATATGAAATAAAGATCATATGAATTCACTGAACAAAGCGTGTGAGAGTAAAACACACATTTCTTGCTAGAAATGTTATCAAAACATATTATAATGCCGAAACTATCTCAATTACATTTTCCACCGAGAATACATTTTTTTAATATGTGGCCCTCAATGAAAATAGTTTGGACACCCCTGATTTAAGTGACACCTCGATCCATGGTGGCATTTATTTCCAGTACCAAACAACCCGCTGTAGTCCCAATTTACAGAACGAATACAAGCAATCAAAACATAACGCCGTTCAAAGTGACTCACGATGGAGAAACAAAGAGCGTATATACAGTGCTTGAACCGGTCCAGGTACTCAAAGGGAACGTTTGTGTGTTCTAAACGTATGACTGCGTACCACCACTGATTGATGCGTCTAGGGAAAGTAGTTTTTCATGTTGTGGATACCTGTATTATGTGCCTGTGCGTTTTGCACAACATACGGCCATGGAAGCCCAGAGCTCAGGGAGCCCAGAGAGCGGCCACGGTGCAACCAACGGTAATCCCGTCGGAAACATCCGATCTGACGTGACGAAAATAACTGGTGACATTCCAGCTTGTTTCCGTCATATAATTTGGTGTCGCTTACGAAGACGTCCTCTCAGTGCTCGCTCGGACTCTGTTAATTGCTAAAGGCTAAGAAAATGGCTTAGAGAAGGGTCAAGAGATCAGTCAATCTAAACTTTCCATAATGTTCCTAATAATAAATTGCCACTGGAGGCTTAGGGATGTGTGTGTGTGTGTGTGTGTGTGTGTGTGTGTGTGTGTGTGTGTGTGTGTGTGTGTGTGTGTGTGTGTGTGTGTGTGTGTGTGTGTGTGTGTGTGTGTGTGTGTGTGTGTGGTGTGTGTGTGTGTGTGTGTGTGTGTGTGTGTGTGTGTGTGTGTGTGTGTTTGCTTGTGTGTTTGAGAGAGATATGGCTCACAAGGAACCAAGCTAATAAAGCATGAAGATTAGAAAATTGAAGATTGAAAAAATACATTTGAAGTGGTGGGATAGTGTAGGGTGTCTGGTGCCTTGCTTAAGGGCACCTCGGCAGTGCCTAGGTGTTTCGGGGACCTGAACCGGCAACCTTCCGGTTTCCAAGTCTCAACAGACTAAGCTACTGCCGCCCCCTGCTATATTGATATATCAACACTGCAATTTTTGAAGAACTAAACACAAAGGAAATACCAATTGTAGGTTGTTGTTAAAAGCTTCAATGCTCTGTGGTAAAAATATATTTATGCACTCCTGTGTTTGTTGTGTATAAAGGGGATTCTCTCTTCTCTCATCCATTTTATGAAGAGAAGAGCTTTTATTGATTTATGTTGCTTTGTGCCAGAAATAGAACAGCTCTGGGCAACTAGGAGGTGGGCTCTGACAGAGAGAGAAAGAGAGAGATGTGGGGCATAGGAGGGAGAGAGGTAGGGGCATACAGGGTGAAGAGAGATGGGGAGAAGGGGGGAGAGATGTAGAGGAAGAGAGAGGTGTAAGGAGACAGGAAGGAGAGAGATGGGGAAGAGTGAGGGAGATAGAGGGAATGAGAAATGTGGAAGAGAGAGCCACCTGTTCAGAGTCCACCTGGACTCTCCTTGAACCCTCCTTCTCCTTTGTGAAACCCCTAAACTTGCTTAAGTCCTGACATTAATAGCTCTTAGCATGTTGTATATGTTAGCAAGTGTATATCCTTAATGTTGATAACACGCTCTTATCACAGCTACTTAAGCAGGTGACCTGGCAGTACGAAATTGTGTTATTCATCTTGTTAATATGAATACTTGTGAACTGCTCTATTTTTATGTCAGTGTTATGCTATTGTCTTCTTCAACTAATGTACACCTTGTAAGTCGCTTTGGATAAAAGCGTCTGCCAAATGCCCTAAATGAAAATGTAAAGAGAGGGAGAGAGGTAGAGGGAGAGAGATGGAGAGGGAGACAGGGAGGAGAGAGATGGCGGAGAGGGAGGGAGATAGAGGTAGAGAGAGATACGATACGGTAGACAGAGACAGGAAGCAGGGCAGGTGGTAGGTGAGTGAGTCCAGATAAACAACAACTAGCATGGAACATGGAGGGACGGAGCGGTTGGAACTAAACCTGTGATTTGTCCGGGTTTTCTCCCTAATAATGCGTGGTGTCCATGGCTGGATGCAAGCTTTATTCCATCATGGGCTGGGCTGTGTGAAGTGCAGACTTTGCCACTTCGACCCTGCATTTACCGCCATGAAAAACCCGATTTCCGGGAGAACTTGTTACAGCTCCATTTGTTAACGTAACGCCCACTATTTTCGTTCATTTTTTCATCTCACGCATTTCTTTCCCTCCCCCTTTTCATTGTCAAGTCAAGTCAAGTCAAGTTTATTGTCACTTCACAGTTTACACAAGTATAAAGCAGTGATGTGAAAATGTGCAATACCCGACGACAGACAGTAGTTATAAAATAAGATAAAAATAGATAAAAATATAATTAAAATAAAATAAAATAAAATAAAATAAAATAGAATAAAATGCAATGATTATCTCTTATATCTCCTATATGAGATATTATCTCTTGTCATTCTTTGTGCCTGTCTGAGAATAAAGAAGAAAATAAAGGACAGAAAGACACAGACAACACGCTAGGGCATTGGTTGGCAACAGGCGGCCCGCGGGCCATTAGTGGCCCGCCAGCAATTAGTGGCCCGCCAGCAAAAGATTATTTTGAGAATAAAAAAAAAGATTATTTTGAGAATAAAAATAAAAGATTATTTTGAGAATAAAAATAAAAGATTATTTTGAGAATAAAAATAAAAGATTATTTTGAGAATAAATAAAAGATTATTTTGAGAATACAAATAAAAAATTATTATAATTTTTTTACAATATAGGACCGAAAGTCGCACATAATGAGGCAATAATGTCCGAATCGAGAATTTACCTCCACCTGAAGAAAGCTTACTGTACTTATCCATGTTGAGAGTGAATGACATACAGGCACAATCAGGCAGCGGGGTGCACTGACGCTGAACCCCTCATAGTGAATCAACAAGTAGGTGGACAACGTGTGGTGCTGAAATCCGGTGTGTCTTTTGGGCTTTTGGGCCGACACAACTTTTTGATTTTGTTTGATCGGTCCTGATAAAACAGGTAGATCAGCCCATTTTTTTTTCTACAAGGTGATATGCAGGACACCTCCCCTCCCCTGTCAACGTTCACAGCTTATCGCGCAGCCCCACCCCCCCACCCCCCACGTGTCAAACTAATTTTCCAGGGCCCACCTGATAATCTCTCACAGCACACTAGTGTGCCACAGTGGTTGAAAGTCACTGGTCTAAGGTGCTGCGGATCCATGCATATAATATGGGGTTTTTCTTCCCTTTTACATACTACGTACTGCCTGCCTCCAGAGAGAGAGAGAGTAAAGTGGATTAAAATGGGGACAGAGTAAATGGAGAGAGAGGGAGAGAGTAAAATATAGGGGGATAGAGAGAGAGGGAGGGAGAAAGAGAGTAACATGTAGAGAGGGAGCGCGTAAGTGTGGGAGAGATACAGTATTTCTCTTTGTGCGTTGCTGCATTGTGTGTCTTTCTGAACAAACCATTCCTTTGTTATTAATCATTTTGTTTTATATGACTGGAGATTTGCGGGCAAGCCATTAATTCATCATTTGGAGAATTTCGCCTCACTTGTTGCCCACCTTTCTAGCATGCACAGCTTGCACGTGAGTGTTTCTTAACCACTACTTTTCTTCTCATGTAGAAAATTTCCGTCCGTCAGTTAACGTTTGTATTTTTCTGCATATTACTTTGTGTATATATGTATATATATGTATATGTGGCTACAGTATTTATGCATATGTATTTCCACGTCAATTTCCTGTGCACATTTGTTCACCTCTTTGACGCACTGATGTGAAAACCTGGTGAGATTAAGTGCTCTCAACTCCGACAACAGAGGAGGGGGAATCTTAATGATGTGTGAATTAGATTGGATCCCTTTATACCCATTTAGACCCAGCTGGACTTGTCTCAGTCTATGTGTCTGTCTGCGTTTGCAGCTGCCCAGAAGTAGGACTCTAATCCTGTCTTAGGGTGGGCCTCAGAGTTAAAAGTAATGACTGTTTATCTTCTGGTTGGCGCCATGTGCCTAACCTGTTGTTAGCGTGTGCGTGCAGCTCGGGGAGGCCAACGACAGACGTGACTCATTGCTTTTCTTTTGACCGTTTTCAATTTAGCAAAAGACAAAAGTCGGCCAAACCGAGGTACGTAGCTCTTTGCGAAAGCCTCTGAGGCAGAATGGAGACAAGAAGATAAGATGCTTTTCAAACACACCAACAATGCTGTTAAGTCTTTCCCCGTATACACTAGATGGTTTTCACACAATTACACTTGATGCCTTCACTCTTTTTGTGACTGCACAAGGTGAGATAACTGTCGCCTGCGTTGCTCGCACCGCACATTGAAATTGCAAAGCTTTGCCCTGCAAATAGTTGAAGACTCACAGACAGATTGTTAATTAAAGTCAATAGTTCAAATTCCGCAGAGCCAGTGAGGGAGCTGTCAAAATCCTATGTCAAATGACACACGAATACAAGAGGCACATGCTGATATAAGACAGGGAGACACTTGTAAACATAATGAACCCACTTACACAAGGAAGCAAAGAAATTCACTGGTAATCATGTCACATAACAAGCATGCACCCCCCCCCCCCCCCACACACACACACACACACATACACACACACACACACACACACACACACACACACACACACACACACACACACACACACACACACACACACACACACACACACACACACACATACACATACACAGCTTGCTCGTTTCCTGCCCTTAGAACAAAAAATGGCAATTAGTTGTTGAAAATCAAATCAGCCCCCTATGACTTTGACATCGATACCTTTCAACAAGGCAGGTTATATTGCAATTAATGTTTTTAATATAGGAAGAATAAGATCCCCTTTTTCCTTTGCAGTCTGTCTTCATTAAAACTACGACCCGATTTTAAAACAGGATCGTCCATATGCACAATGCAGGAACCGTCTTTCGAGGATCGTTCAATCACGTTGCCAATTTGAGTTGCCTTTGGCGGAATACAGTTCACATGAAGCATCCTCACCAACAGTATGACAGAGATCTGAATTTGGCCGATCCCCTATTCGTCTTTGCATGTAGCTCAACACATTTTGTTTGTATGTACGTATATTAGTGTGAGCCACACTTTCTCTCTCTCTCTCTCTCGCTCTCGCTCTCGCTCTCTCTCTCTCTCTCTCTCTCTCTCTCTCTCTCTCTCTCTCTCTCTCTCTCTCTCTCTCTCTCTCGCTCTCGCTCTCTCTCTCTCGCTCTTGCTTTTCGCCCTATGTTTTGTTCTCTTTCGCTCTCTCTTTTGGTCTCTGTTTCTGTCACTCTGCTCATTGTGCTGTGAAAGAAAGACAGAGCCGCTCGTCGTTTCAGGTACTGTGAGAGGGAGGATATGGCCCCGTGAGAGGACTGGGGCTGGGCTCATTAAGATAACAGATTGTCGTCTAGGCCATTTTTATCTCCTGTGTGTGTTTGTGTGTGTGTGCGTGTGAGGGTGAGGATGGTAGTGGGGGGTGACTGTGTGTGAGGGATACAGGCAGAGCACTTAAGCCATGGGAAATTAGCAAATATTGTTTCACACCTCTGAGCAGACTAAACACTATGTGTCAGAGAAAGGAATTGTGCCTAAACGAGGAGCCCCTGGGTTGTTTTCTTGCTTGTTGTCTTCTCTCTAGTCGTATTGCTAATTGAAAGAGAAAAGAGTACTCAATGGTGGCTCTGTCCTGTCTAGCCCCATCATATCCATCAGAACCATCCAGGAGATTGACTGTAAAATCCGTAGTCCTCTGAGGTTCCGAGCGTGAATATCGACACAGCAGCAGAGAGACACTTGGTGCTCTGGCATTCGAGTGGCCGGTTCCTCCTCCTTCCACGTCAATTAACTATTGTATTTTCATCATGTTTATTTTGGTCGAATGGCACTCAACGGTGAGAGTGATATTTATCGGATCTTAGTATTCCCTCGTCAAATAAACAACAAACCCAAGACACAAGGTAATGTGAAAATGTCTTTATGTCTGTTTACATTTTGGAATTGTGCTGTTAATGTCGGTTGCCTAGTAAGCCTGGGTGCTAGTTTCCCCCCCCCCTACCCTTCCCCAGGGTCTGAATAATTTTTTTACAAAAATATTCAGACCTGAGTGACCTTGCTTCATTCCCATTATCTCGCCCCATCTCCCTCCGTTGAATCTAGAGCGGTGCCTCCAGATTGCGGGCTGACCCCCGGCTCACCTCCTACCTCACTCCACAACAGAGGAGGTTTAGTGAGGGGTCCCCAGCACCCCTCCCCCCCACATGGACCGCCCTCATGAATAAGCATGGGGGTCAGTGTGATCCTAAACAGACAGACTTACAGCCGACGCACACATGTAACCATCACCCTCACGGCTGATGCTCGGCTTTGTCACTGACTTCAAGGCAACCACGTGAAGTTTGGTGGTGTAGTGAAAAGAATGCATGGACATGCATACACGCACACACACACACACTCACACATGCCCCCCCCCCCCCCCCCCCCCCACACACACACACACACACACACACACACACACACACACACACACACACACACACACCCACACGCACACTCACACACATACAGCCACTAAACACATGCACACATACAAATACACACACACAGACATACACACAGAATCACAGATACAAACACACACAAACACACACATACAGACACACACACACACACACACACACAGATACAAACACACACACACAATCGCAAACATACATTTACACAATTGCAGACATACACACACACACATTTGGCAACACACACACACACACACACACACACACACACACACACACACACACACACACTATTGCAAGCACACAATTACAAACAGACACACACACACAAACACAAGCACTTGCTCGCAAACACGCACACTCACAGAATCAAAAGCGCATAATTGCAGACACGCACACAATCAAGAACACACGTAATGTGCTTAGCACAGGATTGTCTATGCAGCCGCACTGTGCAATGAGCGTAGATTGAATTAGTCTCTTTCAGAATGAAAACTATTTCAACTGGTCCCTGATGCACTGAAGGGTTCACCATGGCTTCACTGAGTCCCCAAGTGGTGGACACTTTGGTAAACACACACCAACAAAACAAACAGGTGTCAAGTGAATAACTCGTTCTCCTGATCAATATTTGAAGATATTTGTATCATCTCTTTCTCTCTGGCCCCTCTCTCTCTCTCTCTCTCTCTCTCTCTCTCTCTCTCTCTCTCTCTCAATCTCTCTCTCTTTCTCTCTTCCCTGGGAAGTTTTGTTCTTGATGACAATGCTGGTAATTTGCCGGCCCTCTCTTAATGGAAATGATAGTGTTGGCACAGCACGGCTCCTGATGCGATCGATGCTGAACAGAGATCACGATCAACAATGATCAATCTGTTGAATAACTTGGCCCCATACAATAGTGCTGCAGAGAAACGGAGGTGTTTATTTTGGTCCCAGAGGAAAGCCACGGTGACAACAACATCTCTCTCACTCTCTCTCTCTCTCTTTTTCTCTCTCAAATATATATTATATATATTGTTACTACTTCCCGCTGCCGGCTTAAAGGCAGAACAAAAGAGACGTTTCCCATTCGGTTTGTGCATTTTACACGGCTGTCTGTTTGTCTGTATCTAAGCCTCTATGCCCCCTTCTCATCTCTGAGATTAATGTTATTTAATATTGTTCAACCAATTCTCAGTTTAATTAGGCCCAGAGGAAATCTTTTTCCGTGACCGCTGAATTATTGAGCCTTTAACAAACTTTGTCTCTGTAGGAAATGTGTCATAAAGTTAAGACTCTGAAGAACATTTGTCTTAAAGTTAAGTCTCTAAAGGAAATGTGTCTTAAAGTCTCTGAAGGACATGTGTCTTAAAGTCTCTGAAGGAAATGTGTCTTAAAGTCTCTAAAGGAAATGTGTCTTAAAGTCTCTGAAGGAAATGTGTCTTAAAGTCTCTGAAGGAAATGTGTCTTAAAGTCTCTGAAGGAAAGTGTCTTAAAGTCTCTGAAGGAAATGTGTATTAAAGTCTCTGACGGAAATGTGTCTTAAGGTCTCTGAAGGAAATATGTCTTAAAGTCTCTGGATGGAAATGTGTCTTAAAGTCTCTGGAAGTAAATGTGTCTGAAAGTCTCTGGAAGGAAATGTGTGTTAAAGTCTCTGAAATAAATATGTCTGAAAGTCTCTGAAAGGATATGTGTCTTAAAGACTCTGGAAGGAAATGTGTCTTAAAGTCTCTGAAGGAAATGTGTCTTAAAGTCTCTAAAGGAAATGTGTCTGAAAGTTTCTGGATGGAAATGTGTCTTAAAGTCTCTAGAAGGAACTGTGTCATACAGTTAAGTCTCTGAATAAAATGTGTCTGAAAGTCTCTTGAAGGTAATGTTTCTTAAAGTCTCTGGATGGAAATGTGTCTGAAAGTATCTGAAGGAAATGTGTCTTAAAGTCTCTAGAATGAGATGTGTCTGAAAGTCTCTGAGGGAAATGTGTCTGAAAGTCTCTAGAGGGAAATTTGTCTTAAAGTCTCTGGAAGGAAATGTGTCTTAAAGTCTCTGGAAGGAAATGTGTCTTATAGTCTCTGAAGGAAATGTGTCTTAAAGTCTCTGAAGGAAATGTGTCTGAAAGTCTCTGGAAGGAAAAGTGTCTTAAAGTCTCTGGAAGGAAAAGTGTCTTAACGTTTCTGAAATAAATGTTTCTTAAAGTCTCTTGAAGGAAAAGTGTCTGAAAGTCTCTAGAGGGAAATTTGTCTTAAAGTCTCTCGAAGGAAATGTGTCTTAAAGTATCTGAAGGAAATGTGTCTTAAAGTCTCTGGAAGAAAATGTGTCTTATAGTCTCTGAAGGAAATGTGTCTTAAAGTCTCTGAAGGAAATGTGTCTGAAAGTCTCTGGATGGAAATGTGTCTTAAAGTCTCTGGAAGGAAAAGTGTCTTAATGTTTCTGAAATAAATGTTTCTTAAAGTCTCTCGAAGGAAATGTGTCTTAAAGTATCTGAAGGAAATGTGTCTTAAAGTCTCTGAAGGAAATGTGTCTGAAAGTCTCTGGATGGAAATGTGTCTTAAAGTCTCTGGAAAGAAAAGTGTCTTAACGTTTCTGAAATAAATGTTTCTTAAAGTCTCTTGAAGGAAAAGTGTCTTAAAGTTTCTGAAATAAATATGACTAAAATATGTCTTAAAGTGTCTGAAGGAAATGTGTCTGAAAGTCCCTGGATGGAAATGTGTCTTAAAGTCTTTTTTGGAAAATTTGTCATAAAGTTTCTGGAACGAAAAGTGTCTTAAAGTTAAGTGTCTGTAGTACATAAAGTCTCTGGAAGTAAATGTGTCTTAAAGTCTCTGGAAGGAAATGTGTCTTAAAGTCTCTGAAGGAAATGTGTCTGAAAGTCCCTGGATGGAAATAGGTCTGAAAGTATCTGACGGAATGTGTCTTAAAGTCTCTAGAAGGAAATGTGTCTTAAAGTCTCTGAAGGAAATTTGTCTGAAAGTCCCTGGATGGAAATTTGTCTGAAAGTCTCTGAGGGAAATGTGTCTGAATGTCTCTAGAGGGAAATTTGTCTTAAACTTGTCACGATGAGGAGTGTGGGTTGGACCCCGAACGCAGACAACGACACAGTGGAGCGATACGAAAAGCTTTATTCAAAGCAAACACAAAACACAAGGGTAAACGGGGACAGTCCAGGGGTCAGGGTACCGGGAGGTCGATCCGCGGAGTACCGGCAGGTAGTAGACCGGCGAGTAGTCTGGGACGGGGGAGGAGTCTGCGTACCGGGAGGTTGAGGTGCGTAGTACCGAACGGGTAGTAGGCAGGCGACGGGTTCCAGACAGACGGAAGAACAGGGACGAGCCAGAAGTCTCGATACCGGACGGTCGAGGTGCGTAGTACCGAACGGGTAGTAGGCAGGCGACAGGTATCAGACAAGTAATTAGAATTACCGAGTCTCGATACCGGACCGTCGAGGTGCGTAATACCGAACGGGTAGTAGGCAGGCGACAGGTATCACACAAGTAATTAGAATAACCGGTGCGCTCGAATGAACCAGAGTAACGCGAGACCGGTGGGTGACGCGGGGTAGGTACAGGAACTGGATCTCCGGGACATCAGCGGCGATGTCCGTCCAGAATGTCCGACGTGACGTGAACAACGTGCAGTACGACGTAACGACCTAACACCGGGGTAAAGGATAGTCAAAGTATATATACCCCAGGTGAGGTGATTAGGAATTAGACAAGGTGATAGTTGACAGGTGTGTGTGTTTGCGCCGTCAGCGCACGTGGCTTGGCCACGGCCCCTGCCAACCACCGTAACCGTTGTTGACAGGAGCGTATTTACACCGCCAGCGCACGTGGCTCGGCCACGCCCCCTGCCAACCACCGTAACCGTGACAAAAGTATCTGAAGGAAATGTGTCTTAAAGTCTCTGGAAGGAAATGTGTCTTATGGTCTCTGAAGGAAATGTGTCTGAAAGTCCCTGGATGGAAATGTGTCTTAAAGTTAAGTGTCTGTAGTACATAAAGTCTCTGGAAGGAAATGTGTGGTAAAGTCTCTGATGGAAATGTGACTTAAAGTTACGTATCTAAAGGAAATGTGTCTTAAAGTCTCTGAAGGCTATGTGTCTAAAAGTCTCTGAAGGAAATGTGTCTTAAAGTCTCTGGAAAGAAAAGTGACTTAATGTCTCTAGATGGAAATTTGTCCTAACGTCTCTGAAGGAAATGTCTCTTAAAGTCTCTGGAAGGAAATGTGTCTTAATGTCTCTGAAAAAAATGTGTCTGAAAGTCTCTGGAAGGAAATGTGTCTTAAAGTCTCTGGAAGGAAATGTGTCTTAAGGTCTCTGAAAGAAATGTGTCTGAAAGTCCCTGGATGGAAATGTGTCTTAAAGTCTCTGGAAGGAAATGTATCTTAAAGTCTCTGAAGGAAATGTGTCTGAAAGTCCCTGGATGGAAATGTGTCTTAAAGTCTCTGAGGGAAATGTGTCTTAAAGTCTCTAGAAGGAAATGTGTCTTAAAGTTAAGTCTCTGAAGGAAATGTGTGTTAAAGTCTCTGGAAGGATATGTGTCTTAAAGTTAAGTCTGTTAGGAAATTTGTCTTAATGTCTCTGAAGGAAATGTGTCTTAAAGGTTGGTCTCTGAAGGAAATTCAAGATTCAAGATTCAAGATTCAAGATAACTTTATTTATCCCGAGGGAAATTAAGGTGCAACAGTTGAAACATGGGGAATAAATGCACACACAAATATACTAATACCTAAAAACGAAATAACAACAAACTAAACTAAACTAAACTAGTATAAACAAAATATAACTAAATTAACTGTAAATGAAATCTAAATGTATTGATTTGCACAATTTACAGTATAATTACAGTAATACGTAGGTATATACAATACATAACAATATGTATAATGCAAATTGGCATAATAAAATACTAATAAATAACTCAGATGAATACTGAAAAAGTGAAAAGTGAAAAGTGAAAAGTGAAAAGTGAAAAGTGAAAAGTGAAAAGTGAAAAGAAATGTGTCTAAAAGTCTTTGGAAGGAAATGTGTCTGAAAGTCACAGGAAGAAAATATGTCTGAAAGTCTCTGAAAGGATATGTGTCTTAAAGTCTCTGGAAGGAAATGTGTCTTAAAGTCTCTGAAGGAAAGGTGTCTTAAAGTCTCTGAAGGAAATGTGTATGAAAGTCTCTAGAAGTAAATGTTTCTTAAAGTTTAGTCTCTGAGTAAAATGTGTCTAAAGTCTCTTGAAGGTAATGTATCTTAAAGTCTCTTGATTGAAATGTGTCTCAAAGTCTCTGAAGGAAATGTGTCTTAAAGTCTCTGAAGGAAATGTGTCTTAAAGTCTCTGGAAGGAAAAGTGTTTTAATGTCTCTGGATGGAAATGTGTCCTAAAGTCTCTGAAGGAATTGTGTCTTAAAGTTTGGTCTCTGAAGGAAATGTGTCTGAAAGTCTCTGGAAGGAAATGTGTCTTAAAGTCTCTGAAGGAAATGTGTCTGAAAGTCCCTGGATGGAAATGTGTCTTAACGTCTCTGGAAGGAAATGTGTCTTAAAGTCTCTGAAGGAAATGTCTCTGAAAGTCTCTAGAAGGAAATGTGTCTTAAAGTTAAGTCTCTGAAGAAAATGTGTCTGAAAGTCTCTGGAAGGAAATTTGTCTTAAAGTCTCTCGATGGAAATGAGTCAAAGTATCTGAAGGAAATGTGTGTTAAAGTCTCTGGAAGGAAATGTGTCTTATAGTCTCTGAAGCAAATGTGTCTTAAAGTCTCTGGAAGGAAAACAGTCTTAAAGTTAAGTCTCTGTTAGGAAATGTGTCTTAATGTCTCTAGATGGAAATGTGTCTTAAAGTCTCTGGAGGAAATGTGTCTTAAAGTGTGGTCTCTGAAGGAAATGTGTCTGAAAGTCTCTGGAAGGAAATGTGTCTGAAAGTCACAGGAAGTAAATATGTCTGAAAGTCTCTGAAAGGATATGTGTCTTAAAGTCTCTGGAAGGAAAATGTGTCTTAAAGTCTCTGAAGGAAAGGTGTCTTAAAGTCTCTGAAGGAAATGTGTATGAAAGTCTCTGGATGGAAATGTTTCTTAAAGTCGCTGAGGGAAATGTGTCTTAAAGTCTATAGAAGTAAATGTTTCTTAAAGTTTAGTCTCTGAGTAAAATGTGTCTAAAGTCTCTTGAAGGTAATGTATCTTAAAGTCTCTTGATTGAAATGTGTCTCAAAGTCTCTGAAGGAAATGTGTCTTAAAGTCTCTGAAGGAAATGTGTCTTAAAGTCTCTGGAAGGAAAAGTGTTTTAATGTCTCTGGATGGAAATGTGTCCTAAAGTCTCTGAAGGAATTGTGTCTTAAAGTTTGGTCTCTGAAGGAAATTTGTCTGAACATCTCTGGAAGGAAATGTCTCTTAATGTTGCTGAAAGAAATGTGTCTGAAAGTCTCTAGAAGGAAATGTGTCTTAAAGTCTCTGAAGGAATTGTGTCTTAAAGTCTCTGGACGGAAATGTGTCGTGATGTATCTGAAAGAAATGTGTCTGAAAGTCTCTGAAAGGATATGTGTCTTAAAGTCTCTGGAAGGAAATGTGTCTTAAAGTCTCTGGAAGGAAATGTGTCTTAAAGTCTCTGAAATAAATATGTCTGAAAGTCTCTAAAGTAAAAGTGTCTAAAAGCCTCTGAAGGAAATGTGTCTTAGTCTCTGAAGGAAATTTGTTTTAACGTCTCTGAAGGAAATTTGTCTTAATGTCTCTGGATGTAAATGTGTCTTAAAGTCTCTGAAGGAAATGTGTCTTAAAGTCTCTGAAGGAAATGTGTCTTAAAGTCTCTGAGGGAAATGTGTCTTAAAGTTTGTTGAAGGAAATGTGTTTTAAATCACGACAACATCAGATATTTTTCAGGAAGCGTCCCGATTCTCCCAAATGCGATCCAACAGAGATCAGACTGTGACCGTACAGTGAACTGACGCTGACGGAAGACATCCGTTAGACATTCGGCAAGATCTGGACGCAATCTGGACTCAATCGGCAAGAAACGGCAATGAAAATGTTGTCCAAATCATGCCCGTTCATCACGACAGTGTCCCAATCCAAAAGGACACCATCTAGACACCGTCCAGACAACACAGGACATTGTTACGAATTTGATCCAATACAGCAGAATCTGTCATTACATAGTCACGATTGTAATCCGTATAGACAAAATCGGCTGAGTTTCCCGAATGTTACGCACTATACTGTCGGGAGTGCATAGACCTCTCAGACTTTTCCCGATCCGTAGGACTATGTTACGAACGTATACGACTGCGTTGAGGGAAATGTGTCTTAAAGTCTTCTTTTTCTCTCCTCCTGTCTCTCTCTCTGTGTCTATCTCTATTTCTCAGGTCCTCGCCTCGCCCTTGAGGGAAGCAACGGCGGCAGCCAGGTCCCCAAGCTGGTCCATCTCCGCCTGCAGCTCCTGACCCAACTGTCCGTGACTGGCATTGAGGTCATTGAGATCAATCTGGGGCTTCAACTGGTCGCGGACGCCGGGGGCCATGTTGGCGAACCGCTCCTTCCATTCCTCCTCCAGCTCCTGCAGCGCTTGAACCCGTGATCCGACACGGCCCCTCCGGGAATCGATCACGTGCTTCGCACGTTCGAGAATGCCGGGGTCCAGGTCGGCTCGCCGGTCCTTCCTCAGCTCCAGCAACATTTAGCTCCACTGGTCGAGGTCGCCGGGGTCCATATTGGTTAGGTCGTTCTGTCACGATGGGGTAATTAGGTGGGACCCAGAACGCAGACT
>CM050999.1:15277688-15322688 GCA_027704905.1 Muraenolepis orangiensis
CAGACCAAGACACAGTGGAGGCGAAAGCAAACAAAACACAAGAGTGAACGGGGACAGGCAAGGGGTGTGGATACCGGGAAGTCGGATCAGCGTAGTACCGGCAGGGAGTAGACAGGCGCATGGTCCGGGACGGGCGAGGGGTCTGGATACCGGGAGGTCGAAGTAGCGACAGGTATAGTGCGGTGAGTGACGTGGAACAGGCAGTGAATCTGGATTCCGGGACATCGGCGTAACGATTCTGCCCAGAATGTACCAAAGTACAACGTAGCAACCATAAAGTACAAAGTAGCATGAACAAAGTACGACGAACAACCTAACAAAGGGGTAACAGGACGCCAGGGTATATATACCCCCAGGTGAGGTGATTAGTAATCAGCCACAGCAATTGTTGACAGGTGTGTGTGTGCGCACGCGGCTTGGCCACGCCCCCTGTCAACCACCGTAACCGTGACACTTTCCGTCTATCATCATTTGGTTTTATTTATCTTACTCGTGATGGTGCTTTTATTTATTATGTTTTCAATTCATTATGATGTGTGTGACCAAAATATATAATTCTGTAGCAAGTTAAATGCGGTATGAATAAAAAGTTAAATCAGCTCTCTCCCTCCCTTCTCTTCCTGCCCATCTCACCCTCTATCACTCTCTCCCATCTCTCCCTCTCTCTCTATCTCGCTCTCTCCACCTCTGCGTCTCCCTCCCTCTCTATTTCTCCCTCCCCCTCTCTCCCTCCCTCCTCCCTCCCTCTCTCTCTCCCTCTCTCAGCTGACAGCGTTCATGCCTCTCCCGAGGTCTTCCTGGAGAGGGAGGTCAACCCCAAGGCGGCGGGTGCTCTGTAGCCTCTTGCTCCTCCTCCTCCACCTCCTCTCTCCTCCTCCTCCTCCTCCCTCCCGGGCGGACTCCTCTTCCTCCTCCACCTCCTCGGCACAGCAGAGGGCGGCGGGTGGGGAGGACGGGGGCAATGGAGGGAGAGGGGAAGGTTGTGAGGGGAGCCGTGTCAGCGTGACCAGTGTGGACAGTGACACGTCCGCCTTCTCGGACGGACGTTTGAGCAGCACCATCACTAACAGTACGTCGGGAGGTTGTAGACGCACAGCCCTTGCTGTGTCCTGCTTGTCACCTGCTTTCTCTCTCTCTCTCGCTCTCGCTCTCGCTCTCGCTCTCCCTCCCTCTCCCTCTCCCTCTCCCTCTCTCTCTCTCTCTCTCTCTCTCTCTCTCTCTCTCTCTCTCTCTCTCTCTCTCTCTCTCTCTCTCTCTCTCTCTCTCTCTCTCTCTCTTAGTAGTTGTCTCGTAGTTGGGTTTCCATCACAATATTTAGATTTGCATTTTGAAGTTTCACATCAGAACATGTTGAGGTGGTTTTTGACTGATTCGAATCTAGTTCATTCGCAAAAGCGGAGATGGAGACAACGTTTGAATACATTTTGACGTAGACAACTTTGAACTTGTGTGACTTACCCTGTCGGCTTCTTCTTAAGTATTCCTATAACCCAAAAACATGGCTTATGTCACCGCCCAATATCCGTAATCGCTGACGTAGTTTGTTTGTAGTTGATGGAAACGCAACTAATTCGGATTTCCTTTACTTAAAATTTGCTTGAACTGTTAGATGGAAACCCAGCTAGTGAGTGTGTAACTCAGAGAGAGAAAGAGTAAGTGCGAGAGAGAGAAGGGGCACAAGAGACAAAGAAAGTGAGAAGCAGAAGGAGAGAAAGAGAGAATGAAAGTGGTAGAGAGAGAGGAAAATGTGAGTGAAAGAGGTGAGTCAGTGAGATAAATGAAGAAGGTGAGAGAGAGAAAGAGAAAGAGTGACAAAGAGCAGCAGAGTTGGAGGGAGGCAGAGCACTGGCAGTCAACAGGTTCACTGTCCTCTCGTCAACATGACATCAATTATGTGCATTAGTGTCTGTATGCTGATGGTGAGGGAGAACAATCTCGACAATACTCAACCCTGAGTGGTCGGCGATGATGATGGTGTGTGCATCTGTGTGTGTGCATTTATCCCTGTGTGTGTATTTCTGTTTTTCTAGCTTTTCCATTTATTTCGTATGTAAGTATGTGTGTGTGTGTGTGTGTGGGGGTATATATGTGTAAGTGTATATGTGTGTGTATATGTATATCTGTATTTCTTTGTGTGTATGTGTATGTGTATTTCTGTATATATCTCAATGTGTGTATGTATGTGTATTTCTGTATATATCTACGTGTGTATGTGTATTTCTGTATTTCTCTATGCGTGTGTTTTTTTTCTCTGTATATATCTCTATGCGTTTCTGTGTATTTCTGTCTATATATGTGTGTGTTTGTCTGTATTCCTGTACATACATATGTGTGTGAGTCTCTATGTGTGTGTGTATATATATCTCTATGTGTGTGTGTGTGTGCATTCCTGTATATACATCTCTATGTGTGTGTATTTATATCTATATGTGTTTGTTAGTCTCCAGCAGCTGCTGGGGCTCCAAGTGTCCAAGTGGACTACGCTCTCTACTGCCCTGACGTGCTGACAGCCTTCCCCACCGTGGCGCTGCCTCACCTCTTCCACGCCTCCTACTGGGAGTCCACCGACGTCGCGGCCTTCGTCCTGTGACAGGTTGGCCTCTATAACTTCTATAACCCTACCCCCTCACCCCCATAGAGTCATACCCTTCATGTTTTCCCAAAGAATTATTTTTTTATTTGATTTGAATACCATGTGTATATGAAGGGTTTGGCGAACTGCCTAGAAGCCCTTAGTCTTTGAATCAGCCAACACAGCTACTTATTTATTTGCTTTCCATGCTTCTGTCGGACCAACAATGAGGCTGAATTTACACAACCTAAACTCTGTGGTTTAAAAATGCTTTTGGTCTGTTCAATCCAAACGTGCGGCTTCAACGCTGGCAGTGAAAACTGGATGTGTACCAAACCACCCGGGAGAGTGACAGCCAGGAGTAACAGGAGCCTTCAGCTGTGACCGAGATCGCCGCAGAGCTGGCGTTCGTCAACAGAATCGTGCACACTCATATGTGTCATCCAGTAGCATACCGGGCTACGGCGTAGCAGCTATGCTACGATGCTATGATGCTGAGCTGCCAATAACAAACTAAATGTGTGTGTGTGTGTGTGTGTGTGTGTGTGTGTTCGTAGCCACACTGATATGCAGGGAGGATCCCACCATTGTGTTGATTGGCTGTGTGTGTTGTGTCCCGTTTAAAGCTATTGAAACAAAGCACAGGACTCCATCAGCAGTAGTCTGTGAACCTGGATGGTTAGAAAGCCCCTGCCCCCAGAGCTGAGAGCACAGCAATCCTTTCTCACCGTGTGTGTGTGTGTGTGTGTGTGTGTGTGTGTGTGTGTGTGTGTGTGTGTGTGTGTGTGTGTGTGTGGTGTGTGGGTGTGGGTGTGGGTGTGCAAGTGTGTGTGCACATGATTGGTGCATGTGCATGTGTGTGTGTGTGTAAGACGTGAGGGAAATAGGGAGAGCACACAGGAAATAGGATGTGTCAGCCAGACGGAATCTAATTAAGCAGAGCATCCATTATCTTGGACCAGGGGGTTTAAGGCGCAACGATAGCATGCAGGCTAGCGAGTTATGTAACTGCGCTGTGCACCGCTCTGCTCGGTTACCATAGCACCAATCCTCTTTGCTAACTTGTTGTTTTTTTACCGCACAATGAGGTGAACAAGCAGGAAAGGCTTTCTTTTGTAATATGGTGCTTTTTATAAAATGTTTAATTATTTATTGTGTGTATACAGTATTGTGATAGTATAGTGATGATTATAGTATAAAGTATAGTATATAGTGTTGCTTATAGTATATAGTATAATATATTGTGTTGTTTATAGTATATAGTATAGCATATCGTAGATAGTATATAGTGTTGTTAATTAGTATTAGTATTGTTTAGTATAGTATAGTATTGAATAGTTTAGGAGTATTATTATAGGAAATTCCTTCTGCAGAAAGGAAATGGGGAGTAAGCATTCCATTGTACTAAAGCATCTTGAGCTCGAAACTTTTTTCAGAACAGTTATGCACATATTTTCTTTCTTCAAAGAAGTCATTTAAATGTTTCCACTGCGTCGACATGCAGCGTGGAGCTGCTCTTCCTCCTGAATCAACCAAGCAATTCATTACAATACTATAACAATACAGAATTATACTGACATTATGACAGACAGAATGATATTTGGACACATCTGAGAGATGATTGTGGTTATAGTTGCTGTGTTTCTGAGTGTGTGCGTGGTTGAAAACTAATTGACGTGTGTGTGTGTGTGTGTGTGTGTGTGTGTGTGTGTGTGTGTGTGTGTGTGTGTGTGTGTGAGACAGCTGATGAGGTGTGACTGTATCAAGGGCCAGGAAGCCAACAGCTCCGACTCGGCCCCCTTCTCCCCCTCCAGCCCCCGGGAAAAGTGGCTCCGAAGGAGAACCCACGTCAAGCTGAGGGTAAGAGAACCACCACCACCATCATCAACAGCAGCATAACCACCATCATCAACAGACAGCATCATCATCATCATCATCATCATCACTAATTCACTAATGTACACAACACACAGGTCATGTGTTGTACTGTATATCAATGTAATGAAAAAATTATATAATGCTATTTATTGCTATTTGGTCTCTATCCAAAGCAATGTGCATTTTTGTGGATATGTCGATCATAAATGAGTTGGTTCAGGCATCTTGCTCAGGGCTTTCTAGGAACCGTGGAACCAACAGAACAGAACACCAGCCCTAAGCACTGGACTGACGACCCCTTTTTGGTGTGTCTCTCTGTTCATGCATATTTGTGCTGATATGTAAATATTCATATTCTTATTGTGATTCATATAGCCTCCTGGTGTGTTCTGTGAACATTGGGGGAAAAAAGATGAATCTAATTGGTAATTCCAGCATTGCATAATTTATAACAAACAAAGGCTTTTCATCAGCGATCTAAGATGCTGCCTCTGCTTTCTGCATTCTCAAGGTGTTCACACACACACACACACACACACCACACACACACACACACACACACACACACACACACACACACCCCCCACACACACACACACACACACACCATTCAAACAACCAAAGAAGCTAACTCCTTCTGCCTCAAATCAAGTCTCAATGACCACGCTTTCATTTAGAGAAAAATATGGTCTAAAAATAACTAACTGTTCAGCCTTAATGTTTAACATCTAGTACATGTACTCTCATCGACAGCTACAGCATGGATCCCTTCAAAATGCACCCACGCTTTCAACCTTTTGCAGCCGTTCTGAATCACATAATTACTTTTTTTTTGCAGCATCAAGGTCATTGGTCTCTCTAAGTCCTGTCTCTCTTTCTCCCTCTCTCTCACTTTATGTCATCTGCTGATCTTTAAACACAACGGTTTAGAGTGAGTTTTTGTTCAGAAGTCCTGGAAGAGTCGCTATAATAAGCAGTAAACACTTTTTCTGTCGAGTGTCATTTGAATACGCGGAGAGCTGGTGGTGGGTTAGGGCAGGGGGTTTATCAATGTGTGTGTGTGTGTGTGTGTGTGTGTGTGTGTGTGTGTGTGTGTGTGTGTGTGTGTGTGTGTGTGTGTGTGTGTGTGTGTGTGTGTGTGTGTGTGTGTGTGTGTGTGTGTGTGGTGTGTGTGGTGTGGTGTGTGTGTGTGTGAGATGCATTCTTGCATCTCTGGCTGTGTGTGATAAGTGCATTCTAGTGCATAGGTTGGTGTCCAAACAGCAAGGCCTGGCGCTTGCTGTTTACCTACTTACTTATTGACCGACCAAATGAATATGCAAAATGGAATAGCTGGACCTGTTTTAACCACCTCAATTATTTTCGCTGTACTGTACTTGTGCTGTCCAATGACAACGAATTTGAATCTAATCAAATTAAGTGGCAAACCTCCATTCCGCTAGTGTCCTTAGCAAGTGTACCAATACTTGGTGATATTTAAATAAAAACCTTCTGTAGACATACTTCACCCTGAGACACTTCATTTCTTAACTGCTCCACTGAAGGTTATTATTTTCCTGAAAAATTAACTGCAGAAATTACTGTTCCACGGGTGAGCTTATAGCTGGATTTGAGGGGGAAAAAAGTCTGCAGAATAATGTAACATATAACAATGAAACTAACCGGTAGATTAGGGCTATATAAGCCCGCAAGAGAATTATAAGGGGAATGTCAAATGTGACTGAGGATATCCCCTCACTAAAAAAAATCTGCTACTGCTTCACTATTTATTTATATTGATATACGATTTATACTATTTTATTTTTTGTCATGAAATATGATAAACATATATATTTATATATGTATATATATATATATATATATATTTTTTTTTTTGTTTCCCCAACATACCTGTGGTACTCCCTGTAGTCACCTCTAACGATTTTCCCTTGTCTTCACACATGCAGCAGCTATGCTCTGGAACATTCCGCCCAATTTGCGCCCCTTCAACACCTAAAAAAAGTAACTTATCTCATCACTGCTTCTCTTCCTTTCATCCACGGCCCAGAACGTCACAGCCAACCACCGGGTGAATGACGTCATCGCCACGGAAAAGACGGGCCCCAGACGCTGGTGGGGCGCTTCATGTACGGCCGCCTGGACATGGTCACTCTGACCAGAGAAAAGGTCCCTGTGTCACGGCTACGGTGGTTGACAGGGGGCGTGGCCAAGCCACGTGCGCTGGCGGCGCACACACACACCTGTCAACAATTGTCACGGTTACGGTGGTTGACAGGGGGCGTGGCCAAGCCACGTGCGCTGGCGGCGCACATACACATCTGTCAACAATTGCCGTGGCTGATTACTAATCACCTCACCTGGGGCTACATATACCGCAGCGTCACTAGGGCACGTTGCTCGTTCGTACTTCTTGTATTTGCGGATGTACGTTACAAGTTCTCCGGTAATTCACTTACCTGTTTTCTGCCTATTCGCTATTTCGACCCTCCGGTATCCAGACTCCTCGCCTGTCCCTGACCATCCGCCTGTCTGCTACCTGTCGGTACTACGCACCTCGACCTCCCGGTATGCCGACTCCTTGCCTGTCCCTGACCATCCGCCTGTCTGCTACCTGTTGGTACTACGCACCTCGACCTCCCGGTATCCAGACCTCTTGCCTGTCCATGACCATTCCTCGTGCGTTTTGCAAATAAACCACCTGTTCTCCCCTCTCTGGTCTGTTGTCTGCATTCGGGGTCCAACCCACACACTGCCATTGTGACACCCTGGCCCCCCGCACTAATCACTAACCACTAACCCACACACCCACACAGCCCTTCTTCGTCCTCGTCCCCTTCCAATGACCCAAAATCAATACCGCACTAATCACATGCATCTCGTTATTGTCTAATCGGGTTGCCAGGTACAAGATACAAGATACAAGATACAAGATTTTTATTGGCCATTTGTAACAAGTACATAGGAATGCTTACTCCCTATTCCCTCCCGCAGTATACATCTCAAAAAGCCCATAAAAATAAAAATAAAAATAAAAGAATATGTACAATAAAATAAACAAAAACTAGAGCAGCAAAGTGACTGTGAAAGTGATATGTACATGTTTTTTGATTTTTTGTTTTTTTTACAAAAATCTTCCAAATGCATTTAAAGTGCCAGTAGTGCAGCAGCATAATGAGTAAAGTGCAGTACAGTGCAGTAAATGGCATGTTATGAAAGTGAAAGTGGCAGCACTCCTAGCAGTTCAGTAGGCGGACTGCCTGGGGATAAAAACTATACTTAGTAGGTAGACGACACACACAGCGGACATTATTGATTTACTCACCATTTTTCAGCCTGGGAGGATACAGGCTATGATCCCAACCCTTCTGGGTGAAGAATACATTTTTTCTTTATCTTCTATTGCCTGGGACTATCTTGCATAACACTAGCATGACTATTGCATAGGTGTCTAATACGGCAGGGATTACCAACAGCTATCAACAGCACACCTTTCAACTGGGCACGCTCACATAATGCTAAAGTTTGAGGTCGCTCCATGAGCTGAACCTTTGCATCAGAATTGGCAGACACTTTTTATGGAGATCTACTTCCCTTTTCAGCACTTTCCAGGCCACAAGTTACAGATTAATGACATGCTATTTTTGTTTCTCTCACTTGTTGATCACTGTTGTTGTGACCTTTGGTCTGCGGTGGTGGTGGTGGTGCTGGTGAAACCCTCTCCCAGGTGGACATCCTGCTGATGATCCAGCCTCAGTCGGGCCGCTGGGTTTGACACAGAGGTGACCAACAGCAGCGGCAGGGTCACCTCCACCATACCAAAGAGCAAGAAGCTGTCCCTGGGTGTCTACCCCCTCAAAATGGTGGTCAAGTAAGCATCCGGGACCGGACTCACCTCGAGAACATTGTGTCACATGGCTTAAATGTAATGGAATGTGTGTCCTTTTCTTCATTTGCTAAACATTTAGAAGACACTTTATTGTCCAAAGTGACTTCCAAGCTGGGCACATCATCTAAATTGGAGCAGCTACAAGAAAGATGCCCACTCAAAGTGGAAAGAGTAGCCATACAATCGTTTTTTATTTATTTATTTAGTGCTAAATGTGCATGTGGAGTTGTACTAAGTAGTAAATTTTCACCTGAACGTATAGGGGAACTTTATTGATTTCCAACCGGCTTTGTATCATTTCAATGTGGGGTAGTACATGAAAATGAACAATGTTTAACTTTCCTGCATGTCACTTGCACCCAGATCTCCCCAAAACATTTGTCATCTTACCCCAAATCCGTCATCAACTCCTTCAAATGACGGAGCTGGGGTAAGATTTTGCCTCTTGCGCTGAGCTACAATCCTATAGACACAAGAAAGTACTGGCAAACCACTGCAGACAAATTTCCACACTATGCGGCCAGAGAGAGATAAGGTTGAAAAGCGGTGAAATTCCCCATTAATGACTTTGGATCGTATTTAAATGCAGGGCTACAAGGGGCTGAGTGATGTAGCCATGTCTCAGCTCTGCTTACCTCTGTTGGTCTGACACGCTACAGCTGTAGCATAACAAATGACCTGGCCGCGCCAATTTAGCTCCCCGTCGCTGCTATGTGTGGGACAAGAGTAGTCGAGTACCTCATTTTGCTTAATGCGTTTCCCTCTCCTTATCTTCTTCCTGTCTTATATTTTCTTTTCCTTATTTGTTTTTTTGGTTCTTTGCTACCTTCCCCATTTTTGCTCATTCATTCTTCCTTTTTTTCTTTTTTCTTTCTTTCTTTTATTTTTTCTTTCTTTCTTTCAGCCTTCGCTCACTCTCTTTGTGTCTTTACTCTCTTTCCTCTTCCTCTCTCCTTCTCACCCCCCCTCTCTCCCCTCTCCCTCTCGCTCCCTGTCCCCTCTTTCTCCCTTCTATCCTTCCCTCTTTCTCTGTGTCCCTCCTCTCTTCCCTTCCTCCTCTCTCTCTCCATCTCTCCAATCTCTCTCCATCTCTCTCTCTCTCTCTCTCTCTCTCTCTCTCTCTCTCTCTCTCTCTCTCTCTCTCTCTCTCTCTCTCTCTCTCTCGGCCAAGCCCAACTTCCTGGTGGAGGAGTAGGTGGAGGCCCCAGTGTGCAGGGCATATGGGGACGGGCGTCCATGCACCGTGGAGACACCATTCCCTGACGTCTGCGCCAGAGAGGGAGGAGGAGGAGACAGGAGGAGGAGGAGGAGGAAGAGGAGGGACGAGAACCAGGAAAGTCAGTGTTCATTATTCAAGTTCAGTATTCCTCATTAAGTTTAGTGTTCCTCATTATGTTCAGTGTTCCTAATTCAAGTTCAGTGTTCCTCATTGAGTTCAGTGTTCTTCATGAAGTTAAGTATTCCTCTTTCAAGTTCAGTGTTCCTCCTTAAGTTCAGTGTTCCTCATAAGGTTCAGTGTTCCTCATAACGTTCAGTGTTCCTCTTTAATTTCAGTGTTCCTCATTCAAGTTCAGTGTTCCTTATTCAAGTTTAGTGTGCCTCATTAAGTTCAGTGTTCCTCATTAAGTTCAGTGTTCCTCATTCAAGTTCAACTCTTCAAGTTCAATGTTCCTCATTCAAGTTCAGTGTTCCTCAATCAAGTTCAGTGTTCCTCATTACATTCTGTGTTCCTCATTAAGTTCACTGTTCCTCGTTAAGTTCAGTATTTTTTATTAAGTTCAGTGGTCATTATTACAAAATCCCACCTTGACGTTGGCATAAGTAACTTCCAAGGAGCTTAACTGATGAAAAGTTTCTTTAGGTTAAATAGTTACCTTTGACTTCTCACCATATTTTACCTGCTTGTCAATGGAGAGCTCTGGGCTCTAGCATTGACTCCAGGACGAGGATCCATTTGGCTTGTTGTGTGACTGACTTCATTAGCTGTTATTAGCCGCTCCGTGTGATTGTGTTTCGATGGTTTTATTAACGCAGAAGGGTCCTTATGATGTTATATATTGAGACAAGGTGCTCTTATTGTAAGTATGGTTATAAGGGTTATTATTGTTGAAAATGCATTCCATGTGAGTAAATTAAGAAAGAGAGAAAGGAAAGAAGGACAGCAGAAGGAAAGTCAGAAAGAAAGAAAGGAAGGAAGGAAGGAAGGAAGGAAGGAAGGAAGGAAGGAAGGAAGATTGGTAAGAATGACAGAAAAAGAAGACAATTTGTAAATAAAAGGTTAAGCGAAATATACCGCAAACCTGAGGCTAAAGAAAAAAAACTGAGAGACAGAAAGAGAGAGAGACAGAAGGAGAGTAAGAACGAGATGATGGAGTAGTGATAACTGGGGTCGACCAGTGACCAGCGATTAGTTCTCTCCTTCATCAATATTCATATGCCATCCTGGGGGGGGGGGGTGGCAGGTGATATTATTAGAAGCAACTCTTCACAGGACATAATACAGATTCTCCTCCGCTTCAAATCATGCAGACAAACTGATGAGCTGGGATTACGATGCTGTGCTCTCTCAAAACAGCCACCCCCAACACACACACACACACACACACACACACACACCACACACACACACACACACACACACACACACACACACACACACACACACACACACACACACACACACACCACACACACACATGCCTTATTCCCTCTTGAAAAATCCATGAAGCTGGTTTTTATACCAGCAGATTCTCTTTTTGGTCGGAAAATGGGCTCAGAGAACTAAAGTCGGTTTATGTTCCCTCAGCAGATGGAAGGGCCCGGGCACTTGGCGAGCCCATCGCCGAGGCAACAGTGGTCCAAGCAGGCTGCCCAAAGGGTGAGTCTGTCAGCACCAGATGTACCGACGCCTTTCAACGGACCGGGGCCTGCTCACTCCCAGACGGGAGATATGCTGCTTCCAGGGTCCACTTCTTGCCTGCTGAGCTAACGCACGCACACACACGCACGCACACACACACACACACATGCACACACACACACCACACACACACACACACACACACACACACACACACACACACACACACACACACACACACCACACCACACACACCACACACACACCACACACCCACACCACACACACACACACCTTCCTTGATAGCATTGACCCCCTATTGCAGGGGTCTTCAAGTAAGTTTGGCCATGGGCCAATTTTTTTCTCAGGCTAATATAAGTAATTTATTGTTAAAACATGTGACACGTTCTAATTCTTTGACTTTTCTTTCCAAACATTTGAATACATTTCCGCATTGTTGAAAATCAATGAAACGTCGCTAGTCAACAAACACAGCTTGTTTTCTGAGCCTGCTAACAATGTAATGTAGTGTTCTAGTTTACTAGGTAGCAGTGGGGATTACTCTGTCACAAATGGGATTGTTCGGGGGGACCCAGAACGCAGACCAAGACAGTGGAGCTATAACATAAAGCTTTATTTCAAGCAACACAAAACAACTCAAACACAACACAAGAGTGATCAGGGACAGTCCAGGGGTCTGGGTACCGGGAGGTCGATCCGCGGAGTACTGGCAGGTAGTAGTGTTACATCTGGCACTACACTCAGTGCACGGTATCAATGCGCGATGTTATATATGTGGTGACCGGATCTTGTTTTATTGTGTGTGTTCATTAAATGGAGTAGGCTCAACTCCAACGTTAACTCCCGTCTCATTCTCCATTATTCGAACATAACATTGGCGAGAATGGCTGATTGTTCGATACCACCGCCCTCTCCCTTCCTAGCCACGCCGGGCGAGCCACTAATGCCGTGGCCCCACTGGATTTCCTCGTTCGAGACTTATATCCTAGCTGCCGGCTTGGAGAGAGTGTCCGTGGAGAGGAAACGTGCGCTGCTGCTGCTCTGTCTAGGAGCAGAGGGACAGCGTGTGTTTGAAACTCTCGGCCCCGCAGCGGGTTACACAGAGACTGTGTCCTGCCTGTGGTAAAACCTGCTCCAACTTTGCTTTGTGGAAGCTGAATCACTTCCACAAAGTCTGTAGGTCTGCCCCAGCTAGAGCCTCCCAACCACCTACCACGATCATCCACAATGTCAACTCAGGACGAGTGCCATTTAAAACATGTTCATTGATGGTTGGTGATGTCACTCTGCCCCTCTTCCTAGACACAGGTGCTACGGTGTCCCTCCTGAACTGGGTGACTTATAAATAGTTCTTCTCCCACGAGCCACTGGGCCTGCCCACCACAACGCTGCGTGGCTATGCTAACTCCAAGATTGACATTGTGGGCTCCCTACAGCTTCCCGTGAAATACGGAGAGAAGACACTGCCAGTCTTCAGGTTCAATATTGCATGCCACGGGACCAACCTCCTAGGCCTCGACCTCTTCAACAGCCTCGGTTTCACTCTGTTAGACACCTCTGGCTCTGAGATCCACACCGTTGCCATCCCCTGGCAGCAACAGTGGCCTGCACTGTTCAGCGGTGTGGGCTGTCTCGATGTTTTCGCCCACCAGCCCCTGGTAGACCCGCAGGTGACACCTATCATTCAGCCCCTCCGCCGCTCCCCACTGGCCCTCCACGATGACATCTCCTCTGAGCTACAGAGCATGCTCGATGGCGACATCATTGAGCAGGTGAATGCGTCGCCCTGGATCTCCAACATCGTGGTGGCCAAGAAGAAGTTTGGGGGGCTGCGACTCTGCGTGGACTTGAGAGCAGTAAACAAGGCCATCTTTCCCGACAAATACCCCTTGCCAACATCAGAGGAGCTCACCGCCCAGTTCTACGGGTCCACTGTGTTCTCCAAGCTGGACCTCCACCAGGGCTACCTCCAGGTGCCACTACACCCCGAGAGCCGCAACCTCACTGCGTTTATCACACACAAAGGGGTCTTCCGTTACAAACGCATGGCTTTTGGTCTAAGCTCTGCCCCCAGCTGCTTCCAAAAGATCATGGCCTCCATCTTCGCTGGCATCCCGGGTGTGGCCATCTACCTTGACGACATCGTGGTTCACGGGGCCACCATCGAGAGCCACGATGAGCGCCTCCACAGCGTGTTCGGTGCACTGGCCAAGCACCACCTCACACTCAACGGTGAGAAGTGTGTCTTCGCCGCCCCAGCCGTTGAGTTCGTGGGGTTCCGCCTCTCGGCTGACGGCATATACCCACTCTACTCAAACACGGAGGCCATCCACCGCGTCCCGGAGGCCATCCACCGCGTCCCGGAGCCCACCTCAGCTGCTCAGTTAGCCTCTTTCCTGGGCATGACGGCGTTCTACCTCCGCTTCCTGCCACAGTACTCGGCTACGACCACCCCACTGCACCACCTGCTGAAACAGGGCGAGCCCTGGCTCTGGACGCCTGCCTGCTCGGACGCCGTGCGCCTCCTGAAGGCCCAGCTCACCTGACCACCGGTCCTAGCGTACTTTGACCTGACCAGCCCCACCCTCGTCACATGCGACGCCTCTGCCACGGCCATCGGTGCGGTGATGTCCCAGCTGCAAAAGGTGGTCGAGAGGCTGATCGCCTTCGCCTCACGGGCTCTCAGCCCCACAGAACAGAGGTACTCGGTGGGGGAGCAGGAAGCCCTAGCGTGCCTCTGGGCATGTGAACGCTGGCACATGTACCTCTATGGACGCTCATTCACATTGAGGACGGACCACCAGTCCCTCACCACCCTCCTGGCCACTTCAGGCACCGGCCACAGACCACTCCGTCTCCACCGTTGGGCCGACCGCCTGCAGCAGTACAACTTCCGCCTACAGTTCACGCCAGACCGGGACAACGTGGTGGCTGACCTGCTGTCACGCTCAATCCCCAACCCACCCTCAGACCCACCTTCGACCCCTGAACGGGACCAGGCCAAGCACGACCTCGTCCAGCTCCTCCACACACCTCTTCAGGAGACAGTGTCACTGAAGGAGCTCCAGGACGTCTCAGCTGACGACCCCACCCTCACCCTGCCTTCTTAGTGGCCAGGGCCCCAGCCCCAGCCCCACCCCCACCCATGCAGCCGTTGGACTGGCCGTCCCAACCCTGGGAGCACCTGCAACTCGACATCTGCGGCGAGCTGCACGGGGTACCGCATCACCAGCATTTCCTCGTCGTGATCTACGACCTGCACTCTAAGTGGCCGGAGGTAATACCGGTGGGCTCGGTCACAGCCAAGGTGTTGGTTGACATTCTTGACTCCCTGTTCGCTCGTTGGGGCCTGCCCAAGAGGATCACAACCGACAATGGTCCCCAAATGGTCTCCCACAAACTGTCCTCTTATCTGGAGGGGAAAGGGATCTGCCACATTCGCACAGCGTTCTACAACCCAGTGGCAAACGGGGGGGTGGAACGGCTGAATCAGTCACTAAAAAATGGCATCAGGGCCCATCTGGCACAAGGGTAAACGCTCATCAACAGCCTCCTCCAGACGCTGCTGCATTACCGGGCCACCCGACATGCCACCACAGGAGTCTCCCCAGCCTCCCTCATGCTGGGGCGGGAGCTTCAGCTGCCTCTGGATAGGCTCCGCCCCACACCGGCTCAGGCCCCAGCCCATCCGGTTCAAGCCACAGTCGCCACACGCCAGCGTCTGATGAAGAACCGTTTTGACAGGGCCCAACGTGCTAGGCCACCTGCCATGGCTGCCTTGGACTGGGTCAGGATCCGACGACCTCACCGTGACAACAAGCTCCAGTCATTTTGGTCAGACCCTGTCCAGGTCAGCCAACAGCTTGGCCCGGCTTCATTCAGGCTCGCTGATGGCACGCGCTGGCATGCTAGCCGCCTGCGTAAGGTGCACGCCCCCGCCGGCCCAGGCCTGGGTGTGCCTGCTGCTACAGCTCTGCCGGCCGCACGGTTCGATGCCGCACCAGCCCCAGGCCCTCTAGCCCAGCCGGACGTTGTGGGGCCACCGCAAGTGGTTGTTGTTGCACCTGAGCCCCACCCAGTTCAGGCCGGAGCACCTGCGCGATTTTGTAACTGACTATAACCCGTAGGTTCCGTGAGGGGGGGGGGGAATGTTACATCTGGCACTACACTCAGTGCACGGTATCAATGCGCGATGTTTTATATGTGGTGACCGGATCTTGTTTTATTGTGTGTATTCATTAAAATGAGTAGGCTCAACTCCAACGTTAACTCCCGTCTCATTCTCCATTATTCGAACATAACAATTAGACCGGCGAGTAGTCCAGGACGGGGGAGGAGTCTGGGTACCGGGAGGTCGAGTAGCGACAGGTACCAGACAGACGGATGGTCAGGGACGAGCAAGAAGTCTAGATACCGGGAGGTCAGAATAGCGACAGGTACCAGACATGTAATTATAATTACCGGGGAGCTCGTATGGACCAGAGTAACGCGAGACAGGCGGGTTACGCGGGATAGGTACAGGATCTGGATCTCCGGGACATGTCCGATGTAATGTGAACAACGTGTGACGTGCAATACGACGTACGACCTAACACTGGGGTAACGGGAAGCCAGGGTCTATATACCCCAGGTGAGGTGATTAACAATTAGCCACGGCAATTGCTGACTGGTGCGTGTGTGCGCCGCCAGTGCACGGGGCTTGGCCACGCCCCCTGTCAACCACCGTAACCGTGACATACTCACTGCAGCCAAACGTTGACGGGGGGTGGGGGGTCCTGTGTATCACCTCGTAGAAAATAAACAATGGGCCGAACCACCTGTTTTATGGGCCGGGCCGAACTACCTGTTTTATGGGCCGGGCCGATCAGACATAACAAAAAAGTTGTGTCGGCCCAAAATGCATGTCGGCCCACGGTATGCCAGATGGCCAGTACAGCCCTGACAGAAAATGTCACTGCAAACAATATACAGGCAAGCTGTTTATGTTCACTTTGTTGCAGACATTATTTGGTAACGGATTATTGATGCAGTTGTCTGCTTAATATTAACCGTATTATCAATGTTTTGGGCAATACTAGAAAAAATGAAAAAAAAAAAAGTGAAAAGAAACTAATTTAAATCTTGATCTCTAACTGCTTTTAGCATTTCATTCTTCCACACTTGCATTTGTTAAAAATAAAACTACAAGTACATATGTTTATTTTAAATGTGTGATTAATCAGATTAATCACAGAATTGTTTTGTTTGTTTGTTTGTTTGTTTGTTTTGTTCTGTTCCCCGGACCTGGAGTACCTGATGCTTATGTGCCGTTCATACTGGCTACCTCGGGAGTTTACAGCGGTAACCGTGACCGCTGTTTACATTCCCCCACAAGCCAACACGGACACAGCGCTGAAGGAACTGTACGGGGCTATCAGCGAACAGGAGTCGGCCCACCCCGAGGCTGCTCTCATCGTGGCGGGGGACTTCAACAAGGCGAACCTGAAGAAGGTTCTCCCGAAGTTCTACCAACACATAAAGAGCAACACACGGGGCGAGCGGATTCTCGACCACTGCTACACTCCCTTCCGTGATGGCTACAAGGCCCTCCTCCGCCCACCGTTCGGCAAATCAGATCACCGCTCTATCCAGCTACTCCCCGCCTATAGGCAGAGACTGAAGCAGCAACCGATCGCTGTGAGGGAGGTCCAATGCTGGTCGGACCAATCAGATTCTACGCTGCAGGATTGTTTTGATCACGCTGACTGGCACATGTTCCGCGTTGACTCGGACAATAACATCAACGAGTACGCGTCGTCGGTCACCGGGTTCATCAAGAAGTGCATAGATGAGTGTGTTGTTCCGACCAAGTCGGTTCGGATATATCCCAACCAGAAACCGTGGATTAACGGCGATGTTAGCGCTGCCCTACATGCGCGTAACGCCGCCTTTGGTTCCGGGAATACGGAGGAATATATGAGAGCCCGTTACGACCGCCGTAAGACCATCGTCACTGCCAAGCGGGAGTATAAGGACAGAGTGGAAGATAAATTCAAGAAACACGATGCGAGGGGTATGTGGCAGGGGCTGCAGACGATAACGAACTTCAGAGGGAGACCCAGTTGTGTAGAGAACTCCTCTACCTCCCTCCCAGGAGAGCTAAATACATTTTTTGCTCGGTTCGACGTAAACGGCAGCCCGCCGAAGCCAGCACCGACTGGGGAGACCAGCCAGCTGCGCATCTCGGAGGCGGATGTGCGCCGCACCTTTAAGCGGCTGAACATCCGTAAGGCGGCAGGCCCCAACGACATCCCGGGCCGCGTCCTCAGAGCATGCGCAGACCAGTTGGCAGGAGTCTTTGCAGACATCTTCAACCTCTCCCTGTCCCAGGCTGTTGTCCCCGCGGTCTTCAAGATATCCACCATTGTGCCTGTCCCTAAACAAACCAAGGTAACATGCCTGAATGACTACAGACCTGTGGCCCTCACCTCGATCGTTAGCAAATGCTTCGAGACGTTGGTCAAGGACTTTATTTGCTCCGTGTTACCTACCACGCTGGACCCATGGCAATTTGCATATCGTCAAAATAGATCCACGGACGACGCAATTGCCATGGCCCTCCACACTGCCCTTTCCCACCTGGAGGGAAAGAACTGTTATGTGCGAATGCTGTTTGTGGACTACAGCTCAGCATTCAACACAATAGTTCCTGCCAAGCTCGACACCAAGCTGAGAGGTCTAGGCGTACCCCCATCCATGTGCAGCTGGATACTGAACCTCCTGTCGGACCGCCGCCAGGTGGTGAGGATGGGCAGCACCACATCAGAGCCACTGACCCTCAACACGGGAGCCCCCCAGGGATGCGTGCTGAGCCCTCTCCTCTACTCCCTCTACACCCACGACTGCATGGCTATGCACAGCTCCAACGTCATCGTCATGTTTGCTGACGACACGACAGTGATGGGCCTGATCGCCGGCGACGACGAGACAGCCTACAGGGAGGAGGTCGGATCACTGGAGCAGTGGTGCCAGGAGAACAGCCTCGCCCTCAACGTCAAGAAGACCAAGGAGCTGATCGTGGACTTCAGGAGGCAGAGGGGAGAGCACAGCCCTATCTCCATCGACGGCGTTGCACATCTCCGAGGACCTCACATGGTCCACGCACACCACACACGTGGTGAAAAGGGCCCAACAACGCCTGTATTTTCTCAGGCGTCTGAAGAAATTCAGCATGGGCCCCCGCATCCTGAGAACATTCTACAACGGCACCATCGAGAGTGTTCTTACAGGGTGTATCACCGCCTGGTACGGGAACTGCACGGCACTCGAGCGCAGAGCGCTTCAAAGGGTGGTGCGGACGGCCCAGTATATCGTTGGAGGTGAGCTCCCCTCCCTCCTGGACATTTATAACCAGCGGTGCGTGGCCAAGGCCAAACGAATTATTAAAGACATTGCCCACCCCAGCCACGAACTGTACTCACTATTACCGTCAGGCAGGCGATACCGCAGTATCAAGTGTCGTACAAATAGGCTTAGAGATAGCTTCCACAGTCAGGCCATCAGGCTGCTGAACAAGGGCGTATAACATATAACAATGTATATTTTATTACATTGATTTATATATACATATTGCTCTTTTCTGTGCTGATTTTTGCATTTTATAAATTGCATTTTTTTTTATTTTATATTCTTTATTCTATTTTTATTCTATTTTTATCTATTTTTATTTTATCTTATTTTATAACTGCTGTCTGTCGTCGGGTATTGCACACAAGATTTTCACATCACTGCTTTATACTAAACTGTAAACTGTGAAGTGACAATAAACTTGACTTGACTTGACTTGACTTGACTTGATTAATCCGATTAAATATTTTGATCTATTGACAGCACTAATTAGAACGTGTCATAAATGTTACTAGAACTCAGTGGCGAAGCGTGTCTATCACAACTGGACCTTCTGTAGACCAGGGGATAACTATCGCTATCACCGTCTGTCGCGTATATGTCGCGATCGCGAACATCGTGAAGTCCAAGGGGTGAGGGGGGTAATCGCGATCATTGTGTGTGGCTTTTTTTCAATGATGATACTGTCGTGAATATGTGGAATCAGAATTCCTTTATTTGTCACTCACGTTATTATTAACAATAATAATAATAATAATAATACAAATGATAAAAAATAATAATAATACAATTTAAAAAAAATAAACCTCATGGGTCACACGCGACCCCCACTTTGTGAACCCCTGCTGTAGATCAGACCCCCCCCCCCCCATTCGAAAATTCTGTTTTTCATTTAGGCAGATCAGATTGTCGCAGCCAATTTCCAAGTGTACCATAGCTGGTAAAGCAGTGTCCATGTAGTGAAGTAACAGCCCATCATCTTCGCCTTCGCCATTTTGACGTAAAATCCTACGTAGAAACAACGTAGCACTACGCTAGATCCCCTCTCGCTCCAGCCAGTATACCTTCTAGTTCCCTATTGAGCTGTGGGGAAATCTGAAAGAATACGCCCATTGGCTACAAATCACTATATGATTGGTTGATCAAATTGTCAATCCAAACGTACGCTCTCATTCAATCTAAGGGCCAAAGTCATCGGGAACACTTTGTTTGAAGGATATTCTTCCCAGCAACCAAGAAAAATATCTGATTGGTTGCATTGTTTTTCCAACACAAAACAACTCAAATGCGTCGTGCATGGACCGAGAAAGACAACAACATCAACGTAACTGTAATATAACAGATAACAACACAGATACCATTCTCATTTATTAATTTGATTTCAATTTGATTACATTTGATTAAATTGTATTACATTTTATTAATACAATTAATTCGATTTTTTTTGTTTCATCTGAGAGTTCCAGGGTCTTCTCTGAATACCTTGAAGGCCCTGACGCTTCACCACTGCTAGAACTCTGTGACAGACATATAAGACATGCATTTGTGGGAGATGCAGATAATTGATCAAAATAACTGTAAACGAGCTGAATAGTTACCTGGTTTCATCAATGCAAAGCCGTTGTGTCTTATTTACAATGACGTTGTGGCTGCTTGCAAAGACTATAATATTAAGCGGCACCACGAGACGAAGCATGACACCTTCAAAGTGGCCTTTCCACCCAAGACACGAGAGGCACGAAAGCACAAGATTGAAGCACTGACAGCATGTTATGCGCAATGCAGCAGGATCCTGGTGCGAGGCCTCACAGCCCAACAGAAAGTGACAACTGCATCCCTAAAGGCGTTGTGGGTGCTCGCAAAGCACAATAGGTCATTCACTGACGCAGAGGTTTTCAAGGAGGTGATGGTGACGGTTTTGAAGAAACTGGCCACCGACAAGTCCATGGATGGTGTCATTGCGCCAATGAAACAGGTGTCCCTCTCTGCGAGGTCCGCTATCTGCCGCATAGAGGCATTGTCGGACGCTGTACAGGGAGTAATTATCAAGGGTCTCGGTCAAGCCAATTTATTTTCCATATTCATTGATAAGAGCCCTGACAGTACAGATGTAGCCCAGTTGTGCTTCTATGTTAGATATTTTGATGGAAAGGATTTCAGGGAAGAGCTGCTGTCTCTTATTGCATTAGAAGGGCACACCACTGGGGACGTTATATTTATGAAACTGGAAGAGTTGTTAAGGCTGCATTCATTGTCATTTGAGAAGGTTAACTTAATCGTGACAGATGGGGCTGGTAAGCAGGTTGAATGAGCACATCCCCCAAATGTATGGACTGCACTGTCTTATCCACCAGAGTGTCTTTTGCGCCAAACTCAGTGGCGAGCTAAAGGAAGTTATGGATAAAGTGATACGTGTCATTCATTTTGTCAGGAGTACATCAAGCACCCAGAATGCCGATGCCAGTTTTCACATTAAGTGAGTACCAAGCCTGTTGTTATTGTAATTAATTGATTGTTAATTCATTTTTTTTATATATTTTGAATTAATGGCTCATTGTAATTATTATCCCTAATGTAGCGTGTTTGCTCTGTCATTTCAGGAGCATATGCACAACCACCCCTCGCCCTCCATGATCAAGCGGATTCTGGGTTTTTTTGCGCTGATTTTGTTGTCAATGTTTTGACTGGTCAGAATTTTAAACCAAATTTGCTTTGTTACTGTCCAAATGTGTTACTGCACTAATGTGGTGCGCACCATTAGTGCGTATTTTCAACAAGATCAACAAGGAGACTGAACATCTGTCTGAACATTTTGTTAATTTATTTCAAGACAACACAGCATATAACATCAACATCACACAACTTTGTGAACGCAAAAGCGGGGGCATGCTTTGGGGGAGGATTGTTGTGTTTACAGGGAGGCAACAAGCTTTTAATTTTCAAGCCATTCATATGTCCGTTTAGCCTGGTTCTCAAATGTGGGTATGCGTACTCTTATTATTATTTATTGTATTATTTAGTTATTCTTTTTTTGGTTGTTTTAATATTGGTTATGAACATTTGTCAAATGATTACACAGTAATAAAATATAATACTGAATGCCACCTTAATATCATTTTGTCAATCTGAATACTAACCAAAGTTAAATAAAGGTAAATCTTGTGATTGCACATCCACTGATCTAGCCTCATCATTTCCTTCTGCTTGCCCATAATGCAATTGGATATCGGGATATAGCACAGCACTGTTTCTCTGTGGGGGCTGTCACATCAGATGGTATATTCCCACCTCTAGATCAGATAAGCAGGACACAGGTGATAAGGTTTGGCCTCAGGAGTGCTCTTGAGATAATGGCAGGCGCGCTCTGATGCAATTTTGTAAAGCGCGTATGAAATGCCACTTCTCACATCGGCATCACTCCTCTGAGGGAGCAGGCAGGCAGCCCGGTGTGCAGCTGTGTGGCAAATCAAACTTTTACACCTCTCCCCCCTTCCTTCCACCCTCATCGAAATGAATGAATCCTACAGTCAAAATCCACTCGGATTTCACGATAACGTGCCACTTAAGGTGCTAAGAAGTAACCAATAAGAAAAAAGGCTCCTCGTGGGACAGAATGGGACAGATGAGGCAATCTGTGGCTTTTGATAAACCTTTCATCCATTCATTGATGTGTGATGGATATATATATATTTTGCACCCATTAGTTAAAATAATAAGCAGAGCTGCTGTGACTAGTATTGACATAGTGCTAATGGGCAGACATTGGTAGTTAAAGACCCTGCTAAATATCCCAGATTAAACCATGCTCAATTACACTTAATGTGAAGAAGTGAAAACCATGTTGTGGAGGAAAGGAAAGTGTGCGTGTATGTGTGTGTGTGTGTGTGTGTGTGTGTGTGTGTGTGTGTGTGTGTGTGGGGGGGGGGGGGAATAAGATGACTCTGTATGCAGGAAAGTTGATGACGTGTTTCTCCTTGAAACATTGCCTACACGGCATCCCAGAAAAGGAGTAATGGTGTAAATGAATGAAGCGTGGCGGCACATTGGAAGCCCACCTGGCAATCTTGTTCAAGTTCCCCCCTCCTTTCCAAATCTGCGTTTGCTTCCCAGCATTCCGTCAATTTGTGGAGTCACGTGCTGCGGTTTAAACGACACGACAAATCTGTGATGGACAGCGTGCCTGGGAAGGGTCAATGTCGGTTCAGCTGCTGACGGAGAGGCTCATTACGGTGTTTTCCAAGCTCTGATTACCTGTGTTTACATCCCAGCGTCGCCTATCCCCCAGAGACACCCCACCCGGGGACACCCCACCCGAATGAACCACTTTTTTTTGTTTGTATTTCAATTCATGGAAGAATACGGAAGCTGGTGTTTACCAGCGATGCCTTCCTACCACCACCACCACCACCAAGGCTCCTCTGAGGGTTTTTCGCTGGCACGTTTAGCTGCTAAAAGCCTGTGATTTGTTTTGTTTGGGCGGTAGCTGGCCATTTAATTTAGAGCGTTAATACAGAGTGATGGCAGGGAGGTGCGCCACTCTGGGGAGCGTAAGCTTATTGATGAAAAACTCTCTGTTGATATGAGTAATAAAAAAAATGGTAATTGTAATTTATTGTCTCCAGATGTGCAGGGAGCCCCGTGCATTTCATCTTATGCGGGCATTTAATAATGTGTTGATGTTAATTCATTGAATTGTGTTTTAATTACCATATACTGTATGCACGCACCTGTGATGCATGCTGTATAAGTAAAACATACATTCATAAGTATGTGTAATTTTATCTACCTGTATGTAGATATACAAGTGTGTCAGTAAGTGGAATGTAACTATTCACTAGGGCAGGGGTTCTCTACCTTTATGGGGCCAGGGACCCAAGGTACCCCTCAAGCTCATTGCTATTAAACATACGCTTACTACCAATGCATACTCTTAGACCATTAGAAGAATTTGTATTCCAAAAAAATTCAACCTTAATACTTAATACATAACATATACATATATATAACAGTTACAAGACTTTGACTATGAATAGTAACAGAATTAACAGTAACAAGACATAATCCTATGAACAATAACAAGATGAGCAGTAACAACAGAAACAAAACATAGTCCTTTGACTATGAACAGTAACAAGACATAGTCCTATGACTATGAGCTGTAACAAGATGAACAGTCACAAGACAAAGTCCTATGACAACAAACTGTAAAAAGATGAACAGTAACAGTAACAAGACATAGTCATGACTATGAACAGTAAGAAGATGTGGCATAGTCCTAATAAACCCAGACATTTTAAATGACCAGGCTGACTTTCATTGGAACTATTTTTATTCAAAAACTTTTTATCCTAAATTCTTCCGACCTGTTTCATAGTAATTTACAGAACACATTTGAATTAGAATCATGTTTCTTAGTCCTATGACTAAGCAGAGCAACAAGATGAACAGTAACAACAGTAACAAGACATAGTCCTATGACTATGAACAGTGAAACGATGTAGCATAGTCCTATAAAATCAAGACATTTAGAATGACTAGTCTAAAGTGGACATTCTGGACATCCTGGACATTTACAACCAGCGGTGCGTGGCCAAGGCCAAAAGAATTATAAAAGACATTGCCCACCCCAGCCACGAACTTTACTCACTATTACCGTCAGGCAGGCGATACCGCAGTATCAAGTGTCGTACAAATAGGCTTAGAGATAGCTTCCACAGTCAGGCCATCAGGCTGCTGAACAAGGGCGTATAACATATAACAATGTATATTTTATTACATTGATTTATATATATATATTGCTCTTTTCTGTGCTGATTTTTGCATTTTATAAATTGCATTTTTTATTTTTATTTTATATTCCTTATTCTATTTTTTATTCTATTTTTTATTCTATTTTTATCTATTTTTATTTTATCTTATTCTATAACTGCTGTCTGTCGTCGGGTATTGCACACAAGAATTTCACATCACTGCTTTATACTAAACTGTAAACTGTGAAGTGACAATAAACTTGACTTGACTTGACTTGACTTGAAGTTATCATAACAGCATTACAGAACACATCATAGTAATTAAGCCCATGCCCATGTTTTTTTGCGGATGTATTCCTCGCTCTTTAGACAGAAACCTTCTTTCGTTTTGTCCTTTCTGGGTGCTTTATAATCAGATGTCGCTTGAGCTTGGCTGGCTTCATGGCTTTGTTCGCACCTCAAGACACATGACGCTTTGTTTTCCCGACGCACTTTGTTTTCCCGACGCTGTTAAAAACTCAACATTATTGTCATCAAATGTTCTCCATTTAGCTTGTTTGGGCTTAGCGTGACTTGACGTTGTGGACTGACCGAACTGACTGAAATATTGATCTGTATTTAGCTCGCAAGCTAGCGGGATGGCTAATAAGCTAAGCTTTGCAGCAGCAGAAACGGTTCATTGAGAGTGATGTGAATGAGTCATGATTGACGTGATGCGTCACAATCACATCAGAGTTTCTATTGGCCCAAAGCTAACATGGGTCGGGGAGAAATTGACACTCGCTAGAGTCCTCTGCAAAAATGTCTGCCACCTTTCAGCCCCTTGCCACCGTTTTCATCTTCATCTCAATCGCAGGCAGCATAGTGAAGCCAGCGCATGCGTGTGGTGTGTGTGTGTGCAAACTCACCTTTCATCTCAAATCCATTTAGATCTATGTGCATTGATGCACATGCTTTCTCTCTATATCTGTCTCTCTGTCTCTCTCTATATTGGCTGCTCTCTAAAGCTCTATCAACCCAGCCATCCACCTCCACCTCCCAAAACAACATTTTTATTTATCTGAGTCTGCTTCGTGGCTGCCCGTGTCCCGCTCCGTTTCCAAGGCCTGCCCTGCTGCTGGAGTTTTATTTAAGAGTTTTTTTAAGAGGCGGGATGCATGGAGATGCATCGCCACATGTCTTGGCCTCATCTTTTTCAAAGAGAGGGCGGATTTGTGATTGAGCTCAAATGCATAGAAGCTGTATTAGCTGTGTTAAGGCTGTAGCCTAATTTGCCTGATTACAAACACACACACACACACACACAGTTCAGTTTCCAATCAGTTGCAAAACAAACAAATCTAAATATCGACTTAACCTGTCTTTCTGCGTCTGGTGGTGCATTGCAGTGCCCCCCCCCCCCCCTCTGTGTGCTTGTGGTGGAAACAGAAATGACCACAGCTTGAGATGGGAGGCAGCACAATGGACTGGACGTTGTCCATGCTTCGGGCAAGTGCTGCTAAATATAGCACAGAGTGAGTGTGAGTGAAAGAGAGAGAGAGAGAGAGTGAGGGAGAGAGTGAGAAAGTGAGGGAGTGAGAGAGTGAGTGTGAGTAGTCTCACACTCTCACTTCTCTTACTCTCTCTCTCTCTCTCTCTCTCTCTCTCTCTCTCTCTCTCTCTCTCTCTCTCTCTCTCTCTCTCTCTCTCTCTCTCTCTCTCGGAGTGACTGACTGACTGGGCCACACAGATGAAGATTGCAGACCCTAAATTTTTCTCTCTCACCCCTCAGGTGTTGTGGTGGGGCTGGCGACTCTGCAGGGTTGTATATTGTTGTATATTGCCCGTTGGCAGCTTCAACCCCTGGGCCATCGCAGACAGGTAAATGACATCACTGACATGTGCAGGCCAAGTGTTAAGGCCAAAAAGTATCAAAACAACTAATTTATTTAAAGATACATACTGGTGATATACATTGCAGCTTGTTGTCTAGTTAAACTGTGTTGGTGTGTGTTTCCTGTTGCTGCGGCGAAAGCCATGTGATGTCATGACTGGCATGGCATGGCTACAGTGAGCATCGATATAATGGTAATGGACTGATTTTACATAGCACTTTTATCCAAAGAGCTTTACAAGTCATGCCTCACATTCACCCATTCATACACATATTAAATCACCGACGGCGGAGTCAGCCATGCAAGGAGCAGTTAGGGTGTCTTGCTCAAGGAGTTGCTAGTGTCACAAACTCAAACACACAAGGTAGTAGGACTCAAATGCACGACCCAGGAGACAGAGGTAAAGTATGAGAAAATACTTTATTCCAAAAAATGTCCTCAGTATGAGGATCCAAAACTAACTTTCACAAAAAATGCCGCAACTAAGGTTGTAAGAAAATAAACAGAATATCACTCACAAAATGAGGAACAAAACTTACTGTAAAAAAAATTTGGGAGCATGAATCCGGCTTGAAACAAGAGAGAAAAACTGGTACGTAGGCTACTGACATCACGACAGGACAAGATGAACTGCCACCAGAAAAGGGGAAACTGGAGAATTTAAACATGAGGTAACTGGGAACAGGTTGAAACAATCAGGGGCGGGGCTGACGCTGACGAGGGCAGGCACACACACACACACACACACACCCACACCCACACCCACACCCACACCCACACACACACACACACACACACACACACACACACACACACACACACACACACACAAGGATAGGGAATATAACAGGAAGTGGGAGACAAAAATGACTTAAAAAAACATGAAACTTGACTAGACTAACAGCCGGGGGATCGAACCAGCAACCTTCCAGTTGTGAGGTGACTGCTCTACCTCCTGAGCAAAACTACCGCCAGACATCAGTCATTAGTTCATCCCCATAGGGGATGAACTCTGAGGGTTCTGCGTTGAATGGCTACGATCTACGAGCACACACACCAATTCTTGCATTTTGTGTCAGTGGGTGCTAAACTACACACTGTAGTAATATTGCAATAAAAATCGATCTAAAAGATATGTAATATCCAAAGAATGCAACACCCTGGCTTTGCATGGGGCACCTGTAATGGTGAGAGCATTCTGGGTAGGGAAAAAGGGAAAAAATGTACAATTACACCTAGAACAATTATTTACTTATGTTTCATAGCAAAAATTGTAGTCTGTATTATTCCTATTTAGTAGGTCTGTTAAAATATGCGCATTTATATATATATTTTTCTCAGTGGTCCAGTTATTTGTTCTAATCCTTATCTGTTTGTCGTTATTCAATACCATTTATGCGTCAGATGTAGTTCTTCTTGTATGCCTCCTACGCATGTCCCCCGGCCAATAGCGCGCTCCGTCAGTTAACTTCCTGCTCTACTTCACTAGGTCGCTGAGTAGGAGTTGTGATTATTCACTGAGCCCAGGGCATCGCATCCTACACAGCTAGGGTGGTGGTGTGCTACCAACTGGAGTGCTAGCCTATAGCGGAAAAGGCATATCGTTCACATGACATGACGTTCGCTACCAGCCATAGGCTGGTAGCGAACGTCATGTAGCCGGCAGCTGTTCAAGTTCTCGCCCACATATACATTTGCATACTTGCTGTATTTTGAGTTGGTGCAATGCAGAGGACGAGGCTTTGACTGGATATGTGGAAACCATGTGTTTGGGGCAGTGGTTCCCAAACTTTTTCTACAAGGCCCCCCTTTTGTAGATAAAAAAATGTCGGGCCCCCCCACCTACATGCACCAACATAAATGCTTTCAGACACATACTTTTCTTGCACACTCCTATAGCATTTATGTAAAACATTGTCTGTAATTAATACAGAACTTCAACGGCCAATCTAAATAGGAGTCACCTTTACAAGGTTGCATCATTTATATTTAGCTTTGCTGCGTCCCCCCTGTCATAACTTCATGTCTGCAGTCCCTGTTAGGCATCCCCGAGGAAGATGCCTCACTCCATAATGACATGCATCTAAAAAAAACCCTGTTTTTAAGTCACTTTGGGTGAAAGTATAGTAGTCTGAAGCAGCTAAAAAGGCAAAATGGCAAATATGTTTTGGTGTATTTGTTCCACTCACTTTCAGTTTGAGAAGAGACAATTGTACGACGGTTGTCTATCTACTGCGTTCCCTGTGGATGTATGTCATGGTGTATTGTTCTCCTTCGGCCTCGGGAAGGGGTGTAGGAGTGTGAAATGCTGAAAGAATTGTTTTGCGTGAAGTTGGGAGATGGTAGCCTGGTGTTACCCATGGGGTCTCATTACCTCCACTGTTTTATTGATGGAAAGATGATTCATTTTTGGCAACACACACTCTCTCTGAAAAGGTGATATTAAGGACTTGGATCTCTCTCTCTCTCCATTGTGTCCGTCTCTCTCTCTCTCTCTCTCTCGTGTGTCTGTCTCCTCACTGGAGCTGTCTGGTGGTAAGAGATCATAGTACAGCAAATAATTAAATCTTGAACTAGCTTAGAGAAATAAGGCAAACTGCAGCCTATTCAAAGCTCACTTTAATGATCTTGGATGCATTCGAGTGCGGCTGGAACCCGGAAGCCCAGATTAGTGTGTGAATACACAGTGAGGAAGTAGACTGTTTACCCAGACAGTGGAATACCCTGTTTACCCGACTCCAGCAAATACGTATGGTAGTCTGGCTGCCATGCGTATTAGTAACAAGTTTTTTCTGTTTTCATTTCTGGTTTGTTTGTGTTCTTAAAGGGTAAGAGAGTTCTTCTTCCAGCGCCATAGACAGCACTCGGTTTAATGCAGATTTTACTTAGATTTTGGGGTTTAGTTTCACCTCATCTGCATCATTAATTGTTTCACATAATTCAATCTTTACGGATTACTCTAATCATTCTTTTTGTGGTAAAATGTAAGAACAATGTGACTTTTTTCCTTTTAGGATGCTTATGTAAGGGAAAAGTCAAAAGTCAAAAGTCAAATTTTGCGTAGTAACCAATCGATTGCATTCCATTTGTTCCACCCTCATCACCACACAATACGATGTAGACCAGCCTACTTTGGAAATCCATGCGTTCAATAAACTTAAAGCATTTAACTGGAAATTGGTGCCACTTCATTCATTCGTCAAACAATTTATTTTTCAAATGTCAGCTTCTTGATCATTCTAGAAGATCCAGTTGAAACCCACACTGTAAGAACACCAATGACCAGGGGTGGGTTTCCCGATAACGTTGTCTCTTAGCGTGTTACGAAGACTTGAAAGGTATACCTTACTAAAGTTGTTTACTTTAGTGGAACGTGATTAGAGGGCGTGGCTATACTATGTACTTCATAAACTTGACGTGAGGCTTCCCGAGAATCAAAGTGTGTGATAATCCAGCCCCGTGTGAGTGTGCGGGGGTAGGCTTAAATAGCAACGTGAATTGTAATGCGTTGCAGCTGCGGGTGATAATTAACAAGGGGGCGTTGCTATCTGGTAGTCACAACTGCATCGCATTGTTTGATTTGACTGTGTGGAAATAACTGAGTTTACTTGAGACGATACATTCAACATCACCCACGGCTGGTCTTATGTTGCTCCCCTTACTCCCCTTTGTTTGCTGAAGCCAGGCTTCTGTATGTTTTACACTCACGCCACAATGGTGATCAACCACCATAACTGGCTGCACAACGGCACCTGTTTCTGACCAGCCACGTCTCGGGTTGTTTGAACCTAAGCTGTCAACATTCACAAAACATGAAAATAAAATGTAGCTCTGCTGGTTCCATTTTATTTCTCTCACCGTAAGTAAATGTTTCAAGATAAATGTATTTGCTATTTGCAACAAGTACAATGGAATTCCCTCTTGCAGTATACATTTCTAAAAAAAAATATTCTAAAAATATTATACACATAAAAATGAACATCAAAGTGACTGTTGGATTACATGGGTAGAATTGTGAAAAACGAATTAAAAAGCATTTTCAAGTTCCAGTAATACATCCGCATCATGAATACAGTGCAGTACAGTGCAGAACATTGCAGTAACTGTAATGAGTACAGAAAGTCCAGAAAGTGTCAGGGTGCAGTGTTGGTAGGACCCAGAATGCAGACCAAAGACACAGTGAAGCGGTAACGTGAGGCTTTATTGCGTAAGCACCATAGTAGAACGGTCGGGGACAGACCGGTCTGGATACCGGGAGGTCGATCAGCGGAGTACCGACAGGTAGGAGACAGGTGAGTGGTCCGGGACGGGCGAGGGGTCTGGATACCGGGAGGTCGATCAGCGGAGTACAGTCAGGTAGTAGACAGGTGAGTAGTCTGGGACGGGCTACTAGTCTGGATACCGGGAGGTCGAAGTAGCGACAGGTAGCAGACAGGTAAGTATAATTACCGGAGGGCTGGTACGGTGTCATCGAGGGAGAACGACGTACAATCTAGCAAGGGGTAAAGGGACGCCAGGGTATATATACACCCAGTTGCGGTGATTATCATAATCAGCAATTGCCGACAGGTGCATGGGTGCGCCACTAAATCCCGTGCCTTGGCCACGCCCCCTGTCACCCACCAAAACCGTGACAGAAAGTATGATAGTGCAATGTTAATGACAATGGTATTAAAGTGGCAGCACAATTTCTACTGAGAATGTGGTTTAAAAGTTTTTTCAGAAGCACACATAAAAGTGTCCCTCACACAGAAGTTCACTTTAATTCAATTAGCCCGTGTATTGCTTGCAGCATCCCGTCAGTGAAGCCATGGGGTGTAATCAGTATGATCTGTCTTGCTGTCTCCATGGCCTTGTGGCTGCTTCCTCTCTTGTTTCCGCTGGTAAGAATCCTCCTTCAGTGTTCCAGGGCGAAACATGTTTGGTCATTGCTCTTCCCAACAAGTACAAATTGCTTCTTTTCCACTGGAGTTTCTCATTGTAGCATTCAACGACCACAGCCACAGGATTTCTGTCCATTGTCGTCACTCACAAACCACTCTTCCTATGTTGCCTGTTGACAACATGTAGTAGAAGGGCAGATTAAAGGCAGACTGGACTCCCAATGAGTTCCTAGTCTATAGGAGCCTATACTGTAGGGATGAAAATCATCCTGCTATGCTGCCATAGAAGCGGAGCTCAGCTGTAGTACTTAATGCATTGTAATCCGGATCTAATAGACTGAGGCTGCTGCATAGGAACTCACACGTTTTTATAGAGTAGAGTGCTGCATTATAGAATGCATTTTTTCTGAATGTTAATTATAAGAAAGCCAGTTTTTTCCCTGCTATCTGTCTCTTTTAGTCTCACTCTTTAACACTCACTCTCTCACTCTTATTGTACTCTCTTTTCTGATCTCTGATCTCTTTGGGTCCCCCATGGCAAAGTTTCAATTTGGTATGCCATGCTGATATGGATCCTGGTTGACCTGATACTTGACTAAACAAGGTTAGTGGTGGTACCATCTTTGGATACCGATTGTAGACTCTAAAGGAGACACAATTATACTTTATGTAATTTAACCTCAAACTACTGGTCTAAGATTAAACAGCTTATCGAAAACATGGAGCAAAACAGTATTGCTATTCTATAGTTTGGAATCTGAATTTTTTGACTCTGGTGACAAGTTGTTCTTTTACCCACCTTTGTTGAACGCACTATTGTACGTCGCTTTGGATAAAAGCGTCTGCTAAATGACTGTAATGCAATGTAATGAATCTGGCAAAAGTGGAATTGGCGCAGTGCGAAATCTGCAGATTGCTTATCAAAATATGACTACACTTGCTCATATCCGACATTTCCCAAATATTGTAACATTTACGAAAATAAAGTATCTCTAGGATAGTGACACCCATGGAGCAAATTTATAAACTCAACGATAATGCAAAATATTTCAGCCATTGAAAGGACAAACCCAACTAAAGCAAACCAGAACAGTTCCAGCCGACTACCAGCCAAAAGGCTCTGGGTTTGGAACTCCAGTGTCCATAGTCTGGCTGTAGGCAGCATAGCAAGGCTTAACCCATACGTGCTTCTTAATGACAATACCTCACCATTCCCTGTATGTTTGCTACATGAAGAAATAAGAGTAAACAGCAAGAGCATATTCTTAGAGGAGAGTATCAGGACCAGTGAGCTGGAGCTTGCCAAGCCCCAGTAACATCTCTCTTTATAAGGGCTCTTTTGCCACCACCATCACTCTTCATCGAGGATTAATCTTTTTTTTGGACTCATTTCCATAATTTTTAGCCTCTAAGCACATCTCTGGTGCTTCGAAGGCCACAGCGTGAACCAGATCCCATCAGGCATTTTTCTGTACCGTCATAATACTTTTTTGGATGTTTTCCCCCCAAACAAAATGGTTAAAGAACTGGAACAGCTTGTATTTCTTTGCCGCCGCCATGTTCCACTGAATTATACACCGGTGCCCGCTAATGCATTCATCCACCCCCACCCCCCCTCTGACCTCTTGTCACTGTATTTGAACATACAAAATTGCGTTAATTTATAAGTAATGGCTGCTTGTCATGGGGAGGCACACCGGGTCCGTGTCCCAAAGCGGCGGGCAGCTGCCTCAACCTGCAGTTTTTCCTGAGGTCAGAAGTGAGGCCGGGACGGGGTGTCTCTCCCTCCTCTCACCTGGCACCCGGGCACCCTGGGCACCCGGGCATGCTGCAGGGAGGTGGGGCTAAGAGGTGAAGGGGGGGGGGGGGGCAGATATTGTGATGTAGCACACAGGCTCCATTCTGAGAGCGAGGCCCCTCCTTACTTCACTTTTGCGGTTATGAAATCTCTCACAAGCAAAGTCATGTAACAGTTCTGCATCAGTGGCTCCTAACACAGGGGGGGGGGGGGGATTCAGAAATATCACACCAAAATATGACTCTTAGAAATGGCAACACAAGGGTGATTATTTTGAACCTATTTTGAAGAAATTCTGTACAGTGAATTTCCGTCTTTGGTGTGCAGCTTCTGCAGCTGCATTATACCTCACTCGTCTGTAGTTGTGTTACCCTCACCACTTGTCTCGTTCGAACACTCGTTTTCTCGGAAGAAAAAGGTTGGGACCCGTTGCACTGCTACTCTCTCGACATGGCCGTCCTGCTGGGGCCACCTGACACGGGAAGCTGACCTGCTATCTCCAGTGTTTCCACTGAGTACGCTCTGTTTCTTTGTGTGTGTGTGTGTGTGTGTGTGTGTGTGTGTGTGTGTGTGTGTGTGTGTGTGTGTGTGTGTGTGTGTGTGTGTGTGTGTGTCAGCAAATTTCAAATTTCTGTATTTCTGGAGCTCTGGGTTGGCTGGCGACTCTTACAGAGTCTGTAGAGATCTGTAGAGACAGAGGTGAGTGCTCTCTCTTCAAGAGCTACTACCAAGTTAGTTAGGAATAGCCGAGGGAAGCAAAGAACAAAATAAATGTGAGCACCCTTCATGTCTAGGGTGGCAAGCGAGTGATTAACCCTGGTGGACCAAGATTAATCTTCTCCAATTCATCTTCTCCCCGTCCAATTCTCATTTGACGGGGGTAATGGATTTTAATTGTGTGCCAAAACATGGTTTAATTAAATCTGTCAGGTGTCATCTGTCATCTGACAGGTTCTTTAAAAGCTATTTCCAATTCATAGCTCCTGCCCCGACCCCCTACCACTCCATCCCCCCCATTTTGTTTCTGCAAGGGGACACACACACACACACACACACACACACACACACACACACACACACACACACACACACACACACACACACTCTCTGCATCATGCCATGGCATTGTTGCCTGCGTTGTGTGTGCGCACCGGGCCTCCGTGTTGCTATGAGAGACAGAAAGATCCTTTCCTCTCACCTTCCATAATTCACAGCAGGAAAACACCATCGGCTTTCCTCTATGCACGCTATATGGCACCAGGTGAGGCAGCGCGTCCAGTAGTCCATTCACTGTGATCCATCAACCCAATTGACCCCCTTCTTTTCTCCCTGCAGTCTGCATAGAGCTGTAGCTGTCTTCTTGGTGCTCCTTTATTTGTTGGGGAGGCTAGTAGCTTAGATATTCATAGCACGCTAATTCATCACATGAGGAGGTTGGCATGGCTGGAGTTTGATTGGTGGAGAGCCGTATTGTGAAATATACAGTGATTGTTTTGAAGCAGATTCAATTGCTTGCGATTGAGAAGTCCACCCCCCCATATTTTCTACACGCCATGTTCAAAAGCCCTCAACACGTCACTGAATGATTTAAAATGCACCATTAATTACACCGTTTCGATTTTAATCAATTCAATATTAATGCAGTCTGCGTGTCCCAACAGATCACTACTGCTTTGCCTCATGCAGGACAGGTTATGTCGGTGCAGCCGTAGACACTGCTAAAGAGGAATCCTGTATGGTTTTGTTTTTTGGCTATAAAACGACCCGGTTTGTGTGTGAAGATGGCTGGGAGGAGGAAAGGACCCAGACAGCATAATTCAAGCCATTTTAAAAGGTCATTCTGTACTTAAACCTTGTGTCTCGACTCTCTGGACTCGCTGTAATCATGTTCGGTTTTTTTTATTACAAGATGATTTGACGATGCAACATTGTGGATGTGAAATTAACATGCAAAATTCTATTTTGTGTGGTCTCACTCCAGCATGGCTCAGAAATGATCCTACTTTCACTCCAAATGTTTATTGTCCACTTAGTTGCCTTTTGAAGAAATAACGCTCTGCATACAAACTTAAGTATTGGCAACGCCTTTTACAGTATAAGCTGGCCATCAGCAAGAGGATGCAATCACAGCCAGTTGGAGAAAACACCACCCCGCTTTTATCAGAATCCCTAAGAAGATGCATGCAGGGTTCAATGCGACTTAGATCTTGAAATATTACATCTTATTACGCTTCTGGCCCAATGTGTGGATTTCTGGCCATGAAGCACAACATTTATTTGTAAATATTATAGTCTGTCTGCCTTTTACTGTTACTTACTGTTTTTAACTGTTTATTATTTATTATTTTATACTGTATTAAGTGCCACTGATTCTTAAAGGTCACTTTGTGTATGTGTGCGTGTGTATGTATGTGTGTGCGTAAATGAGTGAGCCCGGGACACAAAAGTAACCATGATATTTATTTAATGTTTCAAAGGGATAAAACTGTGACAAATTCAATAGACATAGATATATAATCAAGCCTAGCCAAGCATATACAGTATGAAGCTTTTTCTGTGACATAGCTGTGGATGCATTTATACTGAATGAGAGAGAGTGAATGAAGAGGCCTCAGGCACCCTCAGGCACCGCCTCTGATGTGAAAGCACCGGGAGACGGCAGGGAGACGGCATTTGAAGTAGATAATATAAAGATGGAGGGTTAAAAATTAAGATGAAATGTCTCAAGAATCAATAAAAGTTCAAGGTTTCCGACACACACACACACACACACACAGGTTGTTTTCCCTCTTGAGTATAGGCAGTATCGACCCCCTGGATTCATGCCTGACTCACGATGTGTCTCTCCCTATACGTCTCCCACGGCCCCTCGATGCGTCATACTGACACCGCCAGCAAAGGGAAAGAGCCGCCGCTGCTTCAAAAGACACAACCTGAATCGTGTTCGGTCTGAGGTGCCAGCGGGTGCAGATGCTCGATTGAGTTTACACTCACTGAGAGCAGTGGTTCTGAAACTGTTTTTTACCAATGTAAAAAAAACCTTTACGCTCGAAAATGCAATTTGCTTCACTTTGTTTGATCTCACCGGATGTCGGAAGGTTTTACCATTTGTACACCGAAAGGGGCAAACCCATAGTGGGGCTTGAGCATGTGAATCCGCAAGAAGTTAAGTGCAAGTTGGGAGTCTGTATTCCCGATTTTATTGAATAATATCATTGTTCTTACATCAAGTGTAAGTAAGTGTAATGTGTAATGTAAGTGTAATGATGTCAATACATCATTTATGCAGTTGGTGACCCGGAAAAACAACACACTTTTCAGCACTTCTCGGTCAACATGGAGGTATTTATTGTTTCCATTCACCACATTTACCAGCAACACTGGTACATGGACATCCACATCAAATGTGATCTTTCCCTTTAAAGTGAAATGTGCACGAGCAGCTTAAAGAAACTGCAGCCTCTCTCAAGGCAGTGAGTAAGCTGTAGAGGTATTACTGGATACTTAACACTTGACACACTGTTGGCAAAAGGAAAGAAGGACACACTCTGGGAAACATTTAGTTAATTGATTCTTAAACATTTGCATCTACACCGCATCAAACCCAGATAACAAATAGACACTGGTCCGGATCCTGGCCACACCTATGACACGATCTGGCCCGGATCCGCCAAACGGACTCGGTCCGTAGTCCAAACACACATAGGCCCACAAGTGGTCCGGATCTGTATAACGGATCTGCAGCGAATATGGCCCAGCTCCGTTTCAGTATGGTTCTCCCTCAGCGTTCCAGATCCGGTACGGACCCGCGTTTCAGATGCGATACGACTCAGCTAGACTACTGTCAACTTCAATTTTGCCTTATCTTCAGCATTTAAACACATTAAACCTTGCTAATATTGGCTATATTTAAGTCATCATACAAGATACAAGATACAAGTTACAAGATACAAGATTTTGTATTGGCCATTTTAATTGCAACAGGTACATTGGAATGCTTTCTCCCCATTCCCTCCCGCAGTATACATCGCCAAAACAATACCATAAAACTAAAAATAATATTTACAGTAAAAAAATGTAAAAAAAAGAGCAGCAAAGTGACTGATAAATGGTATGTATATGTGTTGAATGTACATGTTTTAAAAGTGCCAGTATTGCAGAAGCATCATGAATACAGTCCAGTACAGTGCAGTAACTGTAATGAGTCCAGAAAGTCCAGCAAAGTATGTAAGTGTAATGTTAATGACAATGTTATGAAAGTGAAAGTGGCAGCTCTCTTAACAGTTCCGTAGGAACATTGGCTGTGGATAAACACTATCCTTAAACCTGGTAGTCCTTGTACTGATGCTGCGCAACCAGCAACCAGACGGTAGGGGGAGAAGAGATGGTGCCCTAGTTTCAGTCTTTTTGATGGACATGGCCTTCTTCTGACATCTGGTCCTACAGATCTCCTCAATGCATGGAAGTGTTGCCATTTCACTTCCAAGTCGAGATCAATGTTAGCTGTGTACATTAACAGAACTGTATTAAAACATGAACTGCCTGAAAGTTTAGCTGTTTACCCCCTTCCAATTGATCCTACGGGCCACGGAGCAGGAAATCATTCTGGCCAGAACGTTCCACGTAACCCTTTGTGTCCACCCCCCCAACAGAGGAGAGCAAAGTCACCTAGGTGGAGAATGGAAACTGAAATGAATAGACATGTCAACATTACTGCAACAACCCTAAAGACAAACAAGGCTACAATTTAGTATTGAGCATATGAAAACATGTCCCAGGAAAATACTTTCAAGATTTGGCTTCATCCTTTCATTCACAGGGTTGCGGAGCCACTCTTCGAAATGCTCCAATTGCTCCTCACTGTCGAGGGGGAATTGGAAGTCTTCAGGCATCTCGTCATTTGGGGCGTGCAGGCCTGACCCAACTTTTGCCATGAGTATATTCATAGTTCCTGCTAATTGGTTGACCTGCTGCTTAATATTTTCTCGCAGCAACAGGCCATGCAGCTCCGCAGCTGAATTAATGTGGAAAGAAAAATATATTTGATGGGTCAAGTCCATATACTACTAATATATACTTAGTCAGTTAATAGAATTTTGTTATCACTTCTAAATTTAAAACTTAGCCTAACCATTCAACATATACTAGTATCTTTGAAATGTGTGCTGTATAGGGTTTGGAATCGCAGAGTAACTCAAGATACAATACTATCACGATACGTGGCCCACAATAATGATGGTATCATGATACAGTGATTCTGCAATACTTTATTTAGGCTGAAAATATCACATTGAAGGAACAGGAAAACCCTATATGGGCTCATTTCAATTTGTCTTACCTGTGCAGGGAATCGGGCCACTGTCACCCCCAACCCTAAATGTGGGCCTGAATAGATGTTGGTCAATTCATTAATTGGGTGAAATGACCCCTGCCTCCTTGGTCTCGACCGTCACTGACTATTTGGCAAATAATATGGTCATAAGCTGATTATAAATAAAAAGACAAGAACTTGGTAGCACAAACATAAACTGAATGACTGGAATAAGAGAGGTTAAATATACAGTATATATGTTTTTGTATTCCACAGGTTGCACCCATCATTTGTCCAGCATTGAATTTAGTATTCAACGCATCAACATTTTTTTGTCAGTAAACATATTTCCAATATGGTATTACAGGAAAATTTGACCAAACTTTGGTATTCAAGAAATTATGTCTTTAGAAATCTTGAGTTAATACCAATGTATAGTCAACATTTCCTGTGAATAACCGCACTGGGAATATGAAAATATGTTTAATGAAAAAAATTAAACACACTACATGATGCCATTGATTTTGGTAGTGTGTGGGCCTTTATTTCAGAATTATGTGTAAGAATAGTTCCATGCACACTTCAGGATAAGTATTTTCACGAAAAACTCACCATTAAATGTGGCCAATTCAGGGTAATTGAAACCTGGGCTCATGAAAGGTGGATGTATTTCAGGTGGAGGTGCTGTGAAAGAGCCATTTCCTAATAGATGATGGACATCAAGGGAAAGCGAGAAAAAGAGAGGCAGAGTTGGCAATAGACGGGAACAGGACTGGCAGTGGCACAGCAGCGGTAACCAACATATAAGTGTATACCTTTACATTAAGATCAATACATCAACAGCAATAACATACAGTTGAATGGCCATCTCTCAAACTCTTTCAACAAAAACATAGCATCATGAAGGGGGATTTATTGCAGGACTGTAAACATTAGCTATGTGTACCATTAGCTTTCCCTAATAAACTGGCATATGAGTGTGTGCGGGTGCATATATATACATATATACATATATATATATATATATATATATACATATATACATATATATACATATATATATATACATATATACATACACATATATATATACATATATATATACACATATACATACATACATACATACATACATACATACATACATACATACATACATACATACATACATACATACATACATACATACATACATACAGTACATATATACAGTACATATATATAACGATATATGTATATGTAATAAAGAACCTATTACATTAGGCTGAAACTTCTTACCAGTTAATGACCACAGACCCCAGTCATCGTGGTCCAGCTGATGTCGTTGAGGTGGTGTGTTTGGTCATGAGAATTGGCAGCTAATGGAATGTATGAAAACATATCAACATACAGAAACAAAACTAATAAAAATGGAGTATACTATACTATACTCCACTAATGGTGGCCAATTAGTGGAGTCATGAAATGTAGACTTACAGATGCAGGGTTGTTGTGGTGGTGGTATTTGGTGCTCCTGAGAATCAACAGCAAATAGAACGTATGAAAACATGTTAACATATGGCAATGGAACAAATAAAAAAAACACTGTGGAGTGCCACCAATAGTGGAGTCATCAAATGTAGACTTACAGAAGCAGGGTGGTGGTATCAAAGGAAGAGGAGTCTCCACATTTGGGGTAATAACAGCCCTTGTTTTGTGGGCCACCGGCTCAGAGTCACTTTCTGACTCATAGGTTGGGTATCTAGTCAAAACACAGGTAATATTTGAGTGACAAAAAACAATAACCGCAGCCTTTGTCCATACCAAAGCTTGGATCCGACACAGACGGGGTAGGCACTCGTACGCCTACGTCGGCGGGGACACAGGACACCTTTACCCAGAATATTCCTGGCAAATGTGCAGTCCCTATGCAACAAAATGGATGAACTAAGACTTATGGTGGCGAGAAATTGCGACTTTTCTTCATCCACGGTTCTTTCTTTCTTTCGTTCCCGGAGACATGGCTGAGGGAAACGATACCTGATTCCGCTCTCCAGCTCGAAGGGTTTGATCTTTTTCGAGCGGACCGCGTCGCTTCGCTGAGCGGAAAAAGCAGGGGTGGAGGGGTCTGCTGCTTTGTGAATGAATCTTGGTGTAAGGACGCGACAGTGGCTGTCCTCCGTGATTCCTGACGAAGCAGTGTAACCACCAACAGGGATTCTCTACACAAAGGTGGGGGCGTATGCTGCTTGGTGTACAACAGCTGGTGTACGGATACTCAGGTGCTTTCTCAACACTGCTCATCCAATCTGGAATTACCGACTATCAAGTGTCGCCCTTTTGACTTGCCGAGGGAAATCACCGCTATTCTCATGTTGGCGGTTTACATCCAACCACGGGCTGATGCGAACATCGCATTGGACGAACTTTACATTGAAGTGAGCAATCTTCAGAATCACTATCCCGAGGCAGTCCCCATTGTAGCGGGGGACTTTAACCACTGAAAAAAAAAAAGGTATTACCAAAATACTATCAACACATCTCATGTCTAACCAGACAGAACAAGACTCTTGATCACTGTTATACCACCATCAAGCACGCTTATCGTGCTGTTGCGCGGCTGGCTTTCGGAAAATCAGACCACACCTCTGTGCTTCTACTTCCCGCTTACAAGCAGAAGTTGAAGACCACGCCCACAGTTGTAAAGAAAGTGCGTCGCTACACCTGCAGGGGGGGCTAGAAATCACTGACTGGAGTGTATTCAAGACCACTGACCTTGATGTGTATGCAGATCATGTCACAGCATACATTTACAGGCTAGTGGAAGAATGCATCCCGACCAGGTCTGTTCGCTTATTTCCGAACCGCAAACCATGGATGAATGCTGACATACGGAACAAACTTAAGGAACGGAGTACCGCTTTCACAACAGGCGACTCCGATCTCTACAAGAAGGCAAGTAAGAACTCAGAAAAGCCATCAAGAAGGGTAAATTGGATTACAAAAACAAATTTGAAATACAGTTTGGGGGCTCTGACACCAAACGTATGTGGCAAGGTCTGAGGGTCCTCTCCAACTACAAGGGGAGCTCAGGGGCAGTCATCAACAATGACCCTAACCTGCCAGACCAGCTCAACACGTTTTTTGCTCATTTTGAAAGGGACCATGAACTAACTTGAACATCAGCCCAGAGGGCTACGTTCTATAACTTGCAGAACCTTCAGGAGGGTGATGGCAGGGAAGGCAGCCGGCCCAGACGGAGTTCCATCCCGCGTCTTCAAGATCTGTGCTGACCAGCTGGCTCCTGTCTTCACCGACATCTACAATGCATCAATACAACAGTCTGTCGTCCGAGCGTGCTTCAAAGCGACAACCATTGTGCCGTTACCCAAAAAGACCAAGGTAACATGCCTCAATGATTATCGTCCAGTGGCTATCGCAACCATAGCCATGAAGTGCCTGGATAAACTTGTAATGTCACATAAACTTGTCACCACAGTCATCGGCATGATAAGCGAGGGCGATGAGACGGAGTACAGAGAAGGGTCCAGCTGACGCGATGATGTGAGGACAACAGCCTTGCACTGAATGTCAGCAAGACCAAGGAGCTCATTGTGGACTTCAGGAGCCACCGGGGCACCCACTCCACCATCAGCCTGGACGGGACACCGGTGGAAGTCGTCAGCTGCTTCCGTTTCCTTGGACTACAGATTTCCGATGACCTGGCGTGGACACGCAACACAGAGGTCATGCTGAAGAAGGCACACCAGCGCCTCTATGCTCTGCGGTGCCTCAGAAAAAGCGGTATTGGCCAGAGGTGGCTAGTGAACTTCTACCGTTGCACCGTAGAGAGCGTCCTGAAGGGTGGCGTCACTGTGTGGTACGGCAACACCACTTTACGGGACAAGAAAGCCATCCAGAGGGTCGTGAGGATGACAGAGAAGATCATCGGGTGTGCACTTCCATGCATTGAGGAGATCTTTAGGACCCAGACGTTGGAAGAAGGCCATGTCCATCATTAAGGACTGCAACCACCCTGGGCACCATCTCTTCTCCACCCTACCATCTGGTCGCCGGTTGTGCAGCATCCGTACAAGGACTACCAGGTTTAAGGATAGTTTTTATCCACAGGCCGTGCGCATACTGACCTGCTAGGAGTGCTGCCACTTTCACTTTCATAACATGTCATTACCATTACTTACCTACTTTGCTGGACTTTCTGGACTCATCACAGTTACTGCACTGTACTGCACTGTATCCATTATGCTGCTGCACTACTGGCACTTTAAATGCTATTGGAAGATTTTTGTAAAAAACTAATTTAAAAAAACTACCGACTACCGGCCCTCTGTAGCCATGAAGTCATTTGAGCGCCTGGTACTAGCCCACCTCAAAGCCATCGCTGACCCACTACTGGACCCCCTACAGTTTGTCTACAGAGCCAACAGGTCTGTAGATGATGCGGTGACCATGGCCCTCCACTTCACCCTGCAGCATTTGGACGTGGCAGGCACCTATGCCAGGATCCTGTTCGTGGACTTCAGCTCTGCGTTCAACATCATCCTCCCGCTCACACTGGATGTGCTCTCCCAGCTGGGAGTGCATGACTTGACCACTGACTTCATTACGAACAGGAAACAGCATGTGAAGCTGGGTAAAACCATCTCTGGCTCCAGGTCCACCAGCACAGGCTCCCCACAAGGCTGCATTCTTTCTCCCATACTCTTCTCCCTGGACACAAACAGCTGCACCTCCAGCCATGAGTCTGTCAAGCTCCTGAAGTTTGCGGATGACACCACCCTCATCGGACTCATCTCTTGGGGTGACGAGTCTGCCTATAGGAGGGAGATGGACAGACTGCTGACCTGGTGCGGCGGTAACAACCTGGAGCTAAACGCTCTGAAAACAGTGGAGATGGTCTTAGACTTCAGAAAGAGCCCAGCCCCCTACACAACTCTCCAGTTCATCCTCACCTTCTCCATCACCACCTGGTAATGACAAGTCCAACCTGCGGCGTGTCATACGCTCTGCGGAGAGAGTGATCGGCTGCAACCTGCCTTCCCTCCAGACCCAAACATTTTTTTTTTATAAATTAAAACTTGTAACTTGATCAAAAAAATGTGGTGTCCCTAGTCCTTTGTATGGCACAAAGGAAGGATCACCATATTGTCCTTGTAGGGTAAAGCCACACATTTTTCATTACATTTTTATACTTAGTCATCGTCCAACCGTTAAGTTAATATTAACTCTTCTAGGCTGTAACTTCCTCGGCTATCCACTGGCTAACGTTAGCCGATAGCTAAACTATGATCAACTACAACAGAGTTTTGACAAAATAGTTGAGCATTTTGAGTCACTTGCTTATCAATCGCCGCATTCATATAAAGCAAACAACAAATACAAAATTAGAACCTAAATGTATGCTACTTACTTGAGTTGATCATTCCAGAGTGAATTTGCCGCCCGTGAACGTTGGCTGTGACAGCTCAGAGTGTAGGCTACTTGGATTATGGATAGTCGCACGCAAGTCGCACGCAAGAGAGATAGAGGGACCGCTGGCAAGTTGCTGCCGCGCCTCCTCCGTTGTTTGTGCTATTTTGTGTTATTTTCATCTTGTTCTGTTGAATGTTGTCTTATACAACTGGACTCTAAACCTGTCTGTTACAAACCCTTTTGTCCCACTGTGACGATGACTTTAGCCGTTTAACAGTCTGTACATGCGCTAGTGCTACTGTGCTGTCACTCGGGAGCTTGAAGCTAGCCTCGCCGAATACGACTCACCTGTACTGGACTACTTGGGCTCCTCTATGCTGTGCTCTCTTGCCCGCTGCCATTCTGCCAGCTCTCCTGGGTGAAAACCTCTGCCTATGTATTGCTGCCAACATGGAGGCCGCCCTGCACAGTTTAGCCACTACCGGCTAACCTGTCATTCGTCCCCAGTGCCGTATGTCTGCACCTACAACCAACACGACTACTCCTCCGCCTCAACAGCACAGGTTTTGTAGCGACGTCGTCCAGCGGGAACAGCGCGGCGTCGTCAGACGGGGACAGCGCGACGTCGTCAGGCGGGAACAGCGCGACGTCGTCAGGCGGGGACAGTGCGACGTTGTCATATATATCATGGATATTTTTATTACATGTCATACCAATGAACAACATGCAAAGTTTCAGCTCAAAAAATAATATTTAGGGGTCGCTCCACTTTGACACTTTTTATAACTAGCTTTTGCATAGATATTTTATTATTAATACAATGTTACGCTGTGGTTATGGCTTATGACTTATGGCTAACTCACTGGAAGGGTTTTTCCCTCAATTAGATGGTAGGCTTGCACAAGCTTCATTATATCCAGTCCACCAGGTAATCTTGCTGTCGTTAATTCAGACTGGGTCTTTCCCAGGAGCAGATCTCAAGCTAGACAATGCCATCACGACTCACAATCTAAAACAACAACGTGGAAATTAAAACATTAGATTTAGTCTGTGGAGTAGTGTTGCACGCTGCAAAATGGGCACTGAACTCCCTACGATTTCACGTCGCGGTCTGTCGATCTAGCTGAGCTGTGATTGGCTGCTGATTTAGCGACCCGAGAGCGAGTGATTGGGATGGATGCTGACACGCGTGCTACGTGTGCTACGCGTGGGCGTTCGGTCGGGGCCTATATTCTGTGAGTCGGCCCCCAGCGTCGGGATGGAGAATATTGCGTGTTTTGAAAAAAAGACAATCTGTGAATCTAAGTGATGCACAATGGCACAAGCACTGCAATATGGAGCGACCCCTAAATGATCATCGATCATCTTC
>CM050999.1:15327297-15349797 GCA_027704905.1 Muraenolepis orangiensis
TACACCCAGTTGCGGTGGGATTATCATAATCAGCAATTGCCCGACTCCAGGTGGCATGGGTCGCGCACTAAATCACCGTGCCTTTGGCGCAGCCCCTGTCACCCACCAAAAGCCGTGACAGAAAGTATGATAGTGGCAATGTTATGACAAGTGGTATTAAAGTGGCAGCACAATTTCTAACTGAGAAATGTGTTTAAAAAGTTGTTTCAGAAGCACACATAAAAGTGGTCCCCTCACACAAAGAAGTTCACTTTTAATTCAATTAGCCCGTAGTATTGCTTGCCAGCCATCCCGTTCAGTGAAGGCCATGGTGTGAAACTCAGTATGGGCTCTGTCCTTGCTGTCTCCATGGCCTTGTGGCTGCTTGCTCTCTCTTTGTTCCCCTACCGCTGTGTAGAGAATCCCTCCTTCAGTGTTCCCGGGCGAAAAACATGTTTGGTCTTGCTCTTCCCACCAAGTACAAATTGCTTCTTTTGCCACTGGAGTTTCTCATTGTAGCATTCAACGACCACGCCACAGTGGATTTCCTGCCATTGGTCGTCCAACTCACAACCCGTACTCCTCTTCCTCTGTTGGCCTGTTGACAACATGTAGTAGAAAGGGCAGATAGAAAGGCAGACTGGCCTCCCAATGAGTTCCTAGTTCTATAGAGAGTCCTATACTGTAAGGGATGAAAATCATCCGGCTAGGCTGCACATAGAAGCGAGCTCAGCTTGTTTTTAGTACTTAATGCAACAATTGTAATCCGGATCTAATAGACTGAGTGCTGCTGCAATAGGAGACTCACACAACGACTTTTTTATTAGAGTAGAGTGCTGCATTAATAGAAATGCAGTTTTTCTTCTGAATGTTTAATTATGAGAGGCCAGTTTTTTCCCTGCTAAATCTGGTCTCTTTTAGTCTCACTCTCTTTAACACTCACTCTCTCACTCTTATTGTAACTCTCTTTTCTGATCTCTGATCTCTTTGGGTCCCCCAGTGCGAAGTTTCAATTTGGTCTGCCATGCTGATATGGAATCCTGGTTGCCCTGATACTTGACTAAACAAGGTTAGTGGTGGTACCATCTTTGGATACCGATTGTAGACTACTAAAGTGCAGAGACAATTACCTACTTATGTAATTTAAACCTCAAACTACTGGTCTAAGAGTCAACAGCTTTATCGAAAACAGGAGCACAACCAGTATTGCTAATTCTATAGTTTTGGACTCTGATTATTTTGACCTCTGGTGACAAGGTGTTCTGTTACCGCCACCTGTGTTGAACGCACTCTTGGACGTCGCGTTTGGGATACAACCGTCCTGCTACATGACTGTAAGATGCACATGTACGAATCTGGCAAAAAGTGGAATTGTGCGCAGTGCGAAATCGTGCGAGATTGCTTATCAAAATATGACGACCTTGCTCATATCCGACATTTCCCCAATATTGTAACATTTACGAAGAATAAAGTATCTCTAGGATAGTGACACCCATGGAGCAAAATTTATGAAACTCAACGATAGTGCATAAATATTTCAGCCATTGACAGGACAAACCCAACTAGAGCAAACCAGAACAGTTTCCAGCCGACTACACAGCCATAAGGCTCTGGGTTTTGGAACTCCAAGTGTCCATAGTCTGGCTGTAAGGCAGACATAGCGAAGGCCTTAACCCATTACGTGCTGCTTAATGACAATACCTCACCATTCTCCTGTAGTGTTTGCTACATTGAGAAATAGAGTACACAGCAAGAGCATATTTCCTTAGAGGGAGAGTATCAGGACCGTGAGCTGGAGCTTGCCAGCCCCAGTAACATCTCTCTTTATAATGGCTCTTTTTTGCCCCGACCTCACTCTTTCATCGAGGATTAACCTCTTTTTTGGACTCAGAAATTTCCATAATTTTTAGCCTCTTAAGCCACATCTCTGGTGGCTTCGAAGGCCACAGCGTGAGACCAGATCCCATCCGGCATTTTTCTGTATACCGTGCAATAATACTTTTTTGGATGTTTTCGCCCCGAACAAAATGGTTAAAGAACTGAACAGCTTGTATTTCTTTGCCGCCGCCATGTTCCCACTGAATTATGACACCGTGTTTCCCCGCTAAATGCCTTCACTCCACACCCCCACCCCCTCCTCTGACCTCTGTCACTGTATTTTGAACATACAAAATTGGCGTTAATTATCAGTAATGGCTGGCTTGTACATGGGGAGGCACACCGGGTCCGTGTCCCAAAGCGGCGGGCATCTGCCTCAACCTCGCCGTGTTTTCCTGAGGGTCAGAAGTGAGGCCGGGACGGGGTGTCTCCCTCTCCTCCTCCTCACCTGGCACCTCGGGCACCCTGGGCACCCGGGGCGATGCTGCAGGGAGGGTGGGGCTGAGAGGATGAAAGGGGGGGGGGGGGGGCAGAATATTGTGATGTAGGCACCCAGGCTCCATTCTGAGAGCCGAGGATGCCCCTCCTTACTTGTCACTTTTGCGGTTTATAGGGGAAATCTCTCACAAGCAAGTCATGTAACAGTTCTGCATCAGTGGCTCCAACCCAGGGGGGGGGGGGGGTTTCAGAAATGTCACCCCAAAATATGAGACTCTTAGAAATGGCAAACACAAGGGTGATTTATTTTGAGCCTATTTTTTGAAGAAATTCTGTAACGTGAATTTCCGTCTTTGGTGTGCAGCTTCTGCCGCTGCATTATCCTCTCACTCGTCTGTAGTTGTGTTACCCCTCACCACGTTGTCCTCGTTCGACACACCTTCGTTTTCCCTCGGAAGAAAAAGGTTGGACCCGTTGCACTGCTACTCTCTCGACATGGCCGTCCTGCTGGGGCCACCTGACACGGAAGCTGACCTGCTATCTCCAGTGTTTCCACTGAGTCGCTCTGTTTCTTTTGTGTGTGTGTGTGTGTGTGTGTGTGTGTGTGTGTGTGTGTGTTGTGTGTGTGTGTGTGTGTGTGTGTGGTGTGTGTGTGTCAGCAAATTTCAAATTTCTGTATTCTGGAGCTCTGGGTTGGCGGCGACTCTTACAGAGTCTGTAGAGATCTGTAGAGACAGAGTTGAGTGCTCTCTCTTCAAGAGCTACTTAACTACCAAGTTAGTTAGGAAGTAGCCGAGGGAAGCACAGATACCAAATAATCGTGAGGCTACCCTTCATGTCCTAGGGATGGCAAGCGAGTGAGTAACCCTGGTGGACCAGAATTAATCTTCTCCAATTCGTCATCTTCTCCCGTCCCATTCTCATTTGACGGGGGAATGGATTTTTAATTGTGTGCCAAAACATGGTTTAATTAAAGCTGTCAGGTGTCATCCTGTCATCGTGACAGGTTTCTTTACAAGCTATTGTCCAATTCAGAGCTTCCTGCCCCGACCGGCCCTATGTCAGCCACTCCATCCCCCCCATTTTGTTTTCTGCAAGGGGACCCACCACACGACACACACACACACACACAACACCCACACACGACACACACCACACACACACACACACACACAGCACCACACTGCGCTCCTGCATCATGCCTGGCATTGTTGCCTTGCGTTTGTGTGTGCGCACACGGGCCTCCGTGTTGCCTAATGAGAGGACAGAAAGATCCTTTCCTCCCTCACACTTCCATAAGTGCAGAGCAGGAAAACAAACCATCCGGCTTTCCTCTATGCACGCTATAGTCGCACGACCAGGTGAGGCAAGCGCGTCCAGTAGTCCTTCACTGTGATCCATCCACCCAATTGCACCCCCTTCTTTTCTCCCTGCAGTGTTCTGGCATAGAGCTTGTGCTGTCCTTCTTGGTGCTCCTTTAATTTGTTGGGGAGGCTAGTAGCTTAGATATTCATAGCAGCGCTAATTCATCACATGAGGAGGTTGGCATGGCTGTGAGTTTGATTGTTGGAGGCCGTATTGTTGGAATATACAGTGATTGTTTTGAAGACAGATTCAATTGCTTGCGATTGAGAAGTCCACCCCTCCCATATTTTCCTACACGCCATGTTCAAAACGCCTCAACACGAGCAGAGTCACTGAATGAGTTAAAATGCCCCATTGAATGTACAATCCGTTTTCGATTTTAATCAGTTCCATATTAATGCAGTCCTGCGTGTCCCAACAGATCACTGACTGCCTTTTGCCTCATGCAGGACAGGTTATTTTTGTCCTTTTTTTTTTTTTTTTTTTCGGTCGTGCAGCGCGATACGACCTGCTAAGAGGAATCCTGTATGGGTTTGTTTTTTTGGCTATAAACACGACACCGGTTCGTGTGTGAAGATGCTGGGAGGTAGGAAAGGACCCAGACAAGCATAATTTCAAGCCATTTTTAAAGGTCGTTCCTGTACTTAAACCTTGTGTTCTCGACTCTCTGGAACTCGCTGTAGTCATGGTTTCGGTTTTTTTTATTACAAGATGATTTGGAACGATGCAACATTGTGGATGTGAAATTTAACATGCAAAATTCTATTGTGGTGTGGTCCTCACTCCAGCATGGCTCAGTACAAATGATCCTAACTTTGCACTTCCAATGTTTTATTGTCCACTTAGTGTGCCTTTTGAAGAAATAACGCGCTGCATACAAACTTAAGTATTGGCAACGCCTTTTTACAGTATAGCTGGCACATCAGCAAGAGGATGCAAATCACATGCCAGTTGGAGAAAACACCACCCCCGCTTTTATCAGAATCGCCTGAGAAAGATGCATGCAGGTCTCAAATGCGACTTAGAGTCTTTGAAATATTACATCTTATTACGCCTCTGGCCCAATGTGTGGATTTTCTGGCCATGAAGTCACAACATTTATTTGTAACTCTTATAGTCTGTCTGCCTTTTACTGTTTACTTACTGTTTTTAACTGTTTATATTATATATTATTTTATACTGTATTAAGGGCCACTGATTCCTAAAGGTCACTTTGTGTACTGTGTGCGTGTGTATGTATGTGTGTGCCGTAAATGAAGTGATGCCCGGGACACAAAAGTACCCATGATAATTTATTGTAATGTTTCAAAGGAGATAAACTGTGACAAATTCAAATAGACATAGACTATATCATCAAGCCTAGCCAAGCATATACAGTATGAAGCTTGTTTCATGTGGCATAGCTGTGGGATGCATTTATACTGAATGAGAAGCGAGAGTGAATGAAGAGGCCTCAGGCACCCTCAGGCCCCCGCCCTGATGTGAAAGCACCGCGGAGACGGACCGGGAGACGGCATTTGGAAGTAGATATATAAAAGAAGGGAGGGTTCAAAATTAAGATGAAATGTCTCAAGAATCATAAAAGTTTCAAGGTTTCGTCGACACTACCACACACACACCAGGTTGTTTTTTCCCTCTTGAGTATAGGCAGTGATCTGACCCCCTGGATTCATGCCTGACTCACCGATGTTGGTCTCTCCCTATACGTCCTCCCACGGCCCCTCGATGCGTCATACTGACACCGCCAGCAAAGGGAAGAGCCGCCGCTGCTTCAAAAGACACAACCTGAATCGTGTTCGGTCTGAGGTGCCAGCGGGTGCAGATGCTCGATTGAGTTACACTCACTGAGAGCAGTGGTTCTGAAACTGTTTTTTACCAATGTAAAAAAAACTCTTTCTCTCGAAAATGCAATTTGCTTCACTTTGTTTTGGATCTCACCGGATGTCGGAAGGTTTACCATTTGTACACCGAAAGGGGCAACCCATGGGGCTTGAGCATGTGAATCCGCAAGAAGTAAGTGCAAGTTGGGAGTCTGTATTCCCGATTTTATTGAATAATATCATTGTTCTTACATCAAGTGTAAGTAAGTTTATGTGTAATGTAAGTGTAATGATGTCAATACATCATTTATGCAGTTGGTGACCGGAAAACAACACACTTTTCAGCACTTCTCGGTCAACATGGAGTATTTATTGTTTCCATTCACCACATTTACCAGCAAACACTGTACATGGACATCCACATCAAATGTGATCTTTCCTTTAAAGTGAAATGTGCCACGAGCAGCTTAAAAAGAAACTGCAGCCTCTCTCAAGGCAGTGAGTAAGCTGTAGAGGTATTACTGGATACTTAACACTTGAACACACTGTTGGCAAAAGGAAAGAAGGACACACTCTGGGAAAACATTTAGTTAATTGATTCTTAAACATTTGCATCTACACCGCATCAAACCAGATAACAAATAGACACTGGTCCGGATCCTGGCCACACCTATGACACGATCTGGCCCGGATCCGCCAAACGGACCTCTGTCCGTAGTCCAAACACACATAGGCCCACAAGTGGTCCGGATCTGTAAACGGATCTGCAGCGAATATGCCCAGCTCCGTTTCAGTATGGTTCTCCCTCCGCGTTCCAGATCCGGTACGGACCCGCGTTTCAGATGCGATACGACTCAGCTAGACTACTGTCAACTTCAATTTTGCCTTATCTTCAGCATTTAAACACATTAAAACCTTGCTATATTGGCTATATTTAAGTCATCATACAAGATACAGATACAAGTTACAAGATACAGATTTTGTATTGGCCATTTTATTGCAACAGGTACATTGGAATGCTTTCTCCCATTCCCTCCGCAGTATACATCGCCAAAACAATACATAAAACAAAAAATAATATTTACAGTAAAAAATGTAAAAAAAAGAGCAGCAAAGTGACTGATAAATGGTATGTATATGTTTGAATGTACATGTTTTAAAAGTGCCAGTATTGCAGAACCATCATGAATACAGTCCAGTACGTGCAGTAACTGTAATGAGTCCAGAAAGTCCGCAAGTATGTAAGTGTAATGTTAATGACAATGTTATGAAGTGAAAGTGGCAGCTCTCTTAACAGTTCCGTAGGAACATTGGCTGTGGATAAACACTATCCTTAAACCTGGTAGTCCTTGTACTGATGCTGCGCAACCAGCAACCAGACGGTAGGGGAGAAGAGATGGTGCCCTAGTTTCAGTCTTTTTTGATGGACATGGCCTTCTTCTGACATCTGGTCCTACAGATCTCCTCAATGCATGGAAGTGTTGCCATTTCACTTCCAAGTCGAGATCAATGTTAGCTGTGTACATTAACAGAACTGTATTAAAACATGAACTGCCTGAAAGTTAGCTGTTTTACCCCCTTCCAATTGATCCTACGGGCCACGAGCAGAAATCATTCTGGCCAGAACGTTCCACGTACCCTTTGTGTCCACCCCCCCACAGAGGAGAGCAAAGTCACCTAGTGGAGAATGGAAACTGAATGATAGACATGTCAACATTACTGCAACAACCCTAAAGACAAACAGGCTACAATTTAGTATTGAGCATATGAAAACAGTCCCAGGAAAATACTTCAAGATTTGGCTTCATCCTTTCATTCACAGGTTGCGGAGCCACTCTTCGAAATGCTCCAATTGCTCCTCACTGTCGAGGGGGAATTGGAAGTCTTCAGGCATCTCGTCATTTGGGGCGTGCAGGCCTGACCCAACTTTTGCCATGAGTATATTCATAGTTCCTGCTAATTGGTTGACCTGCTGCTTAATATTTTCTCGCAGCAACAGGCCATGCAGCTCCGCAGCTGAATTAATGTGGAAAGAAAAATATATTTGATGGTCAAGTCCATATACTACTAATATAACTTAGTCAGTTAATATAATTTTGTTATCACTTCTAAATTTAAACTTAGCCTAACCATTCAACATATACTAGTATCTTTGAAATGTGTGCTGTATAGGGTTTGGAATCGCAGAGTAACTCAAGATACAATACTATCACGATACGTGGCCCACAATAATGATGGTATCATGATACAGTGATTCTGCAATACTTTATTTAGGCTGAAAATATCACATTGAAGGAACAGGAAAAACCCTATATGGGCTCATTTCAATTTGTCTTACCTGTGCAGGAATCGGGCCACTGTCACCCCCAACCCTAAATGTGGGCCTGAATAAGATGTTTGGTCAATTCATTAATTGGGTGAAATGACCCCTGCCTCCTTGGTCTCGACCGTCACTGAACTATTTGGCAAATATTGGTCATAAGCTGATTATAAATAAAAAGACAGAACTTGGTAGCACAAACATAAACTGAATGACTGGAATAAGAGAGGTTAAATATACAGTATATATGTTTTTGTATTCCACAGTTGCACCCATCATTTGTCCAGCATTGAATTTAGTATTCAACGCATCAACATTTTTTTGTCAGTAAACATAATTTCCAATATGTAACAGGAAAATTTGACCAAACTTTTGGTATGTCAAGAAATTATGTCTTTAGAAATCTTGAGTTAATACCAATGTATAGTTAACATTCCTGTGAATAATCGCACTGGGAATATGAAAATATGTTTAATGAAAAAAATTAAACACACTATATGATGCCATTGATTTTGGTAGTGTGTGGGCCTTTATTTCAGAATTATGTGTAAGAATAGTTCCATGCACACTTATTTCCATGCACAGTATTTTCACGAAAAACTCACCATTAAATGTGGCCAATTCAGGTAATTGAAACCTGGGCTCATGAAAGGTGGATGTATTTCAGGTGGAGGTGCTGTGAAAGAGCCATTTCCTAATAGATGATGGACATCAAGGGAAATCGAGAAAAAGAGAGGCAGAGTTGGCAATAGACGGGAACAGGACTGCAGTGGGCACAGCAGCTAACCAACATATAAGTGTATACCCTTTACATTAAGATCAATACATCAACAGCAATAACATACAGTTGAATGGCCATCTCTCAAACTCTTTCAACAAAAACATAGCATCATGAAGGGGATTTATTGCAGGAGTGTAACATTAGCTAATGTGTAACATTAGCTTTCCCTAATAAACTGGCATATGAGTGTGTGCGGGTGCATATATATACATATATACATATATATATATATATACATATACATATATACATATATATACATATATATATATACATATATACATCACATAATATATACATATATATATACACATATACATACAATACATACATACATACATACATACATACATACATACATACATACATACATACATACATACATACATACATACATACATACAGTACATATACAGTACATATATATAACGATATATGTATATGTAATAAAGAACCTATTACATTAGGCTGAAACTTCTTACCATTAATGACCACAGACCCCAGTCATCGTGGTCCAGCTGATGTCGTTGAGGTGGTGTGTTTGGTCATGAGAATTGGCAGCTAATGGAATGTATGAAAACATATCAACATACAGAAACAAACTAATAAAAATGGAGTATACTATACTATACTCCACTAATGGTGGCCAATTAGTGGAGTCATGAAATGTAGACTTACAGATGCAGGGTTGTTGTGGTGTTGGTATTTGGTGCTCCTGAGAATCAACAGCAAATAGAACGTATGAAAACATGTTAACATATGGCAATGGAACAAATAAAAAAAAACACTGTGGAGTGCCACCAATAGTGGAGTCATCAAATGTAGACTTACAGAAGCAGGGTGGTGGTATCAAAGGAAGAGGAGTCTCCACATTTGGGGTAATAACAGCCCTTGTTTTGTGGGCCACCGCTCAGAGTCACTTTCTGACTCATAGGTTGGGTATCTAGTCAAAACACAGGTAATATTTGAGTGACAAAAAACAATAACCGCAGCCTTTGTCCATACCAAAGCTTGGATCCGACACAGACGGGTAGGCACTCGTACGCCTACGTCGGCGGGGACACAGGACACCTTTACCCAGAATATTCCTGGCAAATGTGCAGTCCCTATGCAACAAAATGGATGAACTAAGACTTATGGTGGCGAGAAATTGTGACTTTTCTTCATCCACGGTTCTTTCTTTCTTTCGTTCCCGGAGACATGGCTGAGGGAAACGATACCTGATTCCGCTCTCCAGCTCGAAGGGTTTGATCTTTTTCGAGCGGACCGCGTCGCTTCACTGAGCGGAAAAAGCAGGGGTGGAGGGGTCTGCTTCTTTGTGAATGAATCTTGGTGTAGGACGCGACAGTGGCTGTCCTCCGTGATTCCTGACGAAGCAGTGTAACCACCAACAGGGATTCTCTACACAAAGGTGGGGGCGTATGCTGCTTGGTGTACAACAGCTGGTGTACGGATACTCAGGTGCTTTCTCAACACTGCTCATCCAATCTGGAATTACCGACTATCAAGTGTCGCCCTTTTGACTTGCCGAGGGAAATCACCGCTATTCTCATGTTGGCGGTTTACATCCAACCACGGGCTGATGCGAACATCGCATTGGACGAACTTTACATTGAAGTGAGCAATCTTCAGAATCACTATCCCGAGGCAGTCCCCATTGTAGCGGGGGACTTTAACCACTGAAAAAAAAAAAAGGTATTACCAAAATACTATCAACACATCTCATGTCTAACCAGACAGAACAAGACTCTTGATCACTGTTATACCACCATCAAGCACGCTTATCGTGCTGTTGCGCGGCTGGCTTTCGGAAAATCAGACCACACCTCTGTGCTTCTACTTCCCGCTTACAAGCAGAAGTTGAAGACCACGCCCACAGTTGTAAAGAAAGTGCGTCGCTACACCTGCAGGGGGGGCTAGAAATCACTGACTGGAGTGTATTCAAGACCACTGACCATGATGTGTATGCAGATCATGTCACAGCATACATTTACAGGCTAGTGGAAGAATGCATCCCGACCAGGTCTGTTCGCTTATTTCCGAACCGCAAACCATGGATGAATGCTGACATACGGAACAAACTTAAGGAACGGAGTACCGCTTTCACAACAGGCGACTCCGATCTCTACAAGAAGGCAAGTAAGAACTCAAAAAGCCATCAAGAAGGGTAAATTGGATTACAAAAACAAATTTGAAATACAGTTTGGGGGCTCTGACACCAAACGTATGTGGCAAGGTCTGAGGGTCCTCTCCAACTACAAGGGGAGCTCAGGGGCAGTCATCAACAATGACCCTAACCTGCCAGACCAGCTCAACACGTTTTTTGCTCATTTTGAAAGGGACCATGAACTAACTTGAACATCAGCCCAGAGGGCTACGTTCTATAACTTGCAGAACCTTCAGGAGGGTGATGGCAGGGAAGGCAGCCGGCCCAGACGGAGTTCCATCCCGCGTCTTCAAGATCTGTGCTGACCAGCTGGCTCCTGTCTTCACCGACATCTACAATGCATCAATACAACAGTCTGTCGTCCGAGCGTGCTTCAAAGCGACAACCATTGTGCCGTTACCCAAAAAGACCAAGGTAACATGACTCAATGATTATCGTCCAGTGGCTATCGCAACCATAGCCATGAAGTGCCTGGATAAACTTGTAATGTCACATAAACTTGTCACCACAGTCATCGGCATGATAAGCGAGGGCGATGAGACGGAGTACAGAGAAGGGTCCAGCTGACGCGATGATGTGAGGACAACAGCCTTGCACTGAATGTCAGCAAGACCAAGGAGCTCATTGTGGACTTCAGGAGCCACCGGGGCACCCACTCCACCATCAGCCTGGATGGGACACCGGTGGAAGTCGTCAGCTGCTTCCGTTTCCTTGGACTACAGATTTCCGATGACCTGGCGTGGACACGCAACACAGAGGTCATGCTGAAGAAGGCACACCAGCGCCTCTATGCTCTGCGGTGCCTCAGAAAAAGCGGTATTGGCCAGAGGTGGCTAGTGAACTTCTACCGTTGCACCGTAGAGAGCGTCCTGAAGGGTGGCGTCACTGTGTGGTACGGCAACACCACTTTACGGGACAAGAAAGCCATCCAGAGGGTTGTGAGGATGACAGAGAAGATCATCGGGTGTGCACTTCCATGCATTGAGGAGATCTTTAGGACCCAGACGTTGGAAGAAGGCCATGTCCATCATTAAGGACTGCAACCACCCTGGGCACCATCTCTTCTCCACCCTACCATCTGGTCGCCGGTTGTGCAGCATCCGTACAAGGACTACCAGGTTTAAGGATAGTTTTTATCCACAGGCCGTGCGCATACTGACCTGCTAGGAGTGCTGCCACTTTCACTTTCATAACATGTCATTACCATTACTTACCTACTTTGCTGGACTTTCTGGACTCATCACAGTTACTGCACTGTACTGCACTGTATCCATTATGCTGCTGCACTACTGGCACTTTAAATGCTATTGGAAGATTTTTGTAAAAAACTAATTTAAAAAAACTACCGACTACCGGCCCTCTGTAGCCATGAAGTCATTTGAGCGCCTGGTGCTAGCCCACCTCAAAGCCATCGCTGACCCACTACTGGACCCCCTACAGTTTGTCTACAGAGCCAACAGGTCTGTAGATGATGCGGTGACCATGGCCCTCCACTTCACCCTGCAGCATTTGGACGTGGCAGGCACCTATGCCAGGATCCTGTTCGTGGACTTCAGCTCTGCGTTCAACATCATCCTCCCGCTCACACTGGATGTGCTCTCCCAGCTGGGAGTGCATGACTTGACCACTGACTTCATTACGAATAGGAAACAGCATGTGAAGCTGGGTAAAACCATCTCTGGCTCCAGGTCCACCAGCACAGGCTCCCCACAAGGCTGCATTCTTTCTCCCATACTCTTCTCCCTGGACACAAACAGCTGCACCTCCAGCCATGAGTCTGTCAAGCTCCTGAAGTTTGCGGATGACACCACCCTCATCGGACTCATCTCTTGGGGTGACGAGTCTGCCTATAGGAGGGAGATCGACAGACTGCTGACCTGGTGCGGCGGTAACAACCTGGAGCTAAACGCTCTGAAAACAGTGGAGATGGTCTTAGACTTCAGAAAGAGCCCAGCCCCCTACACAACTCTCCAGTTCATCCTCACCTTCTCCATCACCACCTGGTAATGACAAGTCCAACCTGCGGCGTGTCATACGCTCTGCGGAGAGAGTGATCGGCTGCAACCTGCCTTCCCTCCAGACCCAAACATTTTTTTTTAATAAATTAAAACTTGTAACTTGATCAAAAAAATGTGGTGTCCCTAGTCCTTTGTATGGCACAAAGTAAGGATCACCATATTGTCCTTGTAGGGTAAAGCCACACATTTTTCATTACATTTTTATACTTAGTCATCGTCCAACCGTTAAGTTAATATTAACTCTTCTAGGCTGTAACTTCCTCGGCTATCCACTGGCTAACGTTAGCCGATAGCTAAACTATGATCAACTACAACAGAGTTTTGACAAAATAGTTGAGCATTTTGAGTCACTTGCTTATCAATCGCCGCATTCATATAAAGCAAACAACAAATACAAAATTAGAACCTAAATGTATGCTACTTACTTGAGTTGATCATTCCAGAGTGAATTTGCCGCCCGTGAACGTTGGCTGTGACAGCTCAGAGTGTAGGCTACTTGGATTATGGATAGTCGCACGCAAGTCGCACGCAAGAGAGATAGAGGGACCGCTGGCAAGTTGCTGCCGCGCCTCCTCCGTTGTTTGTGCTATTTTGTGTTATTTTCATCTTGTTCTGTTGAATGTTGTCTTATACAACTGGACTCTAAACCTGTCTGTTACAAACCCTTTTGTCCCACTGTGACGATGACTTTAGCCGTTTAACAGTCTGTACATGCGCTAGTGCTACTGTGCTGTCACTCGGGAGCTTGAAGCTAGCCTCGCCGAATACGACTCACCTGTACTGGACTACTTGGGCTCCTCTATGCTGTGCTCTCTTGCCCGCTGCCATTCTGCCAGCTCTCCTGGGTGAAAACCTCTGCCTATGTATTGCTGCCAACATGGAGGCCGCCCTGCACAGTTTAGCCACTACCGGCTAACCTGTCATTCGTCCCCAGTGCCGTATGTCTGCACCTACAACCAACACGACTACTCCTCCGCCTCAACAGCACAGGTTTTGTAGCGACGTCGTCCAGCGGGAACAGCGCGGCGTCGTCAGACGGGGACAGCGCGACGTCGTCAGGCGGGAACAGCGCGACGTCGTCAGGCGGGGACAGTGCGACGTTGTCATATATATCATGGATATTTTTATTACATGTCATACCAATGAACAACATGCAAAGTTTCAGCTCAAAAAAATAATATTTAGGGGTCGCTCCACTTTGACGTTATGGCTTATGACTTATGGCTAACTCACTGGAAGGGTTTTTCCCTCAATTAGATGGTAGGCTTGCACAAGCCTCATTATATCCAGTCCACCAGGTAATCTTGCTGTCGTTAATTCAGACTGGGTCTTTCCCAGGAGCAGATCTCAAGCTAGACAATGCCATCACGACTCACAATCTAAAACAACAACGTGGAAATTAAAACATTAGATTTAGTCTGTGGAGTAGTGTTGCACGCTGCAAAATGGGCACTGAACTCCCTACGATTTCACGTCGCGGTCTGTCGATCTAGCTGAGCTGTGATTGGCTGTTGATTTAGCGACCCGAGAGCGAGTGATTGGGATGGATGCTGACACACGTGCTACGTGTGCTACGCGTGGGCGTTCGGTCGGGGCCTATATTCTGTGAGTCGGCCCCCAGCGTCGGGATGGAGAATATTGCGTGTTTTGAAAAAAGACAATCTGTGAATCTAAGTGATGCACAATGGCACAAGCACTGCAATATGGAGCGACCCCTAAATGATCATCGATCATCTTCAAATTGTTTACACGTACAAATGGACCACAATGGACAAAAATCATGTGGAGAGGACTTTCGACCAATTTAATTTTTTTCTATGGAAGTGAAAACCACCCTAATATATATCAGTGGTGAAGCGTCAGGTTCTTCAAGGTATTCAGAGAAGACCCTGGAACTCTCAGATGAAACAAAAAAATCGAATTAATTGTAATACAATTTAATCAAATTTAAATTAAATGAATAAATGAGAATTGTATCTGTGTTGTTATCTGTTATATTTCAGTGTTACGTTGATTTGTTTGTCTTTCTCGGTCCATGCACGACACATTTGAGTGGTTTTGTGTTGGAAAAACAATGCAACCAATCAGATATTTTTCTAGGTTGCTGGGAATAATATCCTTCAACCAAAGTATTCCCGATGACTTTGGCCCTTAGACTGAATGAGAGCGTACGTTTGGATTGACAATTTGATCAACCAATCATATAGTGATTTGTAGCCAATGGGCGTATTCTTTCAGATTTCCCCACAGCTCAATGTGGGGGAGCTAGAAGGTATACTGGCTGGAGCGAGAGTGGATCTAGCGTAGTGCTACATTTTCAACATAGGATTTTACGTCAAAATGGCGAAGGCGAAGATGATGGGCTGTTACTTCACTACATGGACACTGCTTTACCAACTATGGTACACTTGGAAATTGGCTGCGACAATCTGATCTGCATAAATGAGATAAGGCATAAAGTGACTCCTCCGTGACGTCCATCTGACTAGAAAAACAGAATTTTCGCAGGGGTTCCCAAAGTGGGGGTCGCGGGACCCAGAGGGGGGGATCGCGAGATGATTTCAGAATCCTCTTGATGTGACCCATGAGGTTTATTTATTTTTTATTATAATTATTTTTTATCATTTGTATTATTATTGTTAATAATAACGTGAGTGACAAATAAAGGAATTCTGATTCCCACAGAATCACGACAGTATCATCATTGAAAAAAAGCCACACACAATGTTCATGATCGCGATTACCCCCCCCCCCCCCCGTTGGACTTCACGATGTTCATGATCGCGACATACCCCCCCCCCCCATGGCTACAGGACTCCACTGTCCACGTGGCCTGGCGGTCTATTCGCAGAAAAACCCATCCAACTCATCTGTATTCTGCCCGGTGCTTGGACTGATCCCCCGCTCCAGTCATTTCAGACGCACGCTGCTAGACCGAAAACAATCTGCCCTCCTTCCTACCTTTATTCCAGTAAAATAACACAGTATTCACTCCTTTTGCCCCTCTCTGTCGAAAGGTGGAGTTCTTTCATTGAGTTTTATAAAGGATGTGAGACAAGCAGAGGAGTCCTCGGTTAATGACAACGAGGTGTGTGTGTGAGTGTGTGTATGTGTGTGTGTGTGTGTGTGTGTGTGTGTGTGTGTGTGTGTGTACGTACGTACGTGCGTGTGTGAGTGACTTTCTGTGTGTGTGTAGACGTGTGTATTTGTGCTTATGGGTGTGTGTGTGATGGTGTTTATGTGTGTGTGTGTGTGTGTGTGTGTGTGTGTGTGTGTGTGTGTGTGTGTGTGTGTGTGTGTGTGTGTGTGTGCATGTGTGTATGTGCAAGTACGATGTGTGCATGTGTGTATGTGCGACCTTCCCCGAAGAGAGAGAGACAGCAGGAGAGAGAAGTGTTTGAAAATGCACAACAAACGCAGGTTTCCTTCCTTATCGCCTCCGGTGGGATGTGTCTCCTTAATGGGTAGCGGGCTGGTTGGAGTGTTCATGTTGATTCGACAGGAGAATATTCCAGTGCTAGGAGAGTCAACAGACAGGTGAAACTATAGCCCCCCCCCCTGCTGATTGGTTAACCAGTCAGGTGTTCACTTATTGGGTGTGTGTATGTATGTGTGTGTGTATGTGTGTGTGTGTGTGTGTGTGTGGACATCTATGATTACTGACTGTGTGTATGTATGTGTGAGTATGTGTATGTGTGTGTGTGTGTGTGTGTGTGTGTGTGTGTGTGTGTGTGTGTGTGTGTGTGTGTGTGTGTGTGTGTGTGTGTGTGTATGTGTGTGTGTGTATGCATGTGTGTGGACATGAATGATTACTGACTGTGTGTATGTATGTGTGAGTATGTGTATGTGTGTGTGTGTGTGTGTGTGTGTGTGTGTGTGTGTGGACATCTATGATTTCTGACTGTGTGTATGTGTTTGTGTGTGTATGCATGTGTGTGGACATGAATGAATACTGACTGTGTGTGTGTGTGTGTGTGTGTGTGTGTGTATGCTTGTGTGTTGACATGTATGATTACTGACTGTGTGTGTGTGTGTGTGTGTGTGTGTGTGTGTGTGTGTGTATGCATGTGTGTGGACATGTTTGATGTGTGTGTGTGTTTATCTATGTGTGTGTGTATGTATGTGTGTGTGTGTTTGTGTGTATGTATGTATGTATGTGTGTGTGAGCGCCTATCATGTTAGTGGATTGTCATTGTCATTGTGGATGCATACACACACACACATATGTGTGTGTGTGTATGCATGTGTGTGGACATGAATGATTACTGACTGTGTGTATGTATGTGTGAGTATGTGTATGTGTGTGTGTGTGTGTGTGTGTGTGTGTGTGTGTGTGTGTGTGTGTGTGTGTGTGTGTGTGTGTGGACATCTATGATTTCTGACTGTGTGTATGTGTTTGTGTGTGTATGCATGTGTGTGGACATGAATGAATACTGACTGTGTGTGTGTGTGTGTGTGTGTGTGTGTGTGTGTGTGTGTGTGTGTGTGTGTGTGTGTATGCTTGTGTGTTGACATGTATGATTACTGACTGTGTGTGTGTGTGTGTGTGTGTGTGTGTGTGTGTGTGTGTGTGTGTGTGTGTGTATGCATGTGTGTGGACATGTTTGATGTGTGTGTGTGTTTATCTATGTGTGTGTGTATGTATGTGTGTGTGTGTGTTTGTGTGTATGTATGTATGTATGTGTGTGTGAGCGCCTATCATGTTAGTGGATTGTCATTGTCATTGTGGATTAGATGGTGTTGACTTGAATGGTGTTCTCACAAGTCTCAAGACTACAAGACAGACTGACACGGTGTGAGCACCATGCAGCCAGCAGATAGCGGGGCATGTTAGCGTGTGACTCGCCTGCCAGAGGTTCAGAGTGGAGCTGCTGGCCCCCCGTCACAAGGAGGCTCTCGCGTCGCAAATGAGCACAGATGTGTATCTCCGGCCTCGCCTTCGCCTTAGTCCACTGCTTACTGTTCGCTTTCTGCTTAATTAGTGTCAACACCAATGTAGTCGGCCTGCCTGTTGTTGTGAGAATGGCGGTGGTAGCGGTAGAGGAGACCGGCTTGGGGATAATTGATTGTGCTGTAGGCAATACCCTCGATTGTAAATGGACACGCTTTTCGTAAGCTAAGACGATACATTGAGGTTTGATTTGATGTAAATGTGTCAGGCGTAGACCTAGACCATGAAGTGTAATATAACAAATGATTAGCTTTACACATATTCCCAGAGGGGGAGGGGGGCGATAGAAGAAAGGATATTATGTGCGATATTCATTTTGGGGAAGAGGGCAGCCTTTTGCATCTCATTGTAATTTGGTGCTCAAATTATTTTCTCCATCTGCTGGCCACAGAATGACGAATCTGTCATGTTGGCAAACATATCGTTCGATGAATAACAGAGCGAGACAGAGAGACACAAAGACATACAGACAGATAGGGTGGGAAAGAACAAGTAACACAATTATACAGCAAACAATGACAGATATAAAACAACACAACTCATCCCAGCCTTATGCCAGAGGAAACACATATATTCAGATGAATTGTCAACGTGTTTATTCTTTGGTTCGAAAAGCAGTGAGAAAGAAAGAATCAATATTAACCTTGTTGGCCTTGTTGGAGGTATTGGTAACATATTAAAAATTAATTTTTGATCCATCCATCCATCAATGTATTCATCACGAGCAGGTATCTAGGGGACTTCTATTTAAGTGTCACCTGCATAACTGTGAAAGCTACCATTGTACTACTGACACACCTATCACTTTATTTTAGACCTTGTTTTGTGAAGTCACTGTGAACCAAACGTTATGCATTCCGCCAATCTATTATTCATCATCTCTGGGTGTTCACAGAATTTAATTTAATTTAATTGAATTTCTCCACCATAGACTGAGACAAAATGTGTGTTGACCTGACCTCCACTGTACTCAAACTTCAACATCCTTTGTTCGGACAGATGTGAGCAGAGTAACAAGCAAACATACACACACACACACACACACACACACACACACACACACACACACACACACACACACACACACCATAGCATTGCACCTGCTGTTGATGGTTAAAAGTATTGTCTGAGAATGAGTTATGTAAGCTGTTTAGCGTACGCTTTTCTGAATCACCACCATAATGGATCCCTGGCTGTGAGTATCAAATGGGAATATATTCTCTTTATTGGTCACATACATGTACGCACACAGTGAAATTTGTTTCTCTGCATTTAACCCATCCTAGTATTAGGAGCAGTGGGCAGCTATTGTTTATGTAGGGCCCGGGGAGAAGTGTAGCGGGTCCGGTGCCTTGCTCAAGGGAACCGCGGCAGTGCCCAGGTGTTTTGGGGACTTGAACCCGCAACCTTCCGGTTCCCAAGCCAACAGACTGAGCTACCTCCACCCCCTGATATATTGATATATCTGCATTTTATGACAAACTAAACACAAAGTAAATACTAATCGTATGTTGTTGTTAGAAGCTCCAGAGCTCTGTGGTAAACATATATGTATGCACTCCTGTGTTTGTTGTGTAAGGGGATTCTCTCTTCTCTCATCCATTTTATGAAGAGAAGAGTCTTTATTGACTTATGTTACTTTGTGCCAGAAATAGAGCAGCTCTGGGCAAACGGGAGGTGGGCTCTGACAGAGAGAGAGAAAGATGAGGGGCATAGGAAGGAGGAGAGAGATGGGGGAGATGGAGGGAGATAGAGGGAGAGAGAAATGCGGAAAAGAGAGGGAGAGAGGGAGAGATATGGAGAGGGAGACAGGGAGAAGAGAGATGGGGAGAGGGAGGGAGATAGAGGGAGAGAAAGATACAGGAGAGAGAGAGAGAGAGGTAGAGAGAGAGAAAAGTAGAGGGAGACAGGGAGGAGAGAGATGGGGTAGAGTGAGTGCGATAGAGGGAGAGAAATGTGGAAGAGAGCGGGAGAGAGGTAGAGGGAGAGAGATGGAGAGGGAGACAGGGAGGAAAGAGATGGGGGAGAGGGAGGGAGATAGAGGTAGAGAGAGATATGATATGGTAGACAGAGACAGGAAGGAGAGAGAAATGGGGAAGAGAGAAGGGAGGGGGAGACAGAGAGATAGAGAGAGAGAAGTATGAAATCGAAGGTAGGTTATTAAGGGAATACAAGTTGAGAAAGAGAAAGAGAAAGTGATGGAGGGCACAAGATTGGACACAGAGATAGCTGTGACCGCAAATACATGAGATAAAGGTTGAGAGAGGGAGAGTGGAGATGGAGGGAGATAAGAGAGATAGAGGGAGAGAGGTACAAATTGCTAGGCTGTGGGATGGCCATTGAGAAGAGATGGCCTGACAGCCAGTGGGTGTGTGGGATACACCCCCTGACCCTCGTTTTTAGGTGAGTGAGTCCAGATAAACAACAACAACTAGCATGCAGAGCAGTGCGCCAAAGAGCGAGAGACACTGAGACAGAGATGAGAGAGAGAATCTTTGGGCAGAATAAGAGAGAGAAAAATCAGGGAGAGAGAGAGACTGAAAGCAGAGAGCGAGAGAGAGAGACCCACACACTACAAGGTTAGGGAGAGATACACTGTGTGCAGACTCCCATGGTTTGCAACAGAGATACAGAGATAGACATAGATAGACAGAGATATATCTTCTTTTCCCTGTGTGCATCCCTCTATGTGTGTCTACAGTCATGGTGTTGCTCATGCGTGACAAGGCACCTTTTTTTGATGGCACCTGATGCGCCGCAAATCCAATTATGGAGAGTCTGGGCATACATAGGTTACCCTCCACTCACAGTATTGACTTGCGGATCCTGAGGCTGTGACACCGCAGCCCCGGGGCGACACAGTGTGACCGAGCCCACACTTTGTCTAAAAACACAGCGTATTGAAATAGTCCTCCAATCAATTACAGTATAATATCATCTGTAAGAGCTTGCAGCTGCTCTGTCTGTCACTACCCCCCCCCCCCCTTCTCTTTCTAAGTCTTCTTTTTTATTTATTTATGTATCTATGTATCTTTGTGTATTTGTATGTATCATGAGAGGCCGTCTCAGTGGGCTAGTGTTGGGCGGTGCAGAGTTCCAGGCAAAACAGGTGAAAATAGTAAAGTTTAAATAAAAATTGTTTTTATTTCCTCACAAAGGGCTTTTCCAGTCCATCAAACAAACATTTGACTTTCTTTCTCTTTTGAGGCTTTTCTACAAGGGTCTCCAGCTCCTTCCAGCCATGTTCTCCCCGGTTCTCTCTCATCTTCTGGGCTTTTGTTTCCCCAGTGCAGCTTCAATTAGGTGGCTTAAGCACCTACACCTGTCAGAGTTGTGGGGCATGCTGGGAGATGTAGTTTGTGTACCGGCTGGCATTTTGGGATGTTTCAGCTGGTCTACCAGGGAAATATAGCTCCCCTCTATAACCTGTCCCCTCGTGATGCCACAGTATCTATGTATATATATATCTGTCTGGTTATCTGTCTGTCTGTCTGTCTGTCTGTCTGTCTGTCTGTCTGTCTGTCTGTCTGTCTGTCTGTCTGTCTGTCTGTCTGTATGTATGTATGTCTATGGACAGTATCTGTCACGGGGGGAGTTAGAACCCAAATGCAGCATACAGGAAACCAGGAATAGTCTGTGATACTTTTATACCGTTTTCACACTGAGTTAAAATACGGTATTCGCGGCGCTGCAAAACTAGTTTTGTTTCGCTTTTGCTTTCACACTGGCAAGTAATGCTAGTAATAACTAGTAAGCATTAACTAATCAACCTTGGGTAGGTGGTTTCGATCCCGAAGTAAGTGGTTAGGGTGCAAAGCAATATAACAACTACGGGTTCGCTTCCTGTGTGTGTGTGAACTGAATCTTAGTATCAAAACCTGGTGTCGAGTGCGCAGCGAAGAAGAGAGTGTGAACATAAGTGTATTCGATGCGCACAAACTAATACGGTATCGACACCCGTATTAACTAATACGAGAGTCAATACCGTATTCAGTGTGAAAACGGTATAAGTAGTAGTAAGTAAGTGGGTAAAAGGTGAAACAATAATGAGCACAATGTCCAAACAGACGAACCAGGAGGAAGAGGCAGAAGCGTAGTTGAGGTCAGAGGCAAGCAGGGTCGGCAAGGGGAAGTCGGTCCGGGAATAAATGCTGGAGAGTCTTGCATAATAAGTCAAGTTAACAATCTGGCAACGAGCGAGTGAATAGGGGAGACTTAAGTTCTGGACTGATTGGCAATGCGCTGGGGCTGTGGGCAACAACTAACAAAGGGGGCGTGGTGATTGAAGCCAGATGAATGGAATGCTGACACAGGTGGAAGGAGGGTGAAAGGAATGCAGAACGTGATGAGGGGGCGTGGCTATCTGGTACAGTGCGGTGGAAGCGTGGTGACAGGAAAGCAGACTGTGACAGTATCTACAGTATCTATCCATCCACCTGTCTAGTTCTACCAATCTCTCTCCTATTGTCCCTTCTTATTCATTAAATTACCTATATATATATATATATATATATATATATATATATATATATATGTATATATTTATGTGTGTTAATGTCAATCTCACACCTGTATTGTGTCTTTCCCTCTCCTGTAGCGGGTCTGTACCACCTGGGTGACCCCCGCTGTGCGCCGCAGAGCAGCATTGAGGGTCTGGAGGACACCCCGGTAGGTGCAGTGACTGTTTATAACCTGCCACACACACACACACATCACTCACTGTAGTGTGTGTTGCTTCACACACTAAGTCCCTTAGGCTAGCTCTGGATGGGTGAATGGGTGG
>CM050999.1:15354797-15360181 GCA_027704905.1 Muraenolepis orangiensis
GATAACACTTGAGAAGTATGCGTTCCTAGAAGTAGTTAATGCAGCTTTATAGGTATATATATATATATATATATATATATATATATAGGTCATGCCACCAACAAGCAAAACACTGCAACTCAGAGAACTCATCAAAAAAACTCATTCACATAACGTGTGCATGGGCCCGGTGGGTGGTATACAATAGCTAAGAAGAATGAATCTACTGCCCTTTCTGCTGTAGTAGGTACTGAGGAGCAGAAAGCAAGTACTTCAAATTATGAAAAGGCATAGTTCCTTTTCTGCTTCATGGAGAGTTTCGAACTTGAGATTAAAGCCACTCCACCACCTTTTTTTTATTCTCGCAATATTTGTGTTTATTTGCTAACATAGTTGGGTGGGGTAGCTTCATTTAACGGTAAGTTAATGTCTGGTTTTAACCTTGTTTCACATAGGCCCAGAATGTATGTTATTTTCAACCACTAGATCATGGACCAAGAGCACTTTAGTTGAAAGCAATCTGATATTTATGAATCCTATTATAAGCTCTTCCAAAGTATTAAGGTTTGAGGTAGTTTGATTGCAACTCAGCTCAGTGGAAGAGTTTACAGTAACATTTTTGCCGATTTGCCTTCGCCTGCAGGTTCTATACCTCGGGACAGTGCGGGGCAGCTCCACAATACTGATAGGTGTAGGTGTACTATAAACCTCCAGTTTGCAGTTGCTGCTGCTGTGACCAGTATAATAACCTGGAGGCACCTCAGTGTCAGCATTACTTGCTACATCACCCAGGCTTACTTACCTAGTTAACCCACCCAGTCTTCTAGACTCTGCGACGTTGGCTAGTATGTTGCTAGCAGGTTCACTAATTGCCTGCGTCCCAGCGTGCTGTAAGTGCATGTGTCACGCCTGGCTAAGACATATATCTATGTTTTCTGACATCATTAAGGTGCCTAACCCAATAGGGTGAAGGCCGTCTCTCATCAGCATACCATCTCTCCCACATGAAGGACCAGTTATCTACTAAACCTAAGCCCTGCTCTTCACTATATCATGCCAGCCAACGATTTAGGGACAATAGTCTCGTCATTACTCCTGATAGGTAGAGGGCCAGAGAGAATTAATCGCACACACATCTTGCTGGCAAAATCACACAGTATAACTATTTGACTTTTTGTGACTTCTGATTGTCTCATCCCAGTATCATTGTCAAAACTAGTGTCGGTGTTGGGTGCATCTAATCTAACTCTGCGTGTGTTCTTACTGCATGCCAGCAACCTAAGATTCGATGTCAGGAGCCCTGGCCCCTGGTAAGCACATAACGTCAGCAGGCATGTGTAGTTTAACTTTATGTGTAACAGAGTCGCCTATGACTAGCATTTTCCCCCCCGAAAGAGACTTCCGAGGAGGGTTGCCTGCCTTTGCAAGTGGTGCTCAAATGCCGGGGCGCCAGCAAGGAGGGAGTTGCAGTAGTCCAGCCGGGAGATGACAAGAGCCTGGATGAGCACCTGTGCAGCCTTTTCAGTGAGAAAAGGCCGAATCCTCCTGATGTTGTAGAGGCGGAATCTGCAGGAGTTTGTCACCGATTCAATGTTTGCCGAGAACGACAGTTGGTCGTCCACGGTCACACCCAGATTCCTTGCGGTCCGAGTAGGTGTCACCACAGCATCATCAATGGTGACAGCCAGGTCTCGGTGCGGACAGCCCTTTGCCGGGAAGAACACAGTCTTGTCCACGTTGAGCTTTAGGTGGTGCATCGACATCCAATTTGAGATGTCTGCTAAGCACGCGGCAATGCGTGTTTCCACTTGCGTGTCCGAGGGGGGAAACGACAAAGCGAGAGCAGAGCCCAAGACACCCATCCCCTCAAGGGTGGAGAGGAGAATCTGGTGGTTTACAGTGTCGAATGCTGCAGACAGTTCCAGGAGTATCAGGACCGAGGAGAGCGAATTTGCTCTAGCAACTTGGAGCGACTCAGTTACTGCCAGAAGAGCAGTTTTTGTCGAGTGACCTGCCTAAAACCAGATTGGTGGGTGTCCAAGAGGCAGTTCTGGTGGAGATACAAGGACAATTGGTTAAAGACAGCACGTTCAAGAGTTTTGGATAAGAAGGGCAAAATGGATACCGGTCTGTAGTTCTTGAGTTCAGAGGGGTCGAGTGTTGGTTTCTTCAGAAGGGGGGTGAGTCTGGCAGTCTTGAAAGCAGCGGGAAAGCATCCAGACGTCAGAGATGCATTGATGATGTGTGTCAGGAAGGGCAGGAGTTCAGGCGCAGTGGACTGAAGCAGAGGGGAGGGAACTGGATCCAGTGAGCATGTGGTGGGGCGACTGGATGTGATGAGGTGAAGAACATTATCTGTGGGGTTGGGGTTAGGGTTAGGGTTAGGGTTAGGGTTAGGGTTAGGGTTAGGGTTAGGGTTAGGCATTCGAGATTAGAGTTAAAGGACATTTCAAAGGGTCATTTAACATCAGTTTTACATGTTCCAGACCTTGAAATTGCTATCGCTTATTACTTGTTGTTTTGTTAATACATTTGGTGCCCACTTTTATCCACATTTATTTATGATAGAAAATCTATAAACCCAGTTTTGAGTATCTTTGTAGAAACGCAAATACACAGAACACACACAGTGTGGAGAACCACACCACCTGCTGAAAAGCATATCGTGGTTCATCCAATTCTCTAATGTGTCTTTCAGTTGAATTTCCTTCCTTCTTTTATTCCTCACTCTATTTCGCTCTATCTCCTCCTCCTTGCTATTGTGTTGCCGTGTCTCCTCTCCCAGCCTGAACCCGTACAGCTACGATGAGAGCTGTGTGTCCAGCAGCGTAGATCACCTGCCCCTGGCGGCCCTGCCCCTCTTGACCATCGCCTCGCCGCGATACCTGGACGCCGTGGCAACGGTCATCGCTCGGGCCAACCAGGTGTACCGCAGCTTCCTGCATTCAGAGGACGGCCAGGGATTCACGGGCCAGGTCAACCCCCTTTACTTTGTTTCTATGCTGCTGTTTTTTTTGGCAACTTTATTTTTCTCTATTACTTTATGGAGGATGGTCCTCCTTTTCCTCAATCAACAAGCCTCCACTTGAACATACACCATACACTCCACACCAACACACACACACACACACATGAGGATACACATACATATACAAAGAAAGGTCCTCGTATAAATATGAAATTGTATTGGTAACAGCGGGTGGACAGGGTTAGGTTAGGGTTAGGGTTAGGGTTAGGGTTAGGGTTAGGGTTAGGTTAGGGTTAGGGTTAGGGTTAGGGTTAGGGTTAGGGTTAGGGTAGGGTTAGGGTTAGGGTTAGGGTTAGGGTTAGGGTTAGGGTTAGGGTTAGGGTTAGGGTTAGGGTTAGGGTTAGGGTTAGGGTTAGGGTTAGGGTTAGGGTTAGGGTTAGGGTTAGGGTTAGGGTTTAGGGTTAGGGTTAGGGTTAGGGTTAGGGCTAGGGTTAGGGTTAGGGTTAGGGTTAGGGTTAGGGTTAGGGTAGGGTTAGGGTTAGGGTTAGGGTTAGGGTTAGGGTTAGGGTTAGGGTTAGGGTTAGGGTTAGGGTTAGGGTTAGGGTTAGGGTTAGGGTTAGGGTTAGGGTTAGGGTTAGGGTTAGGGTTAGGGTTAGGTTAGGGTTAGGGTTAGGTTAGGGTTAGGGTTAGGGTTAGGGTTAGGGTTAGGGTTAGGGTTAGGGTTAGGGTTAGGGTTAGGGTTAGGGTTAGGGTTAGGGTTAGGGTTAGGGTTAGGGTTAGGGTTAGGGTTAGGGTTAGGGTTAGGGTTAGGGTTAGGGTTAGGGTTAGGGTTAGGGTTAGGGTTAGGGTTAGGGTTAGGGTTAGGGGTTAGGGTTAGGGTTAGGGTTAGGGTTAGGGTTAGGGTTAGGGTTAGGGTTAGGGTTAGGGTTAGGGTTAGGGTTAGGGTTAGGGTTAGGGTTAGGGTTAGGGTTAGGGTTAGGGTTAGGGTTAGGGTTAGGGTTAGGGTTAGGGTTAGGGTAGGGTTAGGGTAGGGTTAGGGTAGGGTTAGGGTTAGGGTTAGGGTTAGGGTTAGGGTTAGGGTTAGGGTTAGGGTTAGGGTTAGGGTTAGGGTTAGGGTTAGGGTTAGGGTTAGGGTTAGGGTTAGGGTTAGGGTTAGGGTTAGGGTTAGGTTAGGGTTAGGGTTAGGGTTAGGGTTAGGGTTAGGGTTAGGGTTAGGGTTAGGGTTAGGGTTAGGGTTAGGGTTAGGGTTAGGGTTAGGGTTAGGGTTAGGGTTAGGGTTAGGGTTAGGGTTAGGGTTAGGGTTAGGGTTAGGGTTAGGGTTAGGGTTAGGGTTAGGGTTAGGGTTAGGGTTAGGGTTAGGGTTAGGGTTAGGGTTAGGGTTAGGGTTAGGGTTAGGGTTAGGGTTAGGGTTAGGGTTAGGGTTAGGGTTAGGGTTAGGGTTAGGGTTAGGGTTAGGGTTAGGGTTAGGGTTAGGGTTAGGGTTAGGGTTAGGGTTAGGGTTAGGGTTAGGGTTAGGGTTAGGGTTAGGGTTAGGGTTAGGGTTAGGGTTAGGGTTAGGGTTAGGGTTAGGGTTAGGGTTAGGGTTAGGGTTAGGGTTAGGGTTAGGGTTAGGGTTAGGGTTAGGGTTAGGGTTAGGGTTAGGGTTAGGGTTAGGGTTAGGGTTAGGGTTAGGGTTAGGGTTAGGGTTAGGGTTAGGGTTAGGGTTAGGGTTAGGGTTAGGGTTAGGGTTAGGGTTAGGGTTAGGGTTAGGGTTAGGGTTAGGGTTAGGGTTAGGGTTAGGGTTAGGGTTAGGGTTAGGGTTAGGGTTAGGGTTAGGGTTAGGGTTAGGGTTAGGGTTAGGGTTAGGGTTAGGGTTAGGGTTAGGGTTAGGGTTAGGGTTAGGGTTAGGGTTAGGGTTAGGGTTAGGGTTAGGGTTAGGGTTAGGGTTAGGGTTAGGGTTAGGGTTAGGGTTAGGGTTAGGGTTAGGGTTAGGGTTAGGGTTAGGGTTAGGGTTAGGGTTAGGGTTAGGGTTAGGGTTAGGGTTAGGGTTAGGGTTAGGGTTAGGGTTAGGGTTAGGGTTAGGGTTAGGGTTAGGGTTAGGGTTAGGGTTAGGGTTAGGGTTAGGGTTAGGGTTAGGGTTAGGGTTAGGGTTAGGGTTAGGGTTAGGGTTAGGGTTAGGGTTAGGGTTAGGGTTAGGGTTAGGGTTAGGGTTAGGGTTAGGGTTAGGGTTAGGGTTAGGGTTAGGGTTAGGGTTAGGGTTAGGGTAGGGTAGGGTTAGGGTTAGGGTTAGGGTAGGTTAGGGTTAGGTTAGGGTTAGGGTTAGGGTTAGGGTAGGGTTAGGGTTAGGGTGGGTTAGGGTTAGGGTTAGGTGTTAGGGTTAGGGTTAGGGTTAGGGTTAGGGTTAGGGTTAGGGTTAGGGTGGGTAGGGTTAGGGTTAGGGTTAGGGTTAGGGATTAGG
>CM050999.1:15361181-15376181 GCA_027704905.1 Muraenolepis orangiensis
TCATAATCAGGCAATTGGCCGACATGTGCATGGGTGCGCCACTAAATCCCGTGCCTTGGCCACGCCCCCTGTCACCCACCAAAACACGTGACAGAAAGTATGATAGTGCAATGTTAACGACAATGGTATTAAGTGGCAGCACATTTCTACTGAGAATGTGGTTTAAAAGTTTTCAGAAGCACACATAAAAGTGTCCCTCACACAGAAGTTCACTTTAATTCAATTAGCCCGTGTATTGCTTGCAGCATCCCGTCAGTGAAGCCATGGGTGTTAATCAGTATGATCTGTCTTGCTGTCTCCATGGCCTTGTGGCTGCTTCCTCTCTTGTTTCCGCTGGTAAGAATCCTCCTTCAGTGTTCCAGGGCGAAACATGTTTGGTCATTGCTCTTCCCAACAAAGTCACAAATTTGCTTCTTTTTCCACTGGTAGTTTCTCATTTGTAGCATTCAACGGACCACAGCCACAGGAATTTCTGTTCCCATTGTCGTCACTCACAAACCACTCTTCCTTATGTTGCCTGTTTGACAACATGCAGTGAAGGGCAGATTAAAGGCGACTGGACTCCCATGAGTTCCTAGTCTATAGGAGCCTATACTGTAGGATGAAAATCATCCTGCTATGCTCATAGAAGCGGAGCTCAGCTGTAGTACTTAATTGCATTGTCATCCGGATCTAATTCGACTGAGGCTGCTGGCCATAGGAACTCACGACGTCGGGTTTTTATAGGAGTTAGAGTGCATGCATTATAGTATGCATTTTTTCTGAATGTTAATTATAAGAAAGCCAGTTTTTCCCGGGCTATCTGTCTCTTTTAGTCTCACTCTTTACACTCACTCTCTCACTCTTATTTACTCTCTTTTCTGATCTCTGATCTCTTTGGGTCCCCCATGGCAAAGTTTCAATTTGGTATTCCATGCTGATATGGATCCTGGTTGACCTGATACTTGACTAAACAAGGTTAGTGGTGGTACCATCTTTGGATACCGATTGTAGGCTCTAAAGGAGACACAATTATACTTTATGTAATTTAACCAAAACTCTGGTCTAACGATTAAACAGCTTATCGAAAACATGGAGCAAACAGTATTGCTATTCTATAGTTTGGAATCTGAATTTTTTGACTCTGGTGACAAGTTGTTCTTTTACCACACCTTTGTTGACCGCACTATTGTACGTCGCTTTGGATAAAAGGCGTCTGCTAAATGACTGTAATGCAATGTAATGAATCTGGCAAAAGTGGAATTGGCGCAGTGCGAAATCTGCAGATTGCTTATCAAAATATATGACACTTGCTCATATCCGACATTTCCCAAATATTGTAACATTTACGAAAATAAAGTATCTCTAGGATAGTGACACCCATGGAGGCAAATTTATAAACTCAACGATAATGCAAAATATTTCAGCCATTGAAAGGACAAACCCACTAAAAGCAAACCAAGAACACTTCCAGCCGACTACCAGCCAAAAGGCTCTGGGTTTGGAACTCCAGTGTCCATAGTCTGGCTGTAGCAGCATAGCAAGGCTTAACCCACACGTGCTTCTTAATGACAATACCTCACCATTCCCTGTATGTTTTGCTACATGAAGAAATAAGAGTAAACAGCAAGAGCATATTCTTAGAGGAGAGTATCAGGACCAGTGAGCTGGAGCTTGTCGAAGCCCCGTAACATCGTCTCTTATAAGGGGCTCTTTTGCAACCACCATCCACTCTTAATCGAGGATTCATCTTTTTTTGGACTCATTTCAGTCATTTTTAGCCTCTAGCACTATCTCTGTGGCTTTCGAAGGCACAGCGGTGAACCAGATGCCGATCAGGCATGTTTTTGCTGTACCGTTACATAATGCTTTTGTGGAATGTTTCCGCCCAAACTAAATGGTTAAAGAACTGGGAAAACAGCTTGTACTTCTTTGCCGCCGCCATGGTTCAAATGAATTATACACCGAGTGGCATCGCTAAGTGCATTCATCCGACCACCACCCCCCTCTGACTCTTGTCACATGTATTTGAAACACATACGAAAACGGCGTGAATTTATAAGTAATGGATGCTTGTATGGGGAGGCACACCGGGTCCGTGTCCCCAAAGCGGCAGGGCAGCTGGCCCTCAACCTGCAGTTTTTTCGCTGAGGTCAGAAGTGAGCCGGGACGGGGTTGTCTTCTCCCTCCCTCACCTGGCACCTGGGCCACCATGGGCACCCAGGCACTTGCTGCAGGGAGGTGGGGGCCTAAGAGGTGAGGGGGGGGGGGGGGCAGAATTGTGATTGTACACAAAGGCTCATTCGAGAGCGAGGGCCCCTCCTTACTTCACTTTTGCTGTTATGAAATCTCTTCACAAGCCACAGTTGATGTAACCAGTCTGCATTCGAGTGGATCTTAACACAGGGGGGGTTCAGAAATATCACACCAAGCACTATGGACTCTGTAGAAATGGCAACAACCACAAGGGTGATTATTGGAACCTTTTTTTTTGAAGAAAATTCTGTACAGTGAATTTCCGGTCACTTGGGTGTTGCACGCTACTGCAGCCTGCATTATTAACCTCACTGTCTGTTAGTTGTTGTCTGAGACCCTCACCACTTCTCGTTCGAACACTCGTTTCTCTGAAGAAAAAGGTTGGGACCCGTTGCACTTGCTACTCTCTCGCTCACTATGGCGTCCTGCTGGGGCCCACCTGACACGGGGAAAAGCTGACCTGCTATCTCCAGTTGTTTCCACGAGTACACGCATCTGTGTTTCTTACTTCACACACCCACCATATGTGTGTGTGTGTGTGGTGTGTGTGTGTGGGCTGGTGCTGTGTGTGGTCGTGTGTTGTGTGGGTGTGTGTGTGTGTGGGTGTGTGTGTGTCAGCAAAATTTCAAAATTTACTGGTTTCTGGAAAAAAGAGCTTTCTGGGTTGGCTTGGCGACTTCTTACAGAGTCTGTTAGAAGATCACTGTAGGAGACAGAGGGTGAGTGCGTTCTCTTCAAGAGCTACATACCAAGGTAGTAAGGAATAAGCCGAGGGAGAAGCAAAGAACACAAAATAAATTGTGAGCACCCTTTCATGTCATAGGGTGGCAAGCGAGTGATTAACCCTGGATGGACCAAGATTAATCTTCTCCAATCATTTCTTCTCCGTCCCAATCTCATTGACGGAGGTAATGGATTTTGAATTGTGTGCCAAACAGTGGTTTAATTAATCTGTCAGGTGTCATCTGTATCTGACAGGTTCTTTAAAAGCTATTTCAATTCATAGCTCCTGCCGCCGACCCCCTACCGACTCCATCCCCCCCATTTTTGTTTCTGCAAGGGGAGCACACACACACACACACACACACACACACACCAGCACACAACACATCCTGCAGTCATGCCATGGCATTGTTGCAGCGTTGTGTGTTGCACACCGGGGACTCTGTGTTGATATGAGGACAGAAAGGAGATCTCATCTCTTCACGTTCCATTTAATTCACAGACAGGAAAACACCATTGGCTTTTCCTCTATGCATGCTATATGGCACCAGGTGAGGCAGCGCGTCCAGCAGTCCATTCACTGTTGATCCATCAACCCAATTGACCCCCTTCTTTTCTCCCTGCAGTCTGCATAGAGCTGTGCTGTCTTCTTGTGCTCCTTTATTTGTTGGGAGGCTAGTCGCTTAGATATTCATAGCCACGCTAATTCATCACATGATGAGATTGGCATGGCTGGAGTTTGATTGGTGCGAGCCGTATTGTGAAATATACAGTGATTGTTTTGAAGCAGATTCAATTGCTTGCGATTGAGAAGTCCACCCCCCCCATATTTTCTACACCGCATGTTCAAGCCCTCAACACGTCACTGAATGATTTAAAATGCACCATTAATTACACCGTTTCGATTTTAATCAATTCAATATTAATGCAGTCTGCGTGTCCCCGAACAGATCACTACTGCTTTGCCTCATGCAGGACAGGTTATGTCGGTGCAGCGTAGACACTGCTAAAGGGAATCCTGTATGGTTTTGTTTTTTGGCTATAAAACGACCCGGTTTGTGTGTGAAGGATGGCTGGGAGGAGGAAAGGACCCAGACAGCATAATTCAAGCCATTTTAAAAAGGTCATTCTGTACTTAAACCTTGTGTCTCGACTCTCTGGACTCGCTGTAATCATGTTCGGTTTTTTTTATTACAACGATGATTGGACTACTGTCAACATGTGGATGTGAAATTAACATGCAAAAATTCAATTTTGCGTGGCACTCCTCCCAGCATGGCTCAGAAATAATCTACTTTCACTCCAAATGTTATTGTCCACTTAGTTGCCTTTTGAAGAAAATAAAGCTCCTTGCATACAACTTAAGTAATGGCAACGCCTTTTACAGTATAAGCTGGCCAACAGCAAGAGGATGCAATCACAGTCAGTGGAGAAAAACACCCCCGCTTTTATCAGAATCCTAAGAAGATGCATGCAGGGTTCAATGCGACTTAGCTCTTGAAATATTACATCTTATTACGCTTCTGGCCCAATGTGTGGATTTATGGCCATGAAGCACAACATTTATTTGTAAATATTATAGTCTGTCTGCCTTTTACTGTTACTTACTGTTTTTAACTGTTTATTATTTATTATTTTATACTGTATTAAGTGCCACTGATTCTTAAAGGTAACTTTGTGTATGTGTGCATGTGTATGGTATGTGTGTGCGTAAATGAGTGAGCCCGGGACACAAAAGTAACCATGATATTTATTTAATGTTTCAAAGGGATAAAACTGTGACAAATTCAATAGACATATATATAATCAAGCCTAGCCAAGCATATACAGTATGAAGCTTTTCTGTGACATAGCTGTGGATGCATTTATACTGAATGAGAGAGAGTGAATGAAGAGGCCTCAGGCACCCTCAGGCACCGCCTCTGATGTGAAACGCACCGGGAGGAACGGCAGGGAGACAGCGTTTGAAGTAGATAATATAAAGATGGAGGGTTAAAAAGTAAGGATGAAATTGTCTCAAGAATCAATAAAAGTTCAAGGTTTCCGACACACACACACACACACACACACACAGGTTGTTTTCCCTCTGAGTATAGGCAGTAGATCGACCCCCTGGATTCATGCCTGACTCACGATGTGTCCTTCCCTATACGTCTCCCACGGCCCCTCGATGCGTCATACTGACACCGCCAGCAAAGGGAAAAGAGCGCCGGCTGCTTCAAAAGACCACAACCTGAATCGTGTTCGGTTCTGAGGTGCCAGCGGGTGCAGATGCTCGATTGAGTTACACTCATGAGAGCATGGTGTCTGAAAACTGTTTTTTACCAATGTAAAAAACCTTTACGCTCGAAAATGCAATTTGCTTCACTTTGGTTGATCTCACCGGATGTCGGAAGGTTTTACCATTGTACACCGAAGGGGCAAACCCATAGTGGGGCTTGAGCATGTGAATCCGCAAGAAGTTAAGTGCAAGTTGGGAGTTTGTATTCCCGATTTTATTGAATAATATCATTGTTCTTACATCAAGTGTAAGTAAGTGTAATGTGTAATGTAAGTGTAATGATGTCAATACATCATTTATGCAGTTGGTGACCCGGAAACAACAACACACTTTTCAGCACTTCTCGGTCAACATTTACCAGCAACACATGGCTGGACATCCACATCAAATGTGATCTACGTTTCCCTTTAAAGTGAAATGTGCGCGAGCAGCTTTAAGAAACTGCAGCCTCTCTCAAGGCAGTGAGTAAGCTTTCGAGGTATTACTGGATACTTAAACACTTGACACACTGTTGGCAAAAGGAAAAGAGGGCACCACTCTGGGAAAACATTTAGTTAATTGATTCTTAAACATTTGCATCTACACCGCATCAAACCCAGATAACAAATAGAAACTGGTCCGGATCCTGGGCCACACCTACGACACGATCTGGCCCGGATCCGCCAAACGGACTCGGTCCGTAGTTCCAAACACACATCGGCCCACAAGTGGTCCGGATCTGCATAACGGATCTGCAGCGAATATGGCCCAGCTTTGTTTCAGTATGGTTCTCCCTAAGCGTTCCAGATCCGGTACGGACCCGCGTTCCAGATGCGATACGACTCAGCTAGACTACTGTCAACTTCAATTTTGCCTTATCTTCAGCATTTAAACACATTAAACCTTGCTAATATTGGCTATATTTAAGTCATCATACAAGATACAAGATACAAGTTACAAGATACAAGATTTTTTTATTGGCCATTTTAATTGCAACAGGTACATTGGAATGCTTTCTCCCCATTCCCTCCCGCAGTATACATCGCCAAAACAATACCATAAAACTAAAAATAATATTTACAGTAAAAAAATGTAAAAAAAGAGCAGCAAAGTGACTGATAAATGGTATGTATATGTGTTGAATGTACATGTTTTAAAAGTGCCAGTATTGCAGAAGCATCATGAATACAGTCCAGTACAGTGCAGTAACTGTAATGAGTCCAGAAAGTCCAGCAAAGTATGTAAGTGTAATGTTAATGAGAATGTTTTGAAAGTGAAAGTGGCAGCTCTCTTAACAGTTTCCGTAGGTACATTGCCTGTGGATAAACACTATCCTTAAACCTGGTAGTCCTTGTACTGATGCTGCGCAACCGGCAACCAGACGGTAGGGGAGAGAAGAGATGGTGCCCTAGTTGCAGTCCTTTATGATGGACATGGCCCTTCTTCTGACATCTGGTCCTACAGATCTCCTCAATGCATGGAAGTGTTGCCATTTCACTTCCAAGTCGAGATCAATGTTAGCTGTGTACATTACAGAACTGTATTAAAACATGAACTGCCTGAAAGTTTAGTGTTTACCCCCTTCCAATTGATCCTACGGGCCACGGAGCAGGAAATCATTCTGGCCAGAACGTTCCACGTAACCCTTTGTGTCAACCCCCCAACAGAGGAGAGCAAAGTCACCTAGGTGGAGAATGGAAACTGAAATGAATAGACATGTCAACATTACTGCAACAACCCTAAAGACAAACAAGGCTACAATTTAGTATTGAGCATATGAAAACATGTCCCAGGAAAATACTTTCAAGATTTGGCTTCATCCTTTCATTCACAGGGCTGCGGAGCCACTCTTCAAAATGCTCCAATTGCTCCTCACTGTCGAGGGGAATTGGAAGTCTTCAGGCATCTCGTCATTTGGGGCGTGCAGGCCTGACCCAACTTTTGCCATGAGTATATTCATAGTTCCTGCTAATTGGTTGACCTGCTGCTTAATATTTTCTCGCAGCAACAGGCCATGCAGCTCCGCAGCTGAATCAATGTGGAAAGAAAAATATATTGATGGGTCAAGTCCATATACTACTAATATATACTTAGTCAGTTAATAGAATTTTGTTATCACTTCTAAATTTAAAACTTAGCCTAACCATTCAACATATACTAGTATCTTTGAAATGTGTGCTGTATAGGGGTTGGAATCGCAGAGTAACTCAAGATACAATACTATCACGATACGTGGCCCACAATAATGATGGTATCATGATACAGTGATTCTGCAATACTTTATTTAGGCTGAAAATATCACATTGAAGGAACAGGAAAACCCTATATGGGCTCATTTCAATTTGTCTTACCTGTGCAGGGAATCGGGCCACTGTCACCCCCAACCCTAAATGTGGGCCTGAATAGATGTTGGTCAATTCTTGTGTCATTAATTGGGTGAAATGACCCCTGCCTCCTTGGTCTCGACCGTCACTGACTATTTGGCAAATATATGGTCATAAGCTGATTATAAATAAAAAGACAAGAACTTGGTAGCACAAACATATAAACTGAATGACTGAAATAAGAGAGGTTAAATATACAGTATATATGTGTTTGTATTCCACAGGTTGCACCCATCATTTGTCCAGCATTGAATTTAGTATTCAACGCATTCAACATTTTTTTGTCAGTAAACATATTTCCAATATGGCTATTGACAGGAAAATTTGACCAAACTTTGGTATTCAAGAAATGATGTCTTTAGAAATCTTGAGTTAATACCAATGTATAGTCAACATTTCCTGTGAATAACCGCACTGGGAATATGAAAATATGTTTAATGAAAAAAATTAAACACACTACATGATGCCATTGATTTTGGTAGTGTGTGGGCCTTTATTTCAGAATTATGTGTAAGAATAGTTCCATGCACACTTGAGGATAAGTATTTTCACGAAAAACTCACCATTAAATGTGGCCAATTCAGGGTAATTGAAACCTGGGCTCATGAAAGGTGGATGTATTTCAGGTGGAGGTGCTGTGAAAGAGCCATTTCCTAATAGATGATGGACATCAAGGGAAAGCGAGAAAAAGAGAGGCAGAGTTGGCAATAGACGGGAACAGGACTGGCAGTGGCACAGCAGCTGGTAACCAACATATAAGTGTATACCTTTACATTAAGATCAATACATCAACAGCAATAACATACAGTTGAATGGCCATCTCTCAAACTCTTTCAACAAAAACATAGCATCATGAAGGGGGATTTATTGCAGGACTGTAATACATTAGCTTTCCCTAGATGTACCTAATAAACTGGCATATGAGTGTGTGCGGGTGCATATATATACATATATACATATATATATATATATATATATATATATATATATATATATATATATATATATACATATACAGATATACATATATATACATATATACATACACATATATATATACATATATATATACACATATACATACATACATACATACATACATACATACATACATACATACATACATACATACATACATACATACATACATACAGTACATATATACAGTACATATATATAACGATATATGTATATGTAATAAAGAACCTATTACATTAGGCTGAAACTTCTTACCAGTTAATGACCACAGACCCCAGTCATCGTGGTCCAGCTGATGTGGTTGAGGTGGTGTGTTTGGTCATGAGAATTGGCAGCAAATGGAATGTATGAAAACATATCAACATACAGAAACAAAACTAATAAAAATGGAGTATACTATACTATACTCCACTAATGGTGGCCAATTAGTGGAGTCATGAAATGTAGACTTACAGATGCAGGGTTGTTGTGGTGGTGGTATTTGGTGCTCCTGAGAATCAACAGCAAATAGAACGTATGAAAACATGTTAACATATGGCAATGGAACAAATTAAAAAAACACTGTGGAGTGCCACCAATAGTGGAGTCATCAATGTAGACTTACAGAAGCAGGGTGGTGGTATGAAAGGAAGAGGAGTCTCCACATTTGGGGTAATAACAGCCCTTGTTTTGTGGGCCACCGGCTCAGAGTCACTTTCTGACTCATAGGTTGGGTATCTAGTCAAAACACAGGTAATATTTGAGTGACAAAAAACAATAACCGCAGCCTTTGTCCATACCAAAGCTTGGATCCGACACAGACGGGGTAGGCACTCGTACGCCTACGTCGGCGGGGACACAGGACACCTTTACCCAGAATATTCCTGGCAAATGTGCAGTCCCTATGCAACAAAATGGATGAACTAAGACTTATGGTGGCGAGAAATTGCGACTTTTCTTCATCCACGGTTCTTTCTTTCTTTCGTTCACGGAGACATGGCTGAGGGAAACGATACCTGAATCCGCTCTCCAGCTCGAAGGGTTTGATCTTTTTCGAGCGGACCGCGTCGCTTCGCTGAGCGGAAAAAGCAGGGGTGGAGGGGTCTGCTGCTTTGTGAATGAATCTTGGCGTAAGGACGCGACAGTGGCTGTCCTCCGTGATTCCTGACGAAGCAGTGTAACCACCAACAGGGATTCTCTACACAAAGGTGGGGGCGTATGCTGCTTGGTGTACAACAGCTGGTGTACGGATACTCAGGTGCTTTCTCAACACTGCTCATCCAATCTGGAATTACCGACTATCAAGTGTCGCCCTTTTGACTTGCCGAGGGAAATCACCGCTATTCTCATGTTGGCGGTTTACATCCAACCACGGGCTGATGCGAACATCGCATTGGACGAACTTTACATTGAAGTGAGCAATCTTCAGAATCACTATCCCGAGGCAGTCCCCATTGTAGCGGGGGACTTTAACCACTGAAAAAAAAAAAGGGTATTACCAAAATACTATCAACACATCTCATGTCTAACCAGACAGAACAAGACTCTTGATCACTGTTATACCACCATCAAGCACGCTTATCGCGCTGTTGCGCGGCTGGCTTTCGGAAAATCAGACCACACCTCTGTGCTTCTACTTCCCGCTTACAAGCAGAAGTTGAAGACCACGCCCACAGTTGTAAAGAAAGTGCGTCGCTACACCTGCAGGGGGGGCTAGAAATCACTGACTGGAGTGTATTCAAGACCACTGACCTTGATGTGTATGCAGATCATGTCACAGCATACATTTACAGGCTAGTGGAAGAATGCATCCCGACCAGGTCTGTTCGCTTATTTCCGAACCGCAAACCATGGATGAATGCTGACATACGGAACAAACTTAAGGAACGGAGTACCGCTTTCACAACAGGCGACTCCGATCTCTACAAGAAGGCAAGTAAGAACTCAGAAAAGCCATCAAGAAGGGTAAATTGGATTACAAAAACAAATTTGAAATACAGTTTGGGGCTCTGACACCAAACGTATGTGGCAAGGTCTGAGGGTCCTCTCCAACTACAAGGGGAGCTCAGGGGCAGTCATCAACAATGACCCTAACCTGCCAGACCAGCTAAACACGTTTTTTGCTAATTTTGAAAGGGACCATGAACTAACTTGAATATCAGCCCAGAGGACTACGTTCTATAACTTGCAGAACCTTCAGGAGGGTGATGGCAGGGAAGGCAGCCGGCCCAGACGGAGTTCCATCCCGCGTCTTCAAGATCTGTGCTGACCAGCTGGCTCCTGTCTTCACCGACATCTACAATGCATCAATACAACAGTCTGTCGTCCGAGCGTGCTTCAAAGCGACAACCATTGTGCCGTTACCCAAAAAGACCAAGGTAACATGCCTCAATGATTATCGTCCAGTGGCTATCGCAACCATAGCCATGAAGTGCCTGGATAAACTTGTAATGTCACATAAACTTGTCACCACAGTCATCGGCATGATAAGCGAGGGCGATGAGACGGAGTACAGAGAAGGGTCCAGCTGACGCGATGATGTGAGGACAACAGCCTTGCACTGAATGTCAGCAAGACCAAGGAGCTCATTGTGGACTTCAGGAGCCACCGGGGCACCCACTCCACCATCAGCCTGGACGGGACACCGGTGGAAGTCGTCAGCTGCTTCCGTTTCCTTGGACTACAGATTTCCGATGACCTGGCGTGGACACGCAACACAGAGGTCATGCTGAAGAAGGCACACCAGCGCCTCTATGCTCTGCGGTGCCTCAGAAAAAGCGGTATTGGCCAGAGGTGGCTAGTGAACTTCTACCGTTGCACCGTAGAGAGCGTCCTGAAGGGTGGCGTCACTGTGTGGTACGGCAACACCACTTTACGGGACAAGAAAGCCATCCAGAGGGTCGTGAGGATGACAGAGAAGATCATCGGGTGTGCACTTCCATGCATTGAGGAGATCTTTAGGACCCAGACGTTGGAAGAAGGCCATGTCCATCATTAAGGACTGCAACCACCCTGGGCACCATCTCTTCTCCACCCTACCATCTGGTCGCCGGTTGTGCAGCATCCGTACAAGGACTACCAGGTTTAAGGATAGTTTTTATCCACAGGCCGTGCGCATACTGACCTGCTAGGAGTGCTGCCACTTTCACTTTCATAACATGTCATTACCATTACTTACCTACTTTGCTGGACGTTCTGGACTCATCACAGTTACTGCACTGTACTGCACTGTATCCATTATGCTGCTGCACTACTGGCACTTTAAATGCTATTGGAAGATTTTTGTAAAAAACTAATTAAAAAAAACTACCGACTACCGGCCCTCTGTAGCCATGAAGTCATTTGAGCGCCTGGTACTAGCCCACCTCAAAGCCATCGCTGACCCACTACTGGACCCCCTACAGTTTGTCTACAGAGCCAACAGGTCTGTAGATGATGCGGTGACCATGGCCCTCCACTTCACCCTGCAGCATTTGGACGCGGCAGGCACCTATGCCAGGATCCTGTTCGTGGACTTCAGCTCTGCGTTCAACATCATCCTCCCGCTCACACTGGATGTGCTCTCCCAGCTGGGAGTGCATGACTTGACCACTGACTTCATTACGAACAGGAAACAGCATGTGAAGCTGGGTAAAACCATCTCTGGCTCCAGGTCAACCAGCACAGGCTCCCCACAAGGCTGCATTCTTTCTCCCATACTCTTCTCCCTGGACACAAACAGCTGCACCTCCAGCCATGAGTCTGTCAAGCTCCTGAAGTTTGCGGATGACACCACCCTCATCGGACTCATCTCTTGGGGTGACGAGTCTGCCTATAGGAGGGAGATGGACAGACTGCTGACCTGGTGCGGCGGTAACAACCTGGAGCTAAACGCTCTGAAAACAGTGGAGATGGTCTTAGACTTCAGAAAGAGCCCAGCCCCCTACACAACTCTCCAGTTCATCCTCACCTTCTCCATCACCACCTGGTAATGACAAGTCCAACCTGCGGCGTGTCATACGCTCTGCGGAGAGAGTGATCGGCTGCAACCTGCCTTCCCTCCAGACCCAAACATTTTTTTTTTATAAATTAAAACTTGTAACTTGATCAAAAAAATGTGGTGTCCCTAGTCCTTTGTATGGCACAAAGGAAGGATCACCATATTGTCCTTGTAGGGTAAAGCCACACATTTTTCATTACATTTTTATACTTAGTCATCGTCCAACCGTTAAGTTAATATTAACTCTTCTAGGCTGTAACTTCCTCGGCTATCCACTGGCTAACGTTAGCCGATAGCTAAACTATGATCAACTACAACAGAGTTTTGACAAAATAGTTGAGCATTTTGAGTCACTTGCTTATCAATCGCCGCATTCATATAAAGCAAACAACAAATACAAAATTAGAACCTAAATGTATGCTACTTACTTGAGTTGATCATTCCAGAGTGAATTTGCCGCCCGTGAATGTTGGCTGTGACAGCTCAGAGTGTAGGCTACTTGGATTATGGATAGTCGCACGCAAGTCGCACGCAAGAGAGATAGAGGGACCGCTGGCAAGTTGCTGCCGCGCCTCCTCCGTTGTTTGTGCTATTTTGTGTTATTTTCATCTTGTTCTGTTGAATGTTGTCTTATACAACTGGACTCTAAACCTGTCTGTTACAAACCCTTTTGTCCCACTGTGACGATGACTTTAGCCGTTTAACAGTCTGTACATGCGCTAGTGCTACTGTGCTGTCACTCGGGAGCTTGAAGCTAGCCTCGCCGAATACGACTCACCTGTACTGGACTACTTGGGCTCCTCTATGCTGTGCTCTCTTGCCCGCTGCCATTCTGCCAGCTCTCCTGGGTGAAAACCTCTGCCTATGTATTGCTGCCAACATGGAGGCCGCCCTGCACAGTTTAGCCACTACCGGCTAACCTGTCATTCGTCCCCAGTGCCGTATGTCTGCACCTACAACCAACACGACTACTCCTCCGCCTCAACAGCACAGGTTTTGTAGCGACGTCGTCCAGCGGGAACAGCGCGGCGTCGTCAGACGGGGACAGCGCGACGTCGTCAGGCGGGAACAGCGCGACGTCGTCAGGCGGGGACAGTGCGACGTTGTCATATATATCATGGATATTTTTATTACATGTCATACCAATGAACAACATGCAAAGTTTCAGCTCAAAAATAATATTTAGGGGTCGCTCCACTTTGACACTTTTTATAACTAGCTTTTGCATAGATATTTTATTATTAATACAATGTTACGCTGTGGTTATGGCTTATGACTTATGGCTAACTCACTGGAAGGGTTTTTCCCTCAATTAGATGGTAGGCTTGCACAAGCTTCATTATATCCAGTCCACCAGGTAATCTTGCTGTCGTTAATTCAGACTGGGTCTTTCCCAGGAGCAGATCTCAAGCTAGACAATGCCATCACGACTCACAATCTAAAACAACAACGTGGAAATTAAAACATTAGATTTAGTCTGTGGAGTAGTGTTGCACGCTGCAAAATGGGCACTGAACTCCCTACGATTTCACGTCGCGGTCTGTCGATCTAGCTGAGCTGTGATTGGCTGCTGATTTAGCGACCCGAGAGCGAGTGATTGGGATGGATGCTGACACGCGTGCTACGTGTGCTACGCGTGGGCGTTCGGTCGGGGCCTATATTCTGTGAGTCGGCCCCCAGCGTCGGGATGGAGAATATTGCGTGTTTTGAAAAAAAGACAATCTGTGAATCTAAGTGATGCACAATGGCACAAGCACTGCAATATGGAGCGACCCCTAAATGATCATCGATCATCTTCAAATTTTTTACACGTACAAATGGACCACAATGGACAAAAATCATGTGGAGAGGACTTTCGACCAATTTAATTTTTTTCTATGGAAGTGAAAACCACCCTAATATATATCAGTGGTGAAGCGTCAGGGCCTTCAAGGTATTCAGAGAAGACCCTGGAACTCTCAGATGAAACAAAAAAAATCTAATTAATTGTAATACAATTTAATCAAATTTAAATTAAATGAATAAATGAGAATTGTATCTGTGTTGTTATCTGTTATATTACAGTGTTACGTTGATTTGTTTGTCTTTCTCGGTCCATGCACGACACATTTGAGTGGTTTTGTGTTGGAAAAACAATGCAACCAATCAGATATTTTTCTAGGTTGCTGGGAATAATATCCTTCAACCAAAGTATTCCCGATGACTTTGGCCCTTAGACTGAATGAGAGCGTACGTTTGGATTGACAATTTGATCAACCAATCATATAGTGATTTGTAGCCAATGGGCGTATTCTTTCAGATTTCCCCACAGCTCAATGTGGGGGAGCTAGAAGGTATACTGGCTGGAGCGAGAGTGGATCTAGCGTAGTGCTACATTTTCAACATAGGATTTTACGTCAAAATGGCGAAGGCGAAGATGATGGGCTGTTACTTCACTACATGGACACTGCTTTACCAACTAT
>CM050999.1:15378681-15548681 GCA_027704905.1 Muraenolepis orangiensis
TCTCCGGCCTCGCCTTCGCCTTAGTCCACTGCTTACTGTTCGCTTTCTGCTTAATTAGTGTCAACACCGATGTAGTCGGCCTGCCTGTTGTTGTGAGAATGGCGGTGGTAGCGGTAGAGGAGACCGGCTTGGGGATAATTGATTGTGCTGTAGGCAATACCCTCGATTGTAAATGGACACTAAGCTAAGACGATACGTTGAGGTTTGATTTGATGTAAATGTATCAGGCGTAGACCTAGACCATGAAGTGTAATATAACAAATGATTAGCTTTACACATATTCCCAGAGGGGGAGGGGGGCGATAGAAGAAAGGATATTATGTGCGATATTCATTTTGGGGAAGAGGGCAGCCTTTTGCATCTCATTGTAATTTGGTGCTCAAATTATTTTCTCCATCTGCTGGCCACAGAATGACGAATCTGTCATGTTGGCAAACATATCGTTCGATCAGTGGTGAAGCGTCAGGGCCTTCAAGGTATTCCGAGAAGACCCTGGAACTCTCAGATGAAACCAAAGAATCGAATTAATTGTATTAATAAAATGTAATACAATTTAATAACATTTAATAAAATTTTAATAAAATGAATAAATGAGAATCGTATCTGTGTTATAATACAGTGTTACGTTGATTTGTTTGTCTTTCTCGGTCCATGCACGACGCATTTGAGTGGTTTTGTGTTGGAAAAACAATGCAACCAATCAGATATTTTTCTGGGTTGCTGGGAAGAATATCCAACGTAAATCAACCAAAGTATTCCCGCTGACATTGGCCCTTAGACGGAATGATAGCGTACGTTTGGATTGACAATTTGATCAACCAATCATATCGTGATTTGTAGCCAATGGGCGTATTCTTTCAGATTTCCCCGGCAGCTCAATATGGAGCTAGAGGGTGCAAGGTGGTGGCTGGCGCGAGAGTGGATCTAGCGTAGTGTTACGTTTTCTACGTTGTTTTTTTTACGCCAAAATGGCAACAGGTGAAGATGATGTCGTGGCGGAAATATTGTGTGAACCATTTTCAAGACGACCATTTAATGTTAAAATGGACATTATTAAAAGAGGCCGTCCAACACCTGACAATCTGGAGCTGACTCAAGTAGTCAAAGCAGGTTATGTTCGCCATTTTCAGAGTAGCAACTGGGAACGATACCCGTGGCTAACGGGCTCTACTAGCCACGAGAGGCTCTACTGATGGGAGTGTTGCTGTTTGGGACCGACAAGAGAGCAGGGAATTGGAACTTATTTTGGATCTGAAAAGCGATCATCTTTATGACCTGATGGTGGTCGAACCATCCAGAAGGACAGGAGAATGGATTTGGTCTTTCAGTGAACATCATTGGTGAGTGAGACTCATTTGTCTTTGCTGGTTTTGTCTCAGTGTTGCGTCTCGTTGAGCTGGTTGTTGCATTTTGTTTCCACACACTTGTTGACTGATTAGTTAATGGCTGTCTTGGGTTTGTTAAGCATTGTTGTGCATTTGAATTGAGAGTTTGATGATTTCAGAATCCTCTTGATGTGACCATGAGGTTTTTATTGTTAATAATAACGTGTGCATAGATATTTGTATATATGTACGGGTGACGAAAAATGAATTTTGATTCCGACAGATTCACGACAGTATCATTTGGAGCTGAAAAAAAAGCCACACACAATTTTCAATATCACGATTCCCCCCCCCCCCCCTTGGACTTCACGATGTTCTCGATGGTGAAGATCTGCGCACACGTTGTTTTTAATGTTTCAGTCCCTCCGGTGATAGTGGGGGGGGGGGGGTCTGTTATGTTGGGGGTCGCGGGCTGAAAAGTTGTGGAACCCCTGGTCTACAGAAGGTCCAGTTGTGATAGACACGCTTCGCCACTGCGTTCGATGAATAACAGAGCGAGACAGAGAGACACAAAGACATACAGACAGATAGGGTGGGAAAGAACAAGTAACACAATTATACAGCAAACAATGACAGATATAAAACAACACAACTCATCCCAGCCTTATGCCAGAGGAAACACATATATTCAGATGAATTGTCAACGTGTTTATTCTTTGGTTCGAAAAGCAGTGAGAAAGAAAGAATCAATATTAACCTTGTTGGCCTTGTTGGAGGTATTGGTAACATATTAAAAATTAATTTTTGATCCATCCATCCATCAATGTATTCATCACGAGCAGGTATCTAGGGGACTTCTATTTAAGTGTCACCTGCATAACTGTGAAAGCTACCATTGTACTACTGACACACCTATCACTTTATTTTAGACCTCGTTTTGTGAAGTCACTGTGAACCAAACGTTATGCATTCCGCCAATCTATTATTCATCATCTCTGGGTGTTCACAGAATTTAATTTAATTTAATTTAATTTCTCCACCATAGACTGAGACAAAATGTGTGTTGACCTGACCTCCACTGTACTCAAACTTCAACATCCTTTGTTCGGACAGATGTGAGCAGAGTAACAAGCAAACATACACACACACACACACACACACACACACACACACACACACACACACACACACACCATAGCATTGCACCTGCTGTTGATGGTTAAAAGTATTGTCTGAGAATGAGTTATGTAAGCTGTTTAGCGTACGCTTTTCTGAATCACCACCATAATGGATCCCTGGCTGTGAGTATCAAATGGGAATATATTCTCTTTATTGGTCACATACATGTACGCACACAGTGAAATTTGTTTCTCTGCATTTAACCCATCCTAGTATTAGGAGCAGTGGGCAGCTATTGTTTATGTAGGGCCCGGGGAGAAGTGTAGCGGGTCCGGTGCCTTGCTCAAGGGAACCGCGGCAGTGCCCAGGTGTTTTGGGGACTTGAACCCGCAACCTTCCGGTTCCCAAGCCAACAGACTGAGCTACCTCCACCCCCTGATATATTGATATATCTGCATTTTATGACAAACTAAACACAAAGTAAATACTAATCGTATGTTGTTGTTAGAAGCTCCAGAGCTCTGTGGTAAACATATATGTATGCACTCCTGTGTTTGTTGTGTAAGGGGATTCTCTCTTCTCTCATCCATTTTATGAAGAGAAGAGTCTTTATTGATTTATGTTACTTTGTGCCAGAAATAGAGCAGCTCTGGGCAAACAGGAGGTGGGCTCTGACAGAGAGAGAGAAAGATGAGGGGCATAGGAAGGAGGAGAGAGATGGGGGAGATGGAGGGAGATAGAGGGAGAGAGAAATGCGGAAAAGAGAGGGAGAGAGGGAGAGATATGGAGAGGGAGACAGGGAGAAGAGAGATGGGGAGAGGGAGGGAGATAGAGGGAGAGAAAGATACAGGAGAGAGAGAGAGAGGTAGAGAGAGAGAAAAGTAGAGGGAGACAGGGAGGAGAGAGATGGGGTAGAGTGAGTGCGATAGAGGGAGAGAAATGTGGAAGAGAGTGGGAGAGAGGTAGAGGGAGAGAGATGGAGAGGGAGACAGGGAGGAAAGAGATGGGGGAGAGGGAGGGAGATAGAGGTAGAGAGAGATATGATATGGTAGACAGAGACAGGAAGGAGAGAGAAATGGGGAAGAGAGAAGGGAGGGGGAGACAGAGAGATAGAGAGAGAGAAGTATGAAATCGAAGGTAGGTTATTAAGGGAATACAAGTTGAGAAAGAGAAAGAGAAAGTGATGGAGGGCACAAGATTGGACACAGAGATAGCTGTGACCGCAAATACATGAGATAAAGGTTGAGAGAGGGAGAGTGGAGATGGAGGGAGATAAGAGAGATAGAGGGAGAGAGGTACAAATTGCTAGGCTGTGGGATGGCCATTGAGAAGAGATGGCCTGACAGCCGGTGGGTGTGTGGGATACACCCCCTGACCCTTGTTTTTAGGTGAGTGAGTCCAGATAAACAACAACAACTAGCATGCAGAGCAGTGCGCCAAAGAGCGAGAGACACTGAGACAGAGATGAGAGAGAGAATCTTTGCGCAGAATAAGAGAGAGAAAAATCAGGGAGAGAGAGAGACTGAAAGCAGAGAGCGAGAGAGAGAGACCCACACACTACAAGGTTAGGGAGAGATACACTGTGTGCAGACTCCCATGGTTTCCAACAGAGATACAGAGATAGACATAGATAGACAGAGATATATCTTCTTTTCCCTGTGTGCATCCCTCTATGTGTGTCTACAGTCATGGTGTTGCTCATGCGTGACAAGGCACCTTTTTTTGATGGCACCTGATGCGCCGCAAATCCAATTATGGAGAGTCTGGGCATATATAGGTTACCCTCCACTCACAGTATTGAGTTGCGGATCCTGAAGCTGTGACACCGCAGCCCCGGGGCAACACAGTGTGACCGAGCCCACACTTTGTCTAAAAACACAGCGTATTGAAATAGTCCTCCAATCAATTACAGTATAATATCATCTGTAAGAGCTTGCAGCTGCTCTGTCTGTCACTGCCCCCCCCCCCCTTCTCTTTCTAAGTCTTCTTTTTTATTTATTTATGTATCTATGTATCTGTGTGTATTTGTGTATTTGTATGTATCATGAGAGGCCGTCTCAGTGGGCTAGTGTTGGGCGGTGCAGAGTTCCAGGCAAAACAGGTGAAAATAGTAAAGTTTAAATAAAAATAGTCTTTATTTCCTCACAAAGGGCTTTTCCCCCAAGCACAGTCCATCAAACAAACATTTGACTTTCTTTCTCTTTTGAGGCTTTTCTACAAGGGTCTCCAGCTCCTTCCAGCCATGTTCTCCCCGGTTCTCTCTCATCTTCTGGGCTTTTGTCTGTTTCCCCAGTGCAGCTTCAATTAGGTGGCTTAAGCACCTACACCTGTCAGAGTTGTGGGGCATGCTGGGAGATGTAGTTTGTGTACCGGCTGGCATTTTGGGATGTTTCAGCTGGTCTACCAGGGAAATATAGCACCCCTCTATAACCTGTCCCCTCGTGATGCCACAGTATCTATGTACACTGTAAAAAAAAAACCGTTAATTTTACGGTAAAAAACTGGCAGCTGTGGACGCCAGAACTTTACCGTAAAAAATACGGTAGAACGTAAAAAAAAAAAACCCGTAATTTTTACGGTAAAAACTGGTAGCTGTGGTTGCACGAACTTTACCGTAAAAAATACGGTAGAACTTTATGTACTATTACGGTAAAAGGATATCAGTACTGCTGATTTTACGGTTAATGTTTGAGTTTTATTCCATATTTTACCATATAAATACAGGTTTTTACCACTAAAAGAAACACCTTTTTACCGTAAAATGAACATGAAAATACTGTATGAATACCGTCTAAATAAAGTTTTGGCCATTATATTTGACTGTGTTTCACTGTGCAGTTAACAGTCTGTAATATAAAATACTACTTTTCCCCGTATAAATTCCCATAATATGCCGTACAAATAAAGGTTGTTCCATGAAATATGACAGTGCTTTACTGTAAAATAATCAGTCTGCAAAATACAATTCTACTTTTTCCTATATAAATTCCCTTACAAAAGCAGTACAAAAAAAGGTTTTGCCATGAAATGTGGTTTTATTGTGAAATTAACAGTATAATGCAATGATTTAACTTCTAATACGTAAAATCCTCTCATAAACAGTCACTTTGGACTTCTGTCTGACTATGGACCATAGTCAGACAGAAGTCCAAAGTTTTTAATAGTCCATTAAACAGATCAGCAGTCAAGGGGTTTCCAATGTGTTGCCCTCCTGTAGCTGTTGAGGCAAGGGAGCAGCATGTGGACATGGAGGTTCCCACCAGGTGGAATGGATGGGGAACCCAGGACCTAACGCCAGCATCAGGGAGAGATGGGGAACCCAGGACCTAACACCAGCATCAGGGAGAGATGGGGAACCCAGGACCCAACACCAGCATCAGGGAGAGATGGGGAACCCAGGACCTAACACCAGCATCAGGGAGAGATGGGGAACCCAGGGCCTAACACCAGCATCAGGGAGAGATGGGGAACCCAGGACCTAACACCAGCATCAGGGAGAGATGGGGAACCCAGGACCTAACGCCAGCATCAGGGAGAGATGGGGAACCCAGGACCTAACACCAGCATCAGGGAGAGATGGGGAACCCAGGACCTAACACCAGCATCAGGGAGAGAGCAGAGAGAAAAATCACAGGATCAAAAGTCGTTTCATGTACACTTAAGTAGTGGTGGGATATATTATATTGCAAAACCTTTAGATCACAATATTTTATAATATGGACTGTAACAATATGCAGCACATCTTAGTATACTGATTTTTCTGGTAATTCAATTAGAAAATGGTTTATAAATGAAGGGACTCTCAATAACCTATTTACATTTTCACTATAGTAACTGACGGTAACATCCCCCCAACACTCAGTATTACTTAATCTCTACTGGTAGACACATTTCTAAAGAGCACAGTATATACCACTATACTAAAGTCAATATTTACTGAAAGCGTGCATGATAGAAAACCTGTTTGTGTGGAATCACTCACCATAAATGTCCTGACTGAATGTAGAAACAGGTCCACATTGAAGGATCAGGGAGAACTTCCAGCAGCAGGAGAACGCTGAGTGGAACTTGGTAGTTTGACTGGGACCAGCCCTAATGATGGTGCAGCCCTGTCAATGCCCTAACAAGTGAGAAAAGAAAGTCAAAGATTAAATTGTAAAATAAACAAAAACAATAATTTACTCTCTCTAGACTTGTATCTCTTACCTGGAAAGGTAATGTCAAGAAGAATCGTTTGGCTTGGCCTATTGGAAGGGAAACAATACTTGAGACGCAGAATAAAAATCTGATGTATATATTTTTAAATATGCAGCCAACTTACCAGCTCAGTTCTTTAATGATGCCATCAGAGGAAACTTCTGCCAGACTTGAGTATTTTCATAATCATTTCTTCTAAAACAAATGATAGACTGAACCACCTACACTGTTCAATATTGTAATAGTACAAATAACCAACCCATACATATGTTATACTCTACATACTTACCAAATGCACATATGCTGTTCATACTCTAGACAACCCTACATTTGCACTCTTTTGCATATTGTAACTCTCCACTGTCCATCACTAGTACATATTGTATAGCATTATTGTGCTGTATAACCTACACTCCTGCATTTATCTATATTTGCACTTCTGGTTACATGCTACTGCATTTAATCGGATTTGTACCTGTACTCTGCAATGACAATGAAGGTAAATCTAATCTATTCTAAACTTAACAAGTTTTCTGAGCGCAAATTTATGTTTTTAAATTGCTCATTGTACCTAGCAGCCACAAAAAAATGTCCCATCTCACATTTTAAAATAAAGAAAAGCTTTATGAACTGAACTTGTTTGCAGCACAAAACGATTGACCTCACTCAGTAAAGCTGAACATGTACTGTGACTTTACAAACTATACACCATACACAAACTATACACTTTTCCAAGGAAAAGTTTACATTTCAGAACTTCAGAACTTTCACTATGATAGAAATTGAACAAATATCTGCAGTACAGTACACCTTAACACATTGTCTAAAGGGTTGGGGTTAGTAGGGTCTATATCCACTCATGGTCTGCAAGGTCTGCAATCCGAGTGAGGACTCTGGGATAGACTGGGAGTACTTTCTTGTTTTTCTTCCACTCGACTTTGGTTCCTCTCTCAGGATTTATTGAGAAGAAACACCTTCATGAAAAATACATATATAAATTCACAAAAAACAATTGAGGGCTGAAATAAAAACTTGTATTGTTAAATACTATAACAACAAAGAAATTGTACCTTTGGAGGAACTCAAGTGTTGAACGTAGTTCCACTGGTAGTGAATGTTGAAGCAGTAGTAACTCCCCAACATCAGGCAGAAGGCAGACGTGAAGGAAGTGACGTGGTCGTTGACAACCTCTTGGTCGATGCTCAACATGAACGTCCCAGCAGCAAAGCAGGAGGACCCTGAACAATTTAAGAATACAAAAAACAAAACAAACAAACTTCCATAACAAAGGCATCAATGTCAGCCATTGACTAAACATACTCATTACTTATTACATTCAACAAGGGCCATCAAAAAACCACCAAAACTGATAACGGAGTTGGTTAAAACCATACTGCTGCCTTGAATTCTGCTATTGGCTGACCTTGGTATCAGGTAAAGTAATGGTCAGTATCGTTATATGGGCTGCAACATAACCTGGAACTAAGTAAGCCAGTAGTACAATTGTATTTCAGTACACTAGTAGATTTATTCTAGAGGGTTTGGTTGCACTTTCAGTGTTTGTTTACTTACCACACACAATAATGCAGGGTGTTGCCGGCAACTTCTCCATCTGAACCTCTTGGGCCAGGCATGTATCCTCGACGAAATGGAACAGGTTCTCCTTTTGCTCACCAAAAACGCCTGCTTACAATCAATTCCAACACACTTGAAAATACAACGAGGTTCATTGCGGTGGAGTTTGCAATGTACAACATACGCCTTTAGAGACTGAACAGATTCTCCACAAATGCAACAGAAATACATGGTCAAACAGCGGCACATCAAAGAGGCAACCGTTAATGTTTGAATTCAAGCGCCCTTTCTGTCCACAACCTCCACTCACATTTGACGGGCAATGGCATTTTAGCCTGAAATGTGTCCAGGCATGCCTGGGAACGGCACTTTTGCAAGAGCCACTACACTCGGGCAATCTGGTTACAAAGAAAAAAATGCTACCAATTTACCCCTTCTCCCAAAGACGTCTGAACAGTATTAGCCTAACTAAACATTGCCTATACTTTGGTGTGCGACAAAAGCTGCGCAAACTCATTCATAATCGAAATAATTACAATCACGCTCAAACGTTAACCTGGCAAAAATAGACTTCACCTTACCGTGTTAACTGAAGACAAGCTGCAACGTTCAGACAAGTCCAGAATAATCAGACGAAGTACCTGCTGGAGAGTAGTTCAAATCACTGCGACACGGGAGCGACACATCTTAGAGGCAACCGTTAATGCTTGAATTCAAGCGCCCTTTCTGTCCACAACCTCCACTCACATTTGACGGCCAATGGCATTTTAGCCTGAAATGTGTCCAGGCATGCCTGGGAACGGGCTAGTATTTTTAACAGTGACAAAATGTTATTTTTACATAAAAAAATGGCAAAAATTACAGTGTTGGCTGTTTTATATATATTACGGTATATTTTTGTTATAAAAACAGTGCAAGAGTATTTAACAGTGGAGAAATGCATTTTTTTCAGAAAAAATATGTAAAAATTACTGTTTTGGCTGATATATATATTTACGGTCTTCTACTGTTACATAAACTGTATTCAACCAATTTTGAGTTTACGGTCTTTTACTGTCGTGGTTTGACAGTTTTACACCGTAAAATCTACAGCCATTTTTTACAGTGTATATATATATCTGTCTGGTTGTCTGTCTGTCTGTCTGTCTGTCTGTCTGTCTGTCTGTCTGTCTGTCTGTCTGTCTGTCTGTATGTATGTCTATGGACAGTATCTGTCACGGGGGGAGTTAGAACCCAAATGCAGCATACAGGAAACCAGGAATAGTCTGTGATACTTTTATACCGTTTTCACACTGAGTTAAAATACGGTATTCGCGGCGCTGCAAAACTAGTTTTGTTTCGCTTTTGCTTTCACACTGGCAAGTAATGCTAGTAATAACTAGTAAGCATTAACTAATCAACCTTGGGTAGGTGGTTTCGATCCCGAAGTAAGTGGTTAGGGTGCAAAGCAATATAACAACTACGGGTTCGCTTCCTGTGTGTGTGTGAACTGAATATTAGTATCAAAACCTGGTGTCGAGTGCGCAGCGAAGAAGAGAGTGTGAACATAAGTGTATTCGATGCGCACAAACTAATACGGTATCGACACCCGTATTAACTAATACGGGAGTCAATACCGTATTCAGTGTGAAAACGGTATAAGTAGTAGTAAGTAAGTGGGTAAAAGGTGAAACAATAATGAGCACAATGTCCAAACAGACGAACCAGGAGGAAGAGGCAGAAGCGTAGTTGAGGTCAGAGGCAAGCAGGGTCGGCAAGGGGAAGTCGGTCCGGGAATAAATGCTGGAGAGTCTTGCATAATAAGTCAAGTTAACAATCTGGCAACGAGCGAGTGAATAGGGGAGACTTAAGTTCTGGACTGATTGGCAATGCGCTGGGGCTGTGGGCAACAACTAACAAAGGGGGCGTGGTGATTGAAGCCAGATGAATGGAATGCTGACGCAGGTGGAAGGAGGGTGAAAGGAATGCAGAACGTGATGAGGGGGCGTGGCTATCTGGTACAGTGCGGTGGAAGCGTGGTGACAGGAAAGCAGACTGTGACAGTATCTACAGTATCTATCCATCCACCTGTCTAGTTCTACCAATCTCTCTCCTATTGTCCCTTCTTATTCATTAAATTACCTATATATATATATATATATATATGTATATATTTATGTGTGTTAATGTCAATCTCACACCTGTATTGTGTCTTTCCCTCTCCTGTAGCGGGTCTGTACCACCTGGGTGACCCCCGCTGTGCGCCGCAGAGCAGCATTGAGGGTCTGGAGGACACCCCGGTAGGTGCAGTGACTGTTTATAACCTGCCACACACACACACACACATCACTCACTGTAGTGTGTGTTGCTTCACACACTAAGTCCCTTAGGCTAGCTCTGGATGGGTGAATGGGTGGGTGGGTGGATGGATGGATGAATGATAGATTCAGCATTGTTTTCAATGGACATTTAGTCACTGATGCACTTTTAGACACTTAGTTTTAATACAAAACACCCAGCTAGACGGAGAACAGAGTAGCAATAGGATCACAAAACCCCTGAAATCTAGTGCCACAAATACACAAAAGCTCTCACACTCACCACACTTGTCACACAGTCACTCCTCCTCTTCACGCCTCCTCCTCCTCCTCGTCTTTCCTCCTTTCCTCCACTACAGAAGAAGTGCAAGACGCACGTGCTGCTGCTGGTGGTCCACGGCGGAAACATCCTGGACAAGGCCGGCGGGGGACGCAGGCGCACTTCAAGGCCGCCGTCCAGCACGTGGTCATCAGGCTGGTGCCCTGCCCGGCACATATGTACACACACAGCTAAATGTAACCCTGCATTTAACCCTTCCTAGCAAAGGGCAGCAATTGTATTTACAGCGCCCGGGGAGCAGTAGGGGTCTGGTGCCTTGCTCAAGGGCACCTGGGCAGTGGCCAGTAGGCAAACTGGTGCCTTTTTCATGTACCAGTTGTCATTCCTCGTTCAGTGGGAGATCAATTCAATAGAAGTGGGCTTTATTGGCATGGGAAATGCCAAAAAAATGCTTTGTTACTGTGGGTGATACCTGTGGCTGCAGGGATGGGGTCTGGGCACACACTGCTTATCCACGCATTACAAGTGTCTGTTGTGTTGGTAACGGCAACCAAGCAATTCAGCTCAGAGGGATGTCATCATTATTATTATATGTTTTTCTTCTTTCTCAAAATCATAGCGGTTTTGTGTAAAACCAATGTGTTACACACCATCCATATTTCCACATTTTATGTATACGTACACAACACAGGCAATACACTTCATCAAGCCACAGAGATGGAGATGGATCCAACGTGCCTCAGGAACAACAACACACTCTCTGTGTGTTGTTTGTGCTCAGACAGTATGCACTCCTATACACGCACAGAGAAATGGCAGGGGTGACTTCAGTTAATGCCGTGTGCCTCTATAAACAGAGAGAGGTGGGCCGGGATTGCTGCTTTTGATGGATTTTGACTCTGCGTGCTAAAATCCACTTTAGAGAGCCAGTGTTGGAGGGGAAAGGGGGAAGGGGGCTGTTGCATGCTGGGAGTTACACCGAGTGAGAAACACACACTTGGGAGCGAAGGTGGATGGACCAGAATGCTTTTTCAAGGTCTCGTTGGAATTCAGTCCTTGATAATTCCCTACCCTGGTTTGATGTCAACACACACACACGCTCACTCACACACACACACACGCACACACACACACACACACACACACACACACACACACACACACACACACACACACACACACACACACACACACCCTCAATAAAAAACACAGATTCACACACACGCCAACACGATAACATACACACACACACACACACACACAGGAAATTCACACCAGGAAGTGAAGGTGGAGGGACCTCAAAATAATCCTTTATGTGAAGGTCTCATTAGAATTCAGTCCTTGATCATTTCCTACCCAGTTTTGGGTGTGTCTGTATGTATGTATGCATGTGTGTCTGTGTTTGTGTGTGTGTGTGTGTGTGTGTGTGTGTGTGTGTGTGTGTGTGTGTGTGTGTGTGTGTGTGTGTGTGTGTGTGTGTGTGTGTGTGTGTGTGTGTGTGTGTGTGTGTGTGTGTGTGCGTGTGTGTGTGTGCGTGTGTGTGTGTGAGACCTGGAAGCTCATTATGAGCTCTGTCTGCTGATGAGGCATAGCAGGGTGCACACACACATTGAAACACACTAACATACACACTCCATTACACACACACAAACACACATATACACACACTCCATTACACACACACAAACACACATATACACAGACACACACACTCATATAATTGCACTCACTCACACACACTCACACACACACACACACACACACACACACACACACACACACACACACTCAGACACACACTAAATATCACATTATACATCTTCCACACATCCAATTACGATGTACAAAAACAATTCAGAGAGGAATTATTTTAGTTTCAGAGCCACTGGGCTTCATTTCTCACCGTGTCTGAAACAAACATCAGGTGGCAGTAAGAGAGAAGGACGAGTGAAATAGAATGACACGAGTGGGACGGGACATTTTTTTAATTTTTGGTGGTGGTGGTGGGCACACACACACACACACACACACACAAACACACACACACACACATCTAGCGTTGGTGTGGTCGCTAGCTCACATCACACAGCCGTGTCCTGGAATGACCTCTTCGAGCTGCTCGTCCCGCTTAATCCTGCCAACTGGCAAGAAACAAGGAGAACAATTAGGCAAGGAAATTCATGATTTTATTAGGCAGAGAGAAGTAGAGCATGGGTGGGTGGCAGGGTGGCCGAATGACAGGGTATCTCTGTCTCTGTCTCTGTCTCTCTCTCTTTTTCTCTCTCTCCCAGATATCTTTTTCTTTCTTTCTCAATCTCTTTCTGTTCCTCTCCCTTCCCTCACTCTCTCTTTCTCTCTCTCAAGTCAAGTCAATTGTATTTGTATAGCCCTTAGTCACAGTTACATTCTCAAAGGGCTTTACAGGCCACCTGTTTACAACACCCCCCAAACCCTAGCCCTAAGGGCAAGAAAAAACTCCCTTAATTATTGAGGAAGAAATCTTGAGAAGGAACGCAGAGTGGGGGATCCCTTCTTCCAGGGATGGTTCAGGAGTGCAATGGGTGCCATAAGTGACATATATAGTAATGTACATAGTAATGTAGAAAGAAAATCATATACATATAATATACACAATATACAAATATAAAAATGAGAATATAATTTGTGTGTGGGGCTGGCCGGTATCCTTTAGGTGGGGATCACAGCGGCACACTGGAAAACAAAAGCAGACTGTGGTATGGTAAGATGGGATAGGGTGGACATGGAACATATGGAGAACCTCTAGTCTAGTACCTATCGGCAGCAGGGGTAGATTAGTGCTGGCTAACGGGTCAATTGAGCTGTAACGAGAGCTGAGGGGAACTCCTAGGTGCCAAACGATGTAAAAGGGTAGGTTTTAAGTTTAGATTTAAATATTTCAACAGTCTGCTTCACTGATTACAAATGGCAGACTATTCCACAAATAGGGTGGAGAAAATAGTAGGAGAACACACTATTCCCTGCTGATTTCTTTATGACTTTTGGGATTGATAGACCAGGGATTGATAGGCCAGCTCCTGAAGATCGGAGTGGCCGAGAAGGACAATAGGGAACAATAAGGTCCTTCAGTTATGATGGTGCTTATCCGTGTACGATTTTATAAGTAGTAGCACCTTGAAATCTGACCTTGCCTTAAATGTAAGCCAGTGGAGCGAGGACAGAATTGGAGTAATGTGGTCAATCTTTCTGGTACTAGTCAAAAGTCTTGCAACAGCGTTCTGCACAAGCTGGAGGCTCTTTGTAGCGGAGTTTGGTAACCCAGAGAACAGTGCATTACATTAATGTAGTCTCGATGATATGAACGCATGGATGAGTGTCTCTGCATCTGTGGCAGAAAGCATTGGTCTAATTCTAGCAATGTTTTTTTAGAGGAAAAAATGCAGTTATGGTTATACATTCTACAATGTATAACTAAAATATAGCGTTGGCTCAAACAAGATGCCAAGATTTTTAACACAAGACCTTTGGGCCACAGTACAGCCCGCAAAGAACAGTGTGACGTCTTCAAATAGTGGTCGTTGTTGCTTCGGGCCGATGATTATCAGTTCCTTTTTTCCTGTGTTAAGCTGCAGGTAGTTTTGGGACATCCATCTTTTAATTGCAGTCAGGCAGGATTCAACTTTCTGGATCAGGGAGGATTCTTTTGACCTGATAGGAATATAGATTTGAGTGTCGTCAGTATGAACAATGAAATAACAGTGAAAACTTGCGAATAATGTCACCAAGAGGGAGCATGTAGATTTCAAAGAGCAGAGGACCATGGACCGACCCTTGGAGAAGACCAAAGCTTAGGTTACAGTGATTCAATTTTGTGAATCATCACAAAGAACAAATTGTGTCCTATTGTGGAGGTAAGATCTGAACCAGAGAAGAGCCTTTCATGCCAACATATTGTTCGTGACGATCAAGGAGGACGGTGTGGTCGATTGTTGTTGAAGGCGGCACTAAGGTCGATCAGCACCAGCAAGGAACTTGCAATGCTATCCATGGAAAGGTAATTTACTACTCTGGTCACAGCAGTTTCAGTGGAGTAGAAGGTTCAAAACCAAGACTGGAAGGGTTCAAATAAGTTGTTCACCAACAGATGATTGATGGTTTGGTCAGCTACAATTCTTTCCAGTACTTTGGCAAGGAAAGGAAGGTTAGAGATGGGCCGATAGTTGCTAAGTACTTCTGGGTCTAGGCCAGGCTTCTCCAGTAGAGGTGTTATCACAGCAGTCTTGAAAGTAGATGGAACTGTTCCAGTAGACAGGGATAGGTTCATGATGTTGAGCATAGTAGGCCCAACCACTTGGAAAAGTTCTTTAAGAACCTTGGTGGGGAGAGGGTCCAGCATACAGGTAGTGGGTTTAGAAGCCTGTGTTACTTTAGCAAGTTCATCCAAGGAGATTGTGCTGAACTGCAGGAAGGTTGCTTCAGGAGGGACACATAGTGCCTCTCTTGCATGATTTTCAGGATGATGGGTAGGGGAAGCTTTAATGTATTTGCTAATAGACTAAATTAGTGCTCAAAGAATACCAAGAAGTTGCAAGCAGAGAGTGAGGAGCCGACTGTTTGAGGTTGCTTTTGAGTCAGGCTTCTTACAAACAAATCGTGAGGATTGAATCCTCTTTATTGGTCACATACATGAAGACATGCAGTGAAACGTGTTCTCTGCATTTAACCCATCCTAGTATTAGGAGCAGTGGGCAGCTATTCATACAGCGCCCGGGGAGCAGTTAGGGTTAGGGTCTTCCTCAAGGACACCTCGACAGTTTTTTTGCTAGGAGGGGATCGAACCAGCAACCTTCCGGTTGTGAGGCGACCGCTCTACCTCCTGAGCTAGACTGCCGCCCTTACAGTGTCAAACAGAAACTTAGGGTTGTTCTTGTTCATGTTGATAACACTTGAGAAGTATGCGTACCTAGAAGTAGTTAATGCAGCTTTATAGGTATATATATATATATATATATATATATATATATAGGTCATGCCACCAACAAGCAAAACACTGCAACTCAGAGAACTCATCAAAAAAACTCATTCACATAACGTGTGCATGGGCCCGGTGGGTGGTATACAATAGCTAAGAAGAATGAATCTACTGCCCTTTCTGCTGTAGTAGGTACTGAGGAGCAGAAAGCAAGTACTTCAAATTATGAAAAGGCATAGTTCTTTTTCTGCTTCATGGAGAGTTTCGAACTTGAGATTAAAGCCACTCCACCACCTTTTTTTTATTCTCGCAATATTTGTGTTTATTTGCTAACATAGTTGGGTGGGGTAGCTTCATTTAACGGTAAGTTAATGTCTGGTTTTAACCTTGTTTCACATAGGCCCAGAATGTATGTTATTTTCAACCACTAGATCATGGACCAAGAGCACTTTAGTTGAAAGCAATCTGATATTTATGAATCCTATTATAAGCTCTTCCAAAGTATTAAGGTTTGAGGTAGTTTGATTGCAACTCAGCTCAGTGGAAGAGTTTACAGTAACATTTTTGCCGATTTGCCTTCGCCTGCAGGTTCTATACCTCGGGACAGTGCGGGGCAGCTCCACAATACTGATAGGTGTAGGTGTACTATAAACCTCCAGTTTGCAGTTGCTGCTGCTGTGACCAGTATAATAACCTGGAGGCACCTCAGTGTCAGCATTACTTGCTACATCACCCAGGCTTACTTACCTAGTTAACCCACCCAGTCTTCTAGACTCTGCGACGTTGGCTAGTATGTTGCTAGCAGGTTCACTAATTGCCTGCGTCCCAGCGTGCTGTAAGTGCATGTGTCACGCCTGGCTAAGACATATATCTATGTTTTCTGACATCATTAAGGTGCCTAACCCAATAGGGTGAAGGCCGTCTCTCATCAGCATACCATCTCTCCCACATGAAGGACCAGTTATCTACTAAACCTAAGCCCTGCTCTTCACTATATCATGCCAGCCAACGATTTAGGGACAATAGTCTCGTCATTACTCCTGATAGGTAGAGGGCCAGAGAGAATTAATCGCACACACATCTTGCTGGCAAAATCACACAGTATAACTATTTGACTTTTTGTGACTTCTGATTGTCTCATCCCAGTATCATTGTCAAAACTAGTGTCGGTGTTGGGTGCATCTAATCTAACTCTGCGTGTGTTCTTACTGCATGCCAGCAACCTAAGATTCGATGTCAGGAGCCCTGGCCCCTGGTAAGCACATAACGTCAGCAGGCATGTGTAGTTTAACTTTATGTGTAACAGAGTCGCCTATGACTAGCATTTTCCCCCCCGAAAGAGACTTCCGAGGAGGGTTGCCTGCCTTTGCAAGTGGTGCTCAAATGCCGGGGCGCCAGCAAGGAGGGAGTTGCAGTAGTCCAGCCGGGAGATGACAAGAGCCTGGATGAGCACCTGTGCAGCCTTTTCAGTGAGAAAAGGCCGAATCCTCCTGATGTTGTAGAGGCGGAATCTGCAGGAGTTTGTCACCGATTCAATGTTTGCCGAGAACGACAGTTGGTCGTCCACGGTCACACCCAGATTCCTTGCGGTCCGAGTAGGTGTCACCACAGCATCATCAATGGTGACAGCCAGGTCTCGGTGCGGACAGCCCTTTGCCGGGAAGAACACAGTCTTGTCCACGTTGAGCTTTAGGTGGTGCATCGACATCCAATTTGAGATGTCTGCTAAGCACGCGGCAATGCGTGTTTCCACTTGCGTGTCCGAGGGGGGAAACGACAAAGCGAGAGCAGAGCCCAAGACACCCATCCCCTCAAGGGTGGAGAGGAGAATCTGGTGGTTTACAGTGTCGAATGCTGCAGACAGTTCCAGGAGTATCAGGACCGAGGAGAGCGAATTTGCTCTAGCAACTTGGAGCGACTCAGTTACTGCCAGAAGAGCAGTTTTTGTCGAGTGACCTGCCTAAAACCAGATTGGTGGGTGTCCAAGAGGCAGTTCTGGTGGAGATACAAGGACAATTGGTTAAAGACAGCACGTTCAAGAGTTTTGGATAAGAAGGGCAAAATGGATACCGGTCTGTAGTTCTTGAGTTCAGAGGGGTCGAGTGTTGGTTTCTTCAGAAGGGGGGTGAGTCTGGCAGTCTTGAAAGCAGCGGGAAAGCATCCAGACGTCAGAGATGCATTGATGATGTGTGTCAGGAAGGGCAGGAGTTCAGGCGCAGTGGACTGAAGCAGAGGGGAGGGAACTGGATCCAGTGAGCATGTGGTGGGGCGACTGGATGTGATGAGGTGAAGAACATTATCTGTGGAGAGGGGAGCGAAATGGGTAAGGGAGAGATGTGGGAGGGTGGGGGGAAGACATGGGTGGTTGATGCGAGCATCAGCCGGGGGGTCAGGGAAGGAGGATCGGAGGAGGGAGGAAAAAGTATCAAACAGTTTTTTAGGGTTAGATGCTGCGCTTTGAATTTTGGAACAGTAAAATGCAGCTTCGACGGATACGTCGCTCTAGGAGAGATATATTTTCTACAAGGGAGGCACAGGAGCAGCATCAGGAGTCCATGCTTACCTTGTTTGATGCAACAAACATCGTGACAAATTCAATACAGGACACTACAAAACAGCAATCGGTGTTAACAGAAAAGATCGCTCAACAACGGTCGGATTATATAATCCTACCCTTTTGCAAACTGATTTGCAAAATGTTTCAGCAGGGGGCTGACATAAACCTGGTAACTGAACCAAACAAACCAACTATCCGGTAGCAGCGTCACCGGTGTCACATGCTACGTCAGAGTCTGAAAGAGAGAGTCTCTAATGTGTCTAACACACTGTCTATTACATTGATCGCTTGCTGGCTTCGGTTGGGTCTGGTTACTTACTTATGGTACATACCAGTGGCGGCTGGTGGTTGTAAAAGTAGGGGAGGAAGGAAAGTGCCTCACTTTAAATTTTGACAGTGTATTAGTGGGTCATTTAAGCAGACAAGGCAAACAGAATTGAAACTGATTGTGATCTTAGGGGGAAAAGCATTATTGGGATGAAATACAGCTATTTAGCGATTACTCCATTAATGATTAAAATCTGAAAAATTGGAATAGAAGGCTAGTTCTAACAAACAAACCAAAGGGAATTGAAATAGAGTGAGAGGGTGGGGGTTCTGTTGGTATTTTGACACAGGGACATGATTGTTGTGTCTTAGTGTTAAAATAGTAATATTTTACAGATTAATCTGTTTAATGTGTGTGTATTTATTTTTCTGTGGCAACTTTATTTTTCTCTATTACTTTATGGAGGATGGTCCTCCTTTTCCTCAATCAACAAGCCTCCACTTGAACATACACCATACACTCCACACCAACACACACACACACACACATGAGGATACACATACATATACAAAGAAAGGTCCTCGTATAAATATGAAATTGTATTGGTAACAGCGGGTGGACAGGGTTAGGGTTAGGGTTAGGGTTAGGGTTAGGGTTAGGGTTAGGGTTAGGGTTAGAGGTTAGGGTTAGGGTTAGGGTTAGGGTTAGGGTTAGGGTTAGGGTTAGGGTTAGGGTTAGGGTTAGGGTTAGGGTTAGGGTTAGGGTTAGGGTTAGGGTTAGAGGTTAGGGTTAGTGGTTAGGGTTAGGGTTAGGGTTAGGGTTAGGGTTAGGGTTAGGGTTAGGGTTAGGGTTAGGGTTAGGGTTAGGGTTAGGGTTAGGGTTTAGGGTTAGGGTTAGGGTTAGGGTTAGGGTTAGGGTTGGGGTTGGGGTTGGGGTTGGGGTTAGGGTTAGGGTTAGGGTTAGGGTTAGGGTTAGGCATTCGAGATTAGAGTTAAAGGACATTTCAAAGGGTCATTTAACATCAGTTTTACATGTTCCAGACCTTGAAATTGCTATCGCTTATTACTTGTTGTTTTGTTAATACATTTGGTGCCCACTTTTATCCACATTTATTTATGATAGAAAATCTATAAACCCAGTTTTGAGTATCTTTGTAGAAACGCAAATACACAGAACACACACAGTGTGGAGAACCACACCACCTGCTGAAAAGCATATCGTGGTTCATCCAATTCTCTAATGTGTCTTTCAGTTGAATTTCCTTCCTTCTTTTATTCCTCACTCTATTTCGCTCTATCTCCTCCTCCTTGCTATTGTGTTGCCGTGTCTCCTCTCCCAGCCTGAACCCGTACAGCTACGATGAGAGCTGTGTGTCCAGCAGCGTAGATCACCTGCCCCTGGCGGCCCTGCCCCTCTTGACCATCGCAGCTTCCCCTGCCTCTGAAGAAGTGGAATTCCCACGAAACGTTAGGCCTCTCTTTTTTATCCCTTTTTTTTTTAAAACTTTTAAAAGGTCTTCTTTACTCTTTTAACTTCCAGACCGGACTTCCATGGAGCTAAGTTTTTTACGTGATATTCTTTCTCTGCTTGTACTTAACTGCTTTTACCTTGATCCCTCTCTTCTCTTTTTACCCCTTTCTTTTTCACCATTTGTTTTAAACTGGGGAGGGTAAGTGCTTACCTGGATTCCTTTTTCTGGATTACACCCGGTTGAACACCTAAAAGGACCTTACCAACAAAGGCCTCCTAGGCCGCAACCCAAGCCTCAAACCAGGCCTCACAAAAAGGAACCTGAATCTGGTCAATCCCTGGCCCTGCTGACTCTGGGGACCTCACCAACAAAGGCCTCCTAGGCCGCAACCCAAGCCTCAAACCAGGCCTTACAAAAAGGAACCTGAATCTGGTCAATCCCTGGCCCTGCTGACTCTGGGGACCTCACCAACAAAGGCCTCCTAGGCCGCAACCCAAGCCTCAAACCAGACCTCACAAAAACGGAACTTAAATCTGGTCAATCCTTGGCCTTGCTGACTCTGGGGTAAGTAAGACCCACCCCAACCCCCGGCTCTTCTTATTACTTGTACCATATCAACTATCTCTTGTCTTTTCAATCCTAATTATTTTTCTTCCTTTCTAAGCTCCCACTTCCATTTTTCCCAAGGTCCTGTTCTGTTTCAGACCCTCTTATTCTTATCTCTCTTTTCTACACGTATCTAGCTCGGTTCCGGATTTTATTGGTCTGTATTGTTAACATGACTTATCCAGGCTCCAGATTTGCACCTCTAACTCACCTCAACACAGACACACACACAAACATACATATGGCCACACACACACACAACACACAGGCATCCCAGCACAATCCCAAAGCATCCATCACACATAACCCACCCCCACTCACTCACATCACCAAAATATATTTCAAAATCATTCAAGCCATACACCATAACTACATCATATCCCATGCCATCACCACTCAAACCCCTCCGATGGGAATGATGAGACAGGTGAATAAATTGACGGACTTCATCAAACCTGCTTCACCAAACCTCTCCACATATCAGAAAGTGAAGCAGAACACGGACAACTGGCTAAAACAAAATATGGCCATCTTAAAGGAACATTATGACTCCCTCCTGCAAGACCTCCTCCCCACAGGGTTTGCTTTTGAGGGGGGCGCTTTTGAGGTGGCTGCGAGGTGGGCACGCACCCGTTACCAGCACCGATTCCGGCCTGCCACACTCACAGAGGCACACACACTATTGACCACCCCGGGCCCTGAACCCTCCCTACCACCCCCTAGACCCCCTACCCCCCCTTCTCATACCTCCCCTCCCTCCCCCCTCCTCGGACCCCCCAACTACCTCCAGGCTTCCTCCAGAAACCTCAACCCTCACTCTCCCCCACCTCTTGATCCCAACCCACCCACCCTACCCAACCTGTCAAAACACCTCCAGAACCACTCCGTCACTGGACTACCCCCCAGAGCACCTCGGGAGAGGAGACATCCCTACCGCAACACCTTGACCCTCCCTTCCACAGCTCGACCCATCACCTACCACAAGGTCCCAACCAGAACCCTGCCAACCGACACCCCATCCACCCGAACGGGTCCAGTCACCCATAGACCCAGCCCAGAGGATTTCCCACCCCTGATCCCCACTCCCATCCCCCAGGTACCTCCCCCCACACCAGACTTGGACCCCCCGACTGGCAGGACGATCCAGGTGGAGGCCCAGGTCCTCCACACAACCACCCAGACACTCCGTAGCCCACTGTCCTCCCAGCGCTCGCCCATTTCCAGCCCAGAGACTGCACAACCGGCACCCACACACACCCCCACATTTCAACTCAGTCACATAGCCACCCTCATGTCACCTTCGATAGAATCTGCGGACGACTCCAGTCCACCTCCCACTCACCCTGTCTCTCACCCCACAGATCCTTCCAAACGACTCCCACCACAGACCCGGACTGGTCCATATAAAACATCAATGGCTAATAAAATGATGATGGACGCACAAAAAGGGACACTTCCCATAATGCAACTCCAATCTGAGGCCACCCCAAACATCAGACCTACTCCACCATCCAACCAGTCCGGCCAAATAGCCCCCCACCTTTCAGCCCAGATCCGTCTCCAACACGTTTTAAGCTCGGCCCGTTTAAGCCCTCTTCTACCCACTCCCAAGAGCAACCGGCCGAGCGAAACACCAACCGACCCGACACCCAACACAAAACAACTAATCCATAAACATGATCCTACGTGGTATAAGACCAGGGATTGGACCATTGAGTCCACCCAACCCGTAGTGATCATTGGTGACTCCAACCTGAGCCGGATCCCTCCTCACACACATTCCAACATACAAATAGATAGTTACCCTGGTGCCAACTTCCTCCACATCACCCACGTCCTCAATAAAAGCCCAATCAACCCCAACACCAAAATAGTTGTGCTGTCTCTGGGCCTCAACAACAGGGAGCAGGAACGGGAGACGGCGGTGGGCCAACTCCGTTCACTACACCGGAAGGCGTCGGAGAAGTACCCGCAGGCCACCATCTATGTCCCCATCATCAACTTTTCACACAATTTAAATACATCCCACCAGTCCACATTACAATATATTAATGCATACATATCCACACACTACAACCCACTGTTCGAAATTCACAACTCCCAATTCCACACAACCCAGGACAATATACACTGGACACCACAGACTGCCACACACATTTTACAACACTGGGTGAAACAGTTAAACAAACAAAACAAACAACAACAAATCGTGAGGATTGAATCCTCTTTATTGGTCACATACATGAAGACATACAGTGAAACGTGTTCTCTGCATTTAACCCATCCTAGTATTAGGAGCAGTGGGCAGCTATTTCTACAGCGCCCGGGGAGCAGTTAGGGTTAGGGTCTTCCTCAAGGACACCTCGACAGTTTTTGCTAGGAGGAGCCGGGGATCGAACCAGCAACCTTCCGGTTGTGAGGCGACCGCTCTACCTCCTGAGCTAGACTGCCGCTCTACCCCCTCCCCTAAAATAGGGGAGGGGGTAAAGTCCCAACAGGGACACCCCCCCAACCAAGCATCTTACATCCTTAACTTATCCACCATCTTCCACCTCTCCCACACCGAGACTCAGCTGCTGGAGAGGGGCCTTAACTTCATCCCCACCCCCAACCTCTCAGATAAACCCCAATTCTTGAGAGACATCCATAAGTACAACCGCTCCCTTAAACTCATTGAGTTCTTTCACCACCACCCCGGCGGACCTATTCCACCCTTTCAGGGACCGTCCAACTGGGAACCACCTGCGGGCGCCTTATCGGACAACCTCACCACTCTCATCCGACATAACATACACATAGCCACACACAACCACTCACCCAACATTTCAACTACATCCAACATTAATCACATAGAACATACAGCCCTCAGACATCTTCGTAAGTACAAACACATAGTCATTAAACCCGCCGACAAAGGCTCTACAATAGTAATCTTAGATACACAACAATACCTATTAGAGGCCAACAGACAACTCTCAAACACACTCCATTACAGACCCATACAGCAATCCCTCCAATTGGCCACACAACACCGAATCCGCCACATATTTACTGATCTACACAAACTTAAATACATTACACATAGACAGAAAATATATTTAGATGGACCAGACACGCCACGCGATAGATTGTTCTACCTCCTGCCAAAAATCCACAAGGCGCCCGAAACCTGGACGGTCCCTTTTCTAGTGCCGCCGGGACGACCCATTATATCGGACTGTGGCAGCGAATCCTCTCCATCAGCTGAGTTCATTGAACATTACCTGCAACCACTCTCCTGTCAACACCCCAGTTACATTAAGGACACCTATCACTTCATTCACACACTCAGACAGATACAGGTTCCATCACACGCATTTTTATTCACCATTGATATAGATTCACTTTACACCAACATAGACATAGATGCTGGCCTGCGGGCTGTTCAATCCGCACTTCTCCGCTACCCAGACCCCGAAAGGGTCTGGGTATGTGGATAAAAGTGGGCACCAAATGTATTAACAAAACAACAAGTAATAAGCGATAGCAATTTCAAGGTCTGGAACATGTAAAACTGATGTTAAATGACCCTTTGAAATGTCCTTTAACTCTAATCTCGAATGCCTAACCCTAACCCTAACCCTAACCCTAACCCTAACCCTAACCCTAACCCTAACCCTAACCCTAACCCTAACCCCAACCCCAACCCCAACCCCAACCCTAACCCTAACCCTAACCCTAACCCTAACCCTAACCCTAACCCTAAACCCTAACCCTAACCCTAACCCTAACCCTAACCCTAACCCTAACCCTAACCCTAACCCTAACCCTAACCCTAACCCTAACCCGAACCCTAACCACTAACCCTAACCTCTAACCCTAACCCTAACCCTAACCCTAACCCTAACCCTAACCCTAACCCTAACCCTAACCCTAACCCTAACCTCTAACCCTAACCCTAACCCTAACCCTAACCCTAACCCTAACCCTAACCCTAACCCTGTCCACCCGCTGTTACCCATTCTCCCCCAAGGGTCATTCTAGTTAAATTACAGGTAACATCTGAAATAGGGTCCATGAACCGAAAGAAGGAAAACAGGGAAATACACAAGAACATTAACATAGGTTTTGATGCGTACTAATCAAATGGAGTCCTTCCAAACTCCAAAATTGTTTTATGTGTGTGATTTTTCTTTGCATGTTTTGAAACGTGTTATTGTGAAGCACTTTACGCCTCAATCAGCAGCACTTAACCAGCACTTTATATTTATACACTGAGGCATACATGTTTTGTTGATGTATGTTTATTTATGTATGTGTGAATATGCTTGCTTACCTATTTAATTAACTTCCCTTTCTTGTGTCCCCTTCCTTACCATGGCATGGAGTTAATCCCATTCAACCTGACAGAATGACCCTAACTCAAGGGGTAGAGAGAGAAAGAAAGAGGGTTAACATTATTCTATTCATTTTATCGGTCCAGGAGGTCCTAAACCCCCTTATGAATCAATATGTGCCCCCCCACTCCTTTCTTACTTAACCCTAACTTCTATTTTTAACCCTAATCCAAATCCATAACCCTAACCCTTTCCCTAACTCTATCCCTAACCTTAACCCCAACCCTTTCCCATTCCCTAACCTTAACCCCAACCCTATCCCTAACCTTAACCTCAACCCTACCCTAACCTTAACCCTATCCCTAACCTTAACCTTAACCCGACCCTAACCTTAACCCTAACCCTTACCTACCCCAACCCCTCTTTCCTTTTCCCCTATCCCTTTCATATAACTTACAAAAGAACCTCCAAAAAAAACAAAAAAAATTTCCCCCCCCCAAAAAAACTAAAAATAACTCCTTCCCCTCCTTCTCTTTTGTTACTTGTTACTTTTTTTTTTACCACTAGGGGAGTTCTAGGATGGGACCTGAGCCCGTGCCTGCCCAGCGCCTTACGGTGCTGAGCCTACAGTCCCCAAAACCTAACCCTGTCCACCCGCTGTTACCAATACAATTTCATATTTATACGAGGACCTTTCTTTGTATATGTATGTGTATCCTCATGTGTGTGTGTGTGTGTGTTGGTGTGGAGTGTATGGTGTATGTTCAAGTGGAGGCTTGTTGATTGAGGAAAAGGAGGACCATCCTCCATAAAGTAATAGAGAAAAATAAAGTTGCCACAGAAAAATAAATACACACACATTAAACAGATTAATCTGTAAAATATTACTATTTTAACACTAAGACACAACAATCATGTCCCTGTGTCAAAATACCAACAGAACCCCCACCCTCTCACTCTATTTCAATTCCCTTTGGTTTGTTTGTTAGAACTAGCCTTCTATTCCAATTTTTCAGATTTTAATCATTAATGGAGTAATCGCTAAATAGCTGTATTTCATCCCAATAATGCTTTTCCCCCTAAGATCACAATCAGTTTCAATTCTGTTTGCCTTGTCTGCTTAAATGACCCACTAATACACTGTCAAAATTTAAAGTGAGGCACTTTCCTTCCTCCCCTACTTTTACAACCACCAGCCGCCACTGGTATGTACCATAAGTAAGTAACCAGACCCAACCGAAGCCAGCAAGCGATCAATGTAATAGACAGTGTGTTAGACACATTAGAGACTCTCTCTTTCAGACTCTGACGTAGCATGTGACACCGGTGACGCTGCTACCGGATAGTTGGTTTGTTTGGTTCAGTTACCAGGTTTATGTCAGCCCCCTGCTGAAACATTTTGCAAATCAGTTTGCAAAAGGGTAGGATTATATAATCCGACCGTTGTTGAGCGATCTTTTCTGTTAACACCGATTGCTGTTTTGTAGTGTCCTGTATTGAATTTGTCACGATGTTTGTTGCATCAAACAAGGTAAGCATGGACTCCTGATGCTGCTCCTGTGCCTCCCTTGTAGAAAATATATCTCTCCTAGAGCGACGTATCCGTCGAAGCTGCATTTTACTGTTCCAAAATTCAAAGCGCAGCATCTAACCCTAAAAAACTGTTTGATACTTTTTCCTCCCTCCTCCGATCCTCCTTCCCTGACCCCCCGGCTGATGCTCGCATCAACCACCCATGTCTTCCCCCCACCCTCCCACATCTCTCCCTTACCCATTTCGCTCCCCTCTCCACAGATAATGTTCTTCACCTCATCACATCCAGTCGCCCCACCACATGCTCACTGGATCCAGTTCCCTCCCCTCTGCTTCAGTCCACTGCGCCTGAACTCCTGCCCTTCCTGACACACATCATCAATGCATCTCTGACGTCTGGATGCTTTCCCGCTGCTTTCAAGACTGCCAGACTCACCCCCCTTCTGAAGAAACCAACACTCGACCCCTCTGAACTCAAGAACTACAGACCGGTATCCATTTTGCCCTTCTTATCCAAAACTCTTGAACGTGCTGTCTTTAACCAATTGTCCTTGTATCTCCACCAGAACTGCCTCTTGGACACCCACCAATCTGGTTTTAGGCAGGTCACTCGACAAAAACTGCTCTTCTGGCAGTAACTGAGTCGCTCCAAGTTGCTAGAGCAAATTCGCTCTCCTCGGTCCTGATACTCCTGGAACTGTCTGCAGCATTCGACACTGTAAACCACCAGATTCTCCTCTCCACCCTTGAGGGGATGGGTGTCTTGGGCTCTGCTCTCGCTTTGTCGTTTCCCCCCTCGGACACGCAAGTGGAAACACGCATTGCCGCGTGCTTAGCAGACATCTCAAATTGGATGTCGATGCACCACCTAAAGCTCAACGTGGACAAGACTGTGTTCTTCCCGGCAAAGGGCTGTCCGCACCGAGACCTGGCTGTCACCATTGATGATGCTGTGGTGACACCTACTCGGACCGCAAGGAATCTGGGTGTGACCGTGGACGACCAACTGTCGTTCTCGGCAAACATTGAATCGGTGACAAACTCCTGCAGATTCCGCCTCTACAACATCAGGAGGATTCGGCCTTTTCTCACTGAAAAGGCTGCACAGGTGCTCATCCAGGCTCTTGTCATCTCCCGGCTGGACTACTGCAACTCCCTCCTTGCTGGCGCCCCGGCATTTGAGCACCACTTGCAAAGGCAGGCAACCCTCCTCGGAAGTCTCTTTCGGGGGGGAAAATGCTAGTCATAGGCGACTCTGTTACACATAAAGTTAAACTACACATGCCTGCTGACGTTATGTGCTTACCAGGGGCCAGGGCTCCTGACATCGAATCTTAGGTTGCTGGCATGCAGTAAGAACACACGCAGAGTTAGATTAGATGCACCCAACACCGACACTAGTTTTGACAATGATACTGGGATGAGACAATCAGAAGTCACAAAAAGTCAAATAGTTATACTGTGTGATTTTGCCAGCAAGATGTGTGTGCGATTAATTCTCTCTGGCCCTCTACCTATCAGGAGTAATGACGAGACTATTGTCCCTAAATCGTTGGCTGGCATGATATAGTGAAGAGCAGGGCTTAGGTTTAGTAGATAACTGGTCCTTCATGTGGGAGAGATGGTATGCTGATGAGAGACGGCCTTCACCCTATTGGGTTAGGCACCTTAATGATGTCAGAAAACATAGATATATGTCTTAGCCAGGCGTGACACATGCACTTACAGCACGCTGGGACGCAGGCAATTAGTGAACCTGCTAGCAACATACTAGCCAACGTCGCAGAGTCTAGAAGACTGGGTGGGTTAACTAGGTAAGTAAGCCTGGGTGATGTAGCAAGTAATGCTGACACTGAGGTGCCTCCAGGTTATTATACTGGTCACAGCAGCAGCAACTGCAAACTGGAGGTTTATAGTACACCTACACCTATCAGTATTGTGGAGCTGCCCCGCACTGTCCCGAGGTATAGAACCTGCAGGCGAAGGCAAATCGGCAAAAATGTTACTGTAAACTCTTCCACTGAGCTGAGTTGCAATCAAACTACCTCAAACCTTAATACTTTGGAAGAGCTTATAATAGGATTCATAAATATCAGATTGCTTTCAACTAAAGTGCTCTTGGTCCATGATCTAGTGGTTGAAAATAACATACATTCTGGGCCTATGTGAAACAAGGTTAAAACCAGACATTAACTTACCGTTAAATGAAGCTACCCCACCCAACTATGTTAGCAAATAAACACAAATATTGCGAGAATAAAAAAAAGGTGGTGGAGTGGCTTTAATCTCAAGTTCGAAACTCTCCATGAAGCAGAAAAAGAACTATGCCTTTTCATAATTTGAAGTACTTGCTTTCTGCTCCTCAGTACCTACTACAGCAGAAAGGGCAGTAGATTCATTCTTCTTAGCTATTGTATACCACCCACCGGGCCCATGCACACGTTATGTGAATGAGTTTTTTTGATGAGTTCTCTGAGTTGCAGTGTTTTGCTTGTTGGTGGCATGACCTATATATATATATATATATATATATATATACCTATAAAGCTGCATTAACTACTTCTAGGTACGCATACTTCTCAAGTGTTATCAACATGAACAAGAACAACCCTAAGTTTCTGTTTGACACTGTAAGGGCGGCAGTCTAGCTCAGGAGGTAGAGCGGTCGCCTCACAACCGGAAGGTTGCTGGTTCGATCCCCCTCCTAGCAAAAAAACTGTCGAGGTGTCCTTGAGGAAGACCCTAACCCTAACTGCTCCCCGGGCGCTGTATGAATAGCTGCCCACTGCTCCTAATACTAGGATGGGTTAAATGCAGAGAACACGTTTCACTGTATGTCTTCATGTATGTGACCAATAAAGAGGATTCAATCCTCACGATTTGTTTGTAAGAAGCCTGACTCAAAAGCAACCTCAAACAGTCGGCTCCTCACTCTCTGCTTGCAACTTCTTGGTATTCTTTGAGCACTAATTTAGTCTATTAGCAAATACATTAAAGCTTCCCCTACCCATCATCCTGAAAATCATGCAAGAGAGGCACTATGTGTCCCTCCTGAAGCAACCTTCCTGCAGTTCAGCACAATCTCCTTGGATGAACTTGCTAAAGTAACACAGGCTTCTAAACCCACTACCTGTATGCTGGACCCTCTCCCCACCAAGGTTCTTAAAGAACTTTTCCAAGTGGTTGGGCCTACTATGCTCAACATCATGAACCTATCCCTGTCTACTGGAACAGTTCCATCTACTTTCAAGACTGCTGTGATAACACCTCTACTGGAGAAGCCTGGCCTAGACCCAGAAGTACTTAGCAACTATCGGCCCATCTCTAACCTTCCTTTCCTTGCCAAAGTACTGGAAAGAATTGTAGCTGACCAAACCATCAATCATCTGTTGGTGAACAACTTATTTGAACCCTTCCAGTCTTGGTTTTGAACCTTCTACTCCACTGAAACTGCTGTGACCAGAGTAGTAAATTACCTTTCCATGGATAGCATTGCAAGTTCCTTGCTGGTGCTGATCGACCTTAGTGCCGCCTTCAACAACAATCGACCACACCGTCCTCCTTGATCGTCACGAACAATATGTTGGCATGAAAGGCTCTTCTCTGGTTCAGATCTTACCTCCACAATAGGACACAATTTGTTCTTTGTGATGATTCACAAAATTGAATCACTGTAACCTAAGCTTTGGTCTTCTCCAAGGGTCGGTCCATGGTCCTCTGCTCTTTGAAATCTACATGCTCCCTCTTGGTGACATTATTCGCAAGTTTTCACTGTTATTTCATTGTTCATACTGACGACACTCAAATCTATATTCCTATCAGGTCAAAAGAATCCTCCCTGATCCAGAAAGTTGAATCCTGCCTGACTGCAATTAAAAGATGGATGTCCCAAAACTACCTGCAGCTTAACACAGGAAAAAAGGAACTGATAATCATCGGCCCGAAGCAACAACGACCACTATTTGAAGACGTCACACTGTTCTTTGCGGGCTGTACTGTGGCCCAAAGGTCTTGTGTTAAAAATCTTGGCATCTTGTTTGAGCCAACGCTATATTTTAGTTATACATTGTAGAATGTATAACCATAACTGCATTTTTTCCTCTAAAAAAACATTGCTAGAATTAGACCAATGCTTTCTGCCACAGATGCAGAGACACTCATCCATGCGTTCATATCATCGAGACTACATTAATGTAATGCACTGTTCTCTGGGTTACCAAACTCCGCTACAAAGAGCCTCCAGCTTGTGCAGAACGCTGTTGCAAGACTTTTGACTAGTACCAGAAAGATTGACCACATTACTCCAATTCTGTCCTCGCTCCACTGGCTTACATTTAAGGCAAGGTCAGATTTCAAGGTGCTACTACTTATAAAATCGTACACGGATAAGCACCATCATAACTGAAGGACCTTATTGTTCCCTATTGTCCTTCTCGGCCACTCCGATCTTCAGGAGCTGGCCTATCAATCCCTGGTCTATCAATCCCAAAAGTCATAAAGAAATCAGCAGGGAATAGTGTGTTCTCCTACTATTTTCTCCACCCTATTTGTGGAATAGTCTGCCATTTGTAATCAGTGAAGCAGACTGTTGAAATATTTAAATCTAAACTTAAAACCTACCCTTTTACATCGTTTGGCACCTAGGAGTTCCCCTCAGCTCTCGTTACAGCTCAATTGACCCGTTAGCCAGCACTAATCTACCCCTGCTGCCGATAGGTACTAGACTAGAGGTTCTCCATATGTTCCATGTCCACCCTATCCCATCTTACCATACCACAGTCTGCTTTTGTTTTCCAGTGTGCCGCTGTGATCCCCACCTAAAGGATACCGGCCAGCCCCACACACAAATTATATTCTCATTTTAATATTTGTATATTGTGTATATTATATGTATATGATTTTCTTTCTACATTACTATGTACATTACTATATATGTCACTTATGGCACCCATTGCACTCCTGAACCATCCCTGGAAGAAGGGATCCCCCACTCTGCGTTCCTTCTCAAGATTTCTTCCTCAATAATTAAGGGAGTTTTTTCTTGCCCTTAGGGCTAGGGTTTGGGGGGTGTTGTAAACAGGTGGCCTGTAAAGCCCTTTGAGAATGTAACTGTGACTAAGGGCTATACAAATACAATTGACTTGACTTGAGAGAGAGAAAGAGAGAGTGAGGGAAGGGAGAGGAACAGAAAGAGATTGAGAAAGAAAGAAAAAGATATCTGGGAGAGAGAGAAAAAGAGAGAGAGACAGAGACAGAGACAGAGACACCCTGTCATTCGGCCACCCTGCCACCCACCCATGCTCTACTTCTCTCTGCCTAATAAAATCATGAATTTCCTTGCCTAATTGTTCTCCTTGTTTCTTGCCAGTTGGCAGGATTAAGCGGGACGAGCAGCTCGAAGAGGTCATTCCAGGACACGGCTGTGTGATGTGAGCTAGCGACCACACCAACGCTAGATGTGTGTGTGTGTGTGTTTGTGTGTGTGTGTGTGTGTGTGTGTGCCCACCACCACCACCAAAAATAAAAAAAATGTCCCGTCCCACTCGTGTCATTCTATTTCACTCGTCCTTCTCTCTTACTGCCACCTGATGTTTGTTTCAGACACGGTGAGAAATGAAGCCCAGTGGCTCTGAAACTAAAATAATTCCTCTCTGAATTGTTTTTGTACATCGTAATTGGATGTGTGGAAGATGTATAATGTGATATTTAGTGTGTGTCTGAGTGTGTGTGTGTGTGTGTGTGTGTGTGTGTGTGTGAGTGTGTGTGAGTGAGTGCAATTATATGAGTGTGTGTGTCTGTGTATATGTGTGTTTGTGTGTGTGTAATGGAGTGTGTGTATATGTGTGTTTGTGTGTGTGTAATGGAGTGTGTATGTTAGTGTGTTTCAATGTGTGTGTGCACCCTGCTATGCCTCATCAGCAGACAGAGCTCATAATGAGCTTCCAGGTCTCACACACACACACACACACACACCACACACACACACGCACACACACACACACACACACACACACACACACACACACACACACACACACACACACACACACACACACACACACACACACACACACAAACACAGACACACATGCATACATACATACAGACACACCCAAAACTGGGTAGGAAATGATCAAGGACTGAATTCTAATGAGACCTTCACATAAAGGATTATTTTGAGGTCCCTCCACCTTCACTTCCTGGTGTGAATTTCCTGTGTGTGTGTGTGTGTGTGTGTGTATGTTATCGTGTTGGCGTGTGTGTGAATCTGTGTTTTTTATTGAGGGTGTGTGTGTGTGTGTGTGTGTGTGTGTGTGTGTGTGTGTGTGTGTGTGTGTGTGTGTGTGTGTGTGTGTGTGTGTGCGTGTGTGTGTGTGTGAGTGAGCGTGTGTGTGTGTTGACATCAAACCAGGGTAGGGAATTATCAAGGACTGAATTCCAACGAGACCTTGAAAAAGCATTCTGGTCCATCCACCTTCGCTCCCAAGTGTGTGTTTCTCACTCGGTGTAACTCCCAGCATGCAACAGCCCCCTTCCCCCTTTCCGCTCCAACACTGGCTCTCTAAAGTGGATTTTAGCACGCAGAGTCAAAATCCATCAAAAGCAGCAATCCCGGCCCACCTCTCTCTCTGCTGTTTATAGAGGCACACGGCATTAACTGAAGTCACCCCTGCCATTTCTCTGTGCGTGTATAGGAGTGCATACTGTCTGAGCACAAACAACACACAGAGAGTGTGTTGTTGTTCCTGAGGCACGTTGGATCCATCTCCATCTCTGTGGCTTGATGAAGTGTATTGCCTGTGTTGTGTACGTATACATAAAATGTGGAAATATGGATGGTGTGTAACACATTGGTTTTACACAAAACCGCTATGATTTTGAGAAAGAAGAAAAACATATAATAATAATGATGACATCCCTCTGAGCTGAATTGCTTGGTTGCCGTTACCAACACAACAGACACTTGTAATGCGTGGATAAGCAGTGTGTGCCCAGACCCCATCCCTGCAGCCACAGGTATCACCCACGGTAACAAAGCATTTTTTTGGCATTTCCCATGCCAATAAAGCCCACTTCTATTGAATTGATCTCCCACTGAACGAGGAATGACAACTGGTACATGAAAAAGGCACCAGTTTGCCTACTGGCCACTGCCCAGGTGCCCTTGAGCAAGGCACCAGACCCCTACTGCTCCCCGGGCGCTGTAAATACAATTGCTGCCCTTTGCTAGGAAGGGTTAAATGCAGGGTTACATTTAGCTGTGTGTGTACATATGTGCCGGGCAGGGCACCAGCCTGATGACCACGTGCTGGACGGCGGCCTTGAAGTGCGCCTGCGTCCCCCGCCGGCCTTGTCCAGGATGTTTCCGCCGTGGACCACCAGCAGCAGCACATGCGTCTTGCACTTCTTCTGTAGTGGAGGAAAGGAGGAAAGACGAGGAGGAGGAGGAGGCGTGAAGAGGAGGAGTGACTGTGTGACAAGTGTGGTGAGTGTGAGAGCTTTTGTGTATTTGTGGCACTAGATTTCAGGGGTTTTGTGATCCTATTGCTACTCTGTTCTCCGTCTAGCTGGGTGTTTTGTATTAAAACTAAGTGTCTAAAAGTGCATCAGTGACTAAATGTCCATTGAAAACAATGCTGAATCTATCATTCATCCATCCATCCACCCACCCACCCATTCACCCATCCAGAGCTAGCCTAAGGGACTTAGTGTGTGAAGCAACACACACTACAGTGAGTGATGTGTGTGTGTGTGTGTGGCAGGTTATAAACAGTCACTGCACCTACCGGGGTGTCCTCCAGACCCTCAATGCTGCTCTGCGGCGCACAGCGGGGGTCACCCAGGTGGTACAGACCCGCTACAGGAGAGGGAAAGACACAATACAGGTGTGAGATTGACATTAACACACATAAATATATACATATATATATATATATATATATATATATATATATATATATAGGTAATTTAATGAATAAGAAGGGACAATAGGAGAGAGATTGGTAGAACTAGACAGGTGGATGGATAGATACTGTAGATACTGTCACAGTCTGCTTTCCTGTCACCACGCTTCCACCGCACTGTACCAGATAGCCACGCCCCCTCATCACGTTCTGCATTCCTTTCACCCTCCTTCCACCTGCGTCAGCATTCCATTCATCTGGCTTCAATCACCACGCCCCCTTTGTTAGTTGTTGCCCACAGCCCCAGCGCATTGCCAATCAGTCCAGAACTTAAGTCTCCCCTATTCACTCGCTCGTTGCCAGATTGTTAACTTGACTTATTATGCAAGACTCTCCAGCATTTATTCCCGGACCGACTTCCCCTTGCCGACCCTGCTTGCCTCTGACCTCAACTACGCTTCTGCCTCTTCCTCCTGGTTCGTCTGTTTGGACATTGTGCTCATTATTGTTTCACCTTTTACCCACTTACTTACTACTACTTATACCGTTTTCACACTGAATACGGTATTGACTCCCGTATTAGTTAATACGGGTGTCGATACCGTATTAGTTTGTGCGCATCGAATACACTTATGTTCACACTCTCTTCTTCGCTGCGCACTCGACACCAGGTTTTGATACTAAGATTCAGTTCACACACACACAGGAAGCGAACCCGTAGTTGTTATATTGCTTTGCACCCTAACCACTTACTTCGGGATCGAAACCACCTACCCAAGGTTGATTAGTTAATGCTTACTAGTTATTACTAGCATTACTTGCCAGTGTGAAAGCAGCTACGATGAGAGCTGTGTGTCCAGCAGCGTAGATCACCTGCCCCTGGCGGCCCTGCCCCTCTTGACCATCGCCTCGCCGCGATACCTGGACGCCGTGGCAACGGTCATCGCTCGGGCCAACCAGGTGTACCGCAGCTTCCTGCATTCAGAGGACGGCCAGGGATTCACGGGCCAGGTCAACCCCCTTTACTTTGTTTCTATGCTGCTGTTTTTTTTGGCAACTTTATTTTTCTCTATTACTTTATGGAGGATGGTCCTCCTTTTCCTCAATCAACAAGCCTCCACTTGAACATACACCATACACTCCACACCAACACACACACACACACACATGAGGATACACATACATATACAAAGAAAGGTCCTCGTATAAATATGAAATTGTATTGGTAACAGCGGGTGGACAGGGTTAGGGTTAGGGTTAGGGTTAGGGTTAGGGTTAGGGTTAGGGTTAGGGTTAGGGTTAGGGTTAGGGTTAGGGTTAGGGTTAGGGTTAGGGTTAGGGTTAGGGTTAGGGTTGGGGTTAGGGTTAGGGTTGGGGTTGGGGTTGGGGTTAGGGTTAGGGTTAGGGTTAGGGTTAGGGTTAGGGTTAGGGTTAGGGTTAGGCATTCGAGATTAGAGTTAAAGGACATTTCAAAGGGTCATTTAACATCAGTTTTACATGTTCCAGACCTTGAAATTGCTATCGCTTATTACTTGTTGTTTTGTTAATACATTTGGTGCCCACTTTTATCCACATTTATTTATGATAGAAAATCTATAAACCCAGTTTTGAGTATCTTTGTAGAAACGCAAATACACAGAACACACACAGTGTGGAGAACCACACCACCTGCTGAAAAGCATATCGTGGTTCATCCAATTCTCTAATGTGTCTTTCAGTTGAATTTCCTTCCTTCTTTTATTCCTCACTCTATTTCGCTCTATCTCCTCCTCCTTGCTATTGTGTTGCCGTGTCTCCTCTCCCAGCCTGAACCCGTACAGCTACGACGAGAGCTGTGTGTCCAGCAGCGTAGATCACCTGCCCCTGGCGGCCCTGCCCCTCTTGACCATCGCCTCGCCGCGATACCTGGACGCCGTGGCAACGGTCATCGCTCGGGCCAACCAGGTGTACCGCAGCTTCCTGCATTCAGAGGACGGCCAGGGATTCACGGGCCAGGTCAACCCCCTTTACTTTGTTTCTATGCTGCTGTTTTTTTTCGTTAAGGTTCACCGACGCTCGCTCGGGAGTGTGTGTGTGTGTGTGTGTGGGGAAGGGGAGTAGAGGAATGAGTGGGACGGAAGAAGATGTAAATAGGGCAGAAGAGTAGGTAAAGAAGAGACAAGGATTGGCAAGAGAGGGAGAGGAGGGTATTGGACAGTGCAATAGCCCTCTCTGGAATTGAGCCCACACAGTTTCATAATATGCTGCAGTGACTTTAATAGAAGCCAATAAAAGCAGCAGAGATCGAGTTAGAGTGAGCTGTGGAATCTGTAAATACTAGAGACGCTCACGTATCCTGAGGACTACAGATCTTGGATTAGAAGACAACTACAACTCCCACGTGGCCACTGGGCCTTGAGTCTTCAATTTTCAATGCATTCAATGGCTTCACGCAGCATCTGACCTTCATTGACCTTCATTGACCTTCATGTCTAACTGAGAAGGTCAGGGCCATAGCACCATGTTCATATGGCTGTTGTGGTGCTCTAATGGTCTGGATATCTATTACATCGTTCTCCAGCCCTGCTGTCCAGCTGCTGGGGCTGCACCGCACCCTGTACCCAGTAACATGACTTGATGATGTTGTCTCTTGAAGTGCATCTTCTGACCACAGTGTTCTGTGTATACTGATTCATAGATTTTGTGTGTGTGTTTGTGATGTGTGTGTGTGTGTGTGTGTGTGTGTGTGTGTGTGCCTGTGTGTGTATGTGTGTATCTTTCTCCCAGCAGGTGTGTCTGATAGGTGACTGTGTAGGGGGCGTGCTGTGCTTCGACGCTCTGTGCTTCAGCAGCCACCAGAGGCCCGAGAGCCCCCACAGCAGCAGCAGGAACAACAGCACAGAGAGCCTCAAGGTACACAGTGTTAACACTTCCAACACCAACCATGAGGACATGAAGAACACACTCTATATGTCTGCCATTAAACACACACACACCAACCATGATGACATGAAGAACGCACTCTATATGTCTGCCATTAAACACTCACACACACAAACTATGAAGACATTAAGAACAAACTCTACATGTCATCATCATCCCCTCACATCCACTCACACATCCTCTCCCCACCTACACACACACACACACACACACACACACACACACACACAAATACACACACACACAATGCATTCACCTGTTGCCTTGAGTATGGCTTTTGTCCCCATCTTCATGATTATGTGTGAGTTTATCAAGTTATATTTGATTTATATATTGATTTTATGGAATGTTGTTTTGTTGTTTGTTTTTCAGCATTAAGTTCAGTTCAGTTCTGTTCTGGTTTAACTCCCTCTTATTGTATTCATGTCAAGCACCCACAATGTTCAACCTCGCCTCCTCCTCCTCCTCTTCTCTTCTTCATACTCTCCTCCCCCTCCTCTTCCTCACCCTTCTCCTCCTGCCACCTCTTCCACCCCAGAATAACCAAAGCCTGCAGGGCGAGGCCAATCCTGGCCTGAGCTCCAGTAAACGGCTGTATACGTCCCACAGTAAGATGCCCTCATCCCTCCCTGCCCATGAATTACTGTCAATCTAAATCATTCACATAATTCACCAGTGATTAAAAGCTTATTCTGACTGACTTAATAGCAAAAGGTCATCACCATACACTGATCCGTGGACATTGGGTTGAGATTGCACAATGAATCTTGTGTGTGTGTGAACGCAACCCACTCCTGGTCACAAACAATGTGAGAGATTCTGATTATCTCTGTTTAAATCCGGCCCCTGTCATCCCAGGGAAGGTGTCATTGAATTATTCCCCTGAGCTGTTTATCAATATTTGCAGCTCTGCAGTCCTCCCAGTCTGCCTGTGAAAAGCTAAAAATAGCTTGTAGTTATCATACTCAATGCTGCATAGGTAAATGCAGCTGGTCAGAGCATAGTGACAGAAGTAGTAGCATCTACTACCGCATTAACCGTGACTCCCACCAATTCACTTTCCCTGTCTCCACATCAGGCGATCCGGTACCGAGCCGCAGGAATAACAACCGCTCTACCCAAGTGAAAACTAAACCTGCGATTTGTCCGGGTCTGCTGCCTAATAATGCGTGGTGTGGCTGGATGCAAGTAATTTAATTGCTGGATGCAAATAAAGGACAGAAAGACACAGACGTCTTCAGACGGCACACTAGGGTCTCTTGCCCCACCCTTCAAGTTAGAGGATGAATTTCCACGGAGGGGATTGCTATAGGGAGGACGAGAACGGCTATCAGCAACTAAGAAAAAAAATCCAAAAGCTATCGAATTGACTTCTGTAAAACGGCTGTAATCTTGTTTTCCGGGGGGAGGAGAGGGGGGGGGGAAGATCGTGGTTAACCTAATGCGTCGTATGATGGCTGACTCACTAGGCTGAGCCTCAAGGATGCAAACACAAGCCAACCTTGGGACTCATCCTCCGATAACCAATCAGCTAGGTCGGGCATGCTCAGATGTTTTTTTGTGCAACTCACGAACGGTCTCCCACCGTGCCGCCGTCTTCTACCTTTTGGCACATGGAGGTTGAAAATGTGCATGCATTGATTGATGTGCTTTGCCGTCAATGCTGCACGGTGTACACCCCCTCGACAAGATCGCCCGCATGAGCAGCAAAATGATCGGACTGGACGGAGAATTGCTCAGCAGCATTCACAGCAGCAGATAGACAATGCTTAAACGGCCCTGTAGCAGACGACCGTGCCACACCATTAACATTGCTGCTTGAGGGCTCCTCCCGAAGACAAGGACACAGGGTGAATGAGGGTAACCGGTTTATTGGAGAGTTTTGCAGATTATTATATATATATATTCTTTACATATAAATAACAATATTTAGCCTTTACGGAAAGGGCCCAAATCATCTCACGTGATACTACTCAACCAATCAAATCGCTGCAGTCAGTGAGCGAGCAGTTTACAACACACACACACACACACACATAGACGGAGAGAGTGCTCTAAAAACAGAAAGGTAGACAGCGAAACTCTGAAACACATGAAGAAGAACAACAAGAAAAGTGTAATTATTTTGTGTCATCTGATTGGCTCTTCTGATCGGCCGTTTTTGAGAGCTCCGATCCGAGCTCCAATCAATCGATAATGATCGACGGCTGATCGATCGGAGCGTCCCTACAATAGTCGTTTGAACATTGAACAATACAGTACTTAATTACTTCGCCAGTCACTATATTGCAGGCACAGACGCACAACCACAACAAATGATTTGCTGTAACTAAAAAATGTTCCCTGACGATCTCTCACAGCACACGAGTGTGCTGCGGCACAGTGGTTTAAAAATACTGGTCTAAGGTGCTGCGGATCCATGGATATAATATGGTGTTTTTCTTCCCTTTTATATACTATGTACCACCCTCACTGTGGGGGGGGGGGGGGGGGAGAGAGAGAGAGAGAGAGAGAGAGAGAGAGAGAGAGAGAGAGAGAGAGAGAGAGAGAGAGAGAGAGAGAGAGAGAGAGAGAGAGAGAGAGAGAGAGAGAGAGAGAGAGAGAGAGAGAGAGAGATTAATCATTTAGTTTTATATGACTGGAGATTTGCGGTCAAGCCATTAATTCATCATTTGGAGAATTTGCCTCACTTGTTTTATGCACAGCTTGCACGTGAGTGCAGCCTATTATCATTAATGCATTTGGGTTAATAATCCTTAAATAAGGACATTTATAGTCAATATTGGACTTTATAGCATAATATGACAGCCAAGTCTCGGTGTGGACAGCCCTTTGCCGGGAATAACACTAGCTCAGTCTTGTCCAGGTTGAGCTTTAGGTGGTGCATCGACATCCACTTTGAGATGTCTGCTAAGCATGCAGCAATGCATGTTTCCACTTGCGTGTCTGAGGGGGGAAACGACAAGACAATTTGGGTGTCGTCAGCATAGCAGTGGTAGGATAAGTCATGGGAGTGGATAACAGGACCAAGGGACGTTATGTAGAGGGAGAAGAGAACCGGGAGGGAACGATCCTTGTAGAACCCCAGTAGTCAGTCGGCGTGGTTCTGACACAGACCCTCCCAGTGCCACTTAAGGAGGAGACTTAAGACACATTTCCTTCAGATTCCTTCTCAGAAGGAAATGTGTCTTTAAGTCTCAGAGGGAAATGTGTCTGAAAGTCTGTGGAAGGAAATGTGTCTTAAAGTCTCTGTAAAGAAATGTGTCTAAAAGTCTCTGAGGGAAATATGTCTTAAAGTCTCTGAGAGAAATGTGTCTTAAAGCCTCTGAAGGAAATACGTCTTAACATCTCTGAAGGAAATGTTTCTGAAAGTCTCTGAAGGAAATGTGTTTTAAGTCTCTGAAGGAAATGTGTCTTTAAGTCTCTGAACAAAATGTGTTTTATGTCTCTGGAAGGAATTTTGTCCTAAAGTCTCTGAGGGAAATGTGTCTTTATGTCTCTTGAATGAAATATGCTTTAAAGTCTCTGAGGTAAATGTGTCTTTAAGTATCTGAGGGAAATGTGTCATAAAGTCTCTAAAGGAAATGTGTCTTCAAATTTTTGAGGGAAATTTGTCTCTGAGATAAATGTGTCTTATTGACTCTGAAGGAAATGTGTCTTAAAATCTCTGAAGGAAATGTGTCTTAAAGTCTCTGAGGCAAATGTGTCTTAAAGTCTCTGTAGAAAATGTGTCTTAAAGTCTGTGGAAGGACTTGTGTCTTAAAGTCCCTGAAGGAAATGTCTTTAAGTCTCTGAGGGAAATGTGTCTGATAGTCTCTGAAGGAAATGTGTCTCAAAGTCTCTGACGGAAATGTGTCTTAAGTCTCTGAAGACACATTTCCTTCAGCGAGTTTAAGAAACATTTCCTGCAGAGACTTAAGACACATTTCCGTCCCTTCTTTCCCTGCCCTTATCACCCTCTATCTCTCTCTCCCATCTCCCCCTCTCTCTCTATCTTGATCTCTCCACCTTTGTGTCTATGTCCCTTATCACTCTCTATTTCTCCCTCCCCCTCGCTCCCTCTCTCTCTCCCTCTCTCAGCGGACAGCGTTCATGCCTCTCCTAAGGTCTTCCTGGAGGGGGAGGCCAACCACAAGGCCCCGTCTGGACTACGCTCTCTACTGCCCTGAGGTGCTGACATCCTTCCCCACGTGGCGCTGCCTCACCTCTTCCACGCCTCCTACTGGGAGTCCACCAACGTTGCGTCCTTTGTCCTGCGACAGGTTGGCCTTCCTCTTCATTTAGCCCAACCTTTCTAACCCCACCCCCTCACCCCCATAGAGTCATGCCCTTCATGTTTTCACAAAGAATATATTTTTTATTTTATTTTAATACCATGTGTATATTAAGGGTTTGGGGAACTGCCAAGAAGCCCTTAGTGTTTGAATCAGCCAATAGCGACACAGCTCCTTATTTGTTTGCTTTCCATGCTCCTGCCGGACCAACAATGAGGCTGAATTTACACAACCTAGACTGTGTGGTTTAAAAATGCTTTCGGTCTGTTCAATCCAAACTTCAACAGCTTCAACGCTGGCAGTGAAAACTGGATGTGCACCAAACCACCCGGGAGAGCGACCCAGCTGTGCTGAAAGATTGGGGTTCCAGCCCAAAACAGAGGCTCATCATATTCCCCAGCCAGGAGTAACAGAAGTCTTCAGCTGCGACCGAGATCGCCGCAGAGCTGGTGTTCGCCAACAGAATCGTGCACACTCATACGTGTCCTCCAGTAGCATGCTACAATGCTATGATGCTGAGCTGCCAATAACAAACTAAATGTGTGTGTGTGTGTGTGTGTGTGTGTGTGTTTGTAGCCCCACTGATAAGCAGGGAGGATCCCACCATTGTGTTGATTGACTGCCCAGCAAAAGTCCCCACCACTGTCAACCACTGTGTGTTGTGTCAAAGCACAGGACCCCACCAGCAGTAGTCTGTGAACCTGGATGGTTAGAAAGCCCCTGTCCCCAGAGCTGAGAGCACAGCCGTTTCCCACCGTGTGTGTGTGTGTGTGTGTGTGTGTGTGTGTGTGTGTGTGTGTGTGTGTGTGTGTGTGTGTGTGTGTGTGTGTGTGTGTGTGTGTGTGTGTGTGTGTGTGTGTGTGTGTGTGTGTGTGTGTGTGTGTGTGTGTTTGTGTGTGTGCGAGTGTGTGTGGACAAGATTGGTGCATGTGCATGTGTGTGTGTAAGACGTGAGGGGAATAGGGAGAGCACACAGGAAATAGGATGTTTCGGCTAGGCGGAATCTAATTAAGCAGAGCACCCATTATCTTGGATCAGGGGGTTTAAGGCACGTCGATAGCATGCAGGCTAGCGAGCTATGTAGCCGTGCGCTGTGCACCGCTCTGCTCGGTTAGCATAGCGCCAATCCTCTTTGTTTACCACACAATGAGGTAAACAAGCAGGAAAGGCTTTCTTTTTTAATATGGTGCTTTTTTATGCAGGGGCGTTCATGAGAGAGGAATGACACTTCATGTTTTCTGAGTCTTGTGCGCACATGTGTGACAAAACAATCCGAGACAAAGAGCCAATGAGACAATGCGTAACAAGGCATCTGTGTGTCAGCATTGACTATTTTGTGTCGTCTAGTAGTCTGAGGTTTCCATTCCTTGGTGTATTTCTCTCTCGGCGGCTGAGTGTATTGTTGGCTGGCTCCGATGTCCTAGTTTTCAACAGTAACAGCTGCTTGACGTGTGCTATTGTGATTGGAGAGGGGCTTCCTGGCTTTTCCCTCTCCTCATCTGTCATTCTTGCTGTCTTATATTATTTCTTTGTTCATTTTATTTTTTTTGTTCTTGTTCCCCATTTTTGCTCATTCATTCTTCCTTTTTGAATTTTTTGTTCTTTCTTTATTTTTCTTTCTTTATTTCCACCTCACCTTCCTCATTGTCTTATACTTTCGCTCACTGTCTCGGTCTCTTTTCTCTCTCTCCTCTTCCTCCCCCCTTTTCACCCCACTCTCTCTCTCCCCTCTTTCTCTCGCTCCCTGTCCCCTCTTTCGCTCTTCTATCCTTCCCTCTTTCTGTGTCCCTCCTCTCTCTCCCCCCTCCTCTCTTTTTCCATATCTCTTTCTCTTTCTCTTTCTCTTTCTCTTTCTCCATCTCTCTCTCTCTCTCTCTCTCTCTCTCTCTCTCTCTCTCTCTCTCTCTCTCTCTCTCTCTCTCTCTCTCTCTCTCTCTCTCTCTCTCTCTCTCTCTCTCTCTCTCTCTCTCTCTCTCTCTCTCTCTCTCTCTCTCTCTCTCTCTCTGGTGTTCAGCATTGACGGCTCATTTGCCACCAGCATCTCCATCATGGGCAGTGACCCCAAGGTGCGGCCCGGGGCTGTGGACGTCGTCAGGTAACTGGTGTGAGGTTTTTGTGTGTGTGTGTGTGTTTTAAAAAATGTATTTAAACAGGTAATCTGGTAAAACAGGTTGTCTGGCAATTGGAAGGTTGCTGGTTTGATTCCTGGTTCATCCTAGTGTGAGTGTCGAGGTGTCCCTGAGCAAGACGTCTGATCCTTACTGTCCCCCTACATGCCGGCTGAATGTGTGTGTGGATGTGTGTGTGTGGATGTGTATATTCATGTGTGTTTAAATGTGTGAATGTGATGCAATAATTGTAAAGCGCTTTTAGAGGCCACAGGTCTAAAAAGCGATATATCCATTTACCATTGACCATTTACCAGGTGAAATGTTGATTAGCCATTACAAGCCATGCGGAAATCTACACTCTAGTGACGTCAAGTGGTAGTGTCCAGTGTCCACCGAGATGTATGATGCCTTGATGAGTCTTCCAGCCGACCCGGTGGACTGTACCAACCGGTAGGCTTATCTATCCATCAAACACCTGGGTGGACACTCCCACTTTTGATGTCACTAGAGGGTTGATTTTGGCACGGCTTGTGATGGCTAATCAACACCCAACCTGGTAGTGTTTGACATACAGTTTAAACCATCCTACCATCCATGCCATAATTTCTATAATTCCCATTGCCAGGGACGCAATTAGCAGCAAGTGAGAGGTTTTGTGTCTCCTCTCCGTCATCCAGACACTGGCAGGAGCTGGACTACCTGATCATCTACATCACAGGGAGACCAGACATGCAGAAGCAGCGCGTGGTCTCCTGGCTGTCCCAGCACAACTTCCCCCACAGCATGATCTTCTTCTCTGAGGGCCTGGTGCACGACCCCCTCCGCCAGAAGACTATCTTCCTCAGGAACCTGGTGCAGGAGGTAAGGTTGTACACACACACACACACTGAGACACATAGAGACACACAGACACACACACACACACACACACACACACTCACTTATATTCATAGAGACGCACACACACACACACACACACACAAACACACGCACACACACATATGTACACACACTCACACAGATGCGCATGTACACACATACACACACATGCGCATGTACACACATACACACACATGCACACACACACACACACAAACACACTCACACTCATACAAGCTAACAAGCAGACACACAACATACACACGCAAACACACACATAACATGCACATACACACACACAAGCCTCTCAGACCTGAGTGACACCTCTCAGTGTCCTGCCTCTCCTTCCTCAGTGTCACATTAAGATCAACTCGGCCTACGGCTCCATGAAGGACATCTCTGTGTACAACATGTTGGATCTCAGCCCGGCGCAAATATACATTGTGGGCCGGCCTTCCAAGAAGTACCAGAATCAGTGCCAGGTCGGTCTTCACCTCTCTGGGTCCAGGTTTAATTCTTCAAGCTCACAGTGCCCGCTGTCCACGCTGCTTTAGCCTCATTCGGTGTGTTTGGATTAGTGCTTCTTGTGTTTCCTCCTGTCCGGTTAAATTCACCCCTCTGATGGATTCTGGATTTACTCTTACATTCTCTCTCTCTCTCTCTCTCTCTCTCTCTCTCTCTCTCTCTCTCTCTCTCTCTCTCTCTCTCTCTCTCTCTCTCTCTCTCTCTCTCTCTCTCTCTCTCTCTCTCTCTCTCTCTCTCGCTCTTATTTGTTTGCCATGCACATGTGTTAACGTGTGTGTGTGTGTTTATATCTGTCCCCAGTTCCTGAGTGAGGGCTACGCGGCCCACCTCTCTACCCTGCAGTTTGGCCACTGGGCGCGGCCCAACAAGACGTCCTTGGTGCTGCACAAGGGCTCCTTTGGCCTGTCAGCCAAACCCGACTTCCTGTGCAAGCGCACCCACCTGCGAAGGACCATGTCGGTGCGCCAGCCCGACCCGCCTTGCATCCCCAACCCCAAGCCGGAGCGGGCCCAGAGGCATTTCCTCATGAATGTGAAGTTCAGTCATGCAAAATCACACCTCGATGTCGGCGTAAGCAAGGTCCAAGGAGCTGAATCGAAGGTTCTTCAGGTTAAATAGTCACCTTTGACCATATTTTATCTGCTGGTCGATGGAGAGCTCTGGGCTCTTCCCTGCAGCATTGACTCCTCGAGGAGGATCTGTTTGGCTTGTTGTGTGACTGACTTCATTAGCTGTTATTAGCTGCTCTGTGTGATTGTGTTTGTGATATTGTTAACGCAGAAGGGTCCTTATGACGTTATATTGAGACAAAGGCTCTCTTATTGTAAGTATGGTTAATATGGATATTATTGTTGTTGTTGTGAAAATGCACTCCATGTGAGTAAATTAGGAAGGGAGAAAGAAAAGAATAACAGAAGAAAGAATGAAAGAAAGAAAGAAAGAAAGAAGAAAGAAGAAAGAAAGAAAGAAAGAAAGAAAGAAAGAAAGAAAGAAAGAAAGAAAAAAGAAAGAAAGAAGAAAGAAAGAAAGAAGAAAGAAAGAAAGAAAGAAAGAAAGAAAGAAAGAAAGAAAGAAAGAAAGAAGGCAGTAAGGAAGAAAGGAAGATTGATGAAAAAAATAATAATTTGTAAATGAAAGATTTGGTGATATATACCTCGAACCTGAGGCGAGCGAAAATACTGAGAGACAGGAAGAGAGAGAGACATAAGGAGAGTTAGAACGAGACGATGATGAGTGATAACCGGGGGCGACCAGTGACCAGCTATCTGTCCTCTCCTTCATCAATATTCATATGCCATCCCAGGGGGGGGGGGGGGGGGGGGGAGGCGTGGGGGGTGATATTATTAGAAGCAACTCTTCACAGGACGGAATACAAATTCTCCTCCGCTTCTCTTCATGCAGACAAACTGATGACCTGGGATTACGATGTCATTCTCTCTAAATGCAGAATCCCTCACCCAACACACGCACACACACACACACACACACACACACACACACACACACACACACACACACACACACACACTTTCTGTTTCCACAGTGGAAGATGTTGCAAATATTAAGAAGGAGTGGAAAAACAAGGGCTGCCAATGCCTGAGAGGAATTAATGCACAGCTGCAAATAGCAATCACCTCTTTAGCACGCTTCCAGATTATTGAATGTGGAAAAACGGCTGACCTCACACGGGGCATGCCTTTTAGGTGGGGCAGTAGCTCAGTCTGTTAGGATGGCTTGGGAACCGGAAGGTCGCCGGTTCAAGTCCCCGAAACACATGGGCACTGCCGAGGTGCCCTTGAGCAAGGCCCCTACACTGCTTCCCGGACACTGTAGATAGAAATGGCTGCCCACTGCTCCTAAATACTAGGATGGGTTAAATAGAGAGAAACAAATCTTACTGTGTACATGTCTGTAACCAATAAAGAGATTTAATTCTTTAGATTTAGATTTAGACCTGTTTGTCCTCACCCACCTTTGTCCACTTCTTCACTCCCTTCTTTGCAGAGGTTGGCCTCGGCGTGTGTCTAAAGGCATCCTCCTCTTGTGTTCCTTTTGAGGCTCTCCTTCTCCTCCTGCCGCTCCTCCTCCTCCTCCTCCTCCTCCTCCTCCTCCTCCTCCTTCTCCTCCTCCTCCTGTACATCTCCCTTGTAGCGGACCTCTTTGTCAGTACTCCCCCTTCCAGCAGCCCACCGTCTCCTCCCAGCTGCACGTGAACCAGCCCCCTCCCCAGAGAGAGCCCTCTGTGCCCTGGGTACCCGCGTCCCCCCACTCCCCTCCTCGTCCTGCTCCTCAAAGGTGGGACTCTTTCTCTCTCTATCTCTCTCACGTTGTCTAACGATAAGGTCTGTTGTCATCCTTCCCAGGAGACGACGGACAGCAATGCCTCGTGTTGTGGTCGCTTGTGATGATGTCCCAATCCACACGGGGCACCACTAAGACAGGATTTAAACCGTATAGTTCCCCAGTGACCCCTTTACCTCCCCCCACCCCACTCTAACCCTCTGTGGTGCTCGCCATTCAAGTCTTGTCTCCCCCCCATACATTCAACAATTATGTCTTGCATGTATTAATAGTGTGTGAATAAAACAGGTACAGAAAATGAAACAATTATAAGGTACAGCAAATCATGGATGTTCTAATGCTGGTTATGGCCTGTGTGTTAACTTCCATGTCCTGTTTGACCTTCAGCAGATCTCCTCATGGAGGCAGACCAGAGCCACACTGCCTCTTCTCCCCAGTGAAGACCTCCCCCAGCCCCCTGAGGCAGAGCGAGGCTAGGGGCCCGAGGGCAGAGCAGCTCATCCTCTCAGACCAGAGGAGTCAAGCCCAGAATGAGGCTTAAAGGTCAGTCTGTGGACTGATGGCTTTGTTTCCTGAACAAATTGCTGTCTGGTGCAATTACTGCTTGGGTGGTCATTGTTTGCCCCAATCCGCCTGTCTTGCTCAAGACTAAGAACGAGAAAAAAGACAAATGCAGTGGCCTGGTTTGAACTCAAAAGTTAATTTAAACAAGGTTCTGCTTGACTAAGGCAATATAAAATGTCCCTTTTGTTCAGGGAGGTTAATAGAGCGTCTATTTTTAGCACACTCACACAAAGACCCTCATGCCGGAGTAATGCTTTGTATTTCATCAAACCTCTTTGCCTGCAATTTTAATAAGGCATGTTTCTCAGACATTGGGATTCGAACCGAGAACCTTGTATGTAACCACATTTGAACATGATATTTTGTCATGGCTAGGTTGTATATACTAAATCCACTATTATTTTCTGCCTGCAAAAGGCTTTTCATTGAGTACAGAGTTGACCTGTAGTTAACCTGTATGCTATGCATGTAATGAGCCACATGTGTCATATGATGGTGCATGTCTGAAACATTGGATGAGGAGCAGCCGTCGGGTCAGAAAGAACATGACTCACACTCCATAGAACCGTAACTTATATCTTTAATTGTGTGCATTAACTGCATCAGTTCATCTGACACAATGAGTGGTAGCCACAACATATCATTAAGCCTAAGCAGTACGGCTGACTGAATTAAGCCCTCAAAGATTTCAGTGGCAGGCCATCGCCAAGCTAGACACACCAATTTGGTTGACTATTATGTCTGAAAGCAGCCGTCTAGAGTGTTATCAAAGCAGCGTGTGAGTGATTTCTGTATTTCTGTGTGTCTCTAACCCATGTGCGTCTCATTTTTCATCTTCGACTGACTTTTAAAAGGACTCTGTTTACAAAAAAACTGTATTGCTAAATTCTGTGCTTTTAAGAACATGTTTGATGGGCAAGCAGTTTAAAATATTTAAACCCCTTACGTCGTTGCTTTTCATAAATTGATTATGTCTCCACCTGCTTGTGTTGTCTGTTTATCGTATACTTTTTCAATAAAAATGTGATTTATATCACAATGTGTGTTGCATCTGTTATATGTTATATGTTGGTATGTATACATATTACGTGTATTATCTCCCTCTCTCTCTCTCTCTCTCTCTCTCTCTCTCTCTCTCTCTCTCTCCCATGTATTCTCCCTACACTATGAATACATCATTAGATTCAATCAAACATCCTGTCCACCCCAGACGTGGGATGTGTGTGACATGTTCCCTGTCAATATGACCTGAGCTCTGGTCCTGGAGGGGTTCACGGAGAGTGAGGTTGTGGGTTTGCTCACTCAAATTATCCTGCGTGACTTTTGACCTACGTTGTACAGAGGTTGGCGCCAAAAGATCACCGTTTATCATTTCTCTATGATCTAGTCTTTACTCTTGACTGTTCCTGCAGCTTCCTGCTGCTTCTCTCCGTTCCAAGGTAGTACGTGGTAAATCACAGCTGTCGTACCCGGCTTTACAAAAGGAAGGACGGCCTTGTCTTGCAGTTGGCAACAATCGCAGTGTCCTCTCTCGAATCAACGGACGGAGGTCTTCTATGCTGTGCTTGCATAGGTCTACTTATCGTGTGAGGTAGCTTTGTAACAATGCTTACTAAGCAGTAAACACACCACTACATCACCTTTCATTTTCCAAGCCCAATGAAAATAAGCGAAATCTAAGCTAAATATAGACAAGATGAATATAAGACGAAAACAGATCCTTGTACTTTCACGTATCCGCAGTAGCGCAGTAAAACACTTGGACGATGACAGTAGTGTTCAGGCATTTCACTGGAACAGCATTGTGTAGTGGCTAGCCAAAAAAAGCCGATTGTTATTCACAGCGAGGCATTCGACATGCGGGGGCAAAAGGGGGAAAGATGGAGAGACAAGATGAAGCGCGTTGTGATAAGGTTGTGTCTCTCCACAGCAGTCTGCTGTTATTGATTTCACATGTGCTTTCTTGTGCGTGCGTGTGTGTGTGTGTGTGTTTTGTTTGTGTGTGTTTGGCGTGAGCAGAAGGACCAGGACGAGGTGAGGCGACGCTTTGCTGCCATCGCCTATGCTGACTTGGATTCAATTAGTCAATTTGAAACATGGGAGGTCAGAAAACAACCTCCTGTGTGAATGCAGCTGATCATTAATTTCCTTACTTCTATTGTTTTTAATGATTGTTCCTTGCATTTAAAGGTATTTCAATTTAAAATTGTTTCTATTGTCTTGTTTTTTTAATGGCTTATTGCTGTTTCCAGGCAATTGATGTTTTGTTGTTTTTTTCATCAGTAGACCAAACTGTTTTGTTCCTTTTTTTGTGTCTTGGCTTATGCTGTGTTGTGTTCTGCCAATCCCCTCCCTCACCCCCTCCCTCTTCCACACCCCCAGTGTCAGATGATGGGCTCCAGACCAGCCTCCCCTCAGCCAATTAGACTGACCCGGCCGGTGCAGAGACCCAGCCCCGTGCCCCCCATCATGCTGGAGAAGCCTGTAGAGACCGGGTCAGTCATCGTTGTCCCCCTCCCCCCCTCCATTGTATTTTGGTTTAATAAAGTATTGTTATGTGGCCCATCACTTCTGTTTCCTATGGAATATGGGGAATATGATTCAGAATTTGGAAAATCCGGGTTGATGTTCAGATAGGCTTTGGAAGGTGTCACTGCTGACGCAAATCTTGATGTTGATCTTGATGTTTATATTTACTTTGGAAAGTAAGGTCAAAGGAAAGTAAAGGAAACAAAGATTCTGTGGGATTCTGTACCAGGGCTACTCTCCCCATTGACCACCAACCCCTCACCCCATCCGCCACAGACGTGCGTGCGGCACTGAGCAGAACAAATGCGCATAAGGCAGCTGGTCCTGATGGCATCCCCAGTCGCGTGCTCAGGAACTGGGCTGAGCAGCTGACCAAGGAGCTTACTTTTTAACATGTCACTAGCTCAGGCAGTTGTTCCAGTGTGCTTTAAAACCACTGCCATTGTGGCAGCGAGCCTCAACGACTTTCGCACTGTTGCACTCACCCCCATCATCATGAAGTGCTTCGAGAGGCTGGTCCTGGCTCACCTCAAATCTGGCATGTCACCCTCACTGGATAAATACCAATTGGCCTACCGTGAGAACAGGAGCACGGAGGACGCCATTTCCTCAGCCCTTCACTCCGCTCTCTCCCACCTAGATGAGAGCAACACCCACGTGAGAATGCTGTTCATAGACTTCAGCTCAATATTTAACACCATCATCCCCTCCAGACTCATCTTCAAACTTGGTGACCTCATGAAAACCAAGAACCTTGACATTAACCCCTCAGTTTGTAACTGGTTATTAGACTTCCTAACCAACAGACCCCAGTCAGTCAGGTTAGACCATCTCACCTCCTCCACCCTCACCCAAAAAAAATGGCGTTCCACAAGGCTGTGTGCTGAGCCCTCTCCTCTACTCCCTCTTCACCCACGACTGCACTCCTGTACATGGTACAAACACCATCATCAAGTTTACCGACGACACAACGGTGATGGGCCTCATCATAAACAATGATGAGGCAGCCTACAGGGACGAGGTCCAGCACCTGGTGGCGTGGTGCGCTGACAACAACATGGCCCTCAACACCAAGAAGACCAAGGAGCTAATCGTCGACTTCAGGAAGACCAGAGCTGGCGCACACGCCCCCATCCTCATCAACGGAGCGGAGTTCAAGCTTGTCTCCAGCTTCAACTTCCTGGGGGTCCACATCTCTGAGGACCTCTCCTGGTCCCTCAATACTGCCTCACTGGTAAAGAAGGCTCACCAGCGTCTCTTCTTCCTGAGGAGACTGAGGAAAGCCCACCTGTCACCTCAGATTCTGGTGAACTGTTACCGGTGTGCTATTGAAAACATCCCCACCAACTGCATCACAGTGTGGTACGGTTTCCGACCGGAAAGCGCTGCAGAGGGTGCTGAAAACCGGCCAACGCATCGTTGGATTACCCCGTCCTGCAATAAACACTACCCACCACAAACGGTGTCTGAGGAAGTCACAAAAAATAGTGGATGACCCCTCTCACCCCAGCCATGGACTGTTTGCCCTCATCCCCTCCGGGAGGCGCTATAGAAACCTGTCCCCCCCCCCCCCTGCTTCTGCACCTCTGCTGCCCCCCCCCCCCCTGCTGCCGCCCCTGCCCCACACCTCTGCTCAACACCTATCATAATAAATCACCACCAATGTCTTGGCAACGCCACAGGAAGTCCTTTCTCCCGGTGGCTATAAGACTTTTCAAAGACTTTTCATCTCAGGTCGTAACTGTAAAAAAAAATTAAAATAACATGACTGAAAAAAAAACTGTATCACAACTACCTACCTCCCTATAGTTTACATATTCTTTAATAAGATACCTGTTAATGTGTACACATTTTTAGTATACCTGCCATATATATTTTAATCTCAAACTGTTGATAGAACTGCATATCCCTGCTCCTGTATATACATTTATTTATGCTATACATTTATATATGCTCACTTGTATATACATTAATATATATTTATCCTGCTTTCAATAACTGCATACCCCTGATCACTACCTGTTAAATACGTATTTACCTGTATATATATATACCTGTTATTATCATTAGTATGATCATAGCCCACTTAATACCTAGTAGACTGTCTTTTAACAACTGTAAACTGTCAATTATATTACCATGCACTTTAATTCATTTGTAGTAAAGTACTCTGGTTAGATGCGAAATTATTTTCGCTGTACTATACATACAATACTAGATATTGAATAATACTAGAATAATAGATTTGAATCTAATCTAATCTAATCTAAATCCCCAAAACAACTGGGCACTGTCGGGTGTCACGGGTTAGGTTTGGACCCAAATGCAGCACACGGACAACAAGGACAGGTAGGGATATTTATTAGTAATATCACACGGACGGGGGCAGGCAGAGACGTAGTCGGGGACAAGCAGGTGATGAGGAACTGGGCTGGGTAGACAAACCAGGCAGGGAAGCGTAGGCAGAAGCGTAGTAAGGGACAGGCGGTAGATCGGGAACCAGGCAGAGCGGGCAGGTCCGGGGCAGGCAGGGTCGACAACGGGATACTCATCAGAGACATCCATGTCCACCTCCTCCTCCTCCGCTTCCTGAGGGTTCTTGCTCTCATCCGAGGAAGGCCCCTCCCCGTCCTCCTCGGAGGAGTCTGACACCCCGAGGAACGGAATCTCTGTGGTGGTGCCGGCTGCCGAAGTGGTAGACCTGGCTGGCTGGTCGGGGTGGCGTTGATGGAAACGCCTAATGAGGTCCTTGTCCAAAATATGCCGGGCCGGAACCCACGACCTCTCCTCCGGGCCGTACCCCCTCCCCCGACGACGGGAACGCAGTAGGCGGCGGATGGAGTAAACCCGGCCGCCATCGATGACTCTGGGTGGCGGTGGAGGTGGAGCAGCCGGGACCAGCGGACTCACCCTAGCTGGCTTGACCCTGGACACATGGAAGGTCGGGTGAATCCTCATAGACCGGGGCAGCTTAAGCCTAAATGCCACCGGGTTGACGACTTTCAGGACCTCGAAAGGGCCAATAAATCTAGGCGCCAACTTGTTGGACTCCACCCACAATGGTATGTCCCGAGTGGACAGCAATACGTTCTGGCCCACCTGGTAGGTGGGGCCCTCAGAACGACGGCGGTTGGCAGTTGAGGCGTAACGGTTGGCCGAGCGGAGGAGGGAAGCTCTCGCTTGGGTCCAGGTCTGACGGCAGCGACGGATGAAGGCCTGGACAGACGGGCAGGAGACCTCCTTCTCCAGGGCCGGGAATAGCGGAGGCTGGAATCCGTAAGCACACTGGAAAGGGGATAGTCCAGTGGCCGAGCTGACCAGCGTGTTGTGGGCATACTCTACCCACAGGAGTTGTTTTGACCAGGAGGAGGGGTGCTTGGCGACGGTGCACCGCAGCGCTGTCTCCATCTCCTGGTTCTTCCGCTCCGTCTGCCCATTGGATTGGGGGTGGAACCCAGACGACGGTCAGCGAGCAGAACTCCCTCCAAAACACCGACGTGAACTGGAGCCCCCGGTCGGAGACCACGTCGGTGGCGAGACCATGTAGCCGGAAGACATGACTCAAGACCAGTTCAGCTGTCTCCTTGGCCGAGGGGAGTTTGGGCAGGGGAATGAAGTGGGCCATCTTGCTGAACCGATCCACCACCGTCAGGATGGCGGTGTGTCCGTTGGACAGTGGCAGACCGGTAACTAAGTCCAGGGATATGTGGGACCAGGGACGATGGGGCACAGGCAAAGGCTGCAGGAGACCCGCAGGAGCCCGATGAAAGGGCTTATGCTGGTTTCAAACCGGACAGGCGTTTACAAACTCCCGAGTGTCCTCCTCCATGGTGGTCCACCAGAACCTCTGCTGCCGGACCCCCTTGGTGCGTTGAATCCCGGGGAGGCAGGAGAGCCGGGAGTTGTGGGCCCAAATGAGGACATCAGACCTCAACGGCCGGGGAACAAACAGACGATTAGGAGGGCAGGTGCTCAGACCAGGCTGGCCCACCAGGGCGGCCTTGACCCTCTCCTCTATCTCCCAGACAAGAGGGGCCATCAACCGCGGAGCAGGTATGATGATGTCAGGACCCTCGGTGAGCTCCCCCCCCTCCACAAACTGACATGACAGAGCGTCTCCTCCGCCGAGGAAGACCACTGGAACGAGACCTTGGTTGAAGTGAGGGCCGAGAGCGGAGCAGCTCTGTGCTGTAGCTGCGGATGAACCTTCGATAGAAGTTAGCAAACCCAAGGAAGCATTGCAGCTGCTTGCGGGACTCAGGAGCAGGCCAGGATGTAACCACGGAAACCTTGGTTGGGTCCATCTGCATCGTCCCCCGCACTTCTCCGTCTTCACAAAAAGGGAGATCTCGAGGAGGCGCTGGAGGACTGCCTGGACGTGGTGTACATGCTCCTTCCTGTTCTTCGAAAAAATAAGGATGTTGTCCAGGTAAACAAACACACGCTTGTCTAGCATGTCCCTCAACACGTCATTAACCAACGCCTGGAACACTGCCAGGGCATTGGTAAGACCAAACGGCATCACCAGATATTCATAATGGCCGGTGGACGTGTTGAAGGCCGTCTTCCACTCGTCCCCCTCCCGGATCCGGACAAAGTGGTAGTCATTGTACAGATCCAGCTTTGTGTAAATCACGGCTCCCTGTAGCAATTCAAAGGCAGATGATATCAGTGGGAGCGGGTAACGGTTCTTAATTGTGTAAGGCCCCTGTAGTCTATGCAGGGCCTTAATGACTTGTCCTTCTTCTCCACAAAGAAGAACCCCGCTCCAGCCGGTGAAGATGAGGGACGGATAATTCCGGCCGCCAGAGAGTCGCTGATGTAGGCCTCCATGGCCTCTCTCTCAGGTGCGGACAGGGAATACAGGCGGCGCTTTGGGGGCAACGTACCAGGGTGGAGGTCAATCGCACAATCGTAAGGGCGGTGAGGGGGTAAAGACTTTGCCTTGGGGCCAGATTGTTCTGTCACGGGTTAGGTTTGGACCCAAATGCAGCACACGGACAACAAGGACAGGTAGTGATATTTATTAGTAATATCACATGGACAGGGGCAGGCAGAGACGTAGTCGGGGACAAGCAGGTGATCAGGAACCGGGCTGGGTAGACAAACCAGGCAGGGACAGGCAGAAGCGTAGTCAGGGACATGCGGTAGATCGGGAACCAGGCAGGGCGGGCAGGTCTGGGGCAGGCAGGGTCGACAACGGGAATCAGTCCGGGTACGCTAAAAACGGCAAAGTCTGAGTGTATGGGGTAGGCTTAAATAGGCAGGTTAATTATAATGCGCTGCAGGTGTGGGGGAGATGTGAATGATGGTAGATGCTGCCCTCTAGTGGAGGCAGGGTGAATAGCCATTGTGACACCGGGATGTCCTTGAGCAAGGAACCAGACTTGAATCACCTGACTGAATTTACAATGTAATACAATACACGTTATGTTGCACACATAACTGAACACCAATCACCACATGAGGTTACACAGCGGTATTGCGAGACAGTAGGCTGGCTGCTAACTTAGGGAACTATGAGCTAGCGGCCTTGGTGAGGAGTCAGAGGGTTTATCTTGAGAGCAGTGATTTGTGCTTCACTGAGACATGGCTACACAAAGATGTCCCAGAACGTGTCTGTGGACGGCTTTCAGACGGTACGGGCGGACAGGAATTACAGGGAGAGTGGCAAAAGGAAAGGTGGGGGACTTGCCATTCTCAACAAGTGGTGTAATCCTGGACATATCACAGTTAAAGAATGTATGTGTAGCCCGGACATTGAACTGCTTGCCGTAAGTCTACGACCGTGCTATCTACCGAGAGAGTTTTCCCATGTAATCATCCTGGTTGTTTACACTCCGCCCTTCGGCCAGCGCGTCTGCAGCTTGCAGACGCAGCACCCGGACGCATTCATCGCAATATCTGGTGACTTCAACAACGTCACTCTGGCTGCGACACTGCCCACTTTTAAGCAGTTTGTGGCCTGTACAACCAGGGAAAACAAGACAATAGATCTGCTATATGCCAATGTTAAGGAGGGATATAGCTCCATAGCCCTCCTGCCTTTAGGGAGATCTGATCATAATCTGATCCACCTTCAGCCCTTGTATAAGCCTCTAGTCCAGAGGCAGTCTGTGTCCACTAGGACTGTGAGGAGATGGTCACAGGAGACCAATGAGGCTCTGCAGGGCTGCTTTGAAATGACTGACTGGGATGTGCTCTGTAATTCACATGGGGAGGACATTGATGATCTCACGGATTGCATAACATTGTACATCAATTTTTGTGTGGATAATGTTGTTCCAACACAGACTGTACACTGTTTTCCCAATAACAAACCATGGGTCACCAGAGACATCCACATCCTCTTAAATGAGAAGAAGAGGGCCTTCAGAAACGGGAACAGGGAGGAGGGAGAAGACATCCTGCCTGGTTCCTGTACCGAAGAAGGCACGCCCTAGTGCCTCCAATGATTACAGACCGGTGGCGCTGACTTCCCACCTGATGAAGTCCCTGGAGAGGCTGGTGCTGTCACACCTTCGGACCCTGGTCGAGTTTGCCTACTAGCCAAATCTAGGGGCAGAAGATGCCATCATCTTCCTGCTTCACTATGCTCACTTGGACAAACCAGGGAGTACTTTGAGAATGTTCTTTGACTTCTCCAGTGCATTCAACACCATCCGGCCTGCCGTGCTGGGGAGTAAGCTGGCGGCAATGCAGGTGGATGCTCCCCTGGTGTCCTGGATTATGGATTATTTGACTGGTAGGCCACAGTACGTTAGATTGCAGGGCTGTGTGTCTGACACTGTGGTGTTGTGTTTGAGTTGTGTTGTGCTTTAAATAAAGCTTTATGTTATAGCTCCACTGTCTTGGTCTGCGTTCTGGGTCCCACCGACCAATCCCACTCGTGACATATTTAATGAACAACAAAACGAACAAGAACGATTGAGCAAAACCTTGTTAGCCGCAAAAATCGAGTCTATTTCAAAACCCCTGTAACATCTGTAGTCCGTTTTAACATAGGCTACATGGCATCACATTTACCCTGTAGGCTACCAGGCAACTTGTTGCTTTCTCCTTCATTTCATTGCGGCAAAGTCCTCTGCTGCCGAGCTGAAATCAAAGGTGTCTAATGTGTCTTTGCAGCTTGCAATACGCATAAGATCACTCTCTCCTCCTCCAGGCGACTCCGCAGTGATGTTTTCAAACCATTCTGAGGGAGAAGCCCCTCTCTGCTGGTCGCTTGACACGTGCACAACACAGGCCCTTTAGCCAGTGTGGCCCAGTCGGGGTACAGCTCGATGAACTCACACATTAGAACTTGGCAAGCTGTCGCAAACATTAAAGCCCCATAGCCGTGGAGCGCTAACATTAAAGCCATGGAGCGCTAACATTAAAGCCCCATAGCCATGGAGCGCTAACATTAAAGCCCCATAGCCGTGGAGCGCTAACATTAAAGCCCCATATAAGCACTTATCTGGTGCTTCGAAGGACACCGCATGAACCAGATCCCACTGCTGTAATATTAGCTTTTTACACCCACAGTTTGTCAGTTTATAATGTGTATTAACAATACAGTGTGTGATTTAAAATATATATACAAACAACCCACAACTTCCATTGGGATCCCCTTTAAACCAACTAATGTCTACCTCAACTGGTAGAGCATGGCGTAAACCCTGCCAGGGGCTCCTATATTCCCCACTGGGGCCACCCTGTTAGGAATGTACAGTACTGGTACTGTAAAGGTCCTTTGGATAAAAGCCTCCCCCCTTACCACGATATATTCACTATATATTCACTATATATTCACTATATATTCACTATATATTCACGATATATTCACGATATATTCCTATTATATTTTTAAGATGGCAGAGCAGATTGTCGCGTGTGCTGGCACCACATGGCCAACACTGCTTTTAACAGGCGCCCGCCGCCATGTTCCACTGAATTATACCCCCCCCCCCCCCCTCTGACCTCTTGTCACTGTATTTGAGCATACAAAACAGTGTTAATTTATATGTAATGGCTGTTTGTCATGGGGAGGCACAACGGGTCCGTGTCCCAGAGCGGCGGGCAGCTGCTCCAACCTGCAGATTTTCCTGAGGTCAGAAGTGAGGCCGGGACGGGGTGTCTCTCCCTCCTCTCACCTGGCACCCGGGCACCCATCTGCTGCAGGGAGGTGGGGCTGAGGGGTGAGGGGGGGGGAAGTGCAATGTAGCACACAGGATAAATACCGAGGGCGTGGCCCCTCCTTACTTCACTTTTGTGGTTGTGAAATCTCTTGCAAGCAAAGTGATGTAACAGTTCTGCATCAGTGGTTCCTAACACGGGGGGGGGGGTTTAGAAATATCACACCGAAATATGACTCTTAGAAACGGCAACACAAGGGTAATTACTTTTAACCTATTTTGAAGTAATAATTCTGTACAGTGAATTTCCGTCTTTGGTGTGCCGCTTCTGCAGCTGCATTATACCTCACTCGTCTGTAGTCTGTAGTTGTGTTACCCTCACCACTTGTCCCGTTCCAACGTTTTCTCTGAAAACGATGCAGAAAAAGGTTGGGACCCGTTGCACTGCTACTCTCTGACATGGCCGTCCTGCTGGGGCCACTTGTCACGGGAAGCTGACCTGCTATCTCCAGAGTTTCCACTAAGTACTCTCAATTTCTTACGCATACTTCACACACATAACGGTGACACTAATTGGAGACCCTATATTGCCATAATTATGTTAGGTGTGTGTGTGTGTGTGTGTGTGTGTGTGTGTGTGTGTGTGTGTGTGTGTGTGTGTGTGTGTGTGTGTGTGTGTGTGAAAGAGTAATGTACATGTGATTAGTGTGTGCATGTAAATGTAAATGTAAATGTAAATGTATGTGTGTGTGTGTGTGTGTGTGTGTGTGTGTGTGTGTGTGTGTGTGTGTGTGTGTGTGTGTGTGTGTGTGTGTGTGTGTATGTAGCTGGCTGGAATTGGCTTCTGAACCACCAGCCCCCATCACAAGTAAGAAAATGTAGACGGTGATCATAATATGAAAGCTCAAATTGAGGCCAGATTGCTTGGTCAGTGGGTGCATCACCCTTTCATCAGGGTGCCGTGTGCAGTAAGAGCTTCATGTGTTCCACATAGCAACCCGGAAAAAACACCACATGCGATGATGCACCACCACCAGGACGTTTGCAGCAGTCATGATGCCGATTGGCTAAAACTAGGCCTAAAAACTAAATAACAACAAACTAAACTAAACTAAACTCGTATAAACAAAATCTAACTAAATTAACTCTAAATGAAATCTAAATGTATTGATAGATGAATTGCACAATTTACAGTATTATTACAGTAATACGTAGGTATATACAATACACAACAATACGTATAGTGCAAATTGGCAGTAATAAAATACTAATAAATAACTCAGATGAATACTGAAAAGTGAAATAGAATTTACAGTGCAAAATTACAGTGAAAGGATTTATAGTGCGTTGACCAGAAACATAATAACAGTGCGTTGACCTCAGGTCACTGAGTCTGCACTGTCCCTCTCACGACCTGAGGTAGATGAGTTATAGAGTCTGATGGTCACAGGAAGAAAGGACTTCCTGTGGCGTTCTGTGGTACACCTGGGTGGAATGAGTCTGTTGCTGAAGGTGCTTCTGTATGAGGTCAGCACCTGATGGAGAGGGTGAGAGTTGTTGTCAAGGATACTACGCAGCTTGCGCAGCATCCTCCTCTCAGACACCACCAACAAGGAGTCCAGCTGGACCCCCAGGACAGCACCAGCCTTCCTGACGATCCTGCTGATCTTGTTGGCGTCTGCTGACCTCAACCTGCTTCCCCAGCACACGAAACCGGAGAAGATGGCACTGGCTACCACCGACTGGTAGAACATCTTCAGCATCGTGTTACAAACGTTGAAGGACCGGAGCCTCCGCAGGAAGTAGAGACGGCTCTGGCCCTTCTTGTACACAGCCTCAGAGTTCTTGGCCCAGACCAGTTTGTTGTCCAGGTGAACTCCCAGGTATTTAGTAAGGTTAGTAAGGAATAGCCGAGGGGAGGCAAAGAACAAAATAAATGTGAGCACCCTTCATGTCTAGGGTGGCAAGCGTGTGATTAACCCTGGTAGACCAAGATTCATCTTTCATTCTCATTTGACAGGGGTAATGGATTTTAATTGTGTGCCAAAACAGGGTTTAATTAAATAAAGGTTTTTTAAAAGCTATTTCCAATTCATAGCTCCTGCCCCGACCCCCTCCCACCCCATCCCCCGCCATCCCCCGGTTTTGCAAGGGTACACAAGCACACACACACACACACACACACACACACACACACACACACACACACATACACACACACACACACACACGCACACACGCGCACACACCACTAAGAAAACACCACCCCGCTTTTATCAGAATCCCTAAGAAGATATTGCATGCAGGGTTCAATGCGACTTAGCTCTTGAAATATTTAATCTTATTACGCTTTTGGCCCAATGTGTGGATTTCTGGCCATGAAGCACATTTGATTTATTTGTAAATATCTTAGTCTGCCTTTTACTGTTACTTACTGTTTTTAACTGTTTAAACATGTGTATTAAGTGCCACTGATTCTTAAAGGTCACTTTGTGTATGTGTGCGTGTGTATGTATGTGTGTGCGTAAATGAGTGAGCCCGGGACACAAAAGTAACCATGTGATATTTATTAATGCCTCAAAGGGATAAAACTGGCACAAATTCAATAGACATATCTAATGAAGCCTAGCCAAGCATATACATGCATGTATGAAACTTTTTCTGTGACTTAGCTGTGGATGCATTTATACTAAATGAGAGAGAGTGAATCGGCACCCTCAGGCACCCTCAGGCACCGCCTCTCATGTGAACGCACCGGGAGACGGCATTTGAAGAAGATAATAGAAAGATGGAGGGTTAAAAATTAAGATGAAAAGTCTCAAAAATCAATAAAAGTTCAAGGTTTCCGACGCACACACACACACACACACACACACACACACACACACATGTTGTTTTCCCTCTTGAGTATAGGCAGTATCGATCCCCTGGATTCATGCCTGACTCACGATGTGTCTCTCCCTATACGTCTCCCACGGCCCCTCGATGCGTCACACTGACACCGCCGGCAAAGGGAAAGAGCCGCCACTGCTTCAAAAGACACGACCTGAATCGTGTTCGGTCTGAGGTGCCAGCGGGTGCAGATGCTCGATTGAGTTTACACTCACTGAGAGCAGTGGATCTCAAACTGTTTTTTTTTACCAAAGTTAAAAAAAACCTTTACGCTCGAAAATGCAATTTGCTTCACTTCATTTGATCCGACAGGATGTCGGAGAATTCTGTAATTTCTACACCGAATTGCGCAAAACAGTAGTGGGGCTTGAGCATGTGAATCCACAAGAAGTTAAGTGCAAGTTGGGAGTCTGTATCCCTGGTGAATTTATTTAATAATATCAATGTTCTTACATCAAGTGTACATAAACCCTACCCCCACACAATATGCTCAACCTTTATGTTGTAGATTGTGGACATAGCAGAAGTGCTCAATCAAAATACTACCTTTTATGTGGATGTACAGTAAGTGTTGAGACTAAATGAAGTCCATTGAAGCCATAAATACCTTGTGCGTACTTTATTGACAGAGAAAACCGAGTTCTCCGGCTCGAGGATCCTTGCCGGCACCACCTACGTGTACCAGGGTGCATTGCGTGCACGCTACTGATGTATAAATAACCTTTTCCATTTATCTGGGTCCATGTTGGAAACGTAGCTATTTTACAATGAAAGTGCAGAGAAGAAGGAAGTTTAGTTTTGGATCTAGACCACGCCCCCTGGCTTCCTTTGACCATTTAGACCACGCCCCTGACTGCCTTTGCCCATCTAGACCACACCCCCTGACTGCCTTGGACCTTCTAGACCACGCCCCCTGACTGCCTTGGACCTTCTAGACCAGGGGTCCCCAAACTTTTAACTTTTCCCTTCTCTGATGGGGGCCGGGGTCAGTTTGTAACAGAAAAAGTGTGACGATGGCAGGGGTGCCTAAACGTAAACATATATTGTTTTCCAGAAAGCCACACATAACCAAATATTAATAACCCTTTCCGGGATCTTCACAGAAAAAAAAGTCAGGAAATAAATAATAACACTATTAATGAAATAAATAACACTATTTATGAAATAAATAACACTATTTATGAAATAAATAATAACCAAATAACCCTCTCTGGGTTCTTCACAGAAAAAAGTCAGGAAATAAATAACAGTGTTTATGAAATAAATAATAACCAAATAACCCTCTCTGGGTTATTTGAAAAAGAAAGGAAATAAAAACAGAAAAAAAGTCCACTGAACATTAACTTTCTGTTGTGCCGTGCACAATCTTAACAGGTAAAAGTTTAGCTTAGTTGTCAGAGCAGAATCTCTTACTCAAATGACTCATATGAGCAGTCTCTCAAAGTTCTTGTGTTCCTTCCTTATAATCCTTTTGTAGGTTCCAGTAGGCTTGTAGACACCGCTGTTTGCAGCTCTCTCTCATCAACTTCCCTGTGAAAACCCCAAAGCAAGCAGGCTGAGAAACCGAACTAAGTGATACAGCACCTACACAGCACAATACATTTCACTACCAGTATGGTTGTGGAGATGGATTTTATCCCAGTAGATTTTATTCTGATTAAATTTGTTTATACTCAGAAAAGTCAGAAAAGTGATCTTACCTATGTATGTTCATCAGTGTGAACTGATGAACATAAAAAAAAATAATAAAATTTTAAAATTTTAAAAAATCATAATGCGTCTCTGGTATTGTTCAGGGGGCCGGGCCAAATGTGAAGGCGGGCCGTATCCGGTCCGCGGGCCTTAGTTTGGGGACCACTGTTCTAGACCATGCCCGTGGCTGCCTATGAGAAAACCAAGCTGACAGCCTGTAGTTCTAGCTGGTCACCAATGACATAATTGATGCAGGAAAAACAACACACTTTTCATCACTTCTCGGTCAACATGGAGGTATTTATTGTTTCAATTGACCACATTTACCACCAACACTGGCTGGACATCCACATCAAATGTTGTCAAAGTTTCCCTTTAAAGTGAAATGTGCGCGAGCAGCTTTACGAAACTGCAGCCTCTCTCAAGGCAGTGAGTAAGCTTTCGAGGTATTACTGGATACTTAACACTTGACACACTGTTGGCAAAGGGAAAGAAGGACACTCTCTGGGAAACATTTTGTTAATTGATTCTTAAACATTTGCATCTACACTGCATCCAAGGGCCTGGAAGTATGATCAGAATCAGGGTTACCCCTCCATGCATCCAGCAGTTGCATCGCGCTGCCCTGCTGGATTACTAGCACGGCTGCAATCAGCCATGCAAAAAAAATGTATACATATTATACATAGATTATTTTTAGAAATTTAAATTATGGTGGGCGCCCCAAATGCTCCTTGTTTTATTAGTTGTTTTACCGCCCTTAATTGACACATTGACAATATAGAGAAATATAAAGCAGCCTGCAAATTTGATCCTCATACACACATCAACATGGTACACCTCACCCCAGGGGCGTCGCAACAGGATAGGCAAAGTAGGCAATTGCCTGGGGCCCCGAGCTGGAAGGGGGCCCCCCGAGGACGACAGACAGACTGCGATGATTCCCCCCTGCGCGTGCACTTCATCATGATGTTCGATTACCCACCCTCCCCCCATTGGACTTCATGATGTTCGATTGCCGCTCTGTCATTTCAAGGCTCTGTAATAAACGCTCTATAATTTTCGAAGGCCCCCCCCCCCACCCCCCCAAAATATGGCGATTTAGCCTAGGGCCCCCAGAAAGCCTTGAAACGTCCCTGCCTCACCCACACACACACACCTCAGCACCGCGGCTGGCAGAAGAAATGCTAGTGGAAACGCTGATCACTAACGGTGGCAGGTTGGCTTTAATTGCTGCTCAGGCTCTTTAAAACAATCTTCAAACGATGGCTCCCCAGTCTTGCAGCACCACCTCTCTTCACCACTAATTGAGTCAATATCACCATAAGGTGCCTTTGAGACTTACCCATTTCCAAAAAAAAAAGCTGAGTTTTCCATTGAATTTCATATTCATTTTATGAAGTAGATGTTGTGCTGTTAGAAATGCATGTTGGTCAAGCTCCAACACTTTTTTATAAATTAACTGCAAGCAGACAAAGTACATGCAAACGGCAACATATGTCCACCCTGTCATGGACATATTCAAAGTAAAGTAAATACATTGTAATTAAATAGTGATTATAAAATGTACATTTGCAGAAAGCTATTTAGTCCCTTTCTCAACAATATATTTTAGTTAATTAGAAAAGTATTTGGATAATAATGAAATGATGGCAAACTGTTTGTTTCTCTATAAAATCTGCGAGAGTTGCACTTTATGTTCTAAATAAAATCTAACAACAAAGATATCTGGTCAAACTTCCAACCAACACTATTTGGCCCTCATTTGTTTATTAAGGAATCACACAAAAGCTTTTGCTAACTTGTGAAAATAATGTATTTATTTTCATAAAACATGAAAATGACAGGGTGGACAATGACATGACAGGGTGGACCTTGGGCACGACAGGGTGGACATGTTGTGAAATGTCATGGAATGGCCTCGTAAATGCAATAAATCTAAGGTAAATTATGTAAATACAACATTAATATGGCCTTCTATTGTTGAACTTATCAAATCATTTTGCACACATTTAACAGTAGAACAAGAAGAACAAAAATGTTAACTGGAGAACGGTTGAACTTTGAAACCTTACAGCATGTTACTTAGCAGAGACATGGCTCAAATCTGAAGGTGCTGTTGCACATAATTCCAAGCAGACGCCTCAATTTGAACAGAGCGTTTGTTCAGAGCCTGTGGTTCCGGTATAAGGCAAAGTATCTGCCAGTCATGGTACCAACAGATGTCCTCCCGGAGACTTGGCCAATGGAATTTGTTTGTGCCATTTCGGTGCATACACTTGACTCTTACACTGTGCCCTTCTGCATCCATGATGACACCTGGGTAAGCCTCATTGTCGTAATTAACGACACACCATTCTCCAATATGCTTTACCTCAAGGCTTTCTGGTCTCCTAGGATGATCTGCCTTACCCGATGCTGGGGCCTCATGAGATGAACCAGGAACATCTGCTAGAGAGACCTCTTTAAGGTTAAAGGTTCTGGCTCTCGCTTGCTTTTTTGCCTCACTCCATTTCTTCCTTTTTGCCCTTTTCTCTCTCTCACTGAGCTCACTGATACCCTTCTTCTTTCCAGTCTCTCTGTCTTTAGTCCATTTGTCCCTCTCTTTCTCAAGGTACTGTGTTCTTCTGTCCGGGTCAGCATCACGACGCTCCCGATATCTCCTTGCTATCTCAGCACCTTTTGAACTAAAAGACAATTCAAAATGTTCCCGAACACACATTAATTGACTGTTAAAGTGTTGTAATATAATATAATAATAATAATATACATATTACAACAGCTATTACACACATTTATCAGCATAAACTATGCGCATGTCCACCCTGTCATGAACCTTGTCCACCCTGTCATGGAAGGCTTGATGACAGGGTGGACAATGACAGGGTGGACATTTTTGGCTAATGTTAGCATTTAATGAGCACATGGTTGACCTTCAGTTAGCAACATGATTTAGTTAGCAAGGTGACTTTGCACTGTTTTACAAATATATGTTGAATTTCTGAGAGGTTTTTATATTAATTGATATTTCACTATGACAGGGTGGACATGTTAAGCTTGACTACATCCAACTACAGACATAATATGATGAAAATTACAAAATATAAGTGTAAATACTTACTCTGCAACAAGCCACTGCTTCAGCCTCCATTGAAGAATGACAAAATGATGGTAGTGATGTCACTTAAGACATAAGGGGGTCTCTTAAAGGGGCCATTACCCCTTAATGACAGGGTGGACAGCATTTTCAGGGACACGCGCAAAATGTTTAATATTATTATGAAAATAAATATGCATGATCAAAATGACTCATTTTATCAAATAACTTGTTGTGGACAACAAAATTATATATGGTTTTTTTTTATTTAGTCTCATTTAACCACTTATTACATACACTGTAGTCAGTAGAGCAGTGTGTGGGACATGCCAAAAACACGTACATCCAATAAAACAAAAAGCTATAAAATGAAGAAAGCACATTTCAAGAGACTTATCATTGTACTGATATGTGTGTAAATGTTTGGCCATTTATAATAAGACCCCAGAGTTTTATTATTCTGCTACATTTTCATGATGACTGGGTGATTCTGATGAGGACACCAAAGGCACTTTATAGTGATATTGACTCAATTGCGTAATTTTCAATTTACTCACTTGCAGTGTTTTGACGGATTTGTTGTTGGTACAACAATTTAACGTCAGTGTATTTTGTTTAAAGGAATATTGCCCAAAAAGTGGCAACAAAAAACTAGACTTAGATTTACATTTACATTACATTTACATTTAGGACATTTGGACGCTTTTATCCAAAGCGACTTACAAGGAGTACATTTGTTGAAGTAGACAATAGCATAACGCTGAGGTACGCAAACATAAAAATAGAACAGTTCACAAGTATTCATATTAACAAGATGAATAACACAATTTCGTACTGCCAGGTCACCTGCTTAAGTAGCTGTGATAAGAGCGTGTTATCAACATTAAGGATATACACTTGCTAGAATATACAACATGCTAAGAGCTATTAATGTCAGGACTTAAGCAAGTTAGGGGTTCACAAAGGAGAAGGAGGGTTCAAGGAGAGTCCAGGTGGACTCTGAACAGGTGGGTCTTGAGTCTCTTGCGGAAGCTGGCGAGGGACTCTGCCATCCTGACATGAGATGGGAGTTAATTCCACCTGTGGAGCCAGAGCCGTGAAGAGCTGGGTCTTAGACAACAATAACAATAACAATAACTACGAGACAACACAACAATGTGTTGGTGTTTGAATCCAAAAGATTTGGAGAAGTCACTTTATTGTTATTTTTATTCTGTTACAGTATTGATATAGAATAGTGTAGAATAGTAGAATTGTAGAGTTTCGTACATAGTATAGTATTTACTGTTGTTTATCATTTATACTATAGCATATCATTGGTAGCATATAGTGCTGTTTATAGTATAGTATTGTTTAGTATAGTATAGTGTTGTATAGTTTTGTATAGTATTGTAGTATAGTAAGTTCTAATTGACATGCTCTGTCATACTCCTTGTGGATCCTCCTTGCTGTACCGCTATTCCTCCTTCTTTGACCTAGACGACAAGTTGACAAGAACAACAATGTTAAAACAATACCGTCAGCTGAAATTTCTTTGATTAATGAAATGCAAATGTCCTCTTTTTCCTTTTCCTTTTGTTTGCTCTGTGTGTGTGTGTGTGTGTGTGTGTGTGTGTGTGTGTGTGTGTGTGTGTGTGTGTGTGTGTGTGTGTGTGTGTGTGTGTGTGTGTGTGTGTGTGTGTGTGTGTGTGTGTGTGTGTGTGTGTGTGTGTGTGTGTGTGTGTGTGTGTGTTGTGTGTGTGTGTGTGTGTGTGTGTGTGTGTGTGTGTGTGTGTGTGTGTGTGTGTGCGTGTGTGTGTGTGTGTGTGTTTGTTTATGTGTGTTTGTTTGTGTGTGTGTGTGTGTGTGTGTTTGTAAGCATGTATGTTTGAAAGTTAACCCGCTAATTCAGTGTTAGAGTACCAGTTATGATTATTTTCAGTAGGAAATAGAAAAAACAGTACAAAAGAGACCAGGGGGAATATTTTCCTTGTGCTTGTCGTCTTAGTGTTAGTGTAGCTGTGGCGAGGATACAGCGAGACAGGAGAGATCCCTGGCGAGGCAGCATCCTTTGCGTTGGTGGCTGTAGGGGTGGGGGTCGGAATCATGGAGCATGTGCCGTGTAAAAAATCATCATCACATGCTCCCTATCTGTCTCCAGCTCAATTTACTGCTGTTCCACCATGTTCAGAGAGAGGATGGAAGGGATGCTTAGGGATAGAGAGAGAGAGAAAGAGAGATGGAGAGGAGGGAGGTGGAGAGAGAGAGGTGAGGTGAGAGAGAGAGCGAGAGGGATGGGGAGAGAGGGAGAGGGTGTGGAGAGGGAGCGATTGAGAGAATAAAAGAGAGACCACCAGTGAGAGACGGAATGAGATATGGGGAGAGATAGAGTAGGGAGAAATATGGAGGGAGCGAGAGATGATTGGGAGATGATCAAAATAATGACCTTCATTTTAGTAATGGTAGAAGCCTGGAGGAACCTCCATCATATGAAGTGAGAAATGAATCGAGGCAGTATGTGGTTTTGACGCTGCTTCCCCTTCTTTTCTCAATATCGTACTGTGTCATTCTGTATTCAAATCGGGGCGACCTCTACCCTCAACCAGACAAGCTTCAGGCCTGGCAGTGTTATTCAAATGAGTGTCCTCCATTTTGTTCTAATACATACCAAGATGTGTACTATCATGCGTTCAAAATACTTTGTGAATAAACAGTAGTATGTTAGCTTTCTGAAGCTAATCTAACCACCAAGTTTTAGTGCCATCCTCGATGACGGAGGTAATAACCCCTGAAATAGTACCGTATGCACTTCATGTGCTATTGGTTTTATACTAAGGACATATTAATTGATCTCATACTGTTTTAGCGTACGTTTGTATGCAATGGACTATATGCACTAAGCTGTGTAAAGTACTTCCGGCTTCAAATAATGCGGTTTAGCCTCTTCCGGTATATTTGTTTACTTCCAACTAGCTAGCTACAGCTCCTGAGGTACTATTTCGCCATGAATTCCCATAAGAAAATGCGTTTTCAAAAACAGGAGAAGAAATACTACGCTTTGTTCGGCATCATCGAAATGTAATGGTATTTAGAGTTTCCATGGCTTTCCAACCCATCCCGACCTGAGAAGAACCCGACGCGGACATACGATTCTATACCAGGTAACGTTAGACCGAAGTTGTGCTATTCAGCTAACTGTTTGACATCGACCAAAGTAAACATCAGTTCAACTATAAAGAATCCTATCATAAGTCTTAATACAAAAGAGTTAATGTGCCTACTGCATGACCGCTGCAGCCTGTCATGCATCCGAGATGAGACATTGGTTTAGTTGGTTTAGTAACATTATTTTGGTGACCGTGTATGATTGTCTTTACTTTGTTAATTAATGACTGACATGTCTTTTTGTAAATACATTTCCAAGCTATGACCACCTGATGCGTTTGGGTTGATTGAGCTCATTACTAATGGTTCGGGTCCCCAGAGCCTCCAGAGTACTTCCATCAATGGTAGGTTATGGTCTGAGCTGCTTTGTAGTAACAGAGGGTGGGATGCAATTGCATTTACAGAAGGCTACACTAAAGGACTCAGCCCCCTTTAAATACACCAGTGCACTACAGCAACTCAGTTTTTCCCCATGTTATGGTACACATAACCATTATAAAACATTTAGCCAAACAAGAGCACAGCCTTACTAGTTTATAACTTAAAGCAGTAACCTTTTTTTTAACCTTCCAGAGACAACTGCTCCAGCCAAGTTCTTTCTTTTCCTCGTCTTCCTGTCGGTTGGATTGAAGGAGAGGGACCCGGCGCTTCGATTCAACATACACCAGTCCACAGTGAGCTGCATTATTGCAACATGGACACGCTTTCTAGCCACTGCACTGGGGTCTCAATGCATCTGGCTCACACCTGCAGAAGTGCAAGCTTACCTCCCTGAGGAATTCTGAGATTTCCCAGACACCCAGGTCATCTTGGACTGCACTGAGCTCAAGTGTCAGACACCATCCTTACCACTCCTGCAAAGTGAGATGTACTCCACCTACAAATCTCACTGCACCATGAAAGGGCTTATTGGCAGACGTTTACAGTGGCATGCCTGTTGTCAAACTACCAAAACAAGGCATTAGTTAAGGCATGGGTTAAGTAAAGCATTGGTTCAACACCAGGTTTTTGTAATTTAATTTAGTGAATTTTGTTTATTCCAGTGGCAGATCATTTTGTTAAACATTCTGTAAATCGTATGTACACAAACATTATCAATGTAAGCTAACTGTTGAATGTAAAGTCATTTGTATAGATTTGTAAAAATTAACATTGTAACATATTTTACATACATCATATTGAACAATTGTAACATATTGGCTAAAACATTATTGAAAAATGTACTGTAATCAAATATTTTATAACATTTTGTCATTCCGATCTTTCATTGAAGAACCTGGGTTTTGCTCATGTTCATTTCTCAAAGACAGGTATCTTGGCATGTATATGTAGACAAATAAATGGTCAGCTTTTTCTCTAATTGATCTTTGCACTTGTGGATCCATGTGTAATCGTTGCACACCTGTTTGGAACAGCAATGCCACTTTGTGATTGCACACAACACTGCCTGCCACACAGGAGCATTGGCTGTGTCAATACCACTGGCGATGAATCAAGAAGCAAAATCTAAGAAGAAAGAGAAAAAAATTTGAAATATACCCTCTGCTTCATGGAAAAGTAGGTTATTATGAGTAGAACAGTTATTGTTATTGTTACTGAACCATGCTCCTAGACGATGCCTACCCTCCTAAATGCTTAGCTTTACATTCTCTTCCTACTCAAACAAACTTGAATTACCTTCCTTGATAACTATTATGCCTTAGATGGTGTATATTAGCAGTGTTAACTTATGTAAATATGTTTGATCACCCAAACACGTTTCCACCTTATCCTTATTAACTTGATCAAATGATCTGACCAATATGCAGTAGGCACATTAACTCTTTTGTATTAAGACTTACGATAGGATTCTTTATAGTTTAACTGATGTTTACTTTGGTCGATGTCAAACAGTTAGCTGAATAACAACTTCGGTCTAACGTTACCTGGTATAGAATTGGATGTCCGTGTCGGGTTCTTCTCAGGTCAGGATGGGTTGGAAAGCCATGGAAACTCTAAATACCATTACATTTTGATGATGCCGAACAAAGCGGAACACAACAATGTTCAGAGTATTTCTTCTCCTGTTTTTGAAAACGCATTTTCTTATGGGAATTCATGGCAAAATAGTACCTCAGGAGCTGTAGCTAGCTAGTTGGAAGTAAACAAATACACCGGAAGAGGCTGAACCGCATTCTTTGAAGCCAGAAGTACTTCACACAGCTTAGTGCATATAGCCCATTTTGAAAAAGCAAGTGGTTGAGGAAGAGCAGAGATGGAATATTATCATATATTAAAAAAACTTGACTAACCAAATTTCTACTGAAAGATTCATCAGTAGAAGGAAAGAGGAGCAGAGCAAATGAAGAGATGTGTTCCCATTACTTATTGCTGAAGCTTCCGGAAGCCACAAGAGGGCAAGTCACACCGAATGTATAAATAGTGCACTTCCTTAAAAGGCGACTCAAACTACATGTTAATATCCAGCCCAGCCCACACAGTGGCCTGTTTATGTGTGTCAGAACCTAGTGGTTGATCTAGAGTCAGACTAGCCCAGACCTGTTAATGTGGTAAATATACATTTCAATCTTTGGCTGGATACTACTCATTAGAAGAAGAATGGGACAACTATTCAGTTTACTGGTGAGTCTGCAATTTATAAGCAACATGGACACACACACGCAGATTTTGACGACATACAATAAAACAAGGCAACTTATTGTCATAAGTACCGAATTTTCCAGACTATAATTTGCACTCACTGACGGCAGAGTCAGTAATGCAATGCAACAGCCAGCACGTCAGTAGCAATTAGGGTTAGAGAGTCTTGCTCAAGTTCACCTCGACAGGAGGAGCCGGGGAACGAACCAGCAAGCTTCCGGCTGTGAGGCGACCGTACATACACAGTGAAGATTTTTTCTCTCCATTTAAGCCATCCTAGTATTAGGAGCAGAGGGAAACGACTGTATATACTGCGCCCGGGAAGCTGTGTACGGGTCTGGTGCCTTGCTCAAGGGCACCTTGGCAGTGCCCAGGTGTTTCGGGGACTTGAACAAGCGACCTTCCAGTTCCCAAGCCAAGTCCCAACAGACTGAGCTACTGCCGCTCCCTAATAAGATGCATTATGAATAAGAGTCATTTGTGATCCCGATATATCTGCCTTTCCATCCTAAATATATGTGTTACTGTGATTCATGTACAGCACTTTCAAATGCTTTTATCCTAAGTGTTTTCCAAGGCATCCAGTGCATACGTTCTATAGCATTACCCCAGTGGTAATGGATCACCTTACGCTGTGTTAATGCTGTGCTCTACAGCTAGACTGGATCATCTGGACCTGGTTTGCCTTAGTTTTGCATCTATCTACATGTTGAGAGTGGTTCAGAGTGAGAGTTGTTTCTTCATTGCATCTGAAAGCATCAACAAAAAACCCTTGTGGCTTTTCATACCACTCGGTGATCAGCAGTATAAGCCAAATATGTAAGGCTTGTACGGTTGAGCTATTTGACATGTTGGCGGTGTGTAAATCGAGTCCGAGTAAGTGTCTACTCGACAGGCCTACTCGACAGTCGAGTAGGTGTCAGGGCCTGTCCTGGCCCCTAATTGGTGGAATGAACTTCCCATGGATGTCAGGACTGCAGAGTCACTGCCCATCTTCTGCCACAGGCTAAAAACTCACCTCTTCAGGAAAACTACTTTTACCTAAGCACTGACTCAGTTATTGAATTGCACTTTTGATGAGTTGGTGACGAGTTGTACTCATACCTTCCTTTGTAGAACACACTATTGTAAGTCGCTTTGGACAAAAGTGTCTGCTAAATGACTGTAATGTCTTTTACTTCCTCCGCTGTGACCAAGCTGAGGAAGTACAATGCTTTGTATGATTCAAAGGGGTCATAATATACCACCAGGCGAGAGTGTGATTAGCCATGACAGGTCGTTTTGAACTGTTAAATAGCTGAAAATCAGGTTTGCCGCTTATTTATGAACCCTAATCACCACACACACTGGGGAGGAGTGTGGACAGGCAGAGCAGGTGGTAAATCCACATCTGCGGATTAAATCCCCGACTTTCTAACTTTATCTACCGATTAATTGGATATATTGGTCAGAGGAACCGCAGACCTTGTCCATGCCAAAACTTGGATCCGACACAGACGGGTAAGCGCGCCGGAGCAAACGTGCAGTCCCCTGTAACAAAATGGATGAACTAAGACTTATGATGGCGAGAAATACTGACTTTTCTTCATCCTCGGTTCTTTCGTTCATGGAGACATGAGGGAATCGAAACCTGATTCCGCTCTTCAGCTCGAAGGGTTAGAACTTTTTCGAGCTGACCGCGTCGCTTCACTGAGCGGATAAAGCAGGGGTGGAGGGGTCTGCTTCTTGGTGAATGAATCTTGGCGTAAGGACGCGACCGTGATTTATCAGCATTGCTGCCCATCGCTGGAAACCCTGTTCATAAACTGCCGACCCTTCTATTCTCCCCATGAGTTAAGTTTGTTAATTTTGGTGTGCCGGCTTTTTATGCCGGCTTTTTTATATAGCGCTTTTTATCCAAAGCGCTTTACAAGTCATGTAAAGTCCTCACATTACCCATTCATACACCGACGGCGGAGTCAGCCATGCAAGGAGACAGCCAGCACGTCAGGAGCAGTTAGGGTTAGGGTGTCTTGCTCAAGGACACCTCGACAGTTTTTGCTAGGAGAAGCCCGGGGGATCGAACCAGCGTCCTTTCGGTTGTGTGTTTACATTCCTCCCGCCAAACTAGCTGCGGAGGCTCAGAGCATGCTGACTGACCAAATAATGACTGCGGAACGAAAACATCCGGATTCCTTTGTTGTCGTCCTCGGCGACTTCAACAGAGTGAACCTCAGCCATGATCTCCCAAAATATTGGCAGCAGATTAAGTGCGCAACCAGAGGGGAACGCACTTTAGGCCACTGCTACACGACCCTCAGCAATGCCTACCACGCCGCCTCCCAAACTGCGCTAGGTCACTCAGACCATGACATCGTCCACTTGACACCGAAATACAGGCAGAAACTAAAACTCTCTAAGCCTGTGGTCAGGTCTTTCAAGTTGTGGACTAGCGAGGCCCAGGAGAAAACTAGCGGCATGCTGGATAATGCTGGTGGCGGCGCAGAGGGTTTTCAATGGGTGATAGGGGCTGCAGGCGGTGATCTAGATGTGTACGCAGACATTGTGACATCATTCATTAGCCACTGTGAGAATGTTTGTGTACCTTCTCGCTCCAGAGTTCATTACAATAATGACAAACCTGGTGCTCAGTGAAACTCAGGAAGATCAGGCTGTTGAAGGAAGAAGCCAGGAAGAGTGGGGACAAGGACCGGTTTAAGGAGGCCAAGTACACATACTGCAAGGCCATCAAGGAGGCCAGACAACGCTACTCTGAAAAACTCCAACATCAGTTCTCAGATGGCCAATCATCCGCCGTCTGAAAAGGCCTCCGACAGATCACCAACTACAAACCCGAAGTCCCCCCATTCATCTGATGATTCACGCCTTGCCAATGACCTGAACGAGTTCTACTGCAGATTCGAAACACAACAGACTTCCCCTCCCCCCCACACCCTGCATGACTCCAGGGCCCTGAAGGGGGCCAGGAATATTATGGCTGACCCCTCTCATCCAGGCCACAGTCTCTTTGCACTGCTCCCCTCCGGCAGGAGGCTGCGGGCCATCAGGTCAAGAACTGCATGCCACAAACAGAGCTTCTTCCCCACGGCCTCCAGCCTCATCAACGAGGCCCGCCTCCCCCTCTGAAGATCTCCCCCCCTTTGTCTCGACCCCTCTCACCCAGGCCCCAGTCTCTCTGCACCTTTCCCCTCCAGCAGGAGGCTCCCCCCGACCCCCCCCCCTCCCACTGGACCCAGCCCTCATACACCCACACATACAGATCAATATTTATATCTATATTTATATTTATACTTTGCTAAATTTGCACTGGACTTATTGTCTTATTGTATTAATTATTATCTATTGTCTTATTGTTTTTGCCTGGTCTGTACTGTTTTGTTCTGCACAGTGCTGTGTTGCTCCAGACCCGTGTCAAATTCCTATGCGTGTTTTTACAACTGTATATGGCAATAAACCACTTTCTGATTCTGATTCTGAAATGTGTGACTTGTCCACACTCATCTGTAGTGTGTGTGGTGCTGGTTTAACCTGTTGGTCTTGATTATCCTGATGCACCACAGATGTGCAGCCTCACTCAGAGTCTGATCAGCCTCATCAGCTCGGGGCCAGTTGAGGCTGCTTAAACCAGCCACCAAGGCAAGCACACACACTCCACTAGGGTGAAACCAAACTAAGCAACAAAAGGGGTCCACTTAAGTGAAATGTATTTCTCGTAGTTAGAATTACAAACAATCATTTCCCAATACTGTTTCATTTATTGTTCCACTGCATATTGACCTGACACTTTAATCTGTCTGCTTATTTCTTCATGCCTTTGAGGGACAACCACTGTAGGCCTGTATTTTATGCTGTCGATTACCGCCTTGCCGAACCGACAGCTGTAACCTTCTTACAAGCTGGAATCCAAAAGCGGTTTAAATAATCACCGTGGAAATTGAACGAACGTAATGAAAAAAAAGGAATCCAGCCGGGTCACGTGGCATTTGTCTCACTGTTGTTGACTGACATCGTGGATAATGACGACAACAATTTGTGACGCGGGGAACAAATTGAAGTGAGAAGGCCGCTGGTGGGGTTGTCCTTAAGTTTAAACCGTTGCTTCTTGCACCACCCGTCCTGTCTCCTTCACTTTAGTCATCCTCAGCTGACTGCCTGAAGGGAGCGTCCCCATGACTCTCCTCCGCTCATGCCCCCTTTTTTGTCTTGTGCCGCACAGCTCGGAATGTCTCCCTCAACTATAACGGGTTCACCTGGCTCACATTTGACGGATTGGATTTGAAGTGTTTGTCTCTCGCTCTCCCTAGCCCTGTCTGTTTGTCTGTCTCCCTGTCTATCTGTCTGTCTGTTTGTCTTACTGTCTCTCAGGCGGTCTTTCTCTCTGTCTGTCTCGGTCTCTATCTCCCGCTCTCTCTCTATCTCTCTCTGTCTCTTGCTATCTCCCTCTTTATCTTCCTCTCTCTCTCTCTCTCTCTCTCTCTCTCTCTCTCTCTCTCTCTCTCTCTCTCTCTCTCTCTCTCTCTCTCTCTCTCTCTCTCTCTCTCTCTCTCTCTCTCTGATGTTATCCTATTGAGATACTTTTATGTCCTTTATTGTTCCATATTTTACACAGTAACTGTGTGGCCTGCCCCGGCACTCACCCCAGCTGTTTTGTTAGATGTTACTCCCCTCAAGAGGGACTGTTCCAGTGTTTGGTGGTTTGTAAGAAGCATCTGAACATCTCTCCCTCCCTCTCTCTCTCTCCCTAGTGGCTTCTTCTATCATGTGTTCCTGACCTCTCTCTCTCTCTCTCTCTCTCTCTCTCTCTCTCTCTCTCTTTCCTTTCTTAACATAGCTGTACTCTCTCCTGACCTCTCTACCTCACCTCCTCTGCTTTTCCCCCTCTGTGTTCCCCATCGTGGTTGTGTGTCCTTCCTGTTCTGGGCCAGACAGCTACAGTGAAACAGTAGCGGACAGCTGCTCTACCTCTACCACTAACATGTGTGATCTGTGTGGCCCCTCACAGAGCGTGGGAGAGGTTCATTCAACATTCAAGTGCTTAACCGGTGATTTTGTTGATTGTGATTTCTGCAATGATACTTGACATCGAGTCCCTTACCTTACCATAATCGGGGACAGGCAGTGGATCGGGGACATGAACAGGAACAGGAATCAGAACGCTGGAATGTCTGCATAGTCCGGAACAATCTGGTGAGTGTGCGGGGTAGGCTTAAATAGCATGGTTAATTGTGATGTGCTGCAGCTGCAGGTGAGAACTGACAAGGGGGGCGTGGCTATCCGGTAGTGCGTAGTGGGAGTGAGACTGGAATGTGGAATGATGTAAGTGGGCTTGGCTATTCGGGCGAGAGCTGTGGAAGCGAGGAGGCAGGAGTGCAAACTGTGACACTTACGCTCATACACACACACACACGCACACACGCACACACACACACACACGCACACACGCACACACGCACACACACACGCACACACGCACGCACGCACACACGCACGCACACACACACGCACACACGCACACGCACACGCACACGCACACACACACACACACACATATGCATGCACAAACACATGTACGCACACTCACACACACACAAATATGCGTTCAAACACACTCACAGAACAAAAGAAAGAAATACACATTTGCATGTATTGGTTCTGAATGGAGCCCCTCAACTACTCAACAGAAGAATGGAACAAATCAACATAGCACTTGTTTCATTATGTTACATCGTTATTGTAGCTCTCCTCACGACACAGACACAGGTTGGTTCTTTGAAACGGGCGTTTATTCTTGTAGCCTCCCTTCTTTTGTTACGCTGTGAGAACTATGAATAACACTAACACTAACACTAACAATGAATAACACACATACATAGCCAAATACATTAGCATAGTGTGCTACACATACAAATATAGCAATGAAAATAGGACATGACGCCCACATGAAAACATAAAACCTGGTTGGCCGCTTGTCGTGAAAGGAGATTAGAATCTTTAAAGTTCCTTTTCTGTTTGTTACAATGATAACTTTATCACGGACTGCAGCAGAGCTTCCATAAAGACATCAACCCACGTTGAGTTGCTCGGTGCATCAACAAAACACGCAGTACCAGTGCATGAACAAACATTAGTTCCTAGGCACAAGAAACAACAAACACTGAGGCATATTGGTGTAACATATAAAACTAAACTGTATTAAATCATGCCATATTTTAACAATTGTAATATTACATGAAATAAAGTATTTATTTACTTTATTTAACTATAAAATGAATTATGTTATTCCCTTTAAATAAGGCAACTTTATTGCATAATTTACAGTTATTTATCCCTATATATATGTATACATACATATACTGTATATATGGTGGTTGACAGGGGCCGTGGCCAAGGCGCGGGCTTTGGTGGCGCACACACACACCCACCTGTCACACACCTGTCGGTGTGTGTGTGTTGCCGATAATGACAATCACCTCACCGTTACTTCGGGGCTAGGTCGTACTTGGTACTCTCTGGATGGAATCGTTACTCCGACCTCCCAGTATCCAGACTCCTCTCCCGTCTCGGACTACCTGTCGCTACTCTGACTCCTCTCCCGTCTCGGACTACCTGTCGCTACTCTGACTCCTCTCCCGTCTCGGACTACCTGTCGCTACTCTGACTCCTCTCCCGTCTCGGACTACCTGTCGCTACTCTGACTCCTCTCCCGTCTCGGACTACCTGTCGCTACTCTGACTCCTCTCCCGTCTCGGACTACCTGTCGCTACTCTGACTCCTCTCCCGTCTCGGACTACCTGTCGCTACTCTGACTCCTCTCCCGTCTCGGACTACCTGCCGGTACTCCGCGGATCGACCTCCCGGTATCCAGACCCCTCTTTGTAATGGTAAATGGACATTTATATAGCGCTTTTCTAACCAATGGTTACTCAAAGCGCTTTACACACACACACACACACACACACACACACACACACACACACACACACACACACACACACACACACACACACACAAGGCAGCACAAGGTACAGCATGCTACTCTACGAAAGTGTGTAATGCTTCCATTTAGCTCATGTCAACACACCTGCTGATAAAAGTCGAGAATATTTCACTGTCAGATCCCAAGCATGATAATGCTTGTTAGTGGTTAGGTTCTGGGTTCCAACCCATGTCCACAGTCTACCTGTAGGCAGGATACCGGACACCTGATACCCGCTCCTTATGGGTGCTGTAGGTACTATTTTAAGAGTTGTAAAGAAAGAAAAAAGCAGAAGAGTGCAAGAACGTTTGAGAAACACGAGGGACAGAATTTCGCCTAAAATCGAAATAGGCTCACACAGAGGCAGGCGCAGTCAACTTGAAGCAGATATTCTCACAGTGTTTTTCACTCATTAATAGCTGACGGATGGCGAGGGCCATTTCTCATAAATGACACTCAATTGCTCTAATTCTCGCCAGCCGTGACGGGAGGGTGACGGGAGGGTGGCTGCCACCCGCCGAGATGAAAGAGTGTGGTCTCCCAGAGTGAAACGGAAAAGAAGATACAAAAAGGGACTATGTAGAAATAGATTCAAATAACAGAATGTATTGACACGTCAAGAAATAAATTTAAAAAGGCGGTCAGCCAGAGAGATATGTAAGATCGATTTAAAAGAAGGATACGCACGCAAAGGGATTTAATAGGTAAAAAAAAAGGCAACTATATATATAACTATAACTATAATATAATATACGTACTTATATATAAGTACATATATATATGTATATATAATCTTCAGAAATAACAAAACAAAAGCTTATGGGTTCATGTTATTAAGGCCGTGACAAATGCAACTGAAGCCAGCCGGTAATGCTGTGCGGTGAGTAAACCTCACTTCCACAAATCTAAAGAGATGTTCAGCCTCCTTGTTTTGAGCGTCCGCCTCTCATGCCGGGGGTCGTGAGTTCGATCCCAGTGTGGGACGCTTACTCTCTCTCTCTCTCTCTCTCTCTCTCTCTCTCTCTCTCTCTCTCTCTCTCTCTGATGTTATCCTATTGAGATACTTTTATGTCCTTTATTGTTCCATATTTTACACAGTAACTGTGTGGCCTGCCCCGGCACTCACCCCAGCTGTTTTGTTAGATGTTACTCCCCTCAAGAGGGACTGTTCCAGTGTTTGGTGGTTTGTAAGAAGCATCTGAACATCTGAACATCTCTCCCTCGCTCTCTCTCTCTCCCCAGTGGCATCTTCTATCATGTGTTCCTGACCCCTCTCTCTCTCTCTCTCTCTCTCTCTCTCTCTCTCTCTCTCTCTCTCTCTCTCTCTCTCTCTCTCTCTCTCTCTCTCTTACTGTTTCACAAAGCTCAGTGCCATCGTCTTGTATCATCACCTGCTCCTGTGAACCCCTCAGAGTCAGAAAGCAGTGAACTGCCACGTCTTAAAGGACTTTTATATGGCATTAGTGTAAACTCTCTGTCTCTGGCACTCTCTCTCTCTCTCTGTACTTTCACTCTGCTGTCTTCTGTCTTCTATGTTTTGTATTGTTTACTTGTCTGTGTGTGTGTGCACGTGTGCATGTGTGCGTATGAGCATGGCATTGATCTCCGGCCTCGGGTCCACTCACAAGAAACAAACGTAAGGCTGTTTACCTCACCTCATTACTGCTGAATAAGCACCAATGACTTAACACTGTGGCTGCCAGCCACAGGTATAAAGGCCCACACGAAATCTCCTGCCAAATTGTGTTCAATGGAGTGGACTGAGTGCAGCATTAGGCAGGTGCTCTCTCTCTCTTGGGCGAGCCAGCTTAGAGCCGTGTCCATCAGGACTTGTTGACCACACTTAGAAGTTCTGTATTGGTCAGAGGTGGTAGACAGACCTACACGCCCCCTCCCCCTGCCTTTGATGTGTAGCTCTGTGTGCTGAGAATCCCATTAGTCTGTTTATATTATTGCTGTTTCATCTCTTATGTGTTCTCTGTCTGTCTGTCTCTCTCCCTTTCTTTTTCTATCTCTCTCTGATCTCTCTCTCAGATCTAGCTATGTGTTGTCCTCTCTCTCTGGCTCTCGGCCTCCCTCGATCACTGTCTCTCCATCATTCTCTCTCTCTCTATCTTTCTCTATCTCTCACGACTCTGGCTTGTCTCTCCTCCCCTCTCTCTCATCATTGGGCCTTTTACCAGTCTATAAAGCCTCTCTCGTTGCTCATTTCTCATTTAGCTTTAATCTCTGCTTTAATCTCGGCGCTGCCTTTCTTGTCTGTTGTTGTCAGTTCATCCAATCGGTTCATCACCTGCCTGTCTCTCCATCTCTCTCCCTCTCTCTCCCTCACCATCTCTCTCTCACTGAGCACTGGCAGTATAAGTGTACTGGATGGTTGGTCTTTGTATCTAAACAGCATGAAAGCCATGCTGCTTTAGAGTGCTGCCACACTGTCATTCCAATTTTAGCCCTGCATATATATCTATACATATATGCGGAGGAAATAATTATTTGATCCCTTGCCGATTTTCTAAGTTTGCCCACTTACAACGAAATGAACAGTCTATAATTTTAATGGTAGGTTTATATTAACAGTGAGAAACAAAATATCGAAAAGAAAATCCAGAAATTTACATCATATAAAAGTTAGAAATAGATTTGCATTTAATTGAGTATAAGTGAAATAAGTATTTGATCCCCTTGCAACCAACAATAATTCTGGCCCTGACAGACCAGTTAGATAAGTCCTCTCGCTTTAAGAAAGTATTCCTAATATCAACTGTATAAAAGACACCTGACCACAGAATCAATCAATCAGATTCCAACCTCGCCACCATGGGCAAGACCAAAGAGCTGTCTAAGATCAGGGACAAGATTGTAGACCTGCACAAGGCTGGAATGGGCTACAAGACCATCAGCAAGCAGCTTGGTGAGAAGGAGAAAATTGTTGGTGCGATTATTCAAAAATGGAAGAAACACAAAATGACAATCGCCCTCGGTCTGGGGCTCCACGCAAGATCTTGCCTTGTGTGGTATCGAGGATCATGAGAACGGTGAGGGATCAGCCAAGAACTACTCGGGAGGAACTTGTTAATGATCTCAAGGCAGCTGGGACCACAGCCACCAAGAAAACTATTGGTAACACACTACGCCGTAATGGATTAATATCCTGCAGCGCCCGCAAGGTCCCCCTGCTCAAGAAGGCACATGTACAGGCCCATCTGAAGTTTGCCAATGAACATCTGAATGATTCAGAGGAGGCTTGGGAGAAGGTGATGTTGTCAGATGAGACCAAAATTGAGATCTTTGGCATCAACTCTACACGCCGTGTTTGGAGGAAGAGAAATGCTGACTATAACCCCAAGAACACCATCCCCACTGTCAAGCATGGAGGTGGAAACATTATGCTTTGGGGATGTTTCTCTGCTAAGGGGACAGGATGACTTCACTGCATCGAGGGGAGGATGGACGAGGCCATGTACCGTAAAATCTTGGCCGATAACCTCCTTCCCGCCTCTTCCAGCACGACAATGACCCAAAACATACGGCCAAGGTAACAAAGGAGTGGCTAAAGAAGAAGCACATTAAGGTGATGGAGTGGCCTAGCCAATCTCCGGACCTTAATCCCATAGAAAATCTGTGGAGGGAGCTGAAGCTTCGAGTTGCCAAGCATCAGCCTCGAAACCTTAAGGATTAGGAGAGGATCTGAAAAGAGGAGTGGACCAAAATCCCTCCTGAGATGTGCGCAAACCTGGTGACCAACTACAAGAAACATCTGACCTCTGTGCTGGCTAACAAGGGTTTCTCCACCAAGTACTAAGTCATGTTTTGCAAGGGGATCAAATACTACTATTCTGTCTTTCACTGTTAAAATAAACCTACCATTAAAATTATAGACTGTTCATTAATTTGTAAGTGGGCAAACTTAGAAAATCGACAAGGGATCAAATAATTATTTCTTCCGCTAGGATTTTTTCTTGCCGGTCAAATTCGAAACTTACCGGTCATGTTTCAAAAACAGTCTATATTACAAACGCAACTATAATGTACACCTAGATTGACGAAAGAATGACAAAGACCTCAAATCAATTTGACTATTTAATGAACAACAAAACGAACAAGAACGATTGAGCAAAACCTTGTTAGCCGCAAAAATCTAGGCTATTTCAATACACCTGTAACATCTGTAGTCCGTTTTAACATATGCTACATGGCATCAAATTGACCCTGTAGGCTACCAGGCAACTTTTAGCTTTCTCCTTTATTTCATTGCGGCAAAGTCCTCTGCTGCCGAGCTGAAATCAAAGGTGTCTAATGAGTCTTTGCAGCTTGCAATACGCATAAGTCGCATCACTCTCTCCTCCTCCAGACGACTCCGCAGTGATGTTTTCAAACGATTCTGCAGGGAGAAGCCCCTCTCTGCTGATCGCTTGACACGGGCAGATCACAGGCAATTTTAGCCAGTGTGGCCCAGTCGGGGTACAGCTCGCTGAACTCAGAAATTAGCACTTGGCAAGCTGTCGCAAACATTAAACCCCCATAGCCATGGAGCGCTGCCATCACTGCACCTGCATCTCGTCGGGCGCGCTTGACGTCGATGAGAGGTGCGGCAGCTGATTCGGTCACTTCATGACCAAAACCCAACATTATTACCGGACATTTTGACCGGCAGGTTTTTAAATGACTGTTTATTTATAATTTTTACCCGCTAAAAAACGGTAAATACCGGCTTACGGAAACCCTGATATATATATATATATATTTATCAGGTCATGGTGGCCCCCATGGCTCCACGACGCCACTGTCCATGTGTGGCCTGGCGGCTATTCAAGGAAAAACATCAGACTCATCTGTATTCTGCCTCTCATCTGTCCAGACAAAGTCTGAGGCAAAAAGGAGTTCAACAACCCGTTGGCATCTTTATTGTATATTGCTCCAATGATAAACTGATATGAGGTGTGAACAATCAACAATGTGTGTGTAAATTACGGAAGTAATAATTCCATTTGTATAGCAACCTACCTGAGTGCGAAATGGAAATCCAAACAGGGGGTGTTGTATAATGTGCTGCAGGGAAAAGGCTGAAGTCCAAAACAAACACAAAAATATCCAGGGTAATATCCAGGGTAGAAATCAATGCCGATATATCCAGCAAAAGAAACAAACCAGCAAAAGTCCAATGTGAAAAAAAAACAGGTGTTCACGGGAGATTGCAAAAGGGTCTTCACAGGGAATCACGGAGGAATCGACTAGAGAGTCTCGGGTTGTAACAATGGGAAAGTTCTGGCAACGAGTGAACAGGAGAGCGGGGTATAAACTAAGCTAGTTTACCAATCCAGATAGATAGGCTTCGTCCATCGAAAGGCAAAGCGGCCAAATATGTCATTGATTATTAAAAACAGGTAAGCTGTCTTGTATCCATAGAAATATGATTTTTGTTATTATTGTTACTGTTACTTTGACATGATCATGGTTTATATAATCAAAATGGGACATGGACAGATAAATGGTCGATAAACAAGCCAGATTTGTTACCCAGTTAACTAAAGCTGGCCTTCTAACTTCACTCAAAATTTCTTAGATTTACAAGAGGGCCAATTCAATTTCATTTTACAGTCCAATTATTAGTCTTTGTGTCAGTGATGTTAGAATGACAAACATAAGCAATGTCACTTTATAAATATGCAAAAGAAAGACAACCCAACACATTCAGCTGATGTCATTATGCTTGACAAGGAAAGATGCAACTCAAAACCAATTATACACTGACTACAATACTGTAGTCTCTAATGTGACCACGATAGTTCATGGTAACAATGTGGTCAATTGCCCCCTTGCTGCTCGCGCATCCAACCATGTTGGTAAGCGTGAAACGCATCTATAGGGCCACTGCAATGCAATTTCAATTTCAGCAAATGTGCCATATCCCGAAGGTGCAATATCGCGGCTGCTGAAGTATCGTTGTATTGTTTCATATGTTATTGTTTTATAGGTTACAGCAAATACGCCTATTCTATTCATACGTATATTTAGCACCTCCAGTTTGAACTTGATTGTTTTCTGTTTTGAATTTGTTTGATATTTGTGAGTTCTCTGCTAGGATTGCAGCTTGATTTCGCTGCACAGTCAATACTGTCAATATTCTAATTGTAGCTCTCAACACCGGACACGCCCTCCAGTCCCCCCAGTGATTTCAAACCGTCCCACATGTGTGGAACAGGACAACACGTGTGCTCGGTGGCTACGGATGGCGATGGCTAGCGTGCAACCTACTTTATATTCTTCCTATTCTACCACTCTTTGGCCGACCCTGGTCCCTCTGACGGAAGAAGCCCGGCATTAATTAGCTTTGTTGTTGTGTTTTTTCGCCTGTGCGTTTGTGAGTATGTTGTTCCGCAGGCCAAGACCTCACAGACAGTAATGTGTCAGAGATGCGTGGACCTTGATTTCAAAACAGAGGACAGCCCTCGAGAAACGACAACATGAGACCTCCCCACAAAAGGGAGAGAGAGGGAGGAAGAGAGAATTATTTGAAAATGAAAATGCAAAACAAACGCAGGTTTCCTTCCTTCCCGCCTCCAGTGGGATGTGTCTCCTTAATGGGTAGCGGGCTGGTTGGCTCGTTATCAAGCTTGGCTCGAGTGTTCATGTTGATTTGACAGAATTTTTTTCCAGCGGTGGGAGAGTCAACAGACAGGGTGCCACTTGCCCCCCCCCCTGATTGTGTGTGTGTATGCATGTGTTGACATGTATGATAACTTATTGGTTGTGTGTGTGTGTGTGTGTGTGTGTGTGTGTGTGTGTGTGTGTGTGTGTGTGTGTGTGTGTGTGTGTGTGTGTGTGTATGCATGTGTGTGGACATGTATGATGACTAATTGGGTGTTTGTGTGTGTTTGTGTGTGTGTGTGTGTGTGTGTGTGTGTGTGTGTGTGTGTGTGTGTGTGTGTGTGTGTGTGTGTGTGTGTGTGTGTGTGTGTGTGTGTGTGTGTGTGTGTGTGTGTGTGTGTGTGTGTGTGTGTGTGTGTGTGTGTGTGGACATCTATGATTTCTGACTGTGTGTATGTGTGTGTATGCATGTGTGTGACATGAATGTTTACTGACTGTGTGTATGTGTGTGTGTATGTGTGTGTGTGTGTGTGTGTGTGTGTGTGTGTGTGTGTGTGTGTGTGTGTGTGTGTGTGTGTGTGTGTGCATGTGTATGATACTGACTGTGTATATGTATGTATGATTACTGACTGTGTGTATGTGTTTGTGTGTGTGTGTGTATGTGTGTGTATGCATGTGTGTGGACATAATGATTACTGATTGTGTGTGTGTGTGTGTGTGTGTGTGTGTGTGTGTGTGTGTGTGTGTGTGTGTGTGTGTGTGTGTGTGTGTGTGTGTGTGTGTGTGTGTGTGTGTGTGTGTGTGTGTGTGTGTGTGTGTGTGTGTGTGTGTGTTTGTATGTATTTATGCATGTGTGTGTGGGTGCTTATCATGTTAGTAAGTCATTGTGGATTACATGGTGTTGACTTGAATGGAGAGGGCTGCCATGCAGCAAGCAGATGGCGGGGCATGTTAGCGTGTGTCTCGCCTGCCAGGGGTTCAGAGTGGAGCTGCTGGCCCCCCGTCACAAGGAGGCTCTTGCGCCACAAATGAGCACAGATTTGTATCACCGGCCTCGCCTTCGCCTTAGTCCGCTGCTTACTGTTCGCTATCTGCTTAATTAGCGTGGATGCCGCTGTAGTCGGCCTGCCTGTTGGCGTGAGAACGGCGGTGGTAGCGGTAGAGGAGACCGGCTTGGAGATAATTGATTGTGACGAGGGCTGCTGTAGCCCTGGCTTCGTGCAGAGTCAATACCCTCGATTGTAAATGGACACGCTTCGTAAGCTAAGACGATACGTTGAGGCCATCGAACTGCTGGTCTGATATGATGTAAATGTGTCAGGCGTAGACCTAGACCATGACGTGTAATATGACATATTATTAGCTTTAAACATATTCCCAGAGGGGGGTGGGGGGCGATAGAAGAACGGATATGATGTGCTATATTCATTTTGGGGATGAGGGCAGCCTTTTGCATCTCATTGTAATTCTGTGCTCATATTTTTCTCTCCAGCTGCCGGCCACAGAATGACGAATCTGTCATGTTGGCATACCATATCATATCATTCGATGAATAAACCATGGAAAAAACATATGGGCATATGACATATGGGCAGGCAGCAGTGGCGGCTGGTGCATTTTTCACCAGGGGGGGCTATACCATTTTTTTTATTTACAATTACATATTGTTAATTACATTATATACAATTACGGGAGGGCTGTTTGAAAACAGCCCTCCCGGAAGACGTTTTGAGGACGCTGATTGGCTACATTTTATGTCACTCGTTTATATCTTGAATCAGCAATTGGCTAAACTGCTACAGAGACCCGCCTCCGTGGGGCGATTTCTCTACAGCCCCCCCAGCATCGTCATTCAAATGCGCCCTTAAGGCTGCAGACCCTGAAATGGAACACGGCCACAGTGTACTAGGCATATGTGTACTAGGAAAAGCATATTATGTTGCGCAAATTCTTTTAAAATCATATTTTACACATATTTCTGGGTGCATTCCATATTTTAAACACACACATATTGACAATTTATATATATATATTTTTTATATTTTGTTTGTGCGTGTGGTTTAGGGGGGGCGGCGCCCCATCGCCCCCTATGGACCAGCCGCCACTGGCAGGCAGCCAGACAGAGAGACACAAAGACATACAGACAGATAGGTTGGGAAAGAACACATAACAAAATGATACAGCAAATAATGACAGAGATAAAACAACACAACTCATCCCAGCCTTATGCCAGAGGAAACACATTGATTCTGATGAATTCGCAACTTGTTAATGCTTTGGTCCGAAAAGCAGTGAGAAAGAAAGAACATCAACATTAACCTTGACTGGCCTAGTTGGAGGAGACAGAGTCCCAACCTATTAAAAATTAATATTTGATCCATCTATCAATGTATTCATCACTAGCAGGTATCGAGGTGACTTCTATTTAAGTGTCGCCTGCATAACTGTGAAAGCTACCATTGTACTACTGACACACTTTATTTTAGACCTGGTTTTGAGAAGTCACGGTGAACCAAACTTTATGAATTCGGCCGATCTATTTTTTTTTCAGCAATTTTCCAGCCCTTTTTATAGCTCATTGTCCACTCCATTATTCATCATCTCTGGGTGTTCTCAGAATTGTATTGATAAAATGTCCTTTGTATTCTAACTTTAACATCCTTTGTTTGAACAGATGTGAGCAGAACACGCAACACACACACACACACACGCGCACGCACACGCACACGCACACCATAGCGTTGCACATGCTGTTGATGGTTAAAAGTATTGTCTGAGAATGAGTTATGTAAGCTGTTTAGCGTACGCTTTTCTGAATCACCACCATAATGGATCCCTGGCTGTGAGTATCAAATGGGAACATATTCTCTTTATTGGTCACATACATGTACACGCACACAGTGAAATTTGTTTCTCTGCATTTAACCCATCCTAGTATTAGGAGCAGTGGGCAGCTATTGTTTATGCAGCGCCCGGGGAGCAGTGTAGCGGGTCTGTGTCACGATCCAACCCAGCTCTTCACACTCCTAGTCCTAGATCTCCGCTGGCTTCCTGGATCTGCGATGTCACGACTCCGTTCCATGATGCCACTCCGTGTTTTCCCTGTCAGCCGTTTCCTACTCAACTCACCTGTTGTCAATCGCACCTCATTACCAAGCTGTATTTAAGCCATGTCTGTTGTCTAAACTCATTGCTGGATTATCACTCCGATTTTCAGAAAGCCTCACGTTCGCATCAAGCTAAGTTCATTGTTGTTCTGCCTATTGATCTGCCGTGTTCTGACCCTCACCTGGATAAACAACGTTTTTGCCTTGCGTTTTGTCTGTACCTCTGCCTTTGGATCCTACATTAAAGTGTCTGTTACATTTGACGCCTGTTCTCCCTGCTCTTGGGTCCCACCTACACCTGGCCGTGACCGTCTAGTGCCTTGCTCAAGGGCACTTTGGCAGTGCCCAGAGAGAGAGGGAGAGAGGGAAAGAGAGAGAGTGAGAGAGAGAGATATGAGGGGCATAGGAGGGAGAGAGGAAAGGGGGCATAGAGGGAGAGAGAGATAGGTAGAGGGAGACAGGGAGAAGAGAGATGGGGGAGATAGAGGGAGAGAGATACTGGAGAGTGAGGGAGGGATGTAGAGGGAGAGAGAGGAATAAGGGACACAGGGAGGAGAGGCATGCGAAAGAGAGAGGGAGATAGAAGGAGAGAGAGATAAGGGAGAAAGAGAAAAAGAGTGAGAGAGGTAGAGGGAGAGAGAGGTAGAAGGAGACAGGGAGGAGAGAGATGGGGAGAGTGAGGGAGATAGAGGGAGAGAGAAATGCAGGAGAGAGGTAGAAGGAGAGAGATGGAGAGGGAGACGGGGAGGAGAGAGATGGGGAAGAAGCAGGGAGATAGAGGGAGAGAGAAATGCAGGAGAGAGGTAGAAGGAGAGAGATGGAGAGGGAGACAGGGAGGAGAGAGATGGGGAAGAGAGAGGGAGATAGGGGGAGAGAGAAATACGGGAAAGAGAGGGAGAGAGGTAAACGAGCAAAGAGGAAGAGGGATACATGAAGGAGAGAGATGGGGGAGAGGGAGGGAGATAGAGAGAGATACGATACGGTAGACAGAGATAGAAAGGAGAGAGGAATGGGAAAGAGAGAGGGGAGGGGGATACAGAGAGATATGGTATGAAAGCTAACCTAGGTTATTAAGGGAGAGGAATACAAGTTGTGACAAAGAAAGAGAAAGTGATGGAGGGCACAAGATGGACACAGAGATAGCTGTGACCGCGAAAACATGAGATAAAGGTTGCAGAGACAGAAGAAGCTAGAGAGAGAGGGAGAGAGAGGGGATATGGAGGGAGATAGGAGAGATAGAGGGAGATAGGTACACATAGCCAGGCTGTGGGATGGCCATGGAGAAAAGAGAGAGAGAGAGAGAGAGCGAGAGAGAGAGCGAGAGAGCGAGAGAGCGAGAGAGCGAGAGAGAGAGAGAGAGAGAGAGAGAGAGAGAGAGAGAGAGAGAGAGAGAGAGAGAGAGAGAGAGAGAGAGAGAGAGAGAGAGAGAGAGAGAGCGGATAGAAACTTTGGGCAGATTCCCACAGTTTGCAACTGAGAGAGAGAGAAAGAGATAGAGAAAGAGAGAGAGAGAGAGAGAGAGAGAGAGAGAGAGAGAGAGAGAGAGAGAGAGAGAGAGAGAGAGAGAGACCCACACACTAAATGGTGAAGGAGAGACACACTGTGGGCACACCACTGTGGGCAGACTCCCATGGTTTCCAACAGAGATACAGAGATAGACATAGATAGACAGAGATATATCTTCTTTTCCCTGTGTGCATCCCTCTATGTGTGTCTACAGTCATGGCGTTGCTCGTGCGTGACAAGGCACTTTGTTTTGATGGCGCCTGATGCGCCGCAAATCCAATTATGCGGAGTCTGGGCATACATAGGTTACCCTCTACTCACAGTATTGACTTGCGGATCCTGAAGCTGTGACACCGCAGCCCCGGGGTGACACAGTGTGACCGAGCCCACACTTTGTCTGAAAACACAGCATATTGAAATAGTCACAGTATATTACAGTATAATATCATCTATAAGCCTTGCAGCTGCTCTGTCTGTTACCTTCCCCCCCTCTCTTTCTCTCTCTTCCTTCTTATTTATTTATGTATCTATGTATCTATGTATCTATGTTTGTATCTATGTATATATATAGCTGTATGGTTGTCTGTCTGTCTGTTTCTCTATCTGTCTGGTTGTCTGTCTGTCTGTATGTCTGTCTATGGACAGTATCTGTCACGGGGTGAGTTAGAACTCAAATGCAGCACACAGGAAACCAGGAATAGTCGGTGATACTTTTAATATCACAGGAGAGTGGGTATAAGGCGAAACAATGTTGAGTACAATGTCCAAACAGATGAAACCCGAAGAAGCAGGCAGTAGAGATGGAAAAAACAATTCCTCTCTGGGACACGGTTAACTTGATTCAGTTCACCTAAAAAATGTGTGTCTTCGAGTCGTTCGCAAACTACTTCAGTGTCACATCCGATTTGTCACTTCCGGTTTGCATGAAATAGATCTGAAACACTTCCCGTTATGTTTAAAAAAATGCCTATTGTTTACGCTTAATAAATAGGCTAGTTTAAAGCTGTAAGCTCAATTTCACCAATAAATCATGAGAAATAATATTTGTTATTGTATAGCCTACGTAATATTGGCAACATTGTAGGCCTACCTAGGCTAGTTTGTTAAAAACCACAAACAGCTCATCACATAGCCTAGTCAGCTAAAGAGTCCAAACACTACATCTGCTCTGTCGTGTCTCGTCTCCTGCTCCCACTCCAAGATCAGACTCGGAATTTGAGAGAAAACGTCTTGTTGATTTGTTCCTTATGAAAATGAAGCAAAGCACTAAAGCAAAGCACAACACTTTTAAAAATATTAATATTTACAATTATAAATTGAAATTACATAACCTTTCGACTCCCGACTCCCAGTTCTTTCCTAAGTAGTTTGTTTGTTCGTTGATTCGTTCCCAAATCACTTGTTGACTTCCAACTCTTTCACTGAGTCGAAACTCGGGAGTCGACAAGCGATTAATTCACTAATCAGTTGTCGACTTCCGACTCTTTTACTAAGTTGAAAGTCGACAAGTGATTTGTGAACGAATCAACTGTCGACTTCCGACTCCCGGTTCTTTCCTAAGTAGTTTTTTGATTTTTTTCACCTGAAGGGAGTATGAATGAGAGTGGTGGATTCAGAACAGTTATCCCGTCTCCTCGATGAGTCAGATGCATAGCTTGACCAATAAGAAAGCCTAATTTCATTTTTGGGCTACAGCCCTCCCAATGCTGCTCCACAATCGAATCAGGGAGCGATCCTTCCCGCATGGCACTTTAATAGGTCTGCGGCGAACCAATAAAAAAAAATAGCCAAAGAAGTGAAAGAACAAATTAGATGGAAGATGGGAATGAATTTTGTCGTTGTCGTTCACTGAAAATATTTGTTTGTGAAGAGTCGTTAAATCACAAACAACACCCAATTAGCAGGCGTAGTCGAGGTCGGGCAGAAGGTCGGGAATCAGGCAAGGCAGGTTGATCTGGGACAGGCAAGGTCGAGAAGCATGCAAAACAGAAAGGTCCAAGGCAAGCAGAGTCGGGAACCAGGCAAGACAGGAAGGTTCAAGGCTGGCAGTATCAGGAAAAGGGCCAGGCAGGCAGGTCAGAGGCAAGCAGGGTCGACAACAGGAAATTGGTCCGGGAATAAGTCTTGCATAATAAGTAAAGTTAACAATCTGGCAACGAGTGAGTGAACAGGGGAGACCTTAGAACTGGCCTGATTTGCAATGCGCTGCGGCTGCTCGCAACAACGTACGAGAGGGGCGTGGCTATCTTGTAGAGTGCGGTGGAAGCGGCGTGAAAGGAATGCAGAACGTGATGAGGGGGCGTGGCTACCAAATGTAATTGTAGTTAATGTAATTCCCACAACTGTATTGTGTCTTTCCCTCTCCTGTAGCAGGTCTGTACCACCTGGGTGACCACCGCTGTGCACCGCAGAGCAGCATTGAGGGTCTGGAGGACACCCCGGTAGGTGCATAGACTGTTTACAACCTGCCACACACACACACACATCACTCACTGTAGTGTGTGTTGCTTCACACACTAAGCCCCCTAGGCCAGCTCTGGATGGATCAATGGATGAATGAATGGGTGGATGGGTGGGTGGATGAATGATAGATGGATAGAGAGAGAGAGAGAGAGGAGAGAGAGGAGAGAGAGAGAGAGAGAGAGAGAGAGGAGAGAGAGAGAGAGAGAGAGAGAGATAGAGAGAGGGGGGGAGGGTATCCAGAGCTCACCAGTTCTTGATTTATTTCTCCTCCACCTCTGCATTGTTTTCTATTGACATTTAGTCACTGACGCACTTTTAGACACTTAGTTTTAATACAAAACACCCAGCTAGTCGGAGTGCAGAGTAGCTACAGGAAACAGAAAGACTTTTTTATAATGCTGTATATATACAGCATTATATAATCAGGCTGGTGCCCTGCCCGGCCGTGTGCACCGAGGCCTTCTCCCTCGTCTCCAAGTAAGGTGGAAGCTGAGCAAACACATACTTGGGGGGAAATCTGGAGGATTTAGAATCCTATTTATTGGTCACATACACATATGTACACACACATACAGCTAAATGTAATCCTGCATTTAACCCTTCCTAGTATTAGGAGCAGTGGGCAGCAATTGTATTTACAGCGCTCAGGGAGCAGTGTAGGGGTCTGGTGCCTTGCTCAAGCGCACCTGGGCAGTGGCCAGGAGGCAAACTGGTGCCTTATCTACCAGATCTAATTCCGCATTTCTCGTTCAGTGGGAGATCAGTTCTATAGAAGTGGGCTTTATTGTCATAGGAAATACCAAAGAAAAAATAAATAAAAATCTCTTTCTCTAGCTAGAGCAGGGGTGGCCAACCAGTCAGAGGTTAAGAGCCAAAAATGTTACTATGTTACTGCAAAGAGCCACATCATACACACAGTCACAGATGCGCACCCCCCCCCCCCCCCTCTCCTTCTCTCTTTTGTTCTCAGCCTTTCTCTGTGCTCCCTCACTCTCTTTCTCCCCTCTCTCTCTCTACACAGACTAAATGAAAATCTAGAACTTTACACACACACACTCGGGATCCTCCCGCCCAAAGACACACACACCCTCACACAGACAGACACACATAGCTCTGCTCTGATAGATTTATTGTAAATGTCACACACCATAATATTGACAGAAATTGAATTAAACCTCTCCTAACTACGGCCAGTTATTATCAACAATGAACATTGTGTGCACTCTCACACAAACTCTCAGTAAACAAAATGTGAACAAGTTTTTTATCTTCCTATGCATGTTGCTTCTTTAAATTAAATTAGTGGGACTTCTGACATTCCTTGCCTTGAACAATCCTCCACCTTGTTTCAGTTTTTGGTTTTCTGGAAACAAGATTTCAACCACGCATTGGTTTAGGCATTTTTTAACAAACTCCCCTTCATTGTAGGGCTTTTTAGCTCGTGCTATGTTCCAAGCAACTTGATATGATGCAAGCGTTACGGTCTCCGAGTGCTTCGTTATTTTTGCTTTTCCGCCTGACTTTTCAAGGTGTTTAACTTCTGCTTGCGAAGTTCAACACCTTTAGGGAATTCCTGGTCGATGGAGTGAGCATGGAGTGAGGTGAAATGGTGCTGAAGATTTGAAGCCTTGAAATTGGCTAATGATGTCTGGCATAGAAGGCAAAATGGCTTGCAATCGCGTTCTATAAAAAAATATGAAGGGTTTGAACTCAGATGGTCAACTCAGATAGTGCTTACTCAACGATAGGGTTTTCACCCCTCGAAGGTGATTGGTTCACTGCATCACAGGCATTTTTGTGATAGGCTCTTGGGCCGCATCACAATTAGACGCGCTGTCATGCTCTCATACTGACACTACACACACACAGTGGCGTAGGGGAGGGGCCCGCAAGGCACCCACTGCGGGGGGGAAGAAAATTAACATGTATATATCTTAATTTCTGATCGGGTAGTAGCACCCCACCCCCGTCAACGATCGTCGCACATCGCAATATTTCCCCGTGGATTTTGCTCGCGGGGGCCACGGGATTTTGCGCTACGCCACTGCACACACACGTACACACACACGTACACACAGGTACGTACACACACACACACAAATATAATTCGATATGAACTGAAGAGCCGCATGAAACTGGGCAAAGAGCCGCATGCGGCTCGAGAGCCGCGGGTTGGCCACCCCTGAGCTAGAGCTAGAAGATGTGTGTTATCTACTTGTGAAGTGTTTCCTCTCCTTGGTGCAACTTGAGCTCAGTTCAACCTCGCTACCCATGCATGGTGTCACGATCCAACCCAGCTCTTCACGCTCCTAGTCCTGGATCTCCGCTGGCTTCCTGGATCCGCGATGTCACGACTCCGTTCCAAGATGCCACTCCGTGTTTTCCCTGTCAGCCGTTTCCTACTCAACTCACCTGTTGTCAATCGCACCTCATTACCAAGCTGTATTTAAGCCGTGTCTGTTGTCTAAACTCATTGCTCGATCCTCACCCCGATTTTCAGTAAGCCTCACGTTCGTATCCTAGTTTTGACCCTCACCTGGATAAACAACGTTTTTGCCTTGCGTTTTTGTACCTCTGCCTCAACCCTCGACTACCTGTTACCGACCTCTGCTTGCCTTGACCACGTTTTGGATTTGCCCTGTCTGTAACTCTGCCTTGGATCCGACATTAAAGCACCTGTTCCATCTGACGTCTGTTCTCCCTGCTCTTGGGTCCCACCTACACCCGGCCGTGACACATGGGCTTTATTACCGTCGGAGATACCTGTGGCTGCAGGGATGGGGTCTGGGCACACACTGCTTATCCACGCAACACATGTGTCTGTTGTGTTGGTAACGGCAACCAAGCAATTCAGCTCAGAGGGATGTCATCATTATTCTTATATTTTTTTCTTCTTTCTCAAAATCTACGGCTTCATAGCGGTTTTGTGTAAAACCAATGTTTTTACACACCATCCATATGTATACGTACACAACACAGGCAATACACTTCATCAAGCCACAGAGATGGAGATGGATCCAACGTGCCTCAGGAACAACAACACACTCTCTCTGTGTTGTTTGTTCTCAGACAGTAAGCACTCCCATACACGCACAGAGAAATGGCAGGGGTGACTTCAGTTAATGCCGTGTGCCTCTATAAGTGACTTCAAGTGACTGACGAGTGGGCCGGGATTGCTGCTTTGGATGGATTTTGACTCGTGCCAAAATCGTGCGTGCCAAAATCCACTTCAGAGAGCAGCAGCCAGTGTGGAGGGGAAAGGGGGGATGGGGAAAGGGGGGCGGGGTGGCTGTTGCATGCTGGGAGTTACACCGAGTGTGAAACACACGCTTGATAATTCCCTACCCTGGTTTGGTGTCTACACACGCACACACACGCGCGCATCAACGCACACACACACACACACACACACACACACACACACACACACACACACACACACGCACACACACACACACACACACACGCGCACACACACACACACACACACACAAACACACACACACACACACACACACAAACACACACACACACACACACACACACACACACACACACACTCCAATGCAATAAAACGCACAGATAAACACACACTCCAACACAATAACATCCAGACACACACTCACATACGTATATATATATAATTGCGCACACACACACACGCACACAGGAAATTCACACCAGGAAGTGAAGGTGGAGGGACCTGAAAATAATCCTTTATGTGAAGGTCTCATTAGAATTCAGTCCTTGATCATTTCCTACCCAAGTTTGGTGTCCATAGAGAATCAATGATGGATGTTTACAGTGTGTGTGTGTGTGTGTGTGTGTGTGTGTGTGTGTGTGTGTGTGTGTGTGTGTGTGTGTGTGTGTGTGTGTGTGTGTGTGTGTGTGTGTGTGTGTGTGTGTGTGTGTGTGTGTGTGTGTATGTATGCATGTATTTCTGTGTGTGTGTGTGTGTGTGTGTGTGTGTGTGTGTGTGTGTGTGTGTGTGTGTGTGTGTGTGTGTGTGTGTGTGTGTGTGCGTGTGTGTGTTTTTGTGTGTATGTGTGTGTGTGTGTGACCTGGAAGCTCTGTTGATGAGGAGACATATCAGGGTGCTCACACACATAGAAACACACTAAAAGACACACACACACACACACACTAAATATCACATTACAAATCCTCCACACATCCAATTAAGATGTACAAAAACAATTCAGAGGAATTATTTTAGTTACAGTTTTTTTCAATTGCTAACACACATTGTTCAATACAGAAGTCACTTTTTCAAAACTCTTCACACAGTCAGCGAAACAGAAGTCTATGCGGTCGAAACTGTGGTTCATTTTTCATTGCTTTCACACAAAATGCATTCAATGACTACAGTTACCAAAATTCATGAACTCCTTTCTCAGTCAGAGTCTACAGCCTCAAAAACACTATGGAAATGCTAACACACTTTGTTCAAAACAGTTAAAAACACAATCAAAACAGAATGATGGAAAAAAAGTCAATTTCTTCTGCAGCCACATTGAAATCTATGGAAAATGATATACAAATATTGACAATAAAATGAAATAATTCCAAACACAGCTCACTACACTACATGTCACAGTACAGTACACTATGTTTATATTTGACATCTCCTACATTTTTCAATTATATTGATTGTTTTGTGTTTTACTGTGTATTACTATATGTAGGATTCAAAGGTTGCCTCCTACAGGAGGGAGAGGCCGCATTGTTTCAGATGCCCAGGAGACTGCCATCATTGATATGGTCATTGCTAACAATGCTACTGTAAACTTAGACCCATTGGGGACCTAGTGCTGGTAGACAATGTGACTTTTGCCAATGTCAACACGGTCAGCATTACAACAATTGCCAGAGTCCTGGATAAACATAAGGTAAGGATGAAGCAGTTATACACTGTACCGTTTGAAAGGAATGGAGAGCGGGTAAAAGAGATCCGTTATCAATATGTCCAGGTCAGATGTTTGTTCAAAAACTAAGCAGAATACATACATAGCTATGCATAACGTGCTGTACTAAAACGGTGGTTTTATTTCATTTTAGACGGTAATGGAGATTGAGGCCAGACCAAATTTATTTATCTTTGTGGATGAAGCTGGATTTACTAACCTGGCAAAAACGAGACGGAGAGGAAGAAATGTCATTGGGCAGCGGGCCACTGTGAATGTTCCAGGCCAGAGAGGAGCAAATATAACCATGTGTGCAGCCCTCTCCAGTGATGGCTTGCTTTTGCACAAACCTCTGATAGGACCCTATAATACAGAGAGGCTAATTTCTTTCTTAGACAACCTCCATAATCACCTTGTGCCAGTAGGTGCGAGAGGTCCAAGGGCAAGGAATACATTTGTTGTTTTCTCCGCGTGGAGGTGGAAGGTGTATGACCACTCCCCACATGACCTGCTGTCCTTGCTGGATGCAATGAATGCAGGGTGTGGAGATGTTTCTCCTGAAGCCTGCCAGGGTTGGATCAGACATTCAAAGAGATTCTTCCCAAGGTGCATTGCCAGAGAGGATATAAGGTGTGATGTGGATGAAAACATGTGGCCAAATGCAGAAGACAGGGAGTGAATGTGATGCATAAAGTACTGTAAATCACGATTTAAAGACATAAAAAAAAAAATGTAACTGAAGCAAATTGTTGCATTGCTGATTCATTCTTGTTTCAATATACAATACAATATACAATCATTCAGTACACTCAACAATATGTTAAGATCGTATTCTATAATAAAATTATTCTAAAAACATCATTCAAACTTCAAAGTTCATTATTTATGTAATGCTCCCTGTTGTTAGTGTTTTGTAGGTCAGTGTGATATGAATGACAATGTATGCTTTCTGAGTGAGAACTGTTGCTAGTGTTATGGACGAACAAACCTATTTTGAGACAAGTATGAGTGTTTTGGTGGTTTGAGTGAGTTTTGGAAGTGAGATTAACTGTTTGGCCAAGATGCGTGTTGGTATGCAGACTGTGAGAAGAGTTTTGAAAAAGTGACTTCTGTAGTGAACAATGCGTGTTAGCAATTGAAAAAAACTGTAACTGGGCTGCATTTCTCACCGTATCTGAAACAAACATCCGGTGGCATCTTCTGGTGGAAACAGCAGACAAAATAACACCAGTGAAATAATACTAATACTAACCGCCAGCACATTCCTTCAGTGAGAGAGAAGGACGATTGAAATAGAATGACACGAATGTGACCGGACATTTTTAATTATTTTTGGTGGTGGTGGGGATGGACTAGGGCTGCCCCTGACCAAAGATTTTCCTGGTCGACCAATGGTCGTCAGTGATGGACATTAATCGACTAATGGTCGACTAATGGTGCGCATGCGCACGCATGAAACGAGCCTCCTGTTTAACGACACCGGCAAGTAATTATGATTGTGAATGTGTCGGAAAAATCAACAAGGACATTTGACACATGGACATTTTGTTAATTTATTTCAACACAACACAGCATATAACATCAACATCACACAACTTATGAACTTTTCAAACCAACACAATAACTTTATAAAACAAACAAGGACGTCTTTTGTTAAAAAACTAAATTGAAACAATATATTTTTTTGTTTCTTTTAACAATGTAAAATAAATATAAATGATATAAACAAACAAATAAATAAATATAGGCTTAAGCAAACTTTGTCTACGTTGTCCGGGAGAAGTGAGCTCCGTGTCCTGCTCACAATGAAACCGGCTTTTGAAAATATGTGCTCTGAATGCTTGGATGTGGAAGGGATGGAGTGGATGCGTTTAGCTGCTCTGGCAAGCTTAGGATAGCGTTCCTCATTTATTTTCCACCAGTCAGTGGTCCCTTATCAACCTTGGTTCGGTCCTCATTTCATTGTTCTCAGCTTCCATCTGTTGCTCTTCACCAGAACCCATCAGCATTGATATCTCCTGCCTTTTTTCCTGCAATTAATGACTAATGAAAACTTGATCAACTAATGAATCTTTGGTCGATTAACCTTTGGTCAACTAATAGGGATGTACACACACACACCACACACACACACACACACACACACATATCTAGTGTTGATGTGGTCGCTAGCTCTTTTAATTTGGATAACGTGCTAAAACGGCCGTGTCCTGGAATGACCTCTTCAAGCAACTCGTCCCGCTTCATCCTGCCAACTGGCAAGAAACAAGAAGAACAATTAGGCAAGGCATCGCTAAGAAAATTTCTCTCTGTCTCTCTCTCTTTCTCTCTCTCCCCGATCTCTTTTTCTTTCTTTCTTTCTCTCACACTATCTCTCACTGTTCCTCTCCCTTCTCTGACTCTCTCTTTCTCTCTCTCTCTGTCTTTCTGTCAAGTCAAGTCAATTTAATTTGTATAGCCCTTAGTCAGTCACATTCTCAAAGGGCTTCACAGGCCACATGTTTACAACACCCCCCAAACCCTAGCCCCCCTAAGGGCAAGAAAAAACAAAAGCAGACTGTGGTATGGTAAGATGGGGTAGGGTGGACATGGAACATATGGAGAACCTCTAGTCTAGTACCTATAGGCAGCAGGGGTTGGCTAGTGCTGGCTAATGGGTCGATTTAGCTGTAACGAGAGCTGAGGGGCACCTAGGCGCCAAATGACAATGTAAAAAGTTAGGTTTTAAGTTTAGATTTAAATATTTCAACAGAGTCTGCTTCCCTGATTACAGGTGGCAGACTGTTCCACAAATAGGGTGCATAGTAGGAGAACGCACTATTCCCTGCTGATTTCTTTATGACTTTTGGGATTGATAGAAGGCCAGCTCATGAAGACCGGAGGGGCCGAGAAGGACAATAGGGAACAATAAGGTCCTTCAGGTACGATGGTGCTTATACGTGTAGGATTTTATAAGTAAGTAGTAGCACCTTGAAATCTGACCTCGCATTAACTGGAAGACAGTGGAGCGAGGACGGAATTGGAGTAATGTGGTGAAACTTTCTGGTCCGAGTCTAGCAGCAGCGTTCTGCACAAGCTGCAGGCTTTTAGTAGCGGAGTTCGTTAACCCAGAGAACAGTGCATTACAGTAATGTAGTCTAGACAATATAACGCATGGATGAGTGTCTCTGCATCTGCGGCAGAAAGCATTGGTCTAATTCTAACAATGTTTCTAAGATGAAAAAATGCAGTTTTGGTTATACATTTGACAAAAAATAGTGTTGACTCAAACAAGACACCCAGATTTTTAACACAAGAGCTTTGGGCCACAGTAGAGCAGAGGACCAAGGACCGACCCTTGTGGAAGACCAAAGCTTAGGTTACAGTGATTCAATTTTGTGAATCGTCAGAAAGAACAAATTGTGTCCTATTTGTGAGGTAAGATCTGAACCAGAGAAGAGCCGAGCCTTTCATGCCAACATAGTGTTCGAGACGATCAAGGAGGATGCTGTGGTCGATTGTGTCGAAGGCGGCACTAAGGTCGATCAGCACCAGCAAGGAGCTTGCATTGCTGTCCATGGAAAGGTCATTTACTACTCTGGTCACAGCAGTTTCAGTAGAGTAGAAGGTTCAAAACCCAGACTGGAAAGGTTCAAATAAGTTGTTCACCATCAGATGATTGATAGTTTGGTCAGCTACAATTCTTTCCAGTACTTTGGTAAGGAAAGGAAGGTTAGAGATGGGCCAATAGTTGCTAAGTACTTCAAGGTCTAGGCCAGGCTTCTTCAGTAGAGGTTTTTAAGTTAATAAGTTAAGCATAGTAGGCCCAACCAAGAAGTTGCTAGCAGAGAGTGAGGAGCCGACTGTTTGAGGTTGTTTTTGCGTTAGGCTTCTTACAGTGTCAAACAGAAACTTAGGGTTGTTCTTGTTCATGTTGATAACACTTGAGAAGTAGGCGTTCCTGTAAGTAGTTAATGCAGCTTTATAGGTAAGCAGGCTGTCATGCCATGCAAGATGAAAGACTTCAAGTTTCGTTGAACGCCATTTGCGTTCTAGTCTTCTGCAGATTTGTTTGAGGGTGCGAGTCTCATCATTGTTTTGTTGTTCACATTTTAACAATAGGAAGAGCAGCAGTCGATGTGGATGGCTGCAGATGAGGCAGTGTTAAGGTCTTGGGTAAGACTTCCCACAGAGCCAGACGGCCAGGTCTGAGATATTAACACCAATGGTGGATGGGCCAAGACGAGATCCAGCGTGTTTCCACCATTGTGGGCAGGGTGCTGGACAAGCTGTTTAAAGCCAAGCACATCTGTAATATAAAGAAAAGGGTTATTCACATTAAAAATCACCAGCAAGCAAAACACTGTCAGAATATGTTACAATATGTTACATATGTATTGCACTGTATTCATGATGCTGCTGCACTACTGCACTTGAAATGCTTTTAAATATTTTTGCACATTCAACAGATGTTCATACCATCTATAAGTCACTTTGCTGTCCTTTTTTTGTTCATTTTTATTTTTATCGAATATATTATTCTTATGGTATTGTTTTTTGAGGGAATGGGGTGCAAGCATTCCAATGTACTGGAAGTTACACATGGCAAATACATATCTTGTATCTTGGATCTTGTACAAGGTCAGTCGCAAACTCAGAGAACTCATCCACGAAACGAGTGTATGGGCCCGGTGGGGGGCCCAGCTACATACTACAGCTAAGAAGAATGAATGTACTGCCTTCTGCTGTTGTAGGTACTAAGGAGCTGAAAGCAAGTACTTCAAATTATGAAAGGGCATAGTTCTTTTTCTGCTTCATGGAGAGTTTCGAACTTGAGATTAAAGCCACTCCACCACCTTTTTTTGATTCTCGCTATATGTGTGTGCTAACATCGTTGGTGGGGTAGCTTCATTTAACGGTAAGTCATTGTCTGGTTTTAATCATGTTTCACATAGCAAGGGGCAAGGGGTCTGGATACCGGGAGGTCGAGTAAGAGAGAGAGAGAGAGAGAGAGAGAGAGAGAGAGAGAGAGAGAGAGAGAGAGAGAGAGAGAGAGAGAGAGAGAGAGACTGCAGAGAGAGAGACTGACGCGAGAGACTGACAGCGAGAGAGAGAGAGAGAGAGAGAGAGAGAGAGACTGACAGCGAGAGAGAGAGAGAGAGAGAGAGAGAGAGAGAGAGACGAGAGAGAGAGAGAGAGAGAGAGATGAGAGCGAGAGAGAGAGAGAGAGAGAGAGAGAGAGAGATAGAGAGAGACGAGAGCGAGAGAGAGAGAGAGAGAGAGAGAGAGAGAGAGAGAGAGAGAGAGAGAGAGAGAGAGAGAGAGAGAGAGAGAGAGAGAGAGAGAGAGAGAGAGAGAGGCGATGAACTGATGGTTTGTTATATCATGAAGGATGACATGTTTTATTGGAAGGCTCTGTGCTGCTTTACGATTGTCAATAGTTTTTTATGCTTTGTGTCTGGCGAACTCTGCCCCAAAGCAACGTTTCTGATGGTAATGAGTTCCCTTGACGCAGGGTTTACTCGTGTGTGTGTGTGTGTTTGCGTGCGTGCGTGCGTGCGTGTGTGCGTGCATGTGCGTGTGTGTGCGTGCGTGTGTGTGGATAAGGGCCTGTTGATGTAATTGGATGAGATGCTGGTGGAGTGTGTTTACAGCCAGGACACACAGCGCTCACTCTCATGAAGGGATGTTCATGTAGTCCCTGTTGCGCAACTCACCGGTAACCTTGTATAATAGCAATTGTCTTCTGCCACTCATGTGTGAAGACCTTGTGGCTTTAGAGGACTGTAGTCTAGTAGTGAGCATAAGGGTTGTGAAAACACTGTTGTCAGCTCAGGTTTAAATGTGTTGTTTTGTCTTGTGTCAGTGCATTTCAATCATAGACCTTGGACGTCTATTCTTTTGGTTCTTTTGGCGCTCCATAATATGCAGTGCCAAAAGAACGACTCCACACAGGGAGTGGAGTGGTGTCTACTGCTCTGCTCTGTGACGATGCAGAGCAAATACGGTATATACAATGTACAAGGTCATTTCACCTTGGGCAGTGCAGGATATTCATATTGCAGTTTTATTTTTGTGCAAGTGTAACACTAGCTTAGTAACTAGACAAGGTATCTATATATGGGTTTGGGCCAGATCAGAAGAAACCAAGTTCGCCTCGGAAAAGAGATGGTCTGCACAAGAATGAAGCACACTGACAAAAGATCTATGTTTTGAAGGTAAGGAAATGTGTTTCTCTTTTTAGTTCTTCCTTACCTTCTTTGGTTTATTTTCTTTCCACAAGTCAGGATAATACACTGTACAATGAATGAAACAAAATGAATGAATATATACAAAACACCTTGGGTCTGATGCTTAAACCTTCCCTGGTTCCACTACTTTAGTTACTATTTTAATTATATCTACTCACTGTTTTAATTATACCTACTCACTGTTTTAATTATTATCTATTTACTGTTTAATTATTATCTATATACTATTTTAATTATTATCTATATGCTATTTTAATTATTATCTATATGCTATTTTAATATTATAACTTAAACTAACTGGATCAGCTAATTCTAGGAACCAGGACTCTTAATCTTTGAAAAGAAGACCCTTATATCCAAACCATCTTAAATCAAAAGCTCTGTTAACACAAAAGCAATGAAACAAACAAAATGGTTTCCCTGAGCAGTGTACTTAACAACAAAGAACCTGAATCTGAATCCTATTACAATTTAGTTATCTCTGTCCATTTACAAACAACGATTTCACTCATTCCATGAATGGTGGTTAAACTCTGTCCATGTGTTTCAGGGAACTTGGTGTCCGTGGCACTTTAACTCAGTTCAGTAATACGAATCCATCCTGGGAAACGTGTCGTTGAGTGTGCTTATCCTACCACTCTGTAGAAGGCACGCTTTAACTCTGTCCTTGTCGTTCACTTCACAGGTCGTTCTCGTGGGAGGCTCGCCAGCCTGTCCGCCGCCGATGCAGTCCAAAGCAACCAGCAGACGAACAGACGAATCAAGGATCCAAATCAATCCAACACAAAAACCCAGCCTTGCAATACAAAACCATAAGTGCATATCAACGTCTCATTCAATAAAGTGCATTTACAACCTGTAAATGGGTTAAACTCTTTTCATTCTGTTTTCATGTATCACATGTCTGTATAGCGGCCCCTCGTGCTTGTGAGGAACAATGTTGCGACATTCCAACTAACGTTATACCACACATTACACTCAAATTCATGTTAACACAACTTTCTAATATTCACATTTCTCTTGTTTGAGACTCACCAAGGATTTCTCTGATGCTAACTAGCAACCGTCTCGACGAGTGTATGCTGAATCCGTTCGCACACTTCTCAAAATATCCACAAAGGTTCTTCTTTCAAAATCAACCCAGGATATCATACCAGTACTCTCTCATATACTGCTCTTCAGTAATCAGTAATCTGATGATAGTTATCATATACCAATTACCAATACAATTATGTCCGACGCGGGGGACGTCTTAAACATCCACACCTCATGTCATTCTTGACTCGACAAAGGAAAATCTGGTATTGACCGGAGTTCACGGCTAAATGTAGGAGGCGGGCCTAACGCTCTGATTGGTCAAATCTCATTTCAACGTTACAGATCAGTTTTGGAGTCATTAACTATTCGTTGCATCAAGTATTCACTCACTATTTCTATACAATACTTTCGATTCCCTAGAATTAATAAAACAAATGCTAGGATGCAGTTGCTCTTGTCTTGTGTCATAGGAGCTCTAGTAACCAGGGGTTACACAAGGTTCTCCCCGAAGCCAGAGTCAACTGTCATTATGCAAACCTGTAATGACATACAGCGCATTTCAGCCTTATTTTCTTCTCCTCCATTTTGTATTGCAATGCAACAAACCCCAGGGCAGAGGAGGCACTCTTCCACAGCAGATACTGAGGTGTGTGGCAGCGGCGGTAGACAGTGTCCTCCACAGAGGTTCAGGACAAGCTTCGCTGAGCACATGGAAACTATAGTGACAACTGAGCTGTCCAAAGCCGTACCTGAAAACTGGGGTATATACGGGTATGGATTTAGCTTGAAGGATATTAATCGCTTTTGTTCGTCGCAATGTTGTTCAGATGATTCAAGTGTCAGGATTCAAGATTCAATGGAATGCTTACTCCCCATTCCCTCCCACAGAATGAAACAATAATATACAAGATTATACAATACTCTACTATACTAAGCAATACTATACTGTAAACAACACTATCAACTACCTATGATATGCTATACTATATACTATAAACATACCTATATACTATGTACTATACATACTATAGAGGAGGAGAGGATGCAGAGGAGCATAAAAAGCTAGTCTCAATTCTAGGGAGAATGAAAACATAACATGTGTTACAACATGTTACTTCCAGTCTTCTTTTCTGAGGTTGATTCGTGTTGGGCACACGGTCACCTTGTTAGGGGAACGGGTAACACCTGGATCTAACCCCTATCACCACCTTTTGCAACCTGCTGTGCTGAGTGTTCTGATTTGTTTTATTTAGTTGTTTATTTGGTGAGGTCCCAGTGAGTAACACTGTATTTTCATTTGAGTTGATGTGTGGGATGGTAACAGAAGAACAACATTTTATCTTCAATCTGTGGACCACCGTTATCTTCTCATCCAGCCTCTGATCAGTCCTGGTGTAAGGTTTTCTCCAAAGTATGTTTTTATTCTGTATGCTTTAAACCTGCAAACATTCCATTTTAGATTTGAAGCATCTTAAAGTTCTTAAAATAGGCTTCTCTGTTCTCGTGGTTTTTCATTCCACAGAACTGCCATCAACGGTGCGTTGATTGTGTGTTCATTCTAGATTTGATGAATGGGGGTACTCTATTGAAGGGGATATTTGCAAAGCCATGATCTTTAACATTGTTGTACCCTATTCCATGACAAAGATATGAAGGACATAAGATGCTGTCCAGTGCTTCTCAACCATTTTCAAGGCTAAGGCACGCCACAACCCCCAACCAGAAGTTCAAGAAACACCAACTTAAAGTCGAAGGCCATTACTATCATGTAACCCATAACCTGTATAATACATATACTAGGTTATTAGAGATATCTAGCAATATTTCCCACTCTTGCAGACTGTCAAAAGTATCACATGCATATCACATTCATGGCAATTGCAAATGTTGGCAAATATGTAGTGAAACTTAGGTAGAACAATGAATCATAATAAAACAAATCATGAATAGTGGCAATTACAGTATATAAGTAACCCATGTCACATACATGTCGGCTCTGTGAGTGAACTTCCAGATCTCCCGTGTCACTCTTTTGATTGGACTGATGGAGACGTCTCCTCTGTTCAGTGTATGAATGTAAAGAAGACAGGAGACTTGGTGAACTTCCCGTGAACTAACCTGCACAGGTATATCTGCCATCAGGCTTGCCCTGAAGAGTAATCAACCTAACTGAAGACTTTGTTTAATTCAAGGCGCGCAGGCCTTGATGGAAACGTGCCTTTGTGCATATTTAGTCTCGGTCTTTAGCGGTTCCAGAAAGTCCCAGAAACGGAGCAGAGGACCCCAAGGGGCTGGAAACACCCGTTGTTTGCTTTCAACACAGTCCCCCAGCTGTTGGGCTGTGTGTCGCATCCTTTCTTAACGTTTGTCCACAGCTGCTGTCACACATGCTCAGTGACACACTGTGTACGCACTGCTTCCTCTTCCTGATCTGACAAATGGAGCCCACCAGTCAACCGCTATCTCTCACTGTTTCCACACACTGTCTAATCAATTGATCGTTTGCTGGCTCTGGTTGGGTCTGGTTACTAACTTATGGTACATACCAGTGGCTACCAGTGGTGGCTGGTGGTTGTAAAAGTAGGGGAGAAAGGAAAGTGCCCCGTGATAAAATTTGACAGTGTATTAGTGGGTCATTTTATCAGACAAGCCAAACTGAGTTGAAACCGATTGTGATCTGCGGGGGAAGAAGCATTGTTTTGATGAAAACTTGATATTTAATTATTACTCCATTGATGTGAAAATCTGAAAAATCTGAATAGAAGGCTTGTTGTTGCACGTAAATCACATCAACCACCTTGTCACCGTCAGCCATGCTTTCTAGTTACGCTTGGCGTCATGCACCTGGAACACTTTGAGGTCGTAACTCTAAACTCTAATCTGAAATATAAAAAATATATTTAGCGGAATTACTGAATGACACAAGATATATCCTTGCGTGATGATAACTCTCCCCCCCAAAACTCTTATTGGGTATTCACCAGAGCAGTGAGCACTGCTGAGCAGTATTTTCACAGATTAATCGATGTGTATTTATTTCTATCATGAGGGGAGAAGGGAGGATGGTCCTCCTTCCTCATTCCCAGTAGCATTACATACACCAAACACTCCACACACACACACACACACACACACACACACACACACGATGATACACACATGTATACATAGAAAGGTCCTCGTAAAAATCTGAAATCGTATTGGTAACGGTTAATCGGGTGGCAGCGGGAACAACAATGTCTCCACATCTTGCCTGGAGACATTCCAGAGTTTAAGGAAATTCCAAAGGGTGTTCCAGACCTTGACATTGCTCTGGCTCAATTGTCGTTTCGTAAAAACATTTGGAACGACATTTATCCCCATTTATTTATGATAGAAAATCGATAAACCCAATTTTGAGTATCTTTGTAGAAACGTAAACACACAGAACACACACAGCGTGGAGAACCACACAACCTGCGGAAAGGCATGCCGTGGTTTATCTGCTCTATTTAATGTATCTTTCATATTATTATTTCCTTCCTTTATTTATCACTAATTTTCGCATCCCCTCCTCATATCCCCTCTCCTTGCTGTCGTGTTGCCTTGTCTCCTCTCCCAGCCAATTAACTATTATGTTTTCATCGTGTCTATTTTGGTCGAATGGCACTCAACAGTGAGAGTAATATTAATCGTATCTCAGTATTCCCTTGTCAAAACAAATCAAAACCCAAGACACAAGGTGATGTGAAAATGTATAATTATGTCTGTTTAAATTTCGGAATCGTGCTGTTTCTGTTGGTCACCTAGCAACCCTGTGTGCTAGTTTTCCCCCCCCCCCGCCTCTCCCCTTTCCCGGGGTCTGAATCATTTTGTATTTTTTTTCCCAAAGAAATCTGACTTCAGTGACCGTTCTTCGTTCCCATTATCCCATTATCTTTGAACCTATAGCGGTGCCTCCGTCTCACCTTCTACCTCACTCCACAACAGAGGAGGGTGAGTGGGTGGTCTGGGGGCCCCAGCCCCCCCCCCCCCCACATGGACAGCCCTCATGAATAACCATGGGGGTCGGTGTGATTCTTAACAGACTGACGTACAGGCCGACGAACACGCGGGACCATCCATCACTGCTGATGCTCGGCTTAATCGCTGACTTCAAGGCAACCACGTGCAGTGGGGGTGTAGTGAAAAGTATGCACTGACATGCACACACGCACGCATGCACACACATACACACACACACACACAAATACACACATACAGACACACACACACAGATACAAACACACACACACACACACACACACACACACACACACACACAATCGCAATCATACATTTACACAATCGCAGACACTCACAATCACAAGGACATGCTCGCAAACACACACCCTCACAGAATCACAAGCACATAATCACGGACACACGTAATGTGCGTAGCACAGGATTGTCTATGCAGCCGCACTGTGTCGTGAGCGTAGATTGAATTAGTCTCTTTCAACTGGTCCCTGATGCACTGAAGGGTTCACCATGGCTTCACTGAGTGCCCAAGTGGTCCTGTGTGGACACTTTGGTAAACACACACCAACAAAACAAACAGGTGTCAAGTGAATAACTCGTTCTCCTGATCAATATTTGAAGCTGTATCATCTCTCTCTCTCTCTCTCTCTCTCTCTCTCTCTCTCTCTCTCTCTCTCTCCTCTCTCTCTCTCTCTCTCTCTCTCTCTCTCTCTCTCTCTCTCTCTCTCTCTCTCTCTCTCTCTCTCTCTCTCTTCCCTGGCAGTGTTGTTCTTGATGATAACGGTGGTGATTTGCCGGCCCTCTCTTAATGGTCATGAAAGCGTTGGCGCAGCACGGCCGCTGATGCACTCGATGCTCAAACAGCATCTCGGAAATAACATGGGGGGGAGGGGGGGATATAGCCAAGGTGACAACAACATATCTCTCACTCTGTCTCTCTCTCTTTTTCTCTCTCAAATATATATAATATATATTGTTACTACTTCCCGCTGCCGGCTTAAAGGCGGAACAAAAGTGATGCTTCCCATTCTGTGTGTGTACATTTGACATGGCTGTCTGTCTGACTAGTTTATTTTAATATGCAGTAACTGTAAAGTAACTAACTTTCCCCATCCTGGTCTTAAGTCTCTGAAGGAAATGTTTCTGAACGTCTCTGATGGAAATGTGTCTGAAAGTCTCTAGAAGGAAATGTGTCTCAAAGTCTCTGAAGGAAATGTGTCTTAAAGTCAAGTCAAGTCAAGTCAAGTCAAGTTTATTGTCACTTCACAGTTTACAACAATTCAAAGTATAAAGCAGTGGGTGAAAATCTTATGTGCAATACCCGATGACAGACAGCAGTTATAACAATAAGATAAAATAGAATAAAAACAGAATAGAATAAAATAAGTAAAAAAACTGTGTAAAGTTAAATATATAAATTAAAAATGCAATTTATAAAATGCGATCAGGCCCATCACTGTCGTGTCGTCAGCAAACTTGATGATGACGTTGGAGCTGTGCATAGCCATGCAGTCGTGGGTGTAGAGGGAGTAGAGGAGAGAGGGCTCAGCACGCATCCCTGGGGGGCTCCCGTATTGAGGGTCAGTGGCTCTGAGGTGGTGCTACCCATCCTCACCACCTGGCGGCGTCCAACAGGAGGTCCAGTATCCAGCTGCATGTGTATGGGGGCACGCCTAGACCTTTAAGCTGAGGTCTAGGCGTGCCCTCTGAGGACGTGGCCCGGGATGTCGTCGGGACCTGCCGCCTTACAGATGTTCAACCACTTGAAAGTGCGGCGCACATCCGCCTCTGAGATGTTCAGCAGGCTGGTCTCCTCAGGCGGCGCTGGCTTCGGTGGGCTGTCGTTCACGTCGAACCGAGCAAAAAAAGTATTTCGCTCTCCTGGGAGGGAGGTAGAGGAGTTCTCTACACAAATGTCTCCCTCTGAAGTTCGTTATCATCTGTAGCCCCTGCCACATACCCCTCGCATCGTGGCTCTTGAATTTCTCCTCCACTCTGTCCTTGTACTCCCGCTTGGCAGTGAGGATGGTCTTACGCAGGTCGTAACGGGCTCTCGAATATTCCTCCATATTTCCGGAGCCAAAGGCGGCGTTACGCACGTGTAGGGCAGCGCGAACATCGCCGTTAATCCACGGTTTCTGGTTGGGGTATATCTTAACCAACTTGGTCGGAACAACGTCATCTATGCACTTCTTGATGAACCCGGTGACCGAGGACGCGTATACTCGTTGATGTTATTGTCTGATGCAACGCGGAGTCCGATTGGTCCGACAAGCATTGGACCTATAGGCAGGGAGTAGCAGGATAGAGCGGTGGTCTGATTTGCCGAACGGTGGGCGGAGGAGGGCCTTGTAGCCATCACGGAAGGGAATGTAGCAGTGGTCGAGGATCCTCTCACCCCGTGTGTTGCTCGTTATCTGTTGGTAGAACTTCGGGAGAACCTTCTTCAGGTTCGCCATGTTGCCTCAGGGTGTGCCGACTCCTAATCACTGATAGCCCCATACAGTTCCTTCAGCGCAGTGTCCGTGTTGGCCTGTAGGGGAATAATAAAAATAATAATAAATTAGAATTATAATGCACTTTTAATTTGCGTGGGCAAAACTCAAAGTGGAATGTAAACAGCGGTTACCGCTGTAAACTCCCGAGGTAGCCAGTATGGACGGCACATAAGCATCAGGAACTCCTTGTCTGGGGAACAGAAAGACTTGAGGGGATGTACATGACTTTGGTTGCACCAAGATCTGTTTATCATGAGACATACCCCCCGGGAAAATCCCGTCGGCTCGATAGCTGCGTCGGTAACCCCCTCCGACATCTCCTCCTCCTCCACCTCCACCCGGGCAAACTCCTCTTCCTCCTCCACCTCCTCAGCACAGCAGAGGGCGGTGGGTGGGGAGGAGAGGGGCGGTGGAGGGGGAGTGGGAGGAGGTGAGGGGCGCCGTGCCAGCGTGACCAGTGTGGACAGCGACGGGTCCGCCTGCTCCGACGGACGGCTGAGCAGCACCATCGCTAACAGTACGTCGGGAGGTTGTAGACGCACAGCCCTCGCTGTGTCCTGCTTATCATCTGCTCTCTCTCTCTCTCTCTCTCTCTCTCTCTCTCTCTCTCTCTCTCTCTCTCTCTCTCTCTCTCTCTCTCTCTCTCTCTCTCTCTCTCTCTCTCTCTCTCTCTCTCTCTGGGTCAGAGGAAAATAAAGATCAGCAGAGAGTAGTTTTTGACTGATTCAAATCGAGTTCATTCGCGGAGATGGAGACAACTTTTGAATACATTTTGACGTAGAGAACTTTGAACTTGCATGGCTTACACTGTTGGCTTCTTCTTAAGCATTCCTGTGACCCGAAAACATGGCTTATGTCACCGCCCAATATCCGTAATCTCTGACGTAGTTTGTTTGTAATTGATGGAAACACAACTAATTCGGATTTCCTTTACTTTTGGAAGTTTTGTGCAAACTTCCAAAAGTTTGCTTAAAATTTGCTTGGACTGTTAGATGGAAACCCAGCTAGTGAGTGTGTGACTCAGAGAGAGAAATAGTGAGTGGAAGAGAGAGAGAAAAGGGGCACAAGAGACAAAGAAAGTGAGAAATAGAAGGAGAGAAAGACAGAATGAAAGTGGGAGAGAGGAATATGTGAGTGAAAGAGGTGAGTGAGTGAGATAAATGAAGAAGGTGAGAGAGAGAAAGAGAAAGAGTGACAAAGAGCAGCAGAGTTGGAGGGAGGCAGAGCACTGGCAGTCAACAGGTTCACTCTCCTCTCGTCAACATGACATCAATTATGTGCATTAGTGTCTGTATGCTGATGTGAGGGAGAACAATCTTGACAATACTCAACCCTGAGTGGTCGGCGATGATGATGGTGTATGTATCTGTGTGTGTGTGAATTTATATTTATACCTGTGTGTGTATATCTGTGTGTGTATTTCAGTTTTTCTAGCTTTTCCATTTATTTCGTATGTACGTGTGTGTCTGTGGGGGGGGGTATATATATGTGTAAGTGTATATGTGTGTGTATATGTATATCTGTATTTCTTTGAGTGTGTGTATGTGTATTTCTGTATATATCTCAATGTGTGTATGTATGTGTATTTCTGGATATATCTACGTGTGTATGTGTATTTATTTTATATCGCTATGCGTTTCTGTGTATTTCTGTATATATGTCTATATGTCTATATATGTGTGTGTGTGTCTGTATTCCTGTACATACATCTGTGTGTGAGTCTCTATGTGTGTGTATATATATTTGTGTGTGTGTGTGTGTGTGTTAGTCTCCAGCAGCTGGTGGGGCTCCAAGCGTCTGGACTACGCTCTCTACTGCCCTGACGTGCTGACAGCCTTCCCCACCGTGGCGCTGCCTCACCTCTTCCACGCCTCCTACTGGGAGTCCACCGAGGTCGCGGCCTTTGTCCTGCGACAGGTTGGCCTTCCTCTTCATTTTGCCCAACCTCTCTTACCCTACCCCCTCACCCCCATAGATTCATGCCCTTCATGTTTTCCCAAAGAATACATTTTTTATTTTTATTTTATACCATGTGTATATTAAGGGTTTGTCGAGTGTTTGAATCAGCCAATAGAAACACAGCTACTGGTGGTTAGAGCGGTTTCAACGCTCCAGCCCAAAACAGAGGCTCATCTTATTTCCTAGCCAGGAGTAACAGGAGCCTTCAGCTGCAACCGAGATCGCCGCTGAGCTGGCGTTCACCAACAGAATCGTGCACACTCATACGTGTCATCCAGTAGCATACCGGGCTACGGCGTAGCAGCTATGCTACGATGCAATGATGCTGAGCTGCCGATAACAAACTCAATGTGTGTGTGGGTGTGTCTGTGTGTGTGTGTGTGTGTGTGTGTGTGTGTGTGTTTGTAGCCCCACTGATAAGCAGGGAGGATCCCACCATTGTGTTGATTGGCTGCCCAGCCAAGTCCCTCCACTGTCAACCACTGTGTGTTGTGTCCCATTAAAAGCTATTGAAACAAAGCACAGGACCCCACCAGCAGTAGTCTGTGAACCTGGTGGTTAGGAAGCCCCTGCCCCCAGAGCTGAGAGCACAGCAATCCTTTCTCACCATGTGTGTGTGTTGTGTGTGTGTGTGTGTGTGTGTGTGTGTGTGTGTGTGTGTGTGTGTGTGTGTGTGTGTGTGTGTGTGTGTGTGTGTGTGTGTGTGTGTGTGTGTGTGTGTGTGTGTGTGTGTGTGTGTGTGTGTGTGTGTGTGTGTGTGTGCGAGTGTGTGTGTGTGTGTGTGCGTGTGTGTGCGTGTGTGTGTGTGTGTGTGTGTGTGTGTGTGTGTGTGTGTGTGTGTGTGTGTGTGTGTGTCTGTGTGTGTGCGAGTGTGTGTGTAAGACGTGAGGGGAATAGGGAGAGCACACAGGAAATAGGATGTGTCGGTCAGACGGAATCTAATAAAGCAGAGCATCCATTATCTTGGATCAGGGGGTTTAAGGCACGTCGATAGCATGCAGGCTAGCGAGTTATGTAGCCGTGCGCTGTGCACCGCTCTGCTCGGTTACCATAGCACCAATCCTCCGCACACTGAGGTAAACAAGCAGGAAAGGCTTTATTTTTCACTATGGTGCTTTTTATAAAATGTTTAATTATTTATTGTGTGTGTATATAGAATTGTTATAGTATAGTGATGTTTATAGTATATAGTATAGTATATATTGTTGCTTATAGTATATAGTATAATATATTATGTTGTTTATAGTATATAGTATAGCATATCGTAGGTAGAATATAGTGTTGTTTATTAGTATAGTATTGTTTAGTATAGTATAGTATAGTATAGTTTAGGAGTATTGTTATAGGAAATTCTTACTGCCGAATGGGAATGGGGAGTAAGCATTCCATTGTACTAAAGCATCTTGAGCTCGGAACTTATTCAGTTATGCACATATTTTCTTTCTTCAAAGAAGTCATTTAAATGTTTCCACTGTGTCGACATGCAGCGTGGAGCTGCTCTTCCTCCTGAATCAACCAAGCAATTCATTACAATACTATAACAATACAGAATTATACTGACATCATGACAGACAGAATGATATTTGGACACATCTGAGAGATGATTGTGTCTTTAGTTGCTGCGTTTCTGTGTGTGTGAGACAGCTGATGAGGTGTGACTGTATGAAGGGATCATAAATGAGTTGGTTCAGGCATCTTGCTCAGGGCTTTCTAGGAACCGTGAACCTAACAGAACAGAACACCAGCTCTAAGCACTGGACTGACGACCCCTTTTTGGTGTGTCTCTCTGTTCATGCATATTTGTGCCGATATGGTCCGATATGTATATATTCATATTCTTATTGTAATTCATATAGCCTCCGTGTTTGTTCTGTGAACATTGGGAGAAACAAGATGAATCGAATAAATTAGCATGCACATTTGGTATTTCCAGCATTGCATAATTTATAACAAGCGAAGGCTTTTCATCAGCGATCTGAGATGCTGCCTCTTCTGCATTCTCAAGGTGTTCACGTACACACACACACCATTTAAACAACTAACTCCAAACAAACTCCTTCTGCCTCAAATCGAGTCTCAATGACCACGCCCTCTTTTTGAGAAAAATATGGTCTAAAAATAACTAACTGCTCAGCCTTAATGTTTAACATCTAGTACATGGACTCTCATCGACAGCTACAGCATGGATCCCTTCAAAATGCACCCACGCTTTCAACCTTTTGCAGCCGTTCTGCCAGAATCACATAATTACCTTTTTTTTTTCTTTCATTGGTCTCTCTAAGCCCTCTCTCTCTCTCTCTCTCCCTCTCTCTCTCTCTCTCTCTCTCTCTCTCTCTCTCTCTCTCTCTCTCTCTCTCTCTCTCTCTCTCTCTCTCTCTCCCTCTCTCTCTCTCTCTCTCTCTCTCTCTCGTCTCTCTCTCTCTCTCTCTCTCTCTCTCTCTCGCTCTCTCTCTCTCTCTCTCCCTCTCGCTCGCTTTATGTCATCCGCTGATCTGTGAACACAACCGTTAAGAGTTTTTTGTTCAGAAGTCCGGGAAGAGTCGCTATAATAAGCAGTAAACACTTGTTCTGTCGAGTGTCATTTGAATACGTGGAGAGCTCCGGCTCCGGCTCCTGTTGACCTTGTGACTCTTCTCTGGCGCTGTTCCAACAGCGAGTGAATAGAAACCCTGGAGAGATGTCCCTTCTCACTGCTGCTGCTGCTGCTGCTGCTGCACACCAGTTCCTTATGGACAGTGCTCATTATGGACCCATAGATACTGAGACTCTGGGGCGCTTCACGTCTCCCTCACTGGTCTTTACTTTCAAGTCTTTCTTGCTGAGATGGGGAAAGAATGAGCGAGGGAGAGAGAGCTAAGGAGAGAGGGTGAGGGAGATGGAGAGAGAGGGAGAGTGAAAGGGAGAGAGAGAGAGAGAGAGAGAGAGAGAGAGAGAGAGAGAGAGAGAGAGAGAGAGAGAGAGAGAGAGAGAGAGAGAGAGAGAGAGAGAGAGAGAGAGGGAGAGAGAGAGAGAGAGAGAGAGAGACTACCACTTTCCACCACTTACACACCATTTGTCAGTTCATCCGGATGAACTGACAAATGGTGTGTGTATGTGGGTGTGCTCACGCATTCTTGCCTCTCTGACATTCTTCACCCTTCTTATTTTTTCCCGAAAGTCTAAATTAACTGCAGAAATGACTGTTGGTCCTTGACTGTTGGATGAGCTTAGAGCTGGATTTGAGGTGGAAAAAAATGTGTGAAGTCATCGGAATAGTGTAACATTTAACAATAAAACTAACCGGATGATTAGGCCTATATAAGCCCGCAAGAGGATTATAAGGGGAATGTCAAAGGAAATCGGCTTTCAAATATGACAGATGTTATCCCCTCATTGGCTACTGCTTCACTATTTATCACTATTTTACTGTGTCTATCACAACTGGACCTTCTGTAGGTCCAGTTGTTCTAGTCAGACGGACGTCACGGAGGCAGTCACTTTATGCGTTATCTAATTTCGGCAGATAGGATTGTCGCAGCCAATTTACAAATTGACCATAGTTTGCAAAGCACTGTCCATGTAGTGAAGTAACAGCACAACACAGCACCACCACACACAGGCTATCGATGAAAGGGACGGTCTAAAACGCTTAACATGAAAAGGCTTAATGTAACTTAAAGTTCCAAAACAGCAACACCATCATTAATCAACACATTTCTCTGGCTTCACCTGTCAAAATCTCAAAACCTAAATCCTACTATTACGGAAGATATGTTACATAAAGTGTTTTCCTCTCATAATGCTGCATTAAGACTTTTCCTTACTGGCTCAATAGAGAGGAAAACACTTAATGTCAGATAACATCCGTAATAGTAGGATTTAGGTTTAGATATTTTGACAGGTGAAAGTGCCTTTTCACTTTAAGCCTTTTCATGTTAAGCGTTTTAGATCCCTCAATGAATTACTGTACTCGTACTGTACTGTAGCTCGCTACATCGTCACACAACATTAGGGCCTACTCCACTCAGCTAGGACTATTAGGTTTCATAGACAAATGCCACACAACCACACCTTCCCCCTTCCTTCAATTCAAATGCACAACAATGCTTAACAAACTCAAGACAGCCATTAAATAATCATTCAAAAGTGTGCGGAAACAAAATGTAACCAGCTCAATGAGATGCAACACTGCTGCAAAACCAGCAAAGACAAATTAGTCTCACTCACCAATGATGTTCACTTAAAGATGAAATCCATTCTCCTGTCCTTCTGGATGAATGTTTCGACAACCCGGTCATGAAGCTGATCACTGCTTTTCAGATCGCAACAACATTATCTTCACCTGTTGCTATTTCAACGTAACAAACCAATACAACTTCAAATGAATTGCTACGTAGCACTAAGCTAGACCCTCTGTCCTGAGCCAGTGAACTAACGGACCTTCTAGCATACCATGGATCCGTGGGGAAATGTAAAAGAATACGCCCATTGGCTACAAATCAATATATGATTGGTTGATCAAATTGTCAATCCAAACGTATGCTCTCATTCAGTTTAAGGGCTAAGGCATTCGCAAGTACTTTGGTTGAAAGATATTCTTCCCAGCAAAATATCTGATTAGTTGCATTTTTTTTAACACAATACCACTCAAGTGCATAGAGCATGGACCAAGAAAGACAAACAATTTTTTACAGATCAACAACACAGATACGATAGATTCTCATTTATTAATTTTATTTAAACTGTTCCAGAGGGCTCCAGGGTCTTCTCTGAATACCTTGACGGCCCTGATGCTTCACCACTGCTATTTATTTAAATTGATATACTATTTATACTATTTTATTGTAACCTACCCCACTAAACTGAAATGTAAACAGGTGTATCACTATAGTCTATTACCATGAACACCTGAATGATGCACAACAAGGGAGGAGCTTAAACAGGAGTTACCAGGCAGGATTTATGTCTAGGGTTGCCGCACAGGGTGTCCAAGAGGCCTGGGATAGCCTATGGAAATGGCTATTATTAAATGCTATATAATCTACTTCCCTTACATTTACCAGTATCAAAAGTGTGAGGCCCCACTTTGAGTTACACCTCAAAGAATGTATGTAAAATACTGCTTGATAAATACTTTATCCCTCAAATGTCAACTAATTTGATCGCATCACCACTAACTACTTTACTCATCAACCTAGGCTCAATTTAATCGAAACCCATATTCAACAGAAATACTTATGTAAAGTTTACATTTATTTAGCCAAACAGGGCTATCGCATCAGCATAGAAAATACACAAAATCAATTGTATAATAAAACACTGTGGCCAATAAAACAAAACAAAAAATACCCGGGGTTTGAAATCACAGTCTGGGTACCCTTTAGTTGGCGCGCATGTGGATGGACAAAGGCACATTCCCTATACAGTAGCATATCCAGGGTCTGGAGAGTGAAGCATGAAAAAAAACGACCTCCACCACGTGGTCCTTATACGAAGACCGTCGACGCTGCTAACTCTCACAGTCCTTTTTCCTCGCGGTCTTCTCTCAGGAAACTGTATCCCTCGTCGTTGACTCACATGCGATGGTCTCAGAAAAAACGGCCAGTATAGCCTAGCAACCGCCAACTTAAATGTCCGACTTAGCCAGCTTGATGATCCTCAAAAATAGCGATCATATATTTACTGAAATGTAACACTAAACTTTAATTCACTTAAACTCAAATGAGTACACACAACTCGTATTTGGTTCTTCACAGTAAATATTCCTAACTTTTTAACTAGTCAAACTCTTTTCCTTTTCTCCGCACACTTCTCATCTCCTCCATCCCTCCTTCTCTTTCCTCACTCGCAAGCTCCCGTTCTCATCCGTCCGAAACCTCTTCAAAATAAAAGTCCCTTATCAAACATCATTTCAAACCATTAAAAAAAAAATTGCACAAAAAACACTGGAATACATTTCAAATTAAACATTGAAAAACACACCGGTTTACCATTGTATAAAACCCCTGCTGCCCCTCCCCCCTGCTGCAACGCCTCTGCTGTCCCCCCCCTGCTGGTGCACCTCTGCTGTCCCCCCCCCCGGCTGACCCCCTGCTGCTGCACCCCCCCTTGAGTATGGCGCTGAAGGAACTGTACGGGGCTATCAGCGAACAGGAGTCGGCACACCCCGAGGCTGCTCTCATCGTGGCGGGGGACTTCAACAAGGCGAACCTGAAGAAAGTTCTCCCGACGTTCTACCAACACATCGAGCAACACACGGAGTCTGCGGATCCTCGACCACTGCTACACTCCCTTCCGTGATGGCTACAAGGCCCTCCTCCGCCCACCGTTCGGCAAATCAGATCACCGCTCTATCCAGCTACTCCCCACCTATAGGCAGAGACTGAAGCAGCAACCGATCGCTGTGAGGGAGGTCCAATGCTGGTCGGACCAATCGGACTCTATGCTGCAGGATTGTTTTGATCGCGCTGACTGGCACATGTTCGCGTTGCCTCCGACAATAACATCAACGAGTACGTGTCCTCGTTCACCGGGTTCATCAAGAAGTAGATGACGTTGTTCCAACAAGTCGGTTCAGATATACCCCAACCAGAAACCGTGGATTAACGGCGATGTTCGCGCTGCCCTACACGCGCCTAACACCACCTTTGGCTCCGGGAATATGGAGGAAGCTACGACCTCCGTAAGACCATCGTCTCTGCCAAGCGGGAGTATAAGGACAGAGTGGAGGAGAAATTAAAGAGCCACGACGCGAAGGGGTATGTGGCAGGGGCTACAGACGATAACAAACTTCAGAGGGAGAACCAGTTGTGTAGAGAACTCCTCCACCTCCCTCCCAGGAGAGCTAAATACTTTTTTTGCTTGGTTCGACGTGAACGTTAGCCCGCCAAATCCAGCGCCGCCTGAGGAGACCAGCCAGCTGAACATCTCGGAGGCGGATGTGCGCCGCACCTTCAAGCGGTTGAATATCCGTAAGGTGGCACCCCGACGACATCCCGGGCCGCGTTCTCAAAGCATGCGCAGACCAGTTGGCAGGAGTCTTTGCAAACATCTTCAACCTCTCCCTTCAAGATGTCCACCATCGTGCCTGTCCCTAAACAACCCAACCCGACTATAGACCTGAAGCCCTCACCTCGATTGTCAGCAAATGCTTGAAGAGGTTGTTCAAGGACTTTATTTGCTCCGTGTTACCTGCCACGCTGGACCCATGGCATATCGTCAAAACAGATCCACAGACGAAGCAATTGCCATGGCCCTCCACACTGCCCTTTCCCACCTGGAGGGAAAGAACTCTTAGGGTTGACAATAAACTTGACTTGACTTGACTTGACTTGACTTGCTGACGCACCCTCTGCTGCCCCCCCCTTCTCACGCCCCTGCCCCACACCTCTGCTCAACACCTATAACAATCACCACCAATGTCTCGGACTAACTGTAAAAAAAGAAAAAAGAAAAAACTGTAAAAACGAACTGTATCACAACTACCCACCTCTCTATAGTTTACATATTTATTACTAAGTTACCTGTTTACTGTACCTGCAACATATATTTAAATCTGTTGATAGAACTGCTCATACTCTATATATTTGTATCCTGCTTTCAATAACAGCATACCCCTGATCACTACGTTAAATTATCACTTACCTACATATACATATACCTATTATTATGCTCATATCACATTTATACCTAGATTGTCTTTTAACCTGTAAATTTTAACAGTCAATTATACTATATTACCATGCACTTTACTGCAACATTTGCACTCTGGTTAGATGCTAAATTATTTTCGCTGTACTGTACTTGTGCTGTGAAATGACAATACATTTGAATCTAATCTAATCTAATCTAATAAAACCAATGCTCTTCTCAGGGGTGCTACATTATTTTTTGTAATCAAATGTGATCAATGTATAATGTACAATAAACATGGAACACAGCTGCCAACAATTAACCAAAAATAAAAATACAAACAAAACAACAATTATTATTATTTATAATTATGAATCCACCTGCAAACCTATAGGACACTGACCGGTATGTTCAGACCACAGTTGGAAAACAGGGGCATTCATGTAGAGAGGAATGACACTTCATGTTTTCTGAGACTTGTACACACATATGTGTGACAAAACAATCTGAGACATAGAGCCAATGAGACAATACGTAGCAAGGCGTCTGTATGTCAGCATTGAGTACTTTCTTGTCGTCTAGTAGTCTGAGGTTTCCATTCCTTGGTGTATTTCTCTCTCGGCGGCTGAGTGTATTGTTGGCTGGCTCTGATGTTCTAGTTCTCAACAGTAACAGCTGCTTGACGTGTGCTATTGTGATTTGAGAGGGGCTGCCTGGCTTAATAAACAGATAGATTGCTCCAGCCTGCTGCAGGAGGTTGCTAATGTGTGTGTCTCATGCAGTGATTAATGGAAGTGTAGTATTGGCTAGTGGCGAAGGTACTGGGTTTGATCCCCAAGCTCCGCAACCTACCTGTTGTACTACCTGTAGTCACCTGTAAGAACCTGTATCTCAGTTTACTGTGCGGCCTCTTTCACACATATTTCCCGGTAAATTACCAGGATAACCTTTTTTAAGGCACCGCAAGCGATTTTCCCTTGTCTTCACACATGCAGCAGCTACGCTCTGGAACATTCCGCCCCATTTGCGCCCTTTCAACACCTAAAAAAAGCTTAAACATTTAGACAATTAAGTCGCTTTATTGTCCAAAGTGACTTCCAAGCTGGGCACATAATCTAAATGGGAGCAGCTACAAAAAAGTGGGAAGAGTAGCCATACAATATATTTTTTATAATGTATATATTTATTTACATTACATTACATTACAGTCATTTAGCAGATGCTTTTATCCAAAGCGACTTAACTTAGTGTTTTTCAACAAAGGAAGGTAAGAGAACAACTCGTCACCAGAAGTCAAAAGTGGATTTAATTTCTCCAATAACTGAAAAAAGTGCAGGTAGAAGTTCAATAATTCAGGCAAAAGTGTAAGGGAAAAGTACAATAAGTTGTCAAACATTATACAACAATATCTAGAACAATATCTACTTATCTATCTATCTAATATGTAATCTCCTTAGATTATTGACTTAGCGCTACGAGGTAGGATCCGGGAAGTGTGTCCTGAAGAGATGGGTTTTCAGCCTGCAGTGGAAGATGGGCAGTGACTCTGCAGTCATGTCATCCGTGGGGCGTTTGTTCCACCAAATTGGGGCCAGGACGGAGAAGAGCCGTGACTGTGTAGATCGGCCACACGGGCCCCTAAGTTAGGGGGCAAGCAGACGGCCCGAAGAAGCTGAGTGAAGTGGACGGGTTGGGTTGTAGGCCTTGACCATTGCCTGGAGGTAGGATGGAGCAGTATCTTTTACTGCCTTGTAGGCTAGCACCAAGGTCTTGAACTGGATGCGAGCAGCTACAGGTAGCCAGTGTAGAGTCCGAAGGAGGATAGGTGTGTGGGAGTACTTGGGGCGGTTGAACACAGCGCAGCTTTCTGAATAAGCTCCAGGGGCCTGATGGCAAATGGCATCTGTGGAGAGGGGAGAGAAATGGGTAAGGGAGAGATATGGGAGGGTGGGGGGAAGACATGGGTGGTTGATGCGAGAATCGCCTGGGGGGTCAGGGAAGGAGGATCGGATATCGTTGACCTTCTTGTCAAAGAAGCTGGCGAAATCATCCAGGAGAAGGGAGAAGCTGGGGCGAGCAGGAGGGGGATGGACGAGGGAGGAAAGAGTATAAAACATTTAGGGTTAGATGCTGTGCTTTGAATTTTGGAACAGTAAAATGCCGCTTTTGGCGGATGGACAAGGAGAAGTTTGACAGGAGCCCTTGAAGATGGAGATGGTCCTCTGGGGTTTTTCCTTTCTTCCACCTGCGCTCCGCCTCTCTGAGGCTCTGCCTCTGCGTACGCACTGAATCCGACAACCAGGGGGCACGTGGAGTTGGACGTGCAGACCTGGAGGTGAGGGGACAGAGAGTGTCCAGAGAGGAGGACAGGGTAGAGAGAAGAAGGTCAGTGGCAATATCAGGGGGTAGAACAGAGAACAAATCAGGAAAAGGGATTTAGTGCTCAATGTGCTTGTGGAGTAGTAACCTTTCATCTGAACTTAGAGGGGAACTTCACTGATTTTCAACCGCCCTGAGATGCAGGGCTACAACGGGGCTGAGTGATGTAGCAATGTCTCAGCTGTGCTTACCTCTGTTGGTCTGACAACGCTACAGCTGTAGCATAACAAATGGCCTGGCCACGCCTATTTTACTCTCCCTCCTACTCCCTGTCCCCTCTTTCCCTCTTTCCCTCTTCCATCTCTCTCTCTCTCTCTCTCTCTCTCTCTCTCTCTCTCTCTCTCTCTCTCTCTCTCTCTCTCTCTCTCTCTCTCTCTCTCTCTCTCTCTCTCTCTCTCTCTCTCTCCATCTCTCGCCATCTCTCTCTCTCTGTCTCTTCATCTCTCTCTCTATCCATCTGTCTCTCCACCCCAGGGGTGACCAGACGAGTGCGGAGGCCTATGTGATGGTGCTGCCGCGGGGGATGGAGTGCGTGGTGTTCAGCATCGACGGCTCATTTGCCGCCAGCGTGACCTCTGTGACCCCAAGGTGCGGCCCGGGGCTGTGGACGTCGTCAGGTAACTGGTATGAGGTGTGTGTGTGTGTGTGTGTGTGTGTGTGTGTGTGTGTTTGTGTGCATGCAAGCGTATGTCTATATATTTGTGTGTGTTTTAAGATCAATTTAAAGGGGTTGTCTGGTAAAACGGGTTGTCTGACAATCAGAAGGTTGCTGGTTAGATCCCTGGCTCCTCCTAGTGTGAGTGTGGAGGTGTCCCTGAGCAAGACACCTGACCCTAACTTCCCCACGACATGCCGGCTGTCGCCTTGCATGTTCGACACCGCTGTCAGTGTATGAATGTGTGTGTGGATGTGTGTGTTTGTATTCAAGTGTGTATGAATGTTTGAATGTATGAATTCTAAAGCGCTTTAAGCGGCCACAGGTCTGAAAAGTGTGTTATATAAATATATACATTTACCATTCACCATTTACCAGCTGGAATGTTGATGAGCCATGACAAGCCATGCCCAAATCTACCCCCTAGTGACATCAAGTGGTAGTGTCCAGTGTCCACCCAGATGTATGATGCCTTGATGAGTCTGCCATCCGACCCGGTGGACTGTACCAACTGGTAGGCTTATCTATCCATCAAACACCTGGCTGGACACTCCCACTTGTGATGTCACTAGAGGGTTGGTTATCTCTGTGTACAACATGTTGGATCTCAGCCCGGCGCAAATATACATTGTGGGCCGGCCTTCCAAGAAGTACCAGAATCAGTGCCAGGTCGGTCTTCAACTCTCTGTGTCCAGGTTTAATTCTTCAAGCTCACAGTGCCCGCTGTCCACGCTGCTTTAGCCTCATTCGGTGTGTTTGGATTAGAGGTCTAGGCGTACCCCCATCCACGTGCAGCTGGATACTGGACCTCCTGTCGGACCGCCGCCAGGTGGTGAGGATGGGCAGCACCACCTCAGAGCCACTGACCCTCAACACGGGAGCCCCCCAGGGATGCGTGCTGAGCCCTCTCCTCTACTCCCTCTACACCCATGACTGCATGGCTATGCACAGCTCCAACGTCATCGTCAAGTTTGCTGGCGACACGACAGTGATGGGCCTGTTCCCGGCGACGACGAGACAGCCTACAGGGAGGAGGTCGGATCGCTGGAGCAGTGGTGCAAGGAGAACAGCCTCGCCCTCAACGTCAAGAAGACCAAGGAGTTGATCGTGGACTTCAGGAAGCAGAGGGGAGAGCACAGCCCTATCTCCATCAACGGTGTTGCAGTAGAGAGGGTCAGCAGCTTCAAGTTCCTCGGTGTGCACATCTCCGAGGACCTCACATGGTCCACGCACACCACACACGTGGTGAAAAGGGCCCAACAACGCCTGTATTTTCTCAGGCGTCTGAAGAAATTCAGCATGGGCCCCCGCATCCTGAGAACATTCTATAACGGCACCATCGAGAGTGTTCTTACAGGGTGTATCACCGCCTGGTACGGGAACTGTACCGCACTCGAGCGCAGAGCGCTTCAAAGGGTGGTGCGGACGGCCCAGTATATCGTTGGAGGTGAGCTCCCCTCCCTCCTGGATATATACAATCACCGGTGCGTGGCCAAGGCCAAACGCATCATAAAAGACATTGCCCACCCCAGCCACGAACTGTACTCACTGTTACCGTCAGGCAGGCGATACCGCAGTATCAAGTGCCGTACAAATAGGCTTACAGATAGCTTCCACAGTCAGGCCATCAGGCTGCTGAACAAGGGCGTATAGCATTTTATATTTTATTACATTGATTTATATATACATATTGCTCTTTTCTGTGCCGATATTTTGCATTTTATATATTGCATTTTTATTTTTATTTTTTAACTTTATTCTATTTTTATTCTATTTTTATCTATTTTTATCTTATTTTATAACTGCTGTCTGTCGTCGGGTATTGCACATAAGATTTTCACATCACTGCTTTATACTTAAAAAAAACTGTGAAGTGACAATAAACTTGACTTGTGTGTGTGTGTGTGTGTGTGTGTGTGTGTTTGTGTGCATGCAAGCGTATGTCTATATATTTGTGTGTGTTTTAAGATCAATTTAAAGGGGTTGTCTGGTAAAACGGGTTGTCTGACAATCAGAAGGTTGCTGGTTAGATCCCTGGCTCCTCCTAGTGTGAGTGTGGAGGTGTCCCTGAGCAAGACACCTGACCCTAACTTCCCCACGACATGCCGGCTGTCGCCTTGCATGTTCGACACCGCTGTCAGTGTATGAATGTGTGTGTGGATGTGTGTGTTTGTATTCAAGTGTGTATGAATGTTTGAATGTATGAATTCTAAAGCGCTTTAAGCGGCCACAGGTCTGAAAAGTGTGTTATATAAATATATACATTTACCATTCACCATTTACCAGCTGGAATGTTGATGAGCCATGACAAGCCATGCCCAAATCTACCCCCTAGTGACATCAAGTGGTAGTGTCCAGTGTCCACCCAGATGTATGATGCCTTGATGAGTCTGCCATCCGACCCGGTGGACTGTACCAACTGGTAGGCTTATCTATCCATCAAACACCTGGCTGGACACTCCCACTTGTGATGTCACTAGAGGGTTGGTTTTGGCATGGCTCGTAATGGCTAATACATACATAACATGCACATACACACACACACAAGCCTCTCAGACTGTGTCCTGCCTCTCCTTCCTCAGTTTCACATTAAGATCAACTCGGCCTACGGCTCCATGAAGGACATCTCTGTGTACAACATGTTGGATCTCAGCCCGGCGCAAATATACATTGTGGGCCGGCCTTCCAAGAAGTACCAGAATCAGTGCCAGGTCGGTCTTCAACTCTCTGTGTCCAGGTTTAATTCTTCAAGCTCACAGTGCCCGCTGTCCACGCTGCTTTAGCCTCATTCGGTGTGTTTGGATTAGAGGTCTAGGCGTACCCCCATCCACGTGCAGCTGGATACTGGACCTCCTGTCGGACCGCCGCCAGGTGGTGAGGATGGGCAGCACCACCTCAGAGCCACTGACCCTCAACACGGGAGCCCCCCAGGGATGCGTGCTGAGCCCTCTCCTCTACTCCCTCTACACCCATGACTGCATGGCTATGCACAGCTCCAACGTCATCGTCAAGTTTGCTGGCGACACGACAGTGATGGGCCTGTTCCCGGCGACGACGAGACAGCCTACAGGGAGGAGGTCGGATCGCTGGAGCAGTGGTGCAAGGAGAACAGCCTCGCCCTCAACGTCAAGAAGACCAAGGAGTTGATCGTGGACTTCAGGAAGCAGAGGGGAGAGCACAGCCCTATCTCCATCAACGGTGTTGCAGTAGAGAGGGTCAGCAGCTTCAAGTTCCTCGGTGTGCACATCTCCGAGGACCTCACATGGTCCACGCACACCACACACGTGGTGAAAGGGCCCAACAACGCCTGTATTTTCTCAGGCGTCTGAAGAAATTCAGCATGGGCCCCCGCATCCTGAGAACATTCTATAACGGCACCATCGAGAGTGTTCTTACAGGGTGTATCACCGCCTGGTACGGGAACTGTACCGCACTCGAGCGCAGAGCGCTTCAAAGGGTGGTGCGGACGGCCCAGTATATCGTTGGAGGTGAGCTCCCCTCCCTCCTGGATATATACAATCACCGGTGCGTGGCCAAGGCCAAACGCATCATAAAAGACATTGCCCACCCCAGCCACGAACTGTACTCACTGTTACCGTCAGGCAGGCGATACCGCAGTATCAAGTGCCGTACAAATAGGCTTACAGATAGCTTCCACAGTCAGGCCATCAGGCTGCTGAACAAGGGCGTATAGCATTTTATATTTTATTACATTGATTTATATATACATATTGCTCTTTTCTGTGCCGATATTTTGCATTTTATATATTGCATTTTTATTTTTATTTTTTAACTTTATTCTATTTTTATTCTATTTTTATCTATTTTTATCTTATTTTATAACTGCTGTCTGTCGTCGGGTATTGCACATAAGATTTTCACATCACTGCTTTATACTTAAAAAAAACTGTGAAGTGACAATAAACTTGACTTGACTTGACTTGATTAGTGCTTCTTGTGTTTCCTCCTGTCCGGTTAAATTCACCCCCCTGATGGATTCTGGATTTACTCTTACATTCTCTCTCTCTCTCTCTCTCTCTCTCTCTCTCTCTCTCTCTCTCTCTCTCTCTCTCTCTCTCTCTCTCTCTCTCTCTCTCTCTCTCTCTCTCTCTCTCTCTCTCTCTCATGGAGGAGTAGGTGGAGGCCCCAGTGTATGGGGACGGGCGTCCATGCACCGTGGAGACACCACTCCCTGACATCTGCACCAGAGAGGGAGGAGGAGACAGAAGGAGGAGGAGGAGGAGGAGGAGGAGGAGGAGAGTGTTCCTCATTTATTTACGTGCTCCTCATTAAGTTCAGAGTTCCTCATTAGGTTAAGTGTTCCTCATTAAGTTCAGTCATGCAAACTAACACCTCGACGTCGGCATAAGCAAGGTCCAAGGAGCTGAATCGAAGGTTCTTCAGGTTAAATAGTCACCTTTGACCTCTCACCATATTTCACCATATTCTGTATAGACTCCAGGACGAGGATCCATTTGGCTTGTTGTGTGACTGATTTCATTAGCTGTTATTTGCCGCTCCATGTGATTGAGTTTCGATGATATTGTTAACGCAGAAGGGTCCTTAGACATAAGGAGAGTTAGAACGAGACGAGGCGACCAGTGACCAGCTATCTGTCCTCTCCTTCATCAATATTCATATGCCATCCCGGGGGGGTGGGGGATTGGCGCGGGGGGTGATATTATTAGAAGCAACTCTTCACAGGACGGAATACAAATTCTCCTCTGCTTCTCATCATGCAGACAAACTGGTGAGCTGGGATTACAATGTCATTCTCTCAAAACGCAGAATCCCTCACCCAACACAAACATGCACACACACACACACACACACTTTCTGTTTCCACAGTGGGAGATGTTAAGAAGACGTGGACCACCAAGGGCTGCCAATGCCTGAGAGGAATTAATGCACAGCTGCAAATAGCAATCACCTCTTTAGCACGCTCCCAGATTATTGAATGTGGAAACACGGCTGACCTCACAGGGGGCACGCCTTTTAGGTGGGGCAGTAGCTCAATCTGTAAGGATGTGGCTTGGGAACCAGAAGGTTGCCGGTTCAAGTGCACTCAAAAACACCTGGGAGGTGCCCTTGAGCAACGACGGAACATTACTGGCCTGTGTGAGTTTTGAAGCCACCCCAGTGGAGTGGTTGTGTGGCGTCATCGTAATGGCTCCTACAGTGAACATACACTTTGTATGAATACGCACGTGCACGGGCACACACACAGGTCACAGTTGACCCCCCCCCCCCTCCCTACAAAGAGTCAGACTCCCGTACTGCCAGACTCCCCATCACTGTACATAGAGACGCGGAGGCTCTGTGTCGTCCCTGTAGTAAGCAGCACATTGCTTTTGTGTTGTGATCCTGAGAACCATGTATTGAACTCCAGCCAGAACATTAGTCCACCCTTCAACCCTCCTTTCCTCCTTTCCTCCTTTCCCTATTCTTTGCAGAGGTTGACCTCGGCGTGCGTCTGAAGGCATCCTCCTCCCGCGTTCCTATTGAGGCTCTCCTTCTCCTCCTGCTCCTCATCCTGCTCCTCCTCCTCCTCCTCCTGTACATCTCCATTGTAGCGGACCTGTCAGTGCTCTCTTTGTCAGTGCTCCCCCTTCCAACAGCCCACCGTCTCCTCCCAGCTGTACGTGAACCAGCCCCCTCCCCAGAGAGAGCCCTCTGTGCCCTGGGTACCCGCGTCCCCCCACTCCCCTCCTCGTCCTGCTCGATGTCTGCAACGATTAGATCTGTTGTCCTCCTCCCCAGGCGACGATGGACAGCAATGCCTCGTGTTGTGGTCGCTTGTGATGATGTCCCAATCCACACGGGGCACCACTAAGACCACCACTTTAGACCGTATAGTTCCCCAGTGACCCCTTTACCTTCCCCCCACCCCGCTCTAACCCTCTGTGGTGCTCTCCATTCAAGTCTTGTCTCCCCCCTCCCATACATTCAACAATTATGTCTTGCATGTATAGAATAGAAAAATAGAGGGTCTATTTTTAGCACACACACACAAAGACCCTCATGCCAAAGTAATGCTTTGTATTACATCAAACCTCTATGCCTGCAATTTAGCGTTTCCATTTTTCATTTGACATCAAGGCCATTCAACAATTATGTCTTGCATGTATTAATAGTGTGTGTTATTTTTTCAAGAAACATGGCATTCAGTGAATAGAACAACAAGTAGAGATAAAAGATAAATCATAGAGAACAGAGAAATCACTCCAAACATAAGAAAAGAATATGTGTCAAGTACAGAAAATAAAACAATAATAAGGTACAGTAAATCATGGATGTTCTAATGCTGGTGATGCCCTGTCTGTTAACTTCCATGTCCTGTTTGACCTTCAGCAGATCTCCTCATGGAGGCAGACCGGAGCCACGCTGCCTCTTCTCCCCAGTGAAGACCTCCCCCAGCCCCCTGAGGCAGAGCGAGGCTAGGGGCCCGAGGGCAGAGCAGCTCATCCTCTCAGACCAGAGGAGTCAAGCCCAGAATGAGGCTTTAAGGTCAGGCTGTGGACTGATGGCTTTGTTTCAAGAACAAATTGCTGTCTGGGTGACATGCACCCAAGGGTGGTCATTGTTTGCCCCAATCTGTCTGTCTTGCCCAAGACTAGGAACAAGGAAATTAGACAAATGCAGTGGCCTGATTTGAACTCAAAAGTAAATTATTTGCGGTTTAATCAAGGTGCTGCTTGAGTGAAGCAATATAACATTTTCCTTTTGTTCAGGCAGGTTAATAGAGGGTCTATTTTTAGCACACACACACAAAGACCCTCATGCCGAAGTAATGCTTTGTATTTCATCAAACCTCTATGCCTGCAATTAAGCGTTTCCTTTTTTCATTTTTCATCAAGGCCAAAGCCAAATGTCCTGGCCGTGCCGCGGTTTCACGGTTATTCATGAGAAATGGTAATTGTGTTTTTGTGTCGCATGCAGTTGTGATTCATGCTAGATTTGGCAGACAAGCGTGGCTCGAGAGGATGACCAACTAATTGAACTAAACTAACTATAATTGTGTGCATTAACTGCATCAGTTCATCTGACACAATGAGTGGTAGCCACATCATATTATTAAGCCTAAGCAGGACGGCTGACTGAAATAAGCCCTGGTTTGTTTACAACCAGTGTAATGGGAAACGTACCTTACGGTTTTTTTACTGAAATGTTTTGGAGAGCGCATTTTTGTCCTTTCGCTGAAGATGGTGGAAGATTTCAGTGGCAGGCCATCGCAAGCTAGACACACCAATTTGGTTGAATATTATGCCTGAAAGCAGCCGTCTAGAGTCTGTTATCAAAGCAGCGTGTGAGTGATTTCTGTATGCATAGAAAATAGAATGCAATTTCTGACAGCTTTAGAGTGTGTCTCTAACACATGTGCGTGTCTCATTTTTTATCTTCGACTGAGTTTTGAAACTACTTTGTTTCCAAAAAAAGTATTGCTTAATTCGGTGCTTTTGTGAACACGTTTCATGGGCAAGCGGTTTAAAATATTTAAACCCCTTGCTTTTCATAAATTCATTATGTCTTCACCTTCATGTGTTGTCTGTTTATCGTATCCGTTTTAAATAAAAATGTGATTCATATCACAACGTGTGTTGCATCACAGTATGAGTCATTTCACAATGTGTTCTTCTATTATAATAATGTTGTATCACAGATCGGAGGTAGGCTCGCAAACCCAGTGGGCCCAGAGAGCAGAGCAGGTGGCCAGAGAAAAGATATAGCCCCTGTTGGATGAGGCCAAGGAGAGAGAGAGAGAGAGAGAGAGAGAGAGAGAGAGAGAGAGAGAGAGAGAGAGAGAGAGAGAGAGAGAGAGAGAGAGAGAGAGAGAGAGAGAGAGAGAGAGAGAGAGACACACACACACACACACACACACACACACACAGCCTTGCTCAAACACATTCTGTATTTCTCTCCCTGTCACACTTGTAGCATAGCAACACCTATTCCATGCCCTTGTCCACCAAACCTACAGGGGTTTACAAATAAGAAAGATCAATGCCTTATTCCCTCTTGAAAAATCCATGAAGCTGTTTTTTATACCAGCAGATTTTTTTCTCTATTTGTTTTGCGATCGGGAACATGGTAATCATTTTCTGTCATTGCTTCATGGGCTCAGAGAACTAAAGCCGGTTTATGTTCCCTCAGCAGATGGAAGGGCCCGGGCACTTGGCGACCCCATCTCGGTGGTCCAAGCAGGCTGCCCAAAGGGTGAGTCTGTCAGCACCAGATGTACCGTCGCCTTTCAACGGACTGGGGCCTGCTCACTCCGGGAGATATGCTGCTTCCAGGCTCCACTTCCTGCCAGCCGAGCTAACATTTCCCTCGGGATAAATAAAGTTATCTTGAATCTTGAATCTTGAATCTAACACGCACACACGCCTATACAAATGGAGACAGACCCTTGAAATACAGAGTCGTACCTGCATTCATACACACACACACACACACACACACACACACACACACACACACACACACACACACACACACACACACACACACACACACACACACACACACACACACACATACCTTCCTTCATAGCCTTGACCCCCTATGTACCCTTTGTGTACCACTGCCTTCATGGATTTTTGTTGTCTATAAGCCTCTGGGTTTCCTCTTGTATATCTAATACATGCATATCTCTGTTATGGTTTGTATATATATTACGTGTATTCTCTCTCTCTCTCTCTCTCTCTCTCCCCTCTCTCTCTCTCTCCTCTCTCCTCTCTCTCTCTCTCTCTCTCTCTCTCTCTCTCTCTCTCTCTCTCTCTCTCTCTCTCTCTCTCTCTCTCTCTCTCTCTATCTCTTTCTCTCTCTCTCCCCCTCTCTCTCTATGTATTCTCCCTACACTATGAATACATCATTAGATTCAATCAAACATCCTGTCCACCTCAGACTGAGTGCTGTGTCTAGCCTGCAGCAAATACTGTTGACAGCAAAACAGCAGGCCACAATGAAATGAAGCCATCCTCTCTTTTTTAATGGCGAGCGTCCAGGGGGGCCAAATAAGGCCAGGAATATCGCTGAGTAGAGAGTTTGAGAGGGATGTGTGTGTGTTCCCTGTCAATATGAACAGAACATTGGTCGTGGAGGGGTTCATGGAGAGTGAGGTTGTGGGTTTGCTCACTCAAATGAAGCCTATATGACTTTTGGACAGTTGTCCTTTCTGCAGACTGTCCCGAAAAACCTCCAATAGATCTTCACCTACAGTTGGCCAGAAAGATTTCCTAATCCTCCACATTTTTGAAAAGTTCTTTGTAGAAGGAGGTGGCATGCCTCCTCATCTCAGAGGGTTCTGTGATTGTGGATCCATTTTCAGAATGCAAAGAATGAATGAGCTTTCTTTGACCATTCTTTCGCTCCAAACTAAAAAAGAATTGGAAGGGGGCATCCATCTGGCTTGCTGACATAAAGCGTCCAACATTACAGATGTGTACCTTATGTTATGTACCTTAACATTATGAATAAAAAAGGAACACTGAACAAGGCAATGGTCAGAAAAGCCAACAGGATCTATTCGACAACTTTTAAAAAGTCCATAGTGATGCTTAAAACAATAAAAGCGATCAAGTCTGGCCAATGATAGCAGATTATCCTTAGAGTGACTCCAGGTGTACTGCCTGTCGTCCCTCTCCAGACATCTCTCAACTCATAGGTGTTAATGAGACGCTTGAGTCTAGCCGAAGAAGCAGGATGAGGCTCAAGGTGGTTCCTGTCTAAACTGGCATTCTCTGTGCAATTAAAATCACCTCCCAAAAACAAAATATCCTCAGTACAGTTTTTTATAACATCACACAAGCCATTTAAAAAAAACATTCTTTCGATGCACAAAACTGGAGCGTAAACATTAAAAGATCATTGTACTTTTTTCACACTTTACTTTGACTTTTAAAATGTGACCACACATTATTTCTTCCACCTCAAAAGAAGAGGAACTAAAGGCTTTTGTAAACAGCACACCAACTTCACCACTATTCAAAGCTTTATGGCTTAAAAAACATTCTCCAGGCCACTCCTTCCTCCAGTCAAATTCATTCCCAGAATTACTATGAGTTTCTTGTACAACTTTTTAAATCTCTATTTGATTTTTAAAAATAAGCTCTTTTCACCTCACTTCTTGCTCCGTTTATATTTAAGGAACCTATTTTGAGATCACCCATTGAAGAGAAACAAAAACCCATACAACCAGTATGTGGGGCGACACTTTCTGCAAAGCCATCTTCTTGGCTCAAGCACTTCAAGCACTTTCTTGGCCTTTGCCCCGCTCTGTTCTTTGTTATTCTTTTTTCCTTTTGATGGCTGTATTTAAAATGTAAATTTCATCCTGCATGTCCACAGCCATCAAAGCCTCCTCAACCGCCCTATCAACCCTGTCACTGCTTTCCTCATGAAAATTAACTACTTAAATTTTCTCCGTTAGTTTTTTCACTGAATTCTCACTAGCCGTCCGCCCGCCACTCCTCAGCCCACTCGGCCGGTTGGTCCGGACCCGAGCCGGGCTGCTCCCCGGCCCGTTCCTCAGGCCCGCCAGCGCGCAGTTTACCCGCCGCAACCGGCCGTTCTCCGGGCCGAGTCGAGCCAGAAGTAGCAAACACCATGTAACTGAAACCGTCAACCTTGAAACTGAAAGTCAAATTGAAATCATTATTGCTGTCTTTTGGAATCATAAAGACCAGTCTTCCATGACACACAACGTGCTTTATCTTTGGCGATTTGCACCCCAAAATAACCATTTTTATGGGAGACACTAGCTGTCCGTAACGTGACAGCTCTCTCACCAATTCATCATTTTTAATGAACGGAGGTGCATTTGAAATCATGATTTGTTGCGCTGGGTTCACCAGCGGTAGAACCGTTTTCAACGACTGTCTCCACTTTGGCTACATCGTCCAAAAATATGACTACCGCGCCGTTCATAGAGTGAAAGACAGAGACAGACAGAGAGAGACAGACAGAGACAGACAGAGGGAGACAGACAGAGAGAAACAGAGAGAGAGACAGAGAGAGACACAGAGAGAGAAAGGGATACATTAAAACAGACACAGAGAAACAGACACACAGAGAACCTCACCTGCCCAGAGCTCTGACTGCAGCTGCTTCTTGTTATGTATTACGAGCGACGTGTCGGGGAAACAGTGGGGCGTTTTGTCTGTTATATGCTTACAAAACAAATCTTTCTACAATTGAAATACAGTACTTTAGCTCTATTGACAAACACAACATGAAACGTGGGGTTTGGAGGGTGGTGTTGCGGTGTGAAGGAACAGCAAATGGGAAGTCCAGTGCGGTGACTTGCTGATCCATGCAGTTCCCCCAGTCACGGCCAAACGCCATCATCATTCAGGGAGTGTGTCTGTCCAAGATTTGACGTGTCTCGAGATAATGACAATGTCACTGTGCACATTTCTGGATGGACGTCGTGAAATTGTTAATAGGAAGGGCTGTTTATATTTGAAAGTTTTAAATGTTTTAAACACATTGCCCCTTGACAGTGTTGTGTTTCTGACGGACGTGTCTCTGGAGGAGTTGGGACCATTGAGCCATTTATATGGCCGTTCGCTGTGTAAAAAAATCTACAAAAAAAACACTTTTAATTTAGCCAGGTTCTCAAATGTGGGTACACGTACTCCTAGAGGTACTCTTATATTATTATTTATTGTATTATTTAGTTATTATTTATTTTGTTGTTTTAATATTGATTATGAACATTTGTCAAATGATTACACAGTAATAAAATATATTACTGAATACCACCTTAATAATATTTAGTCAATCTGAATACTTACACACAAGTTTGGTAAATCTTGTGATTGCACAACCACTGATTTAGCCTCATCATTTCCTTCCACTTGCCCATAATGCAATTGGATATCGAGATATAGTGCAGCACTGTTTCTCTGTGGGGGCTGTCTCATCAGATGGTGTGCCCTCCCCCCCCCCTCCAGATTGGATAAGCAGGACACAGGTGATAAGGTTTGGCCTCAGGAATGCTCGAGATAATGGCAGGCACGCTCTGATGCTCTTTTGTGAAGCGTGTGTGAAATGCCGCTTCTCACATCGGGCTCCCATCAGCATCGCTCCTCTGAGGAAGCAGGCAGGCAGCCCGGTGTGCAGCTGTGTGGCGAATCAAACTTTTACACGTCACTGTCTTACTGTCTTACTGTCAAAATCCAGCCGGATTTCGCGATTACATGCCACTTAAGGTGCTACGAAGTAACCAATAAGAAAAAAGGCTCCTCGTGGGACAGCTGCTGAGGCATGGCCTGGCTCCTTACAGTGTTTACCAAGCACCGATTACCTGTGTTTACATCCCAGCGTCGCCTATCCCCCAGAGAAAACACCCCATCCGGGAACACCCCACACTTTTTTCATTTTTTGAAAAATACATTTATTGGATTTTTCAGAATTAACACAACATTACATCACATACAATATATATCCACATATATCCACACATACATACAGATACAACTAAAACAGAAAATCTAACAATAAATAGTTCTCAAAAATTCCAATTCTCATTATGCTATACATTATTATCTCCAAACATAATTCTCCAATTTTTGGACAGCTCCAAAGGCAGCCCTCCTGTAAGCCACATTTTCTACAAAGGTCTGGATTATTATCATCAAAGCGATGTTACTGGGAGGGTGTAATGTGTGTACACATGATCCACTTATATTGTATCAGTTTAAATCTGGTGTTGATAGTCTGGCTTTGTGCTTCTTGGCAGACTCTCTTCCAGTCTACCTCAGAGATTTCCACCTCTAAGTCAATAGACCAGGGGTGGGTTTCCCGATAACGTTGTCTCTTAGCGTGTTACGAAGACTTGAAAGGTATACCTTACTAAAGTTGTTTACTGTTCTACGTGTGTTCCACGAACTATCCCTCAGGCGGCTGCTTAAGGTATACCTTCTTACGTCCGACGTTGCGCTGAAATCGATGACTCGAGAATCGACTTTTCACTCCAGGTAGCGACTGTTTCACCGCGTTATGAGAGTTTTATCAATAAAACACTGCAGGAATACTAAAGAACATTGCATTTATCATGACTGAGAACATATTCATAGAATTTAAAACTTACAAACTCAATTATCAAACCGTAAATCTAATGATTGCCTACAGGTGGCACGAGCCCGCCACCTCAGATTGTGATATCAAGCCTCTTCCCGCTACACCACCTCAGCAAATTACGCCACCTACCAGTACACCTTATTTGGCAAGAAAAGGTTGATTTAAATATTTTTTATATCATTGTCATGGTGCCTTAAATAACTTTGCAATTAGGGTTGATTAACCAGCAGCCCCATCACATAACTGGTGTAGTTCACAATTCTCTCTGATTGGCTGACAATTTCAATAAAAGCGCACCAACAAGAAATGAACATTAGATATGTAACATTAGATATGTCAGGCAGTGGTGTTGCGCAATATTTCGGTGCTCCCCCGCAGGTCATGAAGTCCAACGGGGGGGGGGGGGTCGCGATCGTGAAGTCCGACGGTAGGGTGGTGGTCCGGGCCGGCAGGTATGCCAGATGGCCAGTCAAACCGTGGTGCCTAGCAACTTAACAGGTAGGGGGGGGGGGGGGGGCTCCTAAACTCCGGGGCTCCCCCGCACCGCGGGGTCTGCGGGGGCCTCCGCTACGCCACTGATGTCAGGGCAAAAACATCGCAAAAAGCGGTCCGCCAGCGTCACCAATGTGGAGATGGAGGTCATGCTGGATGAGGTGGCGCTGAATCGTGAAGACTGTTTTCGAGCACTGTTTTCGAGTTTTAGGAGTTTAAGAGGCGATTTCATGTTCAATAAAGTGCAAAATGTATCCACCGTAATGTACAATTTCGGCATGAAAACATTCCCATTAATGTGGTATTTTTGTTGTATATTATTACCGTTATGAACTACATATTGATTCACAGATTGAAATAAAACTAGGCCAACAGCTGATTTCAGAGGCTTGCGGGTCGGAACAGTGGTGGCCACTAGCGGAGAGAGCTGACAACATCGCTAAGGTGGAGTTAAGAGAGCTCCAGACCTGCCCTACGAAAGTGTTACTTACGGAAGGTATACTTAGCTAAGAACGTTTCGGGAAACACGGCGAGAAGTTAAGGTGGAACTTAAGGTGGAACTTACGAATGACGTGGCGTTAAGAAGGCTTCGGGAAACGCACCCCAGGGCATTCTTTTTTTGTCCAAGGCTTCTTTAGAATTGTCCCGGATTTTGGCAAGACATTCATCTTGACAATAATGACATGGCCGATTAAAGAGATGGGAAGGTCTGACCATCTTTTAAGGGATTCTGATATAGAGGTTAATAATGGATTATAATTCACTGGAACTATGTCAGTTATGTCTGGAGTGCTTTTTATTCCCAAATATATGAAGCCACCAGGCAAATTAGAAATGGTAATCCCTACTGGTTGAATTGTCTCTTTCTTTCTTATTAAGATACAAAATATTAGACTTTGTTTTATTCACCTTATAACCCGAGAAACTCCCAAAAGAAGCCAATCAATGTGTAAGTGTAGGTAGAGATTGTGCTAGATGTTTTAAGAACAATATAAAATCATCTGCATAGAGGCCTATACGATGTACAAGATATTTATTTGCTATTCGTAACAAGTACATTGGAATGCTCTCTCCCCATTCCATCCCGCAGTAGACATCTAAAAAAACAATACCATAAAAATAAAATATACAATAGAAATAAAATTAACAAAAAAAGGACAGCAAAGCGACTGATAGATGGTATGAACATCTGTTGAATGTGCAAAAAGATTTAAAAGCATTTAAAGTGCAGTAGTGCAGCAGCATCATGAATACAGTGCAGTACAGTACAGTAGCTGTAATGAGTCCAGAAAGTCCAGCAAAGTATGTAAGTGTAATGTTAAGATGACAATGTTATGAAAGTGAAAGTGGCAGCACTCCTAGCAGTTCAGTAGGCGCACTGCCTGTGTATAAAAACTATCCTTAAACCTGGTAGTCCTTGTACGAATGCTGCGCAACCGGCGACCAGACGGTAGGGGGGAGAAGAGATGGTGCCCAGGGTGGTTGCAGTCCTTTATGATGGACACGGCCTTCTTCCGACATCTGGTCCTACAAATCTCCTCAATGCATGGAAGTGCACACCTGAAGATCTTCTCTAATAATAATAATAATAATCAATTATATTTATAATGCACTTTTAATTTGCGTGGGCAAAACTCAAAGTGCTACAGAGTAAAAATGTTTAAATAAAACAACGAATAAAAGCAGCGACGTTTACGCCGGCATTTCAACCAGTGGTTTTCTTTTTTTTTATCTAGTGAAAAGCTATTCTAAAAAGTGTTTTTAGGCCTTTTTTTTTAAAACATCCATAGTCTGTGGTGTCCTCAGCTGGTTTGGGAGGGCATTCCACAGTCTCGGAGCAGCGGAGCAGAAGGCTCGGTCTCCCATGGTTTTCAGTTTGGTCCTGGGGGGAAGGAGGAGGTTTGCCTTTTCAGAGCGTAGGCTCCTCGTGGAGGTTTGTGGGGTGAGAAGTTCTTTGTATGAGGGAGCATTTCCATGAATGCACTGATAGGTGAAGAGGGTGATTTTGTAGTCAATCCTGAGTGAGACCGGGAGCCAGTGCAATGATTTGAGTATGGGCGTGATGTGTTCATACTTCCGCACTCTCATCAGGATCCTAGCAGCGCTGTTCTGGATGTACTGCAGCTTCTGGATGTTCTTGGCAGGAATCCCAATGAGAAGTGCATTACAGTAGTCTAGCCTGGAGGAGACAAAGGCGTGGACAAGCTTTTCAGCATCTGATAGACTGAGTGTGGGGCGGAGTTTAGTGATATTTCTGAGGTGGTAGAAGGAGGTCTTGCATGTTTGTTTGATGTGGGCCTCAAAGGTCAGGTGAGGATCCATTTTAACACCCAGATTGGTGACAGTTGATGAGAGTGAAATGTTCTGACCGGAGAAGGTGATGCTGGTGATGGAGGATGAAAGGACCTGATGTGGAGTGCCAACTAGAATGGCTTCAGTCTTGGAGCTGTTTAATTGAAGGAAGTTGTGCTTCATCCACACCTTTATCTCCTCCAGGCATGTGGTTATGTTGGATGATGGCAGAGGTGCGGAGGGGGTTGGGTTTGTTCTGATGTAGAGCTGTGTGTCATCAGCATAGCAATGGAAAGGTATTCCATGCCGGCTGATGACATGACCAAGGGGGGACATGAATATGGTGAAAAAGGTGGGGCCGAGGACTGATCCTTGAGGGACACCACAGTTCACAGAGTGTGTTTGTGATTTTGCCGCTCCCAAGGTGACGTGCTCAGTCCTCCCGGTGAGATATGAGGTGAACCAGTTTAGGGCTGAGTCAGAGAGTCCAATTGTCGAGCGAAGACGATGGAGGAGAATGTCATGGTCGACGGTATCAAATGCTGCAGTTAGATCCAGGAGGATGAGGAGGGATGGAGATCCGGTGTCAGCTGTCATCAGCAGGTCATTGGTCACCCTGACTAAGGCAGTTTCTGTACTGTGGCCCTGGTGGAAACCAGACTGGAATTTTTCAAAGAGGTTATTGTGTTTGAGATGTTCGTGAATCTGAATGGCAATTACCTTCTCCAGCACCTTTGATAGAAATGGCAGGTTGGAGATGGGTCTGTAATTAGCCAGGACTAAGGTCGGTTTTTTGAGGAGTGGTTTGATGACAGCAGCTTTTAATGGGGATGGAACATGACCAGACTGGATGGAGTGGTTAATCACTGAAGTGCCCATAAGTCCCCTGAATCAGGGGACTTATGGCACCAATGTTAGATTTGACCAGGGCTGTGGGAAAGGGGTCCAGAGCACAGGTGGAGGGTTCTCTGCCGTCCTCATGACCCTCTGGATGGCTTTCTTGTCCCGTGCTGTGGTGTTGCCGTACCACACAGTGACGCCACTCATCAGGACACTCTCTACGGTGTCACAGTATAAGTTCACTAGCCACCTTTGGCCTATTCCGCTTTCTCTGAGGCACCACAGAGCATAGAGGCGCTGGTGTGCCTTCTTCAGCATGACCTCCGTGTTGCGGGTCCACGCCAGGTCATCGGAAATCTGTAGCTCAAGGAAACGGTAGCAGCTGACGACTTCCACCGGTGTCCCGTCCAGGCTGTCCAAAACTCCTTCTTGGCCGGCTGCCTTCCCTGCCTTCACCCTCCTGAAGATTCTGCGGACCTCGGACCTCGGAGTCAGTTGTAGAATGTAGTCCTCTGGGTGTTGGTCGGCTCATGGTCCCTTTCAAAGCGAGCGTAAAACTTGTTTAGCTCATCTGGTAGGTTAGGGTCGTTGTTGGTGACTGCCCCTGATCTTCCCTTGTAGGAGAGGACCCTCAGACCTTGCCACATACGTCTGGTGTCAGAACCCCCAAACTGTAATTCCAATTTGTTTTTGTAATCCAATTGACCCTTATTGATGGCTTTTCTGAGTTCATACTTGGCCTTCTTGTAGTGATCGGAGTCGCCTGTTGTGAAAGCAGTACTCAGTTCCTTAAGTTTGTTCCGTATGTCAGTATTCTTCTATGGTTTGCGGTTTGGGAATGAGCTGGTCGGGATGTATTCTTTCACTAGCCTGTTAATGTATGCTCTGACATGATCTGCATACACATCAAGGTCAGTGGTCTTGAATACAAAATCTCACTTCAATGTAAAGTTCGTCCAATGCGATGTTCGCATGAGCCCGTGGTTGGATGTAATTGCGGAGCCAACATGAGAATAGCGGAGATTTCCCTCAGCAAGTAAAAATGGCGACACTTGATAGTCAGTAATTCCAGATTTGATGAGCAATGTTGAGAAAGCATCTGAACGTTTGTACACCAGCTGTTGTTCACCAAGCAGCATACGCCCCCACCTTTGTTCTTCCCCGTAGACTCAGCTGTTCTGTCGGTCCGAAACAAAGAGAATCCCGGTGGTTGCACTGCTTTGTCAGGAATCACAGAGGATAGCCACGTTTTCGTAAAAATCATGGCGCAACACTCCCTGATGTCCCGTTGCGAGGCGATATGACAGTTCAGTTTGTCGGACTTGTTTGCGAGAGACTGGACGTTGGCGAGGAGAATGCTGGGTAGGGCTGGTTTCCATCGCCTCATGCGGCATGTAGGCCGCCACGAGACCCTCTCCTGCGGGTGCATTTGTTGTTTCCTCCCTGGGGCTTGGTGGCTCCCTTCCCCCCGCTCTCCTTTGTCCCGCCGGATCTCCGTAGGAGAGGGTCTCAGTGCTTTGTTGCATTGTCTGCATTGTCTGTATTGTTCCGTAATTCCAAGATTGTTTGGTGATTATATGTGATAACACACATGGTGACAAGCTTTAGTCCTATAAAGTTACTTAAATATAAAAGAAAAGTGCAAAAACAAATAAGACAAGTAAAAAGTACAAGTAAACTATGTGAACTAAATGAACTGTGGGAGCTTGTAGAGACACGTCTGCTTTCCTCCAGCGTGGCGCTCATGTTCATAATTGTAACTCCTGTAAATAAGGGATGGGATCTAATGGTCAACACTAGGGTTTTTATTGATAGTACAAATCAGTACTATCCTCCCCCCCCACTATCACCGTCCGACGATGTCCGTAGATCGCGGACATCGTGAAGTCCAAGGGGGGGGGGGGGGTTAATAGCGATCGCGAACATTGTGTGTGGCTTTTTTTCAACGATGATACTGTCGTGAATCTGTGGGAATCAGAATTCCTTTATTTGTCACTCACGTTATTATTAACAATAATAATAATAATACCGTAATACAAATGATAAAAAATAAACCTCATGGGGAACCGCATCAAGAGGATTCTGAAATCATCTCAGGACGCCCCCCTCGGGGTCCCGCGACCCCCACTTTGGGAACCCCTGCTGTAGACTGCAGTCACTTTATGCCTTATCTCATTTAGGCAGATAAGATTGTCGCAGCCAATTTCCAAGTGTACCATAGTTGGTAAAGCCAGTATACCTTCTAGCTCCCTATTGAGCTGTGGGGAAATCTGAAAGAATACGCCCATTGGCTACAAATCACTATATGATTGGTTGATCAAATTGTCAATCCAAACGTACGCTCTCATTCAGTCTAAGGGCCAAAGTCAGCGGGAATACTTTGGTTGAAGGATATTCTTCCCAGCAACCTAGAAAAATATCTGATTGGTTGCAACACAAAACCACTCAAATGCGTAGTGCATGGACCGAGAAAGACAAACAAATCAACGTAACTGTAATATAACAGATAACAACACAGATACGATTCTCATTTATTCATTTGATTTAAATTTGATTAAATTTGATTAAATAGTATTACATTTTATTAATACAATTAATTCGATTTTTTTGTTTCATCTGAGAGTTCCAGGGTCTTCTCTGAATACCTTGAAGGCCCTGACGCTTCACCACTGGTACAAATAAGATGGGTGACAATGGGCACCCCTGATGTGTTCCCCTGGACAAACAAAAGAGTGTTGATATTATGGTATTAGTCAGGATCTCTGCACTAGGGTTGCTGTACAGTAATTTAACCCATTTAATGAAATTCTTTCCCAGGCCAAATCTAGGTCAAGCTCAAATAGATATGGCCATTCCACCCCGTCAAAAGCCTTCTCAGCATCCAGGGATAGAATGGCCGAATCTGGAGCCTCCCCCTCAGCATAAACAACATTAAGCACTCTTCTCAAGATGTAAAATGCCTGCTTGCCTCTAATAAATCCATTTTGGTCTTCATGTATAAGATCTAGGAGGCATATTTTCAATCTCACTGCCAAGAGCTTGGCTATAAGCTTAGTGTCTGAGTTTAAAAGTGATATGGGTCGGTAAAATTCACACTTAGATGGTGATTTACCAGGTTCAGGATGTTCATAATAAGGGCCCTTAAAAGAAAAGGGGGTAAGGAGTTTGTCCTGAATGCCTCTTCAAGCATGTCTAAAAAGGGAGGGAGCAGCTTATCTTTAAAATTCTTGAAAATATGTATAGGATGCCCATCAGGACCTGCTGCTTTCCCCCCCTTCATACACGACAGGGCAATATGCAACAAATAATTTGACCCCTGATATAAGCCTTAAAGGCTTCCCATCTGATTATGGATGATGTCTCGGAAGTATTGATCTGAAGAAATTATTATATATGTTGGTCAATAAATGGAATGAATTCTGGGTCCTGTAGCCACAAACTATTTCAACATTCACTAGTGAAGTCCTAGAAATTTAGAAAATATCTATTCGTGAAAAAGTCATATGCGTAAGTTAATAACAGAACTCCCTCTTATCACAGAGGCCCAGCTCATCCATAAAGTTAAGGATGACTTTTCTAGATTGATGGTGGGAAGAGACTTGGTTACCATTTCAATCAATATTGGGGCCTAATGTACAGTTAAAGTTATCCCATAATTATTTCCCCTCTTAATGAGGCAAGTGTTAGGAAAACGTTATTATAGAACTGTGGATCATCTTTGTTAGGGCCGTATACATATATATATTAACCAAACTGAGATATTGGCCAAATACACCAAAATAATGAACCTGCCCCCAGGATCTAGAGTGGTGGTATTTATCCGAAAGGGGATGGACTTGTGGATTAGAATAGCCACGCCCCTTGCATGAGATGAGAAAAATACTTTAGCCTTGTCATTGCTTGTTTAATTTTGATCAACCCCCCCAAGCCTCGGACATTCCATGATGCTATTTTACACAACTGGTTATCAGCCATAGAGCAACCTAAAGAATGCTTTGTCAGAGTGAACAATCCTACATCGGGGTTTCAGTGCCCCCAACTGTAGACTCACGGTTACAACAGAAACAGAAAAAGCAGGGTAAAATTACTCAAATACATAAAAGACACACCAACATTTTGCTAGAACCTGTAAAACACTTCCAACAGACCGACTGCCTTCTATACAGTCCAAACTCAACTATTTACTAACTCCCTTGGCCTGTTGCAAAGTCTCGCGACGAGCAACACAGAACCATATGCCAAATGTAAATAACAACCAACTAGTTCCGTCCAGCTCTGGGAGGCTTTTTATTGTTTTTATTCTGAAGAAACGAGACAGCATCCTGAGGAGTCTGAAAAGTAATGGACTTTCCCCCATATGTGGTACAGAGCTTAGCTGGGAACTACAAGCCGCACTGGATCCCCCTCGACTGAAGCATCTGTTTCACCGCGCTATAGGCTTTTCTCTGGCGTTGCACTTCAACTGAATTGTCCGAAAAAAACCTCGCCTGCCGGTTGACGTACATAACCTTTTCCTTTATACATGCGGCTTTCATCACCCTGACCTTATCTCTGAAGTTTAGAAACGTGATGATCAGTGGTCTAGGAAACTGAGCAGGGCTCGTAGAGTTTTCTGGGCCATTACAGTGCGCTCTCTCAATTATCACTGGTGTAGGGAAATACTCAGCTCCAAGGACTTTGTGCAGCCACTTCTCCAGGAAAGTTTCAGCATCAGTCCCCTCTGCGTTCTCCGGAAGACCGATGAGTCGCACGTTGGAGCGTTGTGACTTTAGTTTCCAGTTCGGTTATCGTGGCTGAAAGTTGTGCCGTTATATCGCGTCACTGGTGTCACTGGTGCGACTCTCAGCTGTAGTCAGTCGCCCCTTCATTGCGTCTTAGTCCATTCTGATCTGAGCAATACTGTCAATAACTTCTCTGTGCCGTGCCAGGCTCTCCGCCTTGAAGGAATTAATGGCAGCCAGAACCGCATCCAGATGTTGACGTTCAGTGTCTTGTGTAGCTTCAACAAAGACCGTGGCTGTGTCTGTCTTCTTAGACTTGTTGCTTTCGCTAGCCAGCGGTGAGCCTGATGCGGCTGAATCAGTGCTAGTCTGAGCTTTGTTGCTAGCCATCGAAGCCCTCGTCTGTTTAGGCTGACTTTTTGTTTTTGTTTTCGTTATTTTCCATTCCTAAAATGATATTGGTTTGTTTCCCTTTAGTACAATTAGGGACTAACTAAGGGTAAATACTTCATGTTCTAGTCAGAGACTTTCTGGAAGCGTCCGTCTACCTCACTGCCATGACCGGAAGTCCAAACCACCTTTTTTTGTTTGTTTTTCAATTCATGGAAGGATACGGAAGCTGGCGTTTACCAGCAACGCCAGTGATGTTGGCACTTTTTGGTTTAATTCATTAAACGTGAAGGTATTTTAATTACCATATACTGTATGCACGCATCTGTGACGCGAGCTGTATAAGTAAAACACACATTCATACAGTACGTTGAATTGATCTACCTGTATGTAGATATACATGTGTGTCGGTAAGTGTAGGGAATGTAACTATTCACTAGGGCAGGGGTTCCCAAACATTTTGGGGCCAGGGACCTCTTACAGGGATTTTCCAAGGTCCCCCTCAAAATTGTAACACCAATTAAACATACACTTACTACCAATTCATACTCTTAGATTCCATTAGAACTATTTGTATTCTAAAAAATATCAACCTTAATACTTAATACAGACCCATTTCATAGTAATAAACAAACACATTTCAATTAGAATCATGTTCAAATCACTTATATACTTTGTATATTTATATATATTATAAACTTATATAACAGTTACAATACTTTGACTATGAACAGTAACTCAATTAACAGTATCAAGACATAATCCTATGAACAGTAATAAGATGAGCAGTAACAAGACATAGTCCTATGACTTTGAACTGTAACAAGATGAACAGTAACAAGACATAGTCCTATGACTTTGAACTGTAACAAGATGAACAGTAAAAAGATGTAGTCCTATGACTATAAACTGTCACAAGATGAACAGTAACAAGACTTAGTCCCTGGTTTGATCCCCAGCTTCTCCTAGCAAAAAAACTGTTGAGGTGTCCTTGAGCAAGACACCCTAACCCTCCCCGGCGCTGTATAAATAGCTGACCGCTGCTCCTAATACTAGGATGGGTTAAATGCAGAGAAATTCCATTAGCTGTACACTGACACATTTGAATAATTATTATTAACAGTAACAAGATGAACAGTTACAAGGTACAAGTTACAGGACAAAGTCCTATGACTATAAAAATGCAGTAAAAAGATGTGGCATAGTCCTAATAAACCCATAAATGTTAAATGACCAGGCTGACTTTCATTGGAACTATTTTTATTCTAAAATTGTTCAACCTAAAACAGAAACACATTTAAATTTGAATCATGTTTCTTAGTCCTTTTACTATGCACAGTAACAAGATGAACAGTAACAACAGTAACAATACATAGTCCTATGACTATGAACAGTAAAAATATGTGGCATAGTCCTAATAAAATGACTAGTCTAAGGCTGACTTTCATTAAGTGCTTCAACACATCATAGTAATTAAGCCTGTGCCCATGTTTTTTGGCAGATGTATTTCTCGCTCTTTAGACGGAAACATTCTTTCATTTTGTCCTAAATAAAATTATATTCCGGGTGCTTTGTAATCTGATGTCGCTTAAGCTTGGCTGGCTTCAAAACTCTGTTTAAAAACTCAACATAATTGTCATAAAATTTTCGCAATTTAGCTTGTTTGGGCTTAGCATGACTTGACGATTCGGACTGACTGAACTGACTGAAATATTGATCCGTATTTAGCTCCCAAGCTAGTGGGATGGCGAATAAGCAAAGCTTTGCTGCAGCAGAAACGGTATATATATATATCAGGGTTGCCGCTAAAATGTAGGTTAATACAAAACACCTGTAACATCTGTAGCCGGTTTTAACAAAAAGGCTACATGGCATAAAATTTACCCTGTAGGCTACCGGGTAACTTTTTGCTTTCTCCTTATTTTCATTGCATGTCCTGTGCTGCCGAGCTGAAATTAAACGTGTCCAAGGTGTCTTTGCAGCTTGCAATACGCATAAGCTGCGTCACTTTCTCCTCTTCCAGACGATTCCGCAGTGATGTCTTCACACCATTCTGCAGGGAGAAGCCCCTCTCTGCTGGCACGCTTGACACGGGCATAACACAGGCCATTTTAGCCAGTGTAGCCCAGTCAGGGTACAGCTCGCTGAAGCACTTTGCAAGCTGTTGCAAAAGTTAACCCGTGCCGGGTAAAAAGTTAGCCGTGGAGCGTCATCACTGTCACTGCATCTCGTCGGGCGTGCTTGACATCAATGAGAGGTCCGGGGAGAGGGGGGAGTAATGTAGCTGTCAAAACACAAATGCCTAGGGATTTTGACCGGCAGGTTTTGAATTGAGAGTTTTTTTTATCATTATTATTATTTTTTTTAATCTAAAAAAACGTAATTACCGGCTAGCGGGAACCCGGATATATATATATATATATATATATATATATATATATACATTGTGTATATTTTTTATATATTTTTTTATTTTACAAATTAATTCGCAGACTGCTGGCTATCAGTCGCGGACCCCAGTTGAAGAACCCCTGCACTAGGTCAGTATAGATGTGACACATCTATATTGTACGTTTTGTAATGTGTTTGTACACGTTATGAAATGTGTGATGGTAATCAAGACTCTCTCACCGCTGAGCGAAGAGTGAGACGGTTAAAGTCATCTTTAACAACTTTAACCTATACATGTACATATACATTGAGATAATGTAATTTAATACTGTTATGAAGATAATAATAATAATAATAATAATACTGAAATTAAATGGCACAGGGAAATTGCCTCTCGCTACAGTCCTCTGCAAAATGTCTGCCACCTTTCAGCCCCGTGCCGTCGTTTCATCTTCGTCTCAATCGCAGGCCGCATAGTGAAGCCAGCACAGGCGTGTGGTGTGTGTGTGCCATCAAAATGAGCCATAGTTTATCTCAAATCTATTTTGATCTATGTGCATGCTCTCTCTCTCTCTCTCTCTCTCTCTCCTCTCTCTCTCTCTCTCCTCTCTCTCTCTCTCTCTCTCTCTCTCTCTCTCTCTCTCTCTCTCTCTCTCTATTGGCTGCTCTCTGAAGCTCTAACAACCCAGCCATCCACCTCCACCTCGACCTCCCAACAACATTTTGATTGATCTGAGTCTGCTTCGTGGCAGCCCGTGTCCCGCTCCGTTTCCAAGGCCCAGCTACCCTGCTGCTGGAGTTTTATTAAAGACACACACACACACACTCTTATGGATACAGATGGCATGGCTGTGACATTCATTATTATGGCAACCTATATCTGTTGTCCGTGTGTGTGTATTTTTCCACCTCTTTGTTGAGCTTGTTGGAATGACATGAAACATCATGGATGCTGATTTATATAAAGGCAGGCTGTAACCTACTTTGTCTGACTACAAACACACACACACACACACACACCACACACACACACACACACACACACACACACACACACACACACACACACACACACACACACACACACACACACACACACACCACACACACACACACACACACACACACACACACACACAGATACAGATGGCATGGCTGTGACATTCATTAGTATGGCTACCTATAACTGTTGTCCCTGTGTGTGTGTGTGTGTGTGTGTGTGTGTGTGTGTGTGTGTGTGTGTGTGTGTGTGTGTGTGTGTGTGTGTGTGTGTGTGTGTGTGTGTGTGTGTGTGTGTGTGTGTGTGTGTGTGTGTGTGTGTGTGTGTGTGTGTGTGTGTGTGTGTGTGTGTGTGTGTGTGTGTGTGTGTGTGTGTGTGTGTGTGTGTGTGTGTGTGTGTGCGTGCGTGCGTGCGTGTCCTTGTTGTTTTTACACCTCTTGAGCTTGTTGGAATGAAAAACTATTGGCCTATTTTATTTGGCCTTAAATCTCAAGACATCCCGGCTGCTGATTTGTATACAAGGCGACGCTTGCCCTTGGAGGAAATGCATCACTGCTTGATTTTTCTGAAAGGTGCTTCTTGGCATGGAATGGCTGGCTGGTCGAAAAATTGGCATGAAGAAAAGCCTTGTGATCACTGAAATGACTGATGGAGGAAGAACTTGTAGAGGAAAAACTTGTAGAGGAAGGGACTCGTTGTTCTTGGAGAAGCTGACACTATGTGTTAGTTATTTTGTCACATTAGGTTATAAGCCACCGTAAATCAGTTGCAAAACAAACAAACAAATCAAAATATCTACTTCACCTGTCTTTCTGCGTCTGGTGGTGCATTGCAGTGCCCCCACCCCCCCCCCTTTGTGTGCTTGCGGTGGAAACAGAAACGAAAACAGCTTGAGATGGGAGGCAGCACAATGGACTGGCATGTTGTCCCTGCTTCGGGCAAGTGCTGCGACACGCTAAATATAGCACAGAGTGAGAGTGAGTGAAAGAGAGAGCGAGAAAGAGTGAGGGAGGGAGTGAGAGAAAGAGAGAGGGAAAGTGAGGGAGTGAGGGAGTGAGGGAGTGAGAGAGTGAGTGAGAGAAGTCTCACACTCGCACTTTCTCTTACTCTCTCTCTCTCTCTCTCTCTCTCTCTGAGACTGACTAGTGTCTCTCTCTCTTGCTCTCTCTCTCTCTCTCTCTCTCTCTCTCTCTCTCTCTCTCTCTCTCTCTCTCTCTCTCTCTCTCTCTCTCTCTCTCTCTCTCTTTCTATCTCTCTCTCTCTCTCTCTCTCTCTCTCTCTCTCTCTCTCTCTCTCTCTCTCTCTCTCTCTCTCTCTCTCTCTCTCTCTCTCTCTCTCTCTCTCTCTCTCCCTCTCTCTCTCTCTCTCTCTCTCTCGCTCAGACTGACTGACTGACTGGGCCACACAGAGGAAGATTACAGACCCTAAATCAAGCTGAGCCCCCCCCCCTCGGCTTTTCTCTCTCGCCCCTCAGGTGTTGTGGCGGGGCTGGCGACTCCGCGGGGTTGTGTATTGTTAGCGTTGCTTGCTGGCCGATTGGAGCGCCACCACCGACTGCCCGTCTGATGAGGAAGGTAGAGGATTGGGCGGTGTGCGTCTGCGTGCAAAGAAAATATTTTCAGTGTGAAAATCTGCCCTTTCTCCCATGTTTTTCCATAGCCACAGCGCTCTGTCCGAGAGCAGCTTGACGGCGGAAGTGTTCCCGGGCCCAACGGAGGGGAGCAGGGGGTGCGTGGTGCTGTTTTTCCCCACCCAACAGTGCAGTTGCCATACCACAAATCCTGTCTCCCCAGGAAGAAGAGACGCTGGTGAGTCTTCTTTACCAGTGAGGCAGTATAGTATAGTATAGTAGGGACCAGGAGAGGTCCTCGGAGATGTGGACGCCCAGGAATTTGAAGCTGGAGACACGCTCAACCTTCGCTCCGTTGATGAGGATGGGGGCGTGTGTGCCAGCTCTGGTCTTTCTGAAGTCCGCGATGAGCTCCTTGGTCTTCTTGGTGTTGAGGGCCATGTTGTTGTCAGGGCACCATGCCACCAGGTGCTGGACCTCCTCCCTGTAGGTGGCCTCATCATTGTTTTTGATGAGGCCCACCACCGTTGTGTCGTCGGCAAACTTGATGAGGGTGTTTGTACCATGTACAGGAGTTCAGTCGTGGGTGAAGAGGGAGTAGAGGAGAGGGCTCAGGACACAGCCCTGAAGAATGCCGGTGTTCAGGGTTAGGGTTGAGGAGGTGAGATTGGCTAACCTGACTGACTGGGGTCTGTTGATTATGAAGTCTAATAACCAGTTACAAACAGAGGGGTTAATGTCAAGGTTCTTGGTTTTCATGAGGTCACCAAGTTTGAAGATGAGTTTGGAGGGGATGATGGTGTTAAATGCTGAGCTGAAGTCGATGAACAGCATTCTCACGTTGGTGTTGCTCTCATCCAGGTGGGAGAGAGCGGAGGAAAGAGCTGAGGAAATGGCGTCCTCCGTGCTCCCATTCTCACGGTAGGCAAATTGGTATTTATCCAGTGAGGATGAGAGTCCAGATTTGAGGTGAGCCAGGACCAGCCTCTCGAAGCACTTCATGATGATGGGGGTGAGTGCAACAGGGCGTAAATTGTTGAGGCTCGCTGCAGGGGAGTGTTTTGGCACTGGCTCAATGGAGGTGGTTTTAAAGCACTCTGGGACAACTGCCTGAGCTAGTGACATGTTGAAAATGTCAGTCAGGACCTTGGTCAGCTGCAGTTGCTACAATTAGTCCTAGAACAATTATTTACTTATGTTTGTAGCTGGTATTATTCCTATTTAGTAGGGCTGTAAAACTATGCGCATATATATATATATATATATTTGCTCAGTGGTTCAGTTATTTGGTTGTTCTAATCCTTATCTGTTTGTCGTTATTCAATACCATTTATGCGTCAGATGTAGTTCTTCTTGTATGCCTCCTCCGCATGTCCCCCGGCCAATAGCGCGCTCTGTTAGTTAACTTTCCTGCTCTGCTTAGCTAGGTCTGCTGGAGCACATCACTGAGTAGGAGTTGTGATTATTCACTGAGTCCAGGGCACCGCATCCTACACAGCTAGGGTGGTGGCGTAATACCAACTGGAGTACTAGCCTATAGCGGAAAAAGCCTGTCGTAACGAACAACATGTAGCCGGCCACTGTTCAAGTTCTCGCCAACACGCACATTTGCATACTTGCCGTATTTTGAGTTGGTGCAATACAGAAGACGAGGCTCTGACTGGATATATGTGGAAACCATGTGTTTGGGGCAGGATAGTCTTTTTCTGCAGGGCACACCTTTTGTAGATAAAAAAATGTCAGGCCACCTACATGCACTCACATAAATACGCTTTCAGACACATACTTTGCTTGCACACTCCTATAGCATTTATGTAAAACATTGTCTGTAATTAATACAGAACTTCAACAACCAATCTAAATAGGAGTCACCTTTACAAGATTGCATCATTTATATTTAGCTTTGCTGCGTCCCCCCTGTCATAACTTCAGGCTAGGGGGCGCAACAAACACAATAAATAAACGCAATAAACTTGACTTGCACCCCCCAGTTTGGGAACCACTGGTCTAGGAGACTGGTTAAGGGGTTTGACTCCCAACATAAAAGTTCTGTGTTCGAACCATGTTAGGCATCCCTGAGGAAGATGCCTCACCTCTACGTGCTCCATAATGACATCTAAAATAAAACATGTTTTAAGTCACTTTGGGTGAAAGCGTCTGTAGCAGCCAAAAGGCAAAATGGTAAATATGTTTTGGTGTATCTATTCCGTTCACTTTCATACAGTTTGAGAAGAGACAATAGAACGAAGGTTGTGATCTACTGGGTTCCCGGTAGATGTATGTGACAGGTTATTGTTGTCCTTCTTCCTTGGGAAGGGGTGTAGGAGTGTGAAATGCTGAAATAACTGTTTTGCGTGAAGTTGGGAGATGGTAGCGTGGTGTCACCCATGGGATCCAAACACTGTCTCTTTACCTCCGAGGGCGACAAGCGATTTAATTTCTGGTTTGTTTGTGTTCTTAAAGTGTCAGAGACCAGAGTTCTCCTTCCAGCGCCATAGACAGCAGTTGGTTTAATTCAGATTTTACTTCGATTTTTGGGGTTTGTTTCACATCATCCGCATCATTAATTGTTTCACATAAGTCACTCTTTAAGGATTACTCTAATCCCCCTTTTTTGGGGTAAAATGTAAGCACAATGTGACTTTTTCCTTTCAGGGTGCATAAGTAAGGGAACTGTCACACAGCATGTGTGCCAGTCAGATTTTGCGTAGTAACCAATCGATTGCATTCCATTTGTTCCACCCTCATCACTACACAATACGATGTAGACCAGCCTACTTTGGAAATCCATGCGTTCAATAATCTTAAAACATTTAACTGGAAATTGGTGCCACTTCATTCATTCGTCATACAAAATATTTTCAAATGTCAGCTGTTGATCATTCTAGAAGATCCAGTCGAAACCCACACTGTAAGAACACCATTTGCCAGAACATTTCCTTTTTGATCATTGCTCCTATTCCTTGTGGTTTCACTCATTCAAATCAGACTAAGTTATTCCCATATTTGTGCTCAATGGCACAACATTGGGAACCGTCGGTCCAGGATGAAGTCTGGTTTTTTTTCGGTCTCCCGTTTTAAATCAGTGGTCTTCAACCAGGGGTCCTGCAGAGTGTCTGCAAACATGATTAATGCAGAAACCAATCCTTGCTGTCACCTTACCCCCACGTTTCACCCAAATTTCCACCTTCAAGTCATGTTTGCCCCATAGGGAGCATCCAGGTCATCGACATACAGTAGATAGACCCGTCCTCAGAATAATTGTTATCCTGCTCCAGGGTCATTGTACAATGTCAAAGTTTGAGCCTGATGCATTGATTTTAATTATGTCGACATGGCTTATAACTAAGCATCAAAGCTGGACACATTAAGTTAAGTTAGTAAGGCATTTTAAATATATTATTAGGCATACAGGCCTGGGATAAAATGCCAAAGCATTTGATTGAAAACTATATAGGGGGTGCTGAAATCCACCAAGGGGTCCCTGGGCTGAAAAACGTTAAAGACCCCTGATTCTAATCTCATAAAAGTCACTTGTAACTTCTGTAATAATAACACAATGGGTTTGCTGTCTTTTCAATTCATTGAGGTTTGTGTTTGAATGTTTCCTCCCATCCTTACTGGTCTGAGTGTGGTTTATGTGATGAAGCACTGTCAATTTTATCTCTCCATATTCACTCATTAATTTCTCCTTCCTTCTCCCTTTCCTCTGACCTCCTCCAGTTTGGCAGAGGAGCTCCTTGAGGAGGCGGTGGCGAGCGTGGCGGCTGAGTTTCAGGACGTGTGCGAGGACTACGGCGAGGCAGTGTTCACCTCAGAGTTCCTGCAGCCCGTCCAGACAGCGTCCACGCCGGTACCACCACCACCACCACCACCACCACCACCACCACCACCATCACCAGTCCTGGGGGGGAGTGGAACACCTGGTCGCTTCACAGTAGTTACTCACTTCAGACAGTCTGGCAGTCTAAACAAACTTGAAATATATGTATTTTGGACTTGGGACTCAGGTTTTGGACTCTCTTTGGATCTCGGCTACTCCTTTTAAAATCAGAATCAAATACTGACTTTTGATGACTGATCAATACATTTTTATTTAAAAGAATATGGAAATCGATCTTTGGGGTGAAAAAGAAAACTGCTGTGTTTTTTGAGTACTCACACCTCATGAAATTCATTCCAGTCTTCATTCCAGGGTGGCTTCATGGCACGACATTGAGTAGCCATGGCTTAAACGTTTAGTAAAGAACTATATGTTTCAAATTCATTGTGGTTTGCGTGTCAGGAGGTAGTGTTTGTAAGGACCCAGATCGCAGACCAACGACAGAGTGACACGAGTGATGCTTTATTGCATGGTTGGAGGTGGAACGGTTGCATATAGAGAGAACAAAGTACGAACTAGCAATGGTGTTAGGGGAAGCCAGGTTATAGATACACCCAGGTGAGATGATTGTCTTTAGCAGCAATCACTGACAGGTATGTAGGTGCACAGCCAAGACCCGAGCCGTGGCCACGCCCCCTGTCACACACCGCAACCGTGACAGTACCACCCCCTCAACGGGCACCTCCTGGCGCCCCACCTGGCTTGTTGGGGTGTTCCCGGTGGAAGTCGCGGATAAGGGATGGGTCCAGGAAGCATGTGGGGTCCTCCTCGGGAGCATGTGGGGGGTCCTCGGGAGCGGGAGGGGGTCCTCCTCGGGAACAGGTGGGGGTCCTCGGGAGCAGGTGGGGTCCTCGGGGGGAGGTGTAGCCACGGAGCAGAGGTGGAACCAGCCCGGGAAACGATGGGCTCGGAACCACCAGGAGCTGGTGGGGTCCTCGAGGGCAGGTGTAGCCACAGAGCAGATGTGGTACCAGCCCGGGAAACAATGGGCTCGGAACCACGAGGTGCTGGTATAGCCACGGAGCAGATACGGAGCTAGCCTGGGAGCAAGGGAGCTAGAGACACGAGGAGTTAGCCTGGAAGCTAGGAGCTAGAGACATGGGGAGCTAGCCTGGAAACTAGGAGCTAGAGACACGGGGAGCTAGCCTTCAAGTAAGGAGCTAGAGACACGAGGAGGTAGCCTGGAAGCTAGGAGCTAGACACGGGAAGCTAGGGTGGTTGAAAGGTCCTTGAGTTGGTCTATTATAGCCTGTAGCATTTGTTCGTGTTGTCTGGAACGAATGCTTACTAATGCGATCACGTACTTCATCTGGTCGTGGTCGCCGGGGTCCATAATGGCTAGTTCGTTCTGTCAGGGGGTAGTGTTTGTAAGGACCCAGAACGCAGATGACAGAGTGAAACGATAATGTGATGCTTTATTGTATGGTACAACAGTCCGGTCGGAGACAGGCAAGGGGTCTGGATGCCGGGAAGTCAATCAGGCGACAGGTAGTAGACAGGAGAGTAGTGAGGGACAGGTGAGGAGTCTGGATACCAGGTAGAGGGCTTGGAACTGGAATCTGGAAGTAGCTTGGAAAGGTTGCATCGAGAGAGAACAAAGTACGAACTAGCAATGGTGTTAGGGGAAGCCAGGGTATATATACAGGATATATACAGGTGAGGTGATCCAGGTGAGGTGATTGTCATTAGCGACAATCGCCGACAGGTGTGTAGGTGCACAGCCAAGACCCGAGCTGTGGCCACGCCCCCTGTCACACACCGCAACCGTGACATTGCGTGTATTAACCTTCGTAATCTGTTAATTTAGCTCTCTAGTCTGGGTAACATTGGTATTGATATGCTGTTGCGAGTTGTGAGTCTAATAAGCAGCCCATAGCAAAGGTAAAATATGTTTCTCACCAGAGGAAGCAGAAGAAAAAGAAGAAGAAGAAGAAGAAGAAGAAGAAGAAGAGGCAGAAAGGGTCTCCTACCACTGAAAGGAAAATTAATGGCTAATACTACGTTCCCACTATCACGATTCGCGGCACGATTGGAATTGTGGTCTTAGTTACGTTTTTACACGAACGCTCACGATCTGTTACGAGTTCTCGTGCCCATATCCGGACACGATTTAATGCGTCTCATTCAGCGATCTACTCTTGAAGAGAGCTTCTTTGCTAGTAATTGTTAGAGCCTTTGAGAGATGCCACCCAAGGGTACCAGAGGCAAGAAGGGAAAGGGCAAGGCTGTCCCACCCCCGAAGCCTGAACCAGTCCAGCCAGAGCCGGAACCAGAGGAGACAGGTAACAGCTACCCCTCCGAGAAAGCAAAGCAAAAAAAAAACAGCCACTGCCTTCTCGGAAGAGCAAAATGAGGAAATCATTGAGTTCCTCATGAGAAATGAGGTGCTGTACAGAAAACACCTTTCTGAGTTCAAGGATGTTACCCAGAAGGAGGATATCTGGGCCGGCTGAAGAAACATGCCAAGAAGAGTGGGTCAGGAGGAGATGCCCTTACTGAACAGGACAGAGAAGTGGGTATGGGATACGTTCTCTTTTTTGATCCCTCACATTGAGATGGTGGATGCCAGAAATGTGGCCTCCTTTGCAGCAGCAGTAGCAAGTGCCAGTGGTACTGAACTCACACCTTCCACCAACCAAAAGTCAGTAGTTGCCTCTACCACCAGCAGGGTTGCAACACCAACACTCCCAGCAGCCTCACCACCAGCCTCCCAGACAGCCTCCCAGCCAGGGTCGGTCGGCTCCAGACGGGGCAGTGAGGATGGGGTGACCTCTGGAGAACTGAGTAAGTATTATCTCCCCTAATAACAATTGCAGTTTCATTTAATTTCACATTAAGATATTCTTGGAGAAATAATTACTAGAAATAATAACATTTCTAAAAAAGAAAAGGCTCCCTCTTTGGTGTAGCGGGAGGGTCAAAAACATTATATTTAGTGGGACTCAAATAATTGTTCTCTTTCAGAACAACTGCTGGTTGACTTCATGTCCAGAGGTACTGCTGCGTGTTGCAGCTCCTACTTTGGGAAGTATGTGGAGGAGAGCCTGTCCAAGTTTGCCTGGGCAGATCAGGAGGGATGCTGAGAAGAACATCATGCAGGAGCTACACAGGGCTCAACGGGCAGCTGAGCATAGCCAGACGCAGCCACCACCAAGCCAACACCAGGATGGTGAGGATGATGACACAGACCTGTACCAGGCACAGGAAGACCCCCTGGACGACAAGTAGAGACTCCTTGTGGTAGAAGTCCCCCAAGAAACAGACACTCCTTAATGGCCATCTTTAAGGCCACTCACTTCCTCTCAATATAACAATATGTTATGATAACAAAAAATAAAAGAAATAGGAAATAAAACATGAAATAAAATGAAAGTCGTTAACTTACTTGTCTGCATGAATATGTATTTGATGTTACACTGAATGGTGTATGTAATTTGATATTTGACATGTCACCAATATATAACCCTTTACTCCATAGATAAGAAAAAAAATAGAAAATAAATTTGAAAACTTTGTGACAAAGTTTTCTACTCTGTCACACCATTTAACTACAATTAGGCAAGTTTTGAATTGTCGTATGCATAGGTCTTTGATTTGGGAAAGTCCATTTCCTCCGGGGGGTTTTCAGAAACAAATTCAAAATGTCAAATATCATCCTCTCCACCTTCCGCGTCATGCAGCCCGGCCATCCTGTTCTGCCATGCAACCACACCTTGTGGTGAGTTGAAGAAGGCCTTCAGGAGTTCCCTCTGATGCTTCGCCTTTGCTCTAGCTGAGTTGCTAGGTGCAGGAGGTTGATCCACATCTAGCCAGTCCATTTGGTCCCTCCATGCCCCTGGGATGACATTGTGGTTTTCATCGTCATGATCCGCCTCTTGTGCTGCAAGTCCTAGGGCCTCCTCTTCCAGGCCGCTGAACAGCTCCGAGTCGCCAAATATCTGAGCATCTGACATGTGTCCTTTTCCACCAAGTTCGATCCACACAAACTTGTAATCTGCATCCACTAGGGCCAGGAGTGGTATCGAAAAGAAGCCCTTGTAATTGTTGTACAGGCTGCCAGTGTGTGGTGGCTTCTTGATAGCAATGTGTTTGCCATCCAGGGCCCCAATGGCGTGGGGGAGGTTCCATCTTTGCTCAAACCGGTTAGCTACGGCTCTCCAGGCTTCAGGGGTCACAGGTAGGCTGAACACTTCATCTTTGTACGCTTGCACAATTGCCTGGCACACTTCTGGAACCATATCTGAGATGTTGGACACTCCACACCTAAAGGCATACGCAAGGGATCAATAGTTGTCTCCAGTTGCAAGGTGCCTCAGTGTCACTGCCAGTTTCAGTCCAGGTGAGAGGGGTTGCCTGAAACTGGTGACTTCCCTCTCGATTGCTGGGGCCACCCTCAAGACTTCATCAAAGAGCTGTGGTGTTAACCTTGTGTAGTTTTGGAACACTACTGGATCCTCCAGCCTCAAATGGATGTCCAGGAGGCTGGAGAACTGACCAGCTGTTGTCTCCTCTCCTCTCTGAGCCATGGTCGCACCCAGAACTGCCTGACTGCAGCTCTCCTGGCCCTTTGTGGTTGGGATTGTAGCTGCTCGGTGGTCTGTCTGCTGCTCGTCTTCTTCCTATCTGGCGATAATGTAGGTATACAGTAATACTGCAAATGCCACGTTGTCATCCGCAACCCCTGCAATCATCAATGGTTGAGGGTTGTTGTGTTCACTCTGTAAAAGTTCAAAAAACAATGAAGTCCATGGTCAGTCGGGCTGTATATATACCCGTCGGGGTCCAGGGTCCAGTCGCGACCACAATCGTATCCTATCGTAACGGAGCGCATCGGTTTGTGATGAACGTATCGGAACGTATCTGCACGTACCAGATCGTCCCAATTCGGGGAACCCGATCGTGATGATCGTGTCAGATCGAGACCCAATCGTGGACTCGATCGAAACAATCCTATCGGAACGTATGTGATCGTATCTGAATGGGATCAAAACCGTGACAGATCATGACACCTGAAATTGACAAATCGTGACCAGATCGCATCCGAGCGCAACAAATCGTATCAGAACGTATCGACTCGCATCACCTCTTATCCAAACCTGAAATTCCAGAAAAATTCGGCTGCTGCCGCCCCTAACTGCATCTCTTCTAATGTGGGTCCTTTCTTGTCATCTCTTGGCTTTTACAGCTAATTAGTGGGTTTACCCACTTTGGCCTTTCGCCAGACAACTTGATCCATTATCATTGCTCATTTAACAATTAGCGTGGGCACCAACGGCTACCGTACATACTGCTGCTCTTTGTCACGCAGCGTGTGACAGTATAGCTTCCCCTTTAGTGCACGCGCCAGTCAGCTTATTGGGTATGAGACGCTGACGAATTTACAAGATACTTTTGTTAATGGTGGTCATTTGCCATAATGAAGCTTTATGCTAGTGCCGGGGAGAGGAACTGTGTTAATGACAATGGAACAAAAATGAAAGTTTTCTCTTTCAATTAGTTTTCCATTCTGAATAACATTTTTTTGGTTTCTGGAACATTCTGTTTTGTTGCTGCCAGAAGCAAACAAGAAAGGCAATTCCCCAAGAGAGAACTGGATTAATACACTGACCTCCAAGTGATGATGGACCTACAGTTTTAAGTAGATCGGACATGTAAACTGATGTATACTGTAAAGAAAGGGAGTGTTACCTAATTTCCTGAAGTGTGTGTGTGTGTGTGTGTGTGTGTGTGTGTGTGTGTGTGTGTGTGTGCTATGTCCGCATAATGCTTGGTCTTGGCTTTCAGACTCTTACATGGAAATAACCAGGTGCTGGAATGTCTAAAATAATGATGGTCTTCCATTTGTAATGCAATAATCATCCTGGTTACCCACCTAAAAATGAATTTTGACATTAACGACAAGTACCTTCAGGTTGGAGAAGTATGTGTCAGAGACTGGTGCTATTTTGATGCATCTATTCTAATCCAACCATATACATCAATAAATCACCACATGTGAAGCATGTCACAACTGCATCCATATTGTTCGATTTGACTGTGTGGAAATAAAGAAAGTTGTCTTGAGACGATACACTCAACAACACCCACGGCTGTTCTGGTGTGGCTCCCCTAACTCCTCTTATGTTGCTGAAGCCACGTCTCTATGTTTTACACTCACGCCACAATGGTGATCAACCATCATAACTGTCTGCACAACGGCACCTGTTGCTTACCAGCCACCTAAGCTGTCAACATTCACAAAACATGAAAATAAAGTGTAGCTCTGTTGGGTCCATTTTATTTGTCTCACCGTAGAAAAATGTTTCAAGATTCAAGATTAAAGATTTTTTTTTTGCCAATCTTACAATGGATTGCGCACTCCCCATTACCCTCCCGCAGTATGAATTTCTAAAACACAATATTATAAAAAATAATATGCACAATAAAAATTTACCTAAAAGTGACTGAAGGATGATATGTGTAGAATTGTGCAAAACGCATTTAAAAGCATTTTCATGTGCCAATAGTGCAGCAGCATCATGAATACAGTGCAGTTCAGTGCAGTAACGGTAATGAGTCCATACAGTCCAGCAAAGTATGATAGTGTAATGTTAATGACAATGTTATGATAGTGGCAGCACTCCTAGCAATTTATACTGAGAATGTGGTTTGAATGTTTTTGGGAAACACACATGAAAGTGTCACTCACACAGAAGATCACTGAAATTCAATTAGCCCGTGTATTGCTTGCAGCATCATGTCAGTGATGCCATGGGGTGGATCAGTATGATCGGTCTTGTTGTCACCCTGGCCATGTGGCTTCTTCCTCTCTTGTTTCCGCTGGTAAGAAGGACATTAGCCCGTTCCCGAACATTTAGTTGAACATTTTTACATTTATTTTCTGCACAAAGTTAAATCGTAGTATATAAAACGACTTAATAATAACACTGCAGTCCATAATACACCGCGAGCGGGTATGTCTGACACACACGCACGCGCGTGTGTGTGTGTGTGTGTGTGTGTGTGTGTGTGTGTGTGTGTGTGTGTGTGTGTGTGTGTGTGTGTGTGTGTGTGTGTGTGTGTGTGTGTGTGTGTGTGTGTGTGTGTGTGTGTGTGTGTGTGTGTGTGTGTGTGTGTGTGTGTGTGTGTGTGTGTGTGTGTGTGTGTGTGTGTGTGTGTGTGTGTGTGTGTGTGTGTGTGTGTGTGTGTGTGTGTGTGCAGAGCAGCAGTTTTCAAGGAGACCGACACGCTTGTAGCTTTGTGCCCATTGTACCTTTCAGCCTGGCACGCGCTAGGGTGCAGGCACGAGGACGACCAAGGAAGAGGAGGAGGAGGAGGAGGTAGAACAAGAAGAAGCCACAGCCAAAAACTATCAGACAACTAGAATTAGAATATCGATATTTCTCAACTGCATTGTCGGTCGGCGGGCGACATAAAGAGGACGCCACTATGTCAAAGGAACCGCGTGGGAAAGGTAAGCTGTCGTCGCTTTATTGTCGGTCGGCCACTCGTTTTTTATTTATTGTTTGTTTTTCCGTTAATCATCAGGGGGTAGAATGAGTCAACCCGCCGTGTCGGGTGCTCGCTCGTGCGCGGAACGGCACGCTCGCGAAGGCAATCTGTAGGAATGCGTGATGGAATAACGTGCACACGCGCACCGCTGCTGTCCATCGAGTAGTACGGGGCTGCTGGTGGTCGATAACCCTATTACTTACTACCAGACAGACCAATAGTCTATGATTTGCAGTCTCAAAATAGATAGAGGTGAATTGAATGGTGTTTCAGGGCTTTTGAAGGCAGTTATGTCATGTCATTGTGTTTGTCTGTGAATAAGGCTTTATAATTATTAGGTAGTACAGTAGGCGTAGCTGCACAACACATGTTTATGTGAAACCATAAAAACAAACGTATGACGTCAATTGTATGAGGTAACATTGCTTGTGAGGGTTTTATCATGATGTGTTTGGGATGATTAACTTTCTTAGACAACTGACCCGTCTCTGCAATGTTGAGTTAGTTTTTTATCCAACCACACAGCTTTAAAATATATTGGCTCTGATTTGATTGCACTCTTAGTTCAGTTAAGCAAAGCTAAACCTGCTGGTAACAAACTAAACGTGGAACCACAGAAGCCATCATTATTCCGGTCTGGCCTTGGAATTATTCAGTCGGAGAAGATAGCATATGGTACGATGTTGAAGTTGTCCTAGAAACAAGGATTCAGCGACAAAAATGAATGCTCGACATGAATTAAGCGTGTTTCTCTTTAAATACTCGGCCCAAGCATGGGGACAAATGTATCCAGACCATCAACGATATCGGCAAGCTCAAATCGTTCAATCCTTACATTCACCCAACAATCCGCCCATATGCCTTTCCATCCATTCATCCCCCCATCCATCCATCCATTCATTCACCCATCCATCCATCCACCCACCCCCCTGTCCATGTGTCCATCTATTCTTCACTTGCTTGTTAAGGGTTGCTCATTAAGACACAATGGGCTTAGAGCCAGGAAGACACCCTGAATGGGATTTCTGTCTATTGTCGTCACTCACAAACCACTCTTCCTATGTTGCCTGTTGACAACATGCAGTGGAAGGGCAGATTAAAGGCAGACTGGACTCCCAATGAGTTCCTAGTCTATAAGAGCCTATTCTGTAGGGATGAAAATCATCCTGCTATGCTGCCATAGAAGCGGAGCTCAGCTGTAGTACTTAATGCATTGTCATCCGGATCTAATCGACTGAGGCTGCTGCATAGGAACTCACACGTTTTTATGGAGCAGAGTGCTGCATTTAGGTCATGTTAATGTCCTATGTTAATAGGATATCATTTGGATACAAATGTTAACAAATTAAATGAAAATGACCAACCAATTTGATTGATATCATTTCTGAGTTAGGCTATTGCCTGTGTTTTGCCTATAATGTTGCAATTTGGGTTGTTGTTAGCATTCAATGGTATTTCTCAGCTTCAAGACTAAGGCAATTTGAGCAGTAAAGATAAGATATGCACAGATAAGCCTCTCATCAACATACAATAGACAAATATATATAGTATAGTACACGGTATAGTAAATAGTGTTAAATTGTAGGTGGCTTATACTGTGGGAGGAAATGGGGAGAAAGCGTTCCATTGTACTTGTTGCATATTAGCAAATAACAAATTTGAATCTAGAGTCCAAAACACTTTCAGTTCCTGCTTGTTGTCCAGAGACCTGATGTGTCATAGCAGAGCTGTTTGTGAACCTTACATTTGGAGGTCATCCGTCACCCTGGTGAGTCCCAAAGAAAGGATTTAATGGATATGTCTGTGGTGCACATCCATACATCTTCCTCTCCTATGGTCCTATGGGTCACACACCGCAACATCCACCTTAGATTTATCCAGGGGTTTGCTTGTGTTTTTCTTGAAAGTGTTACTTTTAACGCTTCACTTTTTCTCTTTGGAAAAGGTGAACGGTGTTCTTGGCTGTCATATTGTACTCAAACAAAAAAATATATATAAGGTTTTGTCGATTTAGCCATAAATATGATTCTTCCCAGTTAATCACAGTCTTGATGCAACAATCTTTGCCATAAAAGGCCCCCATGATTAGCAACGGTGGTCCCAGACTGTAAATCCCAGCTTCTTGATACGAGGCCTGTGAATCCTGTCAGGCTTGAGAGGCTCGGGACAGGTTGATAGGTGGTCCATAGTCCATAGAACAGTAAAGTGGGCTTTCCTTTGTCCAGTTGTATCAAGAAATCCAGGAGCTAATCTTTTTTCTTTTTTCTTTCTCTGTGATGTGGCCTCACCTTGATGACACAGCTGTCCTTTAGTTCTGCCGTTGCTTTGTTGTGCCGGCAGTACACCCACTAGGCTGTCCTATTGGAAATGCCTGGTAATTAGTATGTGGAGCTTATCTTTTTCAGAATTTTAATTATGAAAAAGCTGTCTTTTTATTTTTTAGATGTTATCTGTGTAATTTACTCTCACTCTTATTTGACTCTCTTTTCTGATCTCTTATCTCTTTGCGTCCCCCATCATTCAATTTGGTATGCGTTGCTGATATGGATCCTAGTTGACCCGATACTTGACTAAAATAGGTTAGTGGTGGTACCTGTGGTGGGTCGCTCCTACCAGGTGGCACTGGGAGGGTCTGTGTCAGAACCACGGGGGTCGATGCATCGTTAACCGCAAGGAATCTGGGTGTGACCTTGGACGACCAACTGTCGTTCTCGGCAAACATTGCATCGGTGACACGCTCCTGCAGATTCCTCCTCTAGCATAAGGAGAATTCAGCCTTTTCTCACTGAAAAGGCTGCGCAGGTGCTCATCCAGGCTCTTGTCATCTCCCCACTGGACTACTGCAACTCTCTCCTTGCTGGCGCCCCGGCATTTGCCATCAGGCCCCTGGAACTCATTCAGAAAGCTGCAGCTCGCCTGGTGTTCAACCGCCCCAAGTACTCCCACACATCTACCCTTCTTCGGACTCTACACTGGCTACCTGTAGCTGCTCGCATCCAGTTCAAGACCTTGGTGCTAGCCTACAAGGCAGTAAAAGGTACTGCTCCATCCTACTTCCAGGCAATGGACATCCCAACCCGTCTACTTCGCTCGGCTTCTTCGGGCTGTCTGCTTGCCCCCTCACTTAGGGGCCCGTGTGGCCGATCTACACGGTCTCGGCTCTTCTCCGTCCTGGCCCCAATTTGGTGGAACAAACGCCCCACGGATGTCACGACTGCAAAGTCACTGCCCATCTTCCGCCGCAGGCTGAAAACCCATCTCTTCAGGACACACTTCCCGGATCCTTCCTCGTAGCGCTAAGTCCATTATCTAAGTAGATTACATATTAAAGATAGGTAGATATTGTTGTATATTGTTTGCCAACTTATTGTACTTTTTCCTTAAACGTTTGCCTGAATGATTGTACTTCTACCTGAGCAATGGTTCAGTTATTGGAGACTTGTTAGAAATGAAATGCACTTTTGACTTCTGGTGACGAGTTGTTCTCTTACCTTCCTTTGTTGAAACACACTATTGTAAGTCGCTTTGGATAAAAGCGTCTGCTAAATGACTGTAATGTAATGTAACGTACCATATTTGGATACCGATTGTAGGCTCTAAAGGAGACAATTTGTGGCACATCTATACTTGATGTAATAAAAAAATTCAAACTACTGGTCTAAGATTAAACTGCTTATCAAAAACATGGATCAGAACAGTATTGCTATTCTATAGTTTTGGAATCGGAATCTTTTGACTTCTGGTGATGAGTTCTCTTACCTACCTTTATTGAACAAACTACTGTACGTCGCTTTGGAAAAAAGCGACGTGTAAAAGCGAAATGTAATGTAATGTAATGACATGAATTAATCTGGCAGGAGTGGAATTGGTGCAGTGCGAAAACTGCAGATTGCTTATCAAAATATGACTATACTTGCTCATATCCGACATTTCCCAAATATTGTAAACATTTACGAAAACAAAGTAAAGGATCTGTAAGATAGTGACACCCATGGAGTGAATTTATAAACTCAACGATAATGCTAAATATTTCAGCCATTGAAAGGACAAACCCAACTAAAGCAAACCAGAACAGCTCCAGCCGACTACCAGCCAAAAGGCTCTGGGTTTGGAACTCCAGTGTCCATAGTCTGGCTGTAGGCAGCACAGCAAGGCTTAACCCACACGTGCTTCTTAATGACAATACCTCACCATTCCCTGTATGTTTGCTACATGAAGAAATAAGAGTAAACAGCAAGAGCATATTCTTAGAGGAGAGTATCAGGACCAGTGAGCTGGAGCTTGTCAAGCCCCAGTAACATCTCTCTTTATAAGGGCTCTTTTGCCACCACCATCACTCTTCATCGAGGATTCATCTTTTTTTTGGACTCGTTTCCATCATTTTTAGCCTCTAAGCACATCCAGATCCCATCAGGCATTTTTCTGTACCGTCATAATACTTTTTGGGATGTTTTTCTCCCCAAAAAATGGTTAAAGAACTGGAACAGCTTGTTCTTCTGTTGTCCAAAACAAATCAACTGGTCCCTCCTGTTTTGTTGTGATTTGGCGCAAACACTAACAGCTAATCTCTCTCTCTCTCTCTCTCTCTCTCTCTCTCTCTCTCTCTCTCTCTCTCTCTCTCTCTCTCTCTCTCTCTCTCTCTCTCCCTCTCTCTCTCTCTCTCTCTCTCTCTCTCTCTCCCCCCTCTCTCTCTTTCCCCTCTATCTCTCTCTCTTCTCGCTCTGTCTCTCGCTGTAATATTAGCTGTTCACACCCAAAGTTTGAAATTTGTATTGACAATACAGTGTGCGATTTAAAAAATATATATACAAACAACCCACAACTTCCATTGGGATCCCCTTTAAACCAACTAATGTCTACCTCAACTGGTAGAGCATGGCGTAAGGCTGCCAGGGGCTCCTCTATTCCCCACTGGGGACACCCATGTTTGGAATGTACGGTAAGTGTCCCCCCTTAGCACTATATATTCCTATTTTTTATTTACGGCCGATATGACGGCAGAGCAGATTGTTGCGTGTGCCGGCACCACATGGCCAACACTCAGCGGCAGTCTGCTTTTAACAAGCGCCCGCCGCCATGTTCCACTGAATTATACAGCGACGCCCGCTAATGCTTTCACCCCCCCCCCCCCCCCCCCTGACCTCTTGTCACTGTATTTGAGCATACAAAACAGTGTTAATTTATATGTAATGGCTGTTTGTCATGGGGAGGCACAACGGGTCCGTGTCCCAGAGTGCGGGCAGCTGACCCAACCTGCAGACTTTCCTGAGGTCAGAAGTGAGGCCGGACGGGGTGTCTCTCCCTCCTCTCACCTGGCACCCGGGCACCCATCTGCTGCAGGGAGGTGGGGCTGAGGGGTGAGGGGGGGGGGGGAAGTGCAATGTAGCACACAGGATAAATACCGAGGGCGTGGCCCCTCCTTACTTCACTTTTGCGGTTGTGAAATCTCTCGCAAGCAAAGTGATGTAACAGTTCTGCATCAGTGGTTCCTAACACGGGGGGGGGGGGTTTAGAAATATCACACTGAAATATGACTCTTAGAAACGGCAACACAAGGGCAATTACTATTAACCTATTTTGAAGTAATTCTTTACAGTGAATTTCCGTCTTTGGTGTGCCTCTTCTGCAGCTGCATTATACCTCACTCGTCTGTAGTTGTGTTACCCATACCACTTGTCCCGTTCCACCACTCGTGGACGGTTGGGACCCGTTGCACTGCTACTCTCTGACATAGCCGTCCTGCTGGGGCCACCTGTCACGGGAAGCTGACCTGCTATCTCCAGGGTTACGCATACTTCCCACACATAAAGGTGACACTAATTGGAGACCCTATACTGCCATAGGTATGTGAGGTGTGTGTGTGTGTGTGTGTGTGTGTGTGTGTGTGTGTGTGTGTGTGTGTGTGTCTGTGTGTCTGTGTGTGTCTATGTAGCTGGCTGGAATTGGCTTCTGAACCACCAGCCCCCATCACCTCCCACAATGACTCTGACCATAAATAGCCAGTAAGAAAATGGATAGGTAGACGGTGATCATAATATGAAAGCTCAAATTGAGGCCAGATTGCTTGGTCGGTGGGTGCATCACCCTTTCATCAGGGTGCCGTTTGCAGTAAGAGCTTCATGTGTTCCACATAGCAACGATGATGCACCACCACCAGGACGTTTGCAGCAGTCATGATGCCGATTGGCTAAAACTAGGCAAGGGCTTGGCAAATTTTGTATTTCTGTATTTCTGGAGCTCTGGGTTGGCTGGCGACTCTTACAGAGTCTGTATAGATCTGTAGAGACAGAGGTGAGTGCTCTCTCTTCAAGAGCTACTACCAAGTTAGTAAGGAATAGCCGAGGGAAGCAAAGAACAAAATAAATGTGAGCACCCTTCATGTCTAGGGTGGCAAGCGTGTGATTAACCCTGGTGGACCAAGATTAATCTTTTATTCTCATTGGACGGGGGTAATGGATTTTAATTGTGTGCCAAAACAGGGTTTAATTAAATCTGTGGACAGGTTTTTTAAAAGCTATTTCCAATTCATAGCTCCTGCCCCGACCCCCTTCCACCCCATCCCCCCCCATTTTGGTTCTGCAAGGGTACACATGCACACACGCACACATGCACACACGCACACATACACACGCACTCACACACACAAACACACACACACTCACACACTGCATCATGCCATGGCATTGTGGTCTGCGTTGTGTGTGTGGCCTCCGTGTTGCTACGAGAGACAGAAAGATCTTCTCCTTTCCTCTCACGTTCCATAATTCACAGCAGGAAAACACCATTGGCTTTCCTCTATGCATGCTATATGGCACCAGGTGAGGCAGCGCGTCCAGTAGTCCATTCATTGTGATCCATCAACCCAATTGACCCCCTTCTTTTCTCCCTGCAGTCTGCATAGAGCTGTAGCTGTCTTCTTGGTGCTCCTTTATTTGTTGGGGAGGCTAGTAGCTTAGATATTCATAGCACGCTAATTCATCACATGAGGAGATTGAAGCCAGCATGGCTGGGGTTTGATTGGCCGAAGGCCGTATTGTGAAATGTACAGTGATTGTTTTGAAGCATATTCAATTTCTTGCGATTGAGAAGTCCCCCCCCCCCCATATTTTCTACACGCTACGTTCAAAGCCCTCGTCATGTCACTGAATGATTTAAAATGCATGACACCCTTTCAATTTGAATAAATTCAATATTAATGCAGGCTGCGTGTCCCAACAGATCACTACTGCTTTGCCTCATGCAGGACAGGTTATGTCGGTGCAGCCGTAGACACTGCTAAAGAGGAATACTGTATGGTTTTGTTTTTTGGCTATAAAACGACCCGGTTTGTGTGTGAAGATGGCTGGGAGGAGGAAAGGACCCAGACAGCATAATTCAAGCCATTTAAAAAGGTCATTCTGTACTTAATCCTTGTTTCTCGACTCTCTGGATTCATTGTAATCATGTTCGGGGGGTTTGTATCACAAGATGATTTGACGATGTGACATTGTGGATGTCAACTTAACATGCATAATTCTATTTTGCGTGGTCTCACTCCAGCATGGCTCAGAAATTATCCTACTTTCACTCCAAATGTTTCTCGTCCACTTAGTTGCCTTTTGAATAAATAACGCTCTGCATACAAACCAACGCCTTTTACAGTATAAGCTGGCCAACAGCAAGTGGATGCAATCACAGCCAGTTGGAGAAAACACCACCCCGCTTTTATCAGAATCCCTAAGAAGATGCATGCGACTTAGCTCATGAAATATTATTATTATATCTTATTACGCTTCTGGCCCAATGTGTGGATTTCTGGCCATGAAGCACAAACAACATTTATTTGTAAATATCTTAGTATGTCTGCCT
>CM050999.1:15556181-15586181 GCA_027704905.1 Muraenolepis orangiensis
TGGGTGAAAAATCGAAATTAATCTCTCTTTTTTTTATAGCACCAGAGCAGCACTCGATGAGGTCACCTTGTTTCGGCATTGATTTCTGCATCTGTAAAATGATGGATGAAATCGTAATTCGAAATGTGCACTGTCAAATATCTTTATAGCCTAAATAAAATAAGCCCAGAGCAGATTTTGTGGTTGGTTTTTGTTGCCGTCTTTAGTCACCACCTTTACCTAAAGTACTAAAGTATGTCTTGACATGCAAACAGTGGGAAATAGCTATTCAGAAATATACATCTGGAGCATTAAATCCTCTTTATTGGTCACATGGTAAATGTTAATGGGCTGCCTTTTATAAAGCGCTTTTATCCAAAGTGCTTTTCAAGTAATGCCTCAAATTCACCCATTCATACACACACACATTCAACCACCGACCGACGCCTTGCTCAAGGACACCTCAACAGTTTTCGCTCGGAGGAGCCAGGGATTGTACCAGCAGGTTGTGATGCGACCACTCTACCTCTTGAGCTACTGCCGCCGTACATACATGTACACAAACACAGTGAAATTTGTTTCTCTGCATTTAAGCCATCCTAGTATTAAGAGATGTGGGCAGCAATTGTATATACAGCGCCCGGGGAGCAGTGTAGGGGTCTGGTGCCTTGCTCAAGGGCACCTCGGCAGTGCCCAGGTGTTTCCGTCACTTGAATCGGCGATCTTCCGGTTCCCAAGCCAAGTCTCAACAGACTGAGCCACTGCCGCCCCCTAATGAGAATGAATAATGAAGAAGATAGTCATTAATTTTTTTTTTAATGTACAGCAGTTTAAAATGCTTTTATCCTAAGTGTTTCCAAGGCATCCAGTGCATACGCTCTATAGCATTACCCCAGTGGTAATGGATCACCTTACGCTGTGTTAATGCTGTGCTCGACAGCTAGACTGGATCATCTGGACCTGGTTTGCCTTAGTTTTGCATCTATCTACGTATGTAAAGAGTGGTTGAGAGTGAGAGTTGTTTCTTCATTGCATCTGAAGGCATCAACAAAAAACCCTAGTGGCATTTCATACCACTCGGCAGACTCTCCCTGCCACTCAGACACACACACACACCGACACGCACATACACCTCACCGAACCCTAAACTCCAGCCCATCCCCACAGCATCGCCAAAATACCTCTCAACCTTTCCCCTCTGCACAGTAGAATGTTATGGAGTATAGACACACAACAAGCAATGTCAATTTACCCTGAAGAGTGAAAAACTGAATGGCTCTTTTCTTCACTGTGCTCAGCAGTTTAAGCCAAATATGTATGGCTTGTACGGCTCAGCTGTTTGACCTGTTGGCGGTGTGTAAATCCATACCTTGTTGGACGTGACTTGAATGAATAACTTCCTTCGCTGTGAAAGAGTGGAGGAAGTACAATGCTTTGGACGATTTAAAGGGGTCATTTTATGCGAGAGTGTGATTAGCCATGACAGGTAGTTTTGAACTGGTAAATAGCTAAATATTAGGTGTGCCGCTTATTTATGAACCCTTAATCACCACACACACTGGGGAGGAGTGTGGACAGGCAGAGCAGGTGGTAAATGTGTGACATGTGACACTCATCTGTAGTGTGTGTGGTGCTGGTTTAACCTGTTGGTCTTGGTTATCCTGATGCACCACAGATGTGCAGCCTCACTCAGTCCCAGAGTCTAATCAGCCTAATCAGCTCGGGGCCAGTTGAGGCTGCTTAAACCAGCCACCGAGGCAAGACCACACACTCCACTAGGGTGACAACAACCAAACGAAGCAACAAAAGGGGTCCCTCTTGAGTGAAAGATTCTACTGTCGATAACTGCCTTGCCAAACCGACCTTCTTACAAGCTTGAATCCAAAAGCGATCGGTTTTATTAATCACCGTGGAAATTTAACAAACGTAATGAAAAAAAAGGAAAACAGCCGGCTCACGCGGCATTTGTTTCGCTGTTGTTAACTGAAATCGTGGCGAATGACGACCACAATTTGTGACGAGGAACAAATGGAAGTAAGAAGGTCGCTGGTGGCGTGGTGTGCTGCTTCTCGCACCACCCGTCCTGTCTCCTTCACTTAGTCTTCAGTCATCCTCAGCTGACTGCCTGAAGGGAGCTTCCCCATGAGTCCCCCTTTTTTGCCTGTGCCCGCAGGGAATATCTCCCTCGACGAGTATGGTCTGTTGATCTGGATCACATTTGAAGGATTGGATTTGAGCAGTTTGTCTCTCGCTCTCCCTAGCCCTGTCTTGTTTGTCTGTCTCCCTGTCTATCTGTCTGTCTGTCTTGTCTATCTGTCTCTCTGCTGTCTGTCTGTCTGTCTCGGTCTCTATCTCCCCCTCTCTCTCTCTCTCTCTCTCTCTCTCTCTCTCTCTCTCTCTCTCTCTCTCTCTCTCTCTCTCTCTCTCTCTCTCTCTCTCTCTCTCTCTCTCTGATGTTCTTCCTAGAGCTGCGAAGACGACAGTTGTTAAATACGGTTTGGTAAAAGCTTCACAAATCCTATTGAGATACTTTTATGTCCTTAATTGTTCTGTGTTTTACGCAGTAACTGTGTGGCCTACGCAGTTTGGCCACTCACCCCAGCTGTTTTGTTAGATGTTACTAGGACACATGACAGAGGACATGTGACACAGAGGACACATGACAGAGGACATGTGACACAGAGGACAGCAGCGGCGCAGAGGACAGTGAGCCCGCACCAAAGAAGCAAAGGGAAAAGCAGCAGGAGATATCAATGCTGATGGCTTCTGGTGAAGAGCAACAGGCGGAAGCTGAGAACATACTTGGAGGACCAAACCAAGGGACCACTGACTGGAGAATAACTGCTAACAGCTAAACGCATCCACTCCATCCCTTCCACATCCACTCCATCCCATCCACGCCATTGGAGCGTGTCTTTTCAAAAGCCGGCTTCATTGTGAGCAGGACACGGAGCTCACTTCTCCCGGACAACGGAGACAAAGTTTTCTTGAGCCTATATTTACTTATTTGTTTGTTTATATCATTTATATTTATTTTACATTGTTAAAAGAAACGAAAAATATATATATATAAAATATAAGAAATATATCGTTTCAATTTCGTTTTTTTTACTCATCGTTTGTTTTATAAAGTTATTGTGTTGGTTTTAAGAGTTCATAAGTTATGTGATGTTGATGTTATATGCTGTGTTGTGTTGAAATAAATAAAAATACAAATTCAGACAGTCTCCTTGTTGATCTTGTTGAAAATACAGAATCATAATTGAATGACTTGCCGGTGTCGCTCGTTTCATGAGCCGCATGGAACGGCGCATGCGCACCATTAGTCGACCATTAGTCGACCATTAGTCGATTAATGTCCTTCATTGACGACCATGTCACAGAAATCTTTGGGGGACTGTTCCAGTGTTTGGTGGTTTGTAAGAAGCATCTGAACATCTGAACGTCTCTCTCTCTCTCTCTCTCTCTCTCTCTCTCTCTCTCTCTCTCTCTCTCTCTCTCTCTCTCTCTCTCTCTCTCTCTCTCTCTCTCTCTCTCTCTCTCTCTCTCTCTCCTAGTGGCTTCTCATCATGTGTTCCTGACCTGTGGCCTCAGCACTCTCTCTCTCTCTCTCTCTCTCTCTCTCTCTCTCTCTCTCTCTCTCTCTCTCTCTCTCTCTCTCTCTCTCTCTCTCTCTCTCTCTTTCCTTTCTTAACATAGCGTGGGAGAGGTTCATTCAACATTCAAGTGCTTAACCGGTCTGTTCAGGCTCAAGGCAATCTTCTGTTCACCTCACCTCAGATGTCAATACACAAGCAATTGAGATTTCTGCAATGATGCTACTTAACATCGAGTCCCTCACCTCATTGATGTTTGATTTTCCTGCTAAGGCGGGAGCGGGCGCTGTGTCTGTTTCACTGAGCGATGAAGCTGGTTTGTTTGCCTAGTCATGCCACCTTGCTTATGCTACTTTTATTTTCCCTTTGTGTGTGTGTGTGTGTGTGTGTGTGTGTGTGTGTGTGTGTGTGTGTGTGACCCAGCAGATGTGTTGGAGGGGAAGAACGCCATCCTGTTGGGCATGAGCCAGTGGAACTCCAATGACCTCGTGGAGCAGATCGAGACTCTGGGGCACATGGAGGACCAATCACATGGTACGTGGCAAAACAAAAGCTAATGTGTTCATGTTTAGGCCGTTACAAATGTCACGGAAGCCAGCCGGTAGTGCTGTGCAGTGAGTAAACCTCACTCCCCGACATCTAAAGAGATGTTCTAGCGACAGGTGATAGAGCCTCTGGGTTGTAGCCTCCTTGTTTTGAGCATCCGCCTCTCATGCCGGGGTCGTGAGTTCGATCCCAGTGTGGGACACTCACTGTTACACAAAGCTCAGTGCCATCGTCTTGTTTCATCGCCTGCTCCTAGGAATCTCTCGGAGACAGACAGCAGTGAACTGCCGCGTCTTAAAGGACTTTTAAATGGAATTAGTGTAACCCCTCTCCCTCGGCCCTCTTCCTCTGCGTGTTCTCTCTCTGCTGTCTTTGCACAGGCATTCTATGTTTTGTATTGTTTACTTTTCTGTGTGTGTGTGTGTGCGTGTGTGCATGTGTGCGTATGAGCACTCACAAGAAACAAACGTAAGGCTGTTTACCTCACCTCATTACTGCTGAATGAGCACCAATGGCTGAACACTGTGCCTGCCAGCCACAGGTATAAAGGCCCACACAAAATGGCCTGCCCTATTGTGTTCACCGGAGCGGACGGAGAGCAGCATTAGGCAGGTGCTTTCTCTCTCTTGGGCGAGCCAGCTTAGAGCCCTGTCCATCAGGACTGCTTAACCACACTTAGAAGTTCTGTATTGGTCAGAGGTGGTAGACAGACACGCCCCCTGCTCCTGCCTTTGATGTGTTGCTCTGTGTGCTGAGGCTCTTTCTCTTTCTGCTCTCTCTCTATGATCTAGCTCTGTGTTGTCCTCTGTCTCTGGATTTCTGTCTTGTCTTCTTTCTCTCTCTGCTCTCTCTCTCTTCTCTCTCTCCTCTCTCCTCTCTCCTCTCTCCTCTCTCCTCTCTCTCTCTCTCCTCCTCTGGGCCGTGGCCAATCTTTAAGTGGCCCGTGGCGAATTAAAAAAAATGGCAGGTTTGCATTTTGCGTATATACAGTGCTTGAACCGGTCCAGGTACTCAAAGGGAACGTTTGTGTGTTCTAAACGTATGACTGCGTACCACCACTGATTGATGCGTCTAGGGAAAGTTGTTTTTCATGTTGTGGATACCTGTATTATGTGCCTGTGCGTTTTGCACAACATACGGCCATGGAAGCCCAGAGCTCAGGGAGCCCAGAGAGCGGCCACGGTGCAACCAACGGTAATCCCGTCGGAAACATCCGATCTGACGTGACGAAAATAACTGGTTCGTAAGCTAAGACCAACCAGCTAAGACCAGCTAAGTTGAGGCCAGCAAATCAGACCTGGTGGTCTGATTTGATGGAAATATATATATAGGCTGAGACCTAGACCCTGACGTGTAATATGACATATTATAATCTTTACACATATTCCAGGGATGGTGGGGGGGAGGGGGGATAGAAGAACGGATATTATGTGCAATGTTAATTTTGGGGACTAGGGCAGCCTTTTGCATCTCATTGTAATTCTGTGCTCATATTTTTCTCTCCATCTGCCGGCCACAGAATGACAAATCTGTCATGTTGGCAAACATATCGTTTGATGAATACACCATGGAAATAACCAGACATATGGGCAGGCAGCCAGACAGAGAGACACAAAGACATACAGACAGGTTGGGAAAGAACAAATAACAAAATAATACAGCAAACAATGACAGAGATAAAGCAATACAACTCATCCAAGCCTCATGCCAGAGGAAACACATCGATTCTGATGAAATCGCAACATGTTCATGCTTTGGTCCAGAAAAGCAGTGAGAAAGAAAGACCATCATGTTAACCTTGACTGGCCTATAGTAGCTGAGTCCCAACCTATTAACATTTATTTTTGATCCATCCATCAATGTAATTATCACTAGCAGGTATCGAGGGGACTTATATTTAAGTGTCCAGACACTTTCCAGCCCTTTTTATAGCTCATTGTCCACTCCATTATTCATCATCTCTGGTTGTTCTCAGAGAGAACACCTCAGCAGTGCCAAGGTGTTTTGGGGACCTGAACCGGCAACCTTCCTGTTTCCAAGCTAAGTCCCAACAGACTGAGCTACTGCCGCCCCCTGATATATTGATATATCAACACTGCAATTTATGATGAACTAAACCGATCGGTATTGATAAATACGGATTGGTAAATACCAATCGTATGTTGTTGTTAAAAGCTTCAATGCTCTGTAGTAAAAATCTATTTATGAACTCCTGTGTTTGTTGTGTATAAAGGGGATTCTCTCTTCTCTCATCCATTTTATGAATAGAAGAGCCTTTATTGATTTATGTTACTTTGTGCCAGAAATAGAACGGCTCTGGCCTCTGACAGAGAAAGAGAGAGAGAGATGAGGGGCATAGGAGGGAGAGAGGAAAGGGGGCATAGAGGGAGAGAGAGAGAGAGAGAGAGGTAGAGGGAGATACTGGAGAGAGAGGGAGAGAGAGGAATAAAGGAGACACAGAGGAGATAAATGGGAAAGAGGGAGGGCGATAGAGGGAAAGAGAGATAAGGGAGAAAGAGAGAAAGTGAGAGAGGTAGAGGGAGAGAGAGGTAGAGGGAAACAGGGAGGAGGGAGATGGGGGAGAGTGAGGGAGATAGAGGGAGAGAGAAATGCAGGAGAGAGGTAGAGGGAGAGAGATGGAGAGGGAGATAGAGGTAGAGAGAGATACGGGAAAGAGAGGGAGAGAGGTAAAGGAGCAGAGAGGAAGAGAGATACATGAAGGAACAGAGATAGACAGAGATAGATCTTATTTACCCTTTGTGTCTCCAGTCATGGTGTTGCTTGTGCGTGTTTTGATGGCACCTGATGCGCCACAAATCCAATTATGCGGAGTCTGGGCATACATAGGTTACCCTCCACTCACTGTATTGACTTGTGGATACTGAGGCTGTGACACCGCAGCCCCGGTGTGACACAGTGTGACCGAGCCCACACTTTGTCTGAAAACACAGCGTTTTGAAATAGTCCTCCAATCAATTACAGTATAATATCATCTGTAAGCCTTGCAGCTGTCTCTGTCTGTCACTACCCCCCCCCCCCCTCTCTTTCTCTCTCTTCCTTCTTATTTATTGATGTATGTTTGAATCTATATATATATATCTATCTGTCTGGTTGTCTGTCTGTCTATCTGTCTGTATGTCTATGGACAGTATCTGTCACGGGGCAAGTTAGAACCTAAATGCAGCACACAGGAAACCAGGAATAGTCGGTGTACTTCACAGGAGAGTGGGTACAAGGCGAAACAATGTTGAGTAATATGTCCAAACAGATGAAACCCGAAGAAGCAGGCAATAGAGTTGGAAAAAACGATTCCTTTCCGGGACACGGTTCACTTGATTCAGTTTACCTAAAAGATTGCTGTCTTCCGAGTCGTTCGCAAACTAGTTCAGTGTCACTTCCGATTTGTCACTTCCATTTTCCTTTATGTATAAAAAATGCCTATTATTTACGCTTAATAAATAGGCTAGTTTTAAGCTGTAAGCTCAATATCACCAATAAATCATGAGAAATAATATTTGTTATTGTATAGCCTATGTAATATTGGCAATATTGTAGGCCTACCTAGGCTAGTTTGTTAAAAACCACAAACATCGCATAGCCTAGTCAGCTAAAGAGTCCAAACACTCCCTCGGCTCTGGCGTGTCTTGTCTCCCGCTCCCACTCCCATGTCAGACTCGGAATTTGAGAGAAAACGTCTTGTTGACTCGTTCCTTCCAAAAATGTAGCAAAGCATAACTCTTAAAAAAGATTAAGTTCCCACTTCCAGTTCTTTCCTAAGTGGTTTGTTCGTTCTTTGATTTGTTCACAAATCACTTGTCGAATTCCGACTCTTTTACTGAGTTGGACTCGGGAGTCGACAAGCGATTCATTCACAAATCACTTGTCGACTTCCGACTCTTTTACTGAGTCAGAAGTCGACAAGTGATTTGTGAATAACGGGAAGTCGGGAATAAACGCTGGAGAGTCTTGCATAATTAGTCAAGTTAACAGTGAACAGAGTGACAGGGAGTGAACAGGGGAGACCTAAGTACTGGCCTGATTGGCAATGTGCTGCGACAGAGGGCAACAACTTGCGTCGGGGGCGTGGCTATCTTGTAGAGTGCGGTAAAAGCGAGGTGAATGTAATGCAGACTGCGGTGTAAGCGGCGTGAAAGGAATGCAGAACGTGAGGAGGGGCGCGTGGCTATCTGGTACAGTGCGGTTAATGTAATTGTAGTTAATGTAATTCCCACACTTGTATTGTGTCTTTCCCTCTCCTGTAGCGGGTCTGTACCACCTGGGTGACCCCCGCTGTGCCCCGCAGAGCAGCATTGAGGGTCTGGAGGACACCCCGGTAGGTGCATCGACTGTTTACAACCTGCCACACACACACACATCACTCACTGTAGTGTGTGCTGCTTGAAGGGCCTAACATAAGACAGAGAGATTGCTGAAGGTAGGTGCTTTACGACAAACGGGTACGAATAAGAACTAAAGTGCTAGAATGTTTTTTTATTGTACTTACAACTTGATCACCATTAGGGAACAAAGGGGATTGTGAACGGTGGCAAAGAAAATAACTTAGTAAAAGGAAGTCCTAGCTACCTAACCACACACGATTTACGAAACAAAACACAGGGGGGGGGCACCTGTTCCTAGCCTAATATTTATAACAGAGGTGCGGCTACGTGATGCAGAGTAGACCTACCCCTACCTACCCCTTGTCCCTTTGTGGTGAAAACAAAACAATATCACTATACCGCTATCACTATATATAAGTATAGTTTGCAAGTTAATCAACACCAGCTTAAGATAACAAAACAATATCACTACACCGAGTATAGTTTACAAGTTTAACCGCGAACAGCATAACATCTATCAACGCTAGTCACCAAAACAAAACACAACCAGTGGCGACTTCCGGATAGAGGACGGGAGGAGCGTTAAATAGACGGCCGGCCAGTTGAATGGTCCGAAACGGGTGTGCAAATGACATACATACATATAGACAGCAACACAACACAGCCCGACAGGAAAACCCACACGCATCCAGGACAAGGGACCTAACACACACTAAGCCCCCTAGGCAAGCTCTGGATGGATGAATGGATGAATGAATGGGTGGGTGGGTGGGTGGATGGATGAATGATAGATGGATAGATGGATAGATCGAGAGAGAGAGAGAGAGAGAGAGAGAGAGAGAGAGAGAGAGAGAGAGAGAGGGGGGGGGTGGGGTATCCAGAGCTCACCAGTTCTTGATTTATTTCTCCTCCACCTCTGCATTGTTTTCTATTGACATTTAGTCACTGACGCACTTTTAGACACTTAGTTTTAATACAAAACACCCAGCTAGTCGGAGTGCAGAGTAGCAACAGGAAACAGAAAGACTTTTTTATAATGCTAGTTCGATCGTAAATCCCCACAAAGCACGAAGCATCACAAAACCCCCGAAAACGAGCTCTCACACGTGCCACGCTTGTCACACAGTCACTCCTCCTCTTCACTCCTCCACCTCCTCGTCCTTCTTCCTTTTTTCCTCCACCACAGAAGAAGTGCAAGACGCACGTGCTGCTGCTGGTGGTCCACGGCGGGAACATCCTGGACACGGCCGGCGGGGACCCCGGCGCCAAGGCGGGGGACGCGGCCACGCTAGCCTCGGTGCTGGAGAAGGTGACTCGGGCGCACTTCAAGGCCGCCGTCCAGCACGTGGTCATCAGGCTGGTGCCCTGCCCGGCCGTGTGCGCCGAGGCCTTCTCTCTCGTCTCCAAGTAAAGTGAAAGCTGAGCACACACATGAAAAATTGAAATTTAAATCTGGAGGATTTTGACTCCTATTTATTGGTCACATACACATATGTACACACACACACACAGCAAAATGTAACCCTGCATTTAACTCTTCCTAGTATTAGGAGCAGTGGGAAGCAATTGTATTTACAGCGCCCGGGGAGCAGTGTAGGGGTCTGGTGCCTTGCTCAAGGGCACCTGGGCAGTGGCCAGGAGGCAAACTGGTGCCCTTTTCAAGTACCAGTTCTCATTCCTAATTTCTCGTTCAGTGGGAGATCAGTTCAATAGAAGTGGGCTTTATTGGCATAGGAAATGCCAAACCACGTAAAGAGTCAAATAATCTCTTTCTCTAATAGTTCAACCTCGCTACCCATGCAATGGGCTTTGTTACCGTGGGTGATACCTGTGGCTGCAGGGATGGGGTCTGGGCACACACTGCTTATCCACGCATCCACGCAAGTGTCTGTTGTGTTGGTAACGGCAACCAAGCAATTCAGCTCAGATGGTTGTCATCATTATTATTATATATTTTTCTTCTTTCTCGAAATCTACGGCTTCATAGCGGTTGTGTGTAAAACCAATGTGTTACACACCATCCATATTTCCACATTTTATGTATACGTACACAACACAGGCAATACACTTCATCAAGCCACAGAGATGGAGATGGATCCAACGTGCCTCAGGAACAACAACACACTCTCTGTGTGTTGTTTGTGCTCAGACAGTATGCACTCCTATACACGCACAGAGAAATGGCAGGGGTGACTTCAGTTAATGCCGTGTGCCTCTATAAACAGGTGGGCCGGGATTGCTGCTTTTGATGGATTTTGACACACACACACACACACACACTACACACTCCAACACAATAACACACAAACACACACTCACATAATTGCACTCACACACACTCACACACACACACTCACACAGACGCTAAATATCATATTACACATCCTCCACACATCCAATTACGATGTACAAAAACAATTCAGAGAGGAATTATTTTTGTTTCAGAGCCACTGGGCTTCATTTCTCACCGTGTCTGAAACAAACATCAGGTGGCATCTCTGAAACAGCAGACAAATAACACCAACACAGTGAGAGAGAAGGATGAGTGAAATACAATGACATGAGTGGGAAGGGACATTTTTAATTATTTTTGGTGGTGGTGGGGATGGACACACACTCACACACACACACACATCTAGCGTTGATGTGGTCGCTAGATCTTTTAATATGGATGATGCGCTCACACGGCCGTGTCTTGGAATGACCTCTTCGAGCCACTCGTCCGCTTCATCCTGCCAACTGGCAAGAAACAAGGAGAACAATTAGGCAAGGCATCGCTAAGGAAATTCATATTTTCACGAGGCAGTGAGAAGTAGAGCATGGGTGGGTGGCAGGGTGGCAGAATGACAGGGTGTCACTGTCTCTCTCTCTCTCTCTCTGTCTCTCTCTTTCTCTCTCTTTCTCTCTGTCTCTCTCTTTCTCTCTCTCTCTCTCTCTCTCTTTCTTTCTCTCTCTTTCTCTCTCTCTCTGTCTCTCTCTCTCTCTCTCTCTCTCTCTCTCTCTCTCTCTCTCTCTCTCTCTCTCTCTCTCTCTCTCTCTCTCTCTCTCTCTCTCTCTCTCTCTCTCTCTCTCTCTCTCTCTCTCTCTCTCTCTTCTCTCTCTCTTTCTCTCTCTCTCTCTCTCTCTCTCTCTGTCTCTCTCTTTCTCTCTCTCTCTCTCTCTTTCTCTCTCTTTCTCCCCGATCTCTTTTTCTTTCTTTCTCTCACACAATCTCTCACTGTTCCTCCCCCTTCCCTCACTCTCTATTTTTCTTTCTCTCTCTGTGTCTTTCTGACAAGTCAAGTCAATTGTATTTGTATAGCCCTTAGTCCCAGTTACATTCTCAAAGGGCTTCACAGGCCACATGTTTACAACACCCCCCAAACCCTAGCCCCCTAAGGGCAAGAAAAAACTCCCTTAATTATGGAGAAGAAATCTTGAGAAGGAACGCAGTTCAGGAGAGGTTCAGGAGTGCAATGGGTGCCATAAGTGACATATATAGTAATGTACATAGTAATGTACAAAGAAAATCATATACATATAATATACACAATATACAAATATTAAAATGAGAATTTCATTTGTGTGTGGGGCTGGCTGATATCCTTTAGATGGGGATCACAGACTGCACAATGGAAAACAGAAGCCGACTGTGGTATGGTAAGATGGGGTAGGGTGGACATGGAACATATGGAGAACCTCTAGTCTAGTATCTATCGGCAGCAGGGGTAGGTAGGCTGGTGCTGGCTAACGGGTCAATTTAGCTGTAACGAGAGCTGAGGGGCACTCCTAGGCGCCAAACGACAATGTAAAAAGGTAGGTTTTAAGTTTAGATTTAAATATTTCAACAGAGTCTGCTTCCCTGCTAATTTCTTTATGACTTTTGGGAAAGATAGAAGGCCAGCTCCTGAAGAACGGAGGGGCCGAGAAGGATAGGTCCTTCAGGTTTGATGGTGCTTATCCGTGTAAGTAGTAGCACCTGGAAATCTGACCTTGCATTATCTGGAAGCCAGTGGAGCGAGGACAGAATTGGAGTAATGTGGTCAAACTTTCTGGTCCTAGTCAGAAGTCTAGCAGCAGCGTTCTGCACAAGCTGGAGGCTTTTCATAGCAGAGTTCGGTAACCCAGAGAACAGTGCATTACAGTAATGTAGTCTCGACGATACAAACGCATGGATGAGTGTCTCTGCATCTGCGGCAGAAAGCATTGGTCTAATCTAGCAATGTTTCTTAGATGAAAAAATGCAGTTCTGGTTATACATGTTACAGGTTGATCAAAAGATAGTGTTGGCTCAAGACACCAAGATTTTTAACACAGGAGCTTTGGGCCGCAGTAGAGCCCTCAAACAACAGTGTGACGTCTTCAAATAGTGGTCGTTGTTGCTTCGGGTCGATGATTATCAGCTCTGTTTTTCCTGTGTTAAGCTGCAGGTAGTTTTGGGACATCCATATATTAATTGCAGTCAGGCAATATTCAACTTTCTGGATCTGGGAAGAGTCGTTTGACCTGACAGGAATATAGATTTGGGTGTTGTCACTATAACAGTGAAAACTTATTCCATAACTGCGAATAATATCACCAAGAGGGAGCATGTAGATTGCAAAGAGCAGAGGACCAAGGTAAGAGGTAAGATCTGAATCAGAGAAGAGCCGAGCCTTTCATGCCAACATAGTGTTCGAGACGATCAAGGAGGATGCTGTGGTTGATTGTGTCGAAGGCGGCACTAAGGTCGATCAGCACCAGCAAGGAGCTTGCGTGGCTGTCCATGGAAAGGTAATTTACTACTCTGGTCACAGCAGTTTCAGTGGAGTAGAAGGCTCAAAACCCAGACTGGAAGGGTTCAAATAAATTGTTCACCATCAGATGATTGATGGTGAGCTACAATTATTTCCAGTACTTTGTAAAGGAAAGGAAGGTTAGAGATAGGCCGATAGTTGCTACGTACTTCTGGGTCTAGGCTGTGCTTCTTCAGTAGAGGTTTTATCAGAGCAGTCTTGAAAGTAGATGGAACTGTTCCAGTAGACAGGGATAAGTTAAGCATAGTAGGCCCAACTACTGGGAAAAGTTCTTTATGAACCATGGTGGGGAGAGGGTCCAGCATACAGGTAGTGGGTTTAGAAGCCTGTGTTACTTTAGCAAGTTCATCCAAGGAGATTGTGCTGAACTGCAGGAAGGTTGCTTCAGGAGGGACACATAGTGCCTCTCTTGCATGATGTTCAGGATGATGGTTGGGGGAAGCATTAATGTATCCCTATCAAGTAGTAGTGAAGTCATTCAATAGACAAGTCTTAATTACTGTGAAAGATAGCAGAAAGAAATGGGCGGATGGTTTAAAAACCTTTCTCACTCCAGGGAGTCATTTTTTAAATATAATAACACTGCCATGTTTGCCTCCTACATATGGCAAGCATTTCAATTTTTCGGGATTATACTAATTATATACATAAACCCCTGCTGCGGGTAACCATGTGTATAGACCATTTCCACCCGATTGAACACTCTCCATATCTCTCTCTCTCTCTCTCTCTCTCTCGCTCTCTCGCCCGCACACACATACAACCATACAGAGAAATAGCGCCTTGGGTGTCCAGAAAAGAGAGAGAGAGAGAGGATAAAGTGGGAACGAGAGAGAGAGAGAGACAGAGAGAGAGAGAGAGAGAGAGAGAGGATAAAGTGGGAACGAGAGAGAGAGAGAGACAGAGAGAGAGAGAGAGAGAGAGAGAGAGAGAGAGAGAGAGAGAGAGAGAGAGAGAGACAGAGAGAGAGAGAGAGAGAGAGAGAGAGAGAGAGAGAGAGACAGAGAGAGAGAGAGAGAGAGAGAGAGAGAGAGAAGCGATGAACTGATGGTTTGTTATATCATGAAGGATGACTTGTTTTATTGGAAGGCTCTGTGCTGTTTTACCATTGTCAATAGTTTTTGTTTGCTTTGTGTCTGGCGAACTGTGCCCCAAAGCAACGTTTCTGATGGTAATAAGTTTCCCTTGATGCAGGGTTTACTTGTGTGTGTGCGTGCGTGCGTGCGTGCGTGCGTGCGTGCGTGCGTGCGTGCGTGCGTGCGTGCGTGCGTGCGTGCGTGCGTGCGTGCGTGCGTGCGTGCGTGCGTGCGTGCGTGCGTGCGTGCGTGTGTGCGTGCGTGCGTGCGTGCGTGCGTGCGTGCGTGTGCGTGTGTGTGGATAAGGGCCTGTTGATGTAATTGGATGAGATGCTGGTGGAGTGTGTTTACAGCCAGGACACACAGCGCTCACTCTCATGAAGGGATGTTCATGTAGTCCCTGTTGCGCAACTCACCGGTAACCTTGTATAATAGCAATTGTCTTCTGCCACTCATGTGTGAAGACCTTGTGGCTTTAGAGGACTGTAGTCTAGTAGTGAGCATAAGGGTTGCGAAAACACCGTTCTCAGCTCAAGTTTGAATGTTTCTGTCTTGTGTCAGTGCATTTCAATCATAGACCTTGGACGTCTATTCTTTTGGTTATTTTGGCGCTCCATAATATGCACAGGGGGGGTGTTGTTGTAAACAACACTATAAACTACCTATGATATGCTATAGTATATACTATAAACATACCTATATACTTCACTATCTACTATACTTGCAGAGGATGTAGAGGAGTGTATAAGCTAGTCTGCTCAATTCTAGGGAGAATGAAAACATAACATGTGTTACAACATGTTACTTCCAGTCTTCTTTTCTGAGGTTGATTCGTGTTGGGCACACGGTCACCTTGTTAGGGGAACGGGTAACACCTGGATCTAACCCCGATCACCACCTTTTGCAACCTGCTGTGCTGAGTGTTCTGATTTGTTTTATTTAGTTGTTTATTTGGTGAGGTCCCAGTGAGTAACACTGTATTTTCATTTGAGTTGATGTGTGGGATGGTAACAGAAGAACAACATTTTATCTTCAATCTGTGGACCAGCATTATCTTCTCATCCAGCCTCTGGTCAGTACTGGTGTAAGGTTTTCTCCAAAGTATGTTTTTATTCTGTATGCTTTAAACCTGCAAACATTCCATTTTAGATTTGAAGCATCGTGGTTTTTCATTCCACAGAACTGCCATCAACGGTGCGTTGATTGTGTGTTCATTCTAGATTTGATGAATGGGGGTACTCTATTGAAGGGGATAGTTGCTAAGCCATGATCTTTAACATTGTTGTACCCTATTCCATGACAAAGATATGAAGGACATAAGATGCTGTCCAGTGGTTCTCAACCATTTCAAGGCTAAGGCACGCCACAACCCCCAACCAGAAGTTCAAGAAACACCAACTTTAAGTCGAAGGCCATTATTATGAGAAGTATCATGTAAACCATTACCTGTATATTAAATAAACTATTTTATTAGCAATTTCCGCAATATTTCCCACACTTGCAGACTGTCAAACGTGTCATATGCATATCATGTTCATGGCAATTGCGAAGTTTGTCAAATATGTAGTGAATGAAGGACTTACAAAGTATATAAGTAACCCATGTCACAGACATGGCGGCTCTGTGAGTGAACTTCCAGATCTACCGTGTCACGCTTGTTGATTGGACTGATGGAGACGTCTCCTCCGTTCAGTGTATGAATGTGAAGAAGACAGGAGACTTGGTGAACTTTCTGTGAACTAACCTGTACAGGTAGTTCACAGTTCCTGAAGAGTAATCAATCTGACTGAAGTCAGGTTGTTTTTATTAAAGGCCACAGGCCTTGATGGAAACGTGCCTTTGTGCATATTTGGTATCGATCTTTAGCGGTCACAGAAAGTCCCGTAAATGGAGCAGAGGACCCCAAGGGGCGGGAACCACCCGCTGTTTGCTTTCAACACAGTCCCCCAGCTGTTGCGCTGTATGTCGCATCCTAAATGATTGTGGTAACGTTTGCCCACAGCTGCAGTCACACATGCTCCGTGACACGCTGCGTGCGCACCGCTTCCTCTTCCTGATCTGACAAATGGAGCCCGCGAGTCCACCGCTATCCCTCACTGTTCCACACTGTCTAATAAATTGATCGCTTGCTGGCTCCGTAGGGGAGGAAGGAAAGTGCCTCATGATCAATTTTGACAGTGTATTAGTGGGTCATTTTAGCAGACAAGCCAAACTGAGTTGAAACCGATTGTGATCTGAGGGGGAAGAAGCATTGTTTTGATGAAAAATAGCTATTTAGTTATTACTCCATTAATGATGAAAATCTGAATAGAAGGCTTGTTGTTGCAATCTGTTTCAATCTGAAATATATTAAATATATTTAGCGGAATTAATGAATGACACATGATATATCCTTGCATGATGATAACTCTCTCCCCAAAACTCTTTTTGGCTATTCACCAGAGCAGTGAGCACTGCTGATCAGTATTTTCACGGATTTATCGATGTGTATTTATTTTTATTAGGAGGGGAGAAGGGAGGATGGTCCTCCCTTTCCACAATGGACGAGTAGTAGTACATACACCACCACCCCCAACACTCCACACCAACACACACACACACACACACACACACTCACACATGATGATACACACACATATACAAAGAAAGGTCCTCGTATAAATCTGAAATCATATTCATCATCATCTGGTCGAGCAAGCTGGGATGAAATTAAATCGTATTGGTAACGGTTAATCGGGTGGCAGCGGGAACAACAATGTCTCCACATCTTGCCTGGAGACATTCCGGAGTTTAAGGAAATTCCAAAGGGTGTTTCAGACCTTGACATTGCAATTGTTGTCGTTTCGTAAATACATTTGGTACCGACTTTTATCCACATTTATTTATGATGGAAAATCGAGAAACCCAATTTTGAGTATCTTTGTAGAAACGCAATCACACAGAACACACACAGCGTGGAGAACCACACAACTTCCTGAAAAGCATGCCGTGGTTTATCTGCTTGTCTAATGTATCTTTTAGTTTAATTATTATTTCCTTCCTTCCTTTATTTATCACTCTTTTTCGCATCTCCTCCTCATATCCCCTCTCCTTGCTATTGTGTTGCCGTGTCTCCTCTCCCAGCCTGAACCCGTACAGCTACGATGAGAGCTGTGTGTCCAGCAGCGTAGATCACCTGCCCCTGGCGGCCCTGCCCCTCTTGGCCATCGCCTCGCCGCGATACCTGGACGCCGTGGCAACGGTCATCGCTCGGGCCAACCAGGTGTACCGCAGCTTCCTGCATTCAGAGGACGGCCAGGGATTCACGGGCCAGGTCAACCCATGTTCTTTTGTTTTAATGCTGCTTTTTTTCCCCCTTCAAGGTTCACCGGCCAGCGCTCGCTGATGTGCAAGAAGATGAATAGGTAGAGAGAGGGGGAGTGTGTGTGTGTGTGGGGAGGAGTAGAGGAATGAGGGGGAGGGAAGAGGAAGTGAGGAGAAGAATGGAGAAAATAGGGCCATAGAGGAGGGAGAAGAGAGGCAAGGATTTGCAAGAGAGGGAGAGGAGGGTATTGGACAGTGCAATAGCCCCCTCTGTAATTTAGCATGCACAGTTTGATAATATGCTGCAGCGACTTTAATAGAAGCCAATAAAAGCAGCAGAGATCGAGTTAGAGTGAGCTGTGGAATCTGTTAATACTGGAGACGCTCGCGTATCCTGAGGACTACAGACCAGCTGCTGGGGCTGGACTGCACCCTGTACCCAGTAACATAACTTGATGATGTTGTCTCTTGATGTGCATCTTCTGACCCACTGTGTTCCGTTTATAAGTCTGATTAATAGATTTTGTGTGTGTTTGTGGTGTCTTTTTGGGTGTGTATGTGTGCCTGTGTGTGTGTGTGTGTGCCTCTGTGTGTGTGTGTGTGTGTGTGTGTGTGTGTGTGTGTGTGTGTGTGTGTGTGTGTGTGTGTGTGTGTGTGTGTGTGTGTGTGTGTGTGTGTGTGTGTGTGTGTGTGTGTGTGTGTGTGTGTGTGTGTATCTTTCTCCCAGCAGGTGTGTCTGATAGGTGACTGTGTAGGGGGCGTGCTGTGCTTCGACGCTCTGTGCTTCAGCAGCCACCAGAGGCCCGAGAGCCCCCACAGCAGCAGCAGGAACAACAGCACAGAGAGCCTCAAGGTACACAGTGTTAACACTTCCAACACCAACCATGAGGACATGAAGAACACACTCTATATGTCTGCCATTAAACACACACACACCAACCATGAGGACATGAAGAACGCACTCTATATGTCTGCCATTAAACACACACACACCAACCATGAGGACATGAAGAACACACTCTATATGTCTGCCATTAAACACACACACACCAACCATGAGGACATGAAGAACACACTCTATATGTCTGCCATTAAACACACACACACCAACCATGAGGACATGAAGAACGCACTCTATATGTCTGCCATTAAACACACACACACAAACCATGGAGATGTGAAGAACAAACTCTACGTCTATCATGAAACACACACACACACACACACAAACCATGAAGACATGAAGAACAAACTCTGCATGTCATCATCATAAAACACACAAACAAACCATGCAATAACAATTTTATCTAGGCATACAGCATACTAATAGTTTACGTGCTGTGCATCCTAGATTAGACAAAAACTACAGAGTAGCCTTAGGAGTCATTAACACATTTTATTTTTATTAATTAATTTTTTATAATTACTGAGTGCAATGTATGTCAATTCAAATGTCCAGCGACTGACAAGCCACGGCAGACACAGGCAACAGACACATTTAATTGTTGTTTTATAGACGGGTAAAAAAAAACAAGAGACAATAACCGCGTGACAATGTTTACGTTGTGGCGTACGCCACAACAGCGTAGCGTACGCCACAACAGCGGTAGCAGGTGCTAACAAAGGTATTTTATTTGATCAAAAGGTAGGCGTAGGGAAAGAGGGGCTAAAGACAACTAAAACACAAAAGTCCTCCCGGTTAGAGGTATTGTCTCCACGCAGTAGGGCATGCCTCACACACACCTGGGAAAAAGGAAATAAGGATTACTTCGACAACTTCATGTCTCTTGGTTCCATGTTTCGTTCACGCTGGTCGCAACCTCTTACCCCACACGTCACGCGCCTCTCTTTGTTCCATGCTCTCCCTCTTATGCGACACAATTGCTTTCACCTGTTGCCTTGAGTATGGCTTTTATGGTCCCCATCTTCATGATTATGTGTGAGTTTATCAAGTTATATTTGATTTATATATTGATTTTATGGCATGTTGTTTTGTTGTTAAATTTTTCAGCATTAAGTTCAGTTCAGTTTTGTTCTGGTTTAACTCCCTCTTATTGTATTCATGTCAAGCCCCCACAATGTTCAACCTCGCCTCCTCCTCCTCTTCTCTTCTTCATACTCTCCTCCCCCTCCTCTTCCTCACCCTCCTCCTCCTCTTCTCTTCTTCATACTCTCCTCCCCCTCCTCTTCCTCACCCTTCTCCTCCTGCCACCTCTTCCACCCCAGAATAACCAAAGCCTGCAGTGCGAGGTCAACCCTGGCCTGAGCTCCAGTAAACGGCTGAGCAAGAGCAACATCGACATATCGGCCCCCAACGAGGGCCTCAGTCAGGGGCCTCGCACCCCACTCAGCCGCAAGCAGAGTGACTCGTTCGACGGAGACACCGGCTTGTCCACAGGCCAGCACCACAGCTTCTTCTCCAGGTGGAGAGATGGTTTATATATATATATATACAAACATATAAATGAAATACTACAATAGTCAAGTGGTGAGAGTGTTGGGGTGTCGAAAGATTCTAGGTTCAGCCCTCAGAGCGAGATGAAGAAGAACATGACAAGAAGAAAAACAACAACCACAACAACAACACAAATATTTGAATGATGAAGAATTTGACGAAGCAATATCCAAAACATGTAATGGAAACGAATATCCCTCTATCGGACATCCCTCCATTTCTCTCGCCTCTCTCCGCTTAAGCACACTCAGGACAGTCCTGTCCTCCCTTGGCACATTTTACAACCCTAGTGTCCACAGTTGAGCTGTATACATCCCACAGTAAGATGCCCTCATCCCTCCCTGCCCATGAATTACTGTCAATCTAAATCATTTACATAATTCACGATAGATTCCTGTGATTGAAAGCTTTTTCTGACTGACTTAATAGCAAAAAGACATCACCATACACTGATCCGTGGACATTGGGTTGAGATTGCACAATGAATCTTGTGTGTGTGTGAACACAACCCACTCCTGGTCACAAACAATGTGAGAGATTCTGATGATCTCTGTTTCAATCTGGCCCCTTTGAGACGTGACACCCTGTGGAAATTATTCCCCTGAGCTGTTTATCAATATTTGCAGCTTGGCAGTCCTCCCAGTCTGCCTGTGACAAGCTAAAAATAGCTTGTAGTTTGTGCCGGTACCAAGTGGTTAACACACTCGATGCTGCAGGGAAAAATGCAGCTGGTCAGAGCATCGTGACAGAAGTAGTAGCATCTACTACCGCATTAAGCGACTCACGTTCCCTGTCTACGCATCAGGCGATCCAGTACCGAGCCTCAGGAATAACAACCGCTCCACCCGAGGGAAAACTAAACCTGCGATTTGTCTGCTCCCTAATAATGCATGGTGTCCATTGCTGGATGCAAGCTTTATTCCACCATGGGCTGGGCTGTGTGAAGCACTGACTTTGCCACTTCGACCCTGCATTTACCGCCAGGGAAAACCCGATTACCGGGAGAGCTTGTTACAGCTCCGTTCGTGAACGTAATGACCGCTGGGACCTTTTTTTTCCGATTCTCGTTCACCATCTTTCCCTGCCACTTTCATGTTGTATTTTATTATCTCATGCATTTCCCTTCGGTTTCCCCCAAAGACAAATCAACACTCTCGATAACACAGCTCGCTGGGAAATAATAAGCGTGCGATGAAGTGGCCCCGAGTTATTTCGTTTTCTTTCCCTCCCCCTTTTCCATGATCTTGTCTCTTGTCATTCTTTGTAACTGTCTGAGAATAAAGAAGAAAATAATGGACAGAAATACACAGACGTCTTCAGACGGCCCTTCAAGTTCTTCACTCAGCACGCTCAGGACAGACGTCTTTAGACGGCCCTTCAAGTTAAAGGATGAATTTCCATGGAGGGGATTGCTAGGGATAGGGAGGGCGAGAACAGCTATCAGCAACAAAGAAAAAAATCCCAAAGCTATCGATTTGACATCTGTAAACGGCTGTAATCCTGTTTTCCGGTGGGGGAGAAGAGGGGAGGGGGAGGAGATTGGGTCAATGTAATGCGTCGTATGATGGCTGAGTCACTAGGCTGAGCCTCCAGGATGCAAACACAAGCCAACCTTGGGACTCATCCGCCGATAACGAAGCCAATGACTTCAGTTGGGTCGGGCATGCTCAGATGTTCTTTTGTGCAACTCACGTATGGTCTCCTCTAGTGTGTGTTTGCTGATTTAACCTTCCCTCAGGACTCAGATACCGTTCGCTCCCAATCAGAACCAAGCATGCCACATAACCTCCATCAGACTACTCAGCTTTTCATAGTTATTTTTGTAAGACTTGGGACACCTCACACTGCTTTTAACGTGCATTTGTTGTAACGTTCACTGTACTGGCAGCTTTGAACCCAAAAGCATATTGCACTTGAAAAAAGTCAGTTTACTTGGTAAACAGGCGAGGTCAAAACCGAGAGATCAGTCACACGAGCAAACTCATCAGGTGGCATGCAGGGAATCTAAACTGGGATATCAGTCAGTCAGCCGAACAATTCCATCAATGGGTAGGCAGGAAAGCCAAAGTCCAGAGAGTTTGAGATCCAGATGTTTTTTATTTTCCAATTGTAGTACAATGGAATGCTTACTCCCAATTCCCGCGTGCAAGCATGGTTGAAACAAGCAAGTAAACGAATTATATTGCACTGTAACTCCTACCATATGAGCCAAGTGTGTGTGTGTATGTGTGTGTGTGTGTGTGTGTGTGTGTGTGTGTGTCTCTTCCCCAGTTTGATGAAGGAGAGCGTGGAGGTTTGCTCTGGAAGCAGCAGCTACCTGGTGTTGAACCCGGGGCGCTTTGACTTTGACGTATCCGACTGCTACCTCCTGGGCTGTCCTCTGGGCCTGGTGCTGGCCATGAGACGCACCGTGCTGCCCGCCGTGCAAGGTGAGGGTTGGCAGGGGGCCACCAAATACAAATGGGTATTTCTCCAAGAAGAAATCACCCATTTGCGTCATGAAAGAAGGTGTTGTTTGAACCTCTATTTCCCTGTGAAGTTGCAATGAACAGATTTACGCATTTAAGCTGCACTATACGTCTCCTATAGATCACACATCTGTGTGATTTAGCTCCTTTTCCATACCGCTTCCCGCAACTGAAATGATGGGTGTCGTCTAAGTTTTCAAAAAATGTTGAGCCAAGGCACATATTTTACATTTAAAAAATTCTGCGGCACACCACCAACCAAAGGGAAAGGAACTTTTCTGAAATGCATTGCAGAAATATAATTAAGACCTGATAGTATCATAAATTGATATTGATTATATATTATATATGTGTGTGTGTGTGTGTGTTGTAATCTGCTCGCTCACTGACCGCAGCGATTTGATTGGTTGAGTAGTGTTGAGTAAATATTGTTATTGTTTGATTTGATCTGTAAAGAATATATTATATTCTTTACAGATCAAATCAAACAATAACAATATTGAGTAGTGTTGAGTAAATATTGTTATTGTTTGATTTGATCTGTAAAGAATATATTATATTCTTTACAGATCAAATCAAACAATAACAATATTTACTCAACACTACTCAACCAATCAAATCGCTGCAGTCAGTGAGCGAGCAGATTACAACACACACACACACACACACACACACACACACACACACACACACACACACACACACACACACACACACACACACACACATGGAGAGACGGAGAGAGAAACAGTCTGAGTAATTACACAAGTGCTCTAAAAACAGAAAGGTAGACAGCAAAAACTCCTACATGTTCGTTCTTCCCACGGGCAGTTCAAACCCAGTACGTCTCCTTTGTTCCGTGGCGACTATTAAAAGCGTTAATGTGAACCGGCACTATGAGATAAAGCACGTATCTTTTGAGCAATCATACCCAACCACAATAAAATAAACGATCTAGGATCCCAATAGAATCGATCTGTATTCACCACTAGCTTTCGGTAGTGCTGCAGGGCTCTTCTCTTCTGCCGTTTTTGAGAGCTCTGATCCGAGCTCCAATCGATCTATAATGATCGACAGCTGATCGATCGGAGCGTCCCTACAATAATAGTTTGAACAATACAATATTTAATTACTCCGCCAGTCACTACATTGCAGGCACAGACGCACAACCACGGCAAATTATTTGCAGTTACTAAAAAATGTTTTTTTGGACTAATTAAGTGAATTTGGATAATTTTCCATCAGAGATCTCTCACAGCACACTAGTGTGCCGTGGCATAGTGGTTGAAAGTCACTGGTCTAAGGTGCTGCGGATCCATGTATATAATATGGTGTTTTTCTTTCCTTTTACATTCTACGTACCACCCGCCCCCAGTGAGCCAGCTGCGCCCGGCCTGCTCCCAGATCTTCAACCTGTTCTACCCCTCGGACCCCTCTGCCTCCAGGCTGGAGCCCCTCCTGCAGGCCCTCTTCCACCGGCTTGCCCCACTGCCCGTGCCCCGCTACCAGCGCTACCCCCTGGGGGACGGACGCTCCGCCCTCATAGGTGACACAGAGAGAGAGAGAGAGAGAGAGAGAGAGAGAGAGAGAGAGAGAGAGAGAGAGAGAGAGAGAGAGAGAGAGAGAGAGAGAGAGAGAGAGAGAGAGAGAGAGAGAGAGAGAGAGAGAGAGAGAGAGAGAGAGAGAGAGAGAGGAGGGAGGGAGGGAGGGGGGAGGGAGGAGGGAGAGAGAGAGAGAGAGAGAGAGAGAGAGAGAGAGAGAGGGAGAGAGAGAGGGAGGGAGAGAGAGAGAGAGAGAGAGAGAGAGAGAGAGAGAGAGAGAGAGAGAGAGAGAGAGAGAGGGGGAGGGAGGGAGGGGGAGAGGAGAGAGAGAGAGAGAGAGAGAGAGAGAGAGAGAGAGAGAGAGAGAGAGAGAGAGAGAGAGAGAGAGAGAGAGAGAGAGAGAGAGAGAGAGAGAGAGAGAGGGAGAGGGAGAAAGAGAGAGAGAAAGAGAGAGAGAGAGGGAGAAAGAGAGTAACATGTAGAGAGGGAAGAGCGAGGGATAGAGAGATAGAGAGGGAGATTAAAGTGGAGAGAGTAAAATGAAGAGAGAAAGAAAGTTAAAGAGTTTAATTAATTAATTGAGTGAGAGAGATACGGTATTTTCCCACCCAAATTCATATATAACATTTATAACAATATATTCACCATAGTCTAAGACTTTTATTCAAAAAATGAAACAAAACTATTCAAATGTATGCCGAATACACCCCCGGTGTATGAGGCTAATATTTTTCATATAATGCTGTATATTTACTCTATTATATCAGGCCTATTAGTTGAGGCTGTAGCTTTGTGCGTTTGCTGCATTGTGTGTCTTTCTGAACTACCATTCCTTTGTTATTAATCATTTGTGTTTTATATGACTGGAGATTTGCCGGCAAGCCGTTAATTCATCATTTGGAGAATTCGCCTCACTTGTTGCCCACCTTTCTAGCATGCACAGCTTGCACGTGAGTGCAGCCGATTATCGTTAATGCCTTTGGGTTAATGAACCTTAAATAAGGAAATTTATAGTCAATGTTGGACTTTATAGCATGATAGACTTTTTTTATTTTGGCAAAACATTACTGAACCGAAAACGGACTATAATCCCCCCGTCAAATCACCCGCATATTATAAATACAGAGAGAAGGCTGCTCCGTCACTGCCTACACCAGTGGTTATAGGCGATCTACAGGCCCACTACTCCATCTAGGTGCTAGTGTCTTGCTCATGGGCGTTTACGTGTGGACTGCGGACATTGGGGTTCGAACACAGAACCCCCTCCCTGGTGGCCTTGTTTCCTAACCACTACTATTCTTCTCATGCTGAATATTTCCGTCCGTCAGTTAACCGTTTGTATTTTTCTGCATATCAATTTGTGTATATATGTATATACAAAAATATGAATATGTGGCTACAGTATTTATGCGAATGTATTTCCACGTAAAATTTCCTGTGCACATTTGTTCACCTCTTTGAGCACTGATGTGAAAATCTGGTGAGATTAAGTGCTCTCAACTCCAACAGAGGAGGGGGAAGGGGAGAATCTAAATGACGTGTGAATTAGATTGGATCCATTTAGACCCAGCCGGAATTGGCTAGGGGAGTCTTAGTCTGTCTGCGTTTGCAGCCGCCCAGAAGTAGGACTCTAATCCTGTCTTAGGGTGGGCCTCAGAGTTAAAAGTAATGAACGTTTATCTTCTCGTTGGTGTCGTGTGCCCAAACCTGTCACCTTCCCCCCCAGACGCCTGTGTGCCGCCTTGGGAGCGTTGTGTGGAGTATTTTAACGGCACGCTGGTCTATTTAAAGCATGTTCTTAGCGTGTGCGTGCAGCTCGGGGAGGCCAACGGCAGACGTGACTCATATCTTTGGCTTTTGACTGTTTTCAATTGAGCAAAAGACAAAAGTCGGCCAAACCGAGGTACGTAGCTTTGCGAAAGCCTCTGCGGCGGAATGGAGACGAGGAGACAAGATGCTTTTCGAACACACCAAATACGCTGTTAAGCCTTTCCCCTGTAGACACTCGATGCTTTTCACACCATTACACTTGATACCTTCACATGTTAATTTGAACCTATTTTCGTGACTGCACTAGGTGAGATAACTGTGATATCTTAGAAGTCGCCTGCGTTGCTCGCACCGCGCATTGAAATTGCAAAGCTTTGCCCTGCAAATATTTGGAGACTCATCAAAGGAGTGTTGATTAAAATCAAGAGTTCTAATTCCGCAGAGCTGTATGAGGGAGCGCATACGAGAGGCATGCGCTGATAAAAGGCAGGGAGAAACATAATACAGTACAGCAAAAATAATTTAACCAGAGTGCAAATGTTGCAGTAAAGTAAATGGTAATAGAATTTTCAGTTTATATTTACAGGTTAAAAGACAGTCTACTGGGTATTAAAGGGATAAAATGTATATACAGATAAGTGAGTATTTAACAGGTAGTGATCAGGGGTATGCAGTTATTGAAAGCAGGATAAATATATATAAATGTAAATGTATATACAAGTGAGCATATATAAATGTATGGCATATAGAAATGTATATGCAAGAGTAGCAGCAGTTCTATCAACAGTTGATATTTTTAGATATATGGCAGGTACAGAAAACAGGTATCTTATTAATAAATATGTAAAGTATAGAGAGGTAGGTAGTTGTGATACAGTTTGTTTTACAGTTTGTTTTTTAAATTTTTTTTACAGTTAGTCAAAGACATTGCTGGTGATTATTATAGGTGTTGAGCAGAGGTGTGGGGCAGGGGCGGGGGCGGCAGCAGGGGGGGGGGGGGGGCAGAGGGGGGGGGGCGGCAGCAGGGGGGCAGCAGAGGGGGTGGCAGCAGGGGGGGGAGCAGAGGTGCAGCAGCAGCGGGGGGGGACAGCAGGGCGTGGCAGCAGGGGGGGCAGCAGGGGTTGGGCAACAGGGGGGGGGTGGGGGCTGTCTTCGTGGTGCAGAGTTCAGGGAGATGACAGCTGAGAGGAAGAAGCTGTACCTAAGCCTGCTTGACTTGGAACAAAGGTTTCTATAGCGCCTTCCGGAGGGGAGGAGGGCAAACAGTCCATGGTTGGGGTGAGAGGGGTCATCCACTATTTGTTGTGCCTTCCTCAGACACTGTTTGTGGTGGGTAGTGTTTATTGCAGGGAGGGGTAATCCAACGATGCCTTAGGCGGTTTTCACCTCCCTCTGCAGCGCTTTCCGGTCAGAAACAGTGCAGTTGCCGTACCACACTGTGATGCAGTTGGTGAGGATGCTTTCAATAGCACACTGGTAAAAGTTCACCAGAATCTGAGGTCGGGGAGGTGGGCTTTCCTCCGTCTCCTCAGGAAGAACAGAAGCTGGTGAGCGTTCTTTACCAGTGAGGCAGTATTGAGGGACCAGGAGAGGTCCTCGGAGATGTGGACCCCCAGGAATTTGAAGCTAGAGACACGCTCGACCTCCGCTCCGTTGATGAGGAGCGGGCGTGTGCGCCAGCTCTGGTCTTCCTGAAGTCGACGATGAGCTCCTTGGTCTTCTTGGTGTTGAGAGCCAGGTTGTTGTCAGTGCACCACGCCAACAGGTGCTGGACCTCCTCCCTGTAGGCTGCCTCGTCGTTGTTTTTGATGAGGCCCACCACCATTGTGTCGTCGGCAAACTTGATGATGGTGTTTGTACCATGTACAGGAGTGCTGTCGTGGGTGAAGAGGGAGTAGAGGAGAGGGCTCAGCACACAGCCTTGTGGAACGCCGGTGTTTAGGGTGAGGGTGGAGGAGGTGAGATGGTCTGACCTGACTGACTGGGGTCTGTTGGTTAGGAAGTCTAATAACCAGTTACAAACTGAGGGGTTATTGTCAAGGTTCTTGGTTTTCATGAGGTCACCAAGTTTGAAGATGAGTTTGGAGGGGATGATGATGTTAAATGCTGAGCGGAGGTCTATGAACAGCATTCTCACCTGGGTGTTGCTCTCATCCAGGTGGGAGAGCGCGGAGTGAAGAGCGGATGAAATGGCGTCCTCCGTGCTCCTGTTCTCACGGTAGGCAAATTGGTGTTTATCCAGTGAGGGTGACAGGCCAGATTTGAGGTGAGCCAGGACCAGCCTCTCGAAGCACTTCATGATGATGGGGGTGAGTGCAACAAGGTGGAAGTTGTTGAGGCTCGCTGCAGAGGAGTGTTTTGGCACTGGCACAATGGAGGTGGTTTTAAAGCACACTGGGACTACTGCCTGAGCTAGTGACATGTTGAAAATGTCAGTAAGGATCTCGGTCAGCTGCTCAGCGCAGTTCCTGAGCACGTGACGGGGATGCCATCAGGACCAGCTGCCTTATGCACATTTGTTCTGCTCAGTGCCGCATGCACTGATCACCCCGTTGACCACCAACCCCTCACCCTATCCCCCACAGGGGGATAGGGTGAGTAGCCCTGGTGGGCAGTTCGGTTTTGTTCTGGTCGTAGCAAGCTAAAATAATTATTGAGTTTGTCAGGGAGGAATGAGTCAGTGGTTGGGGGGGAGTTGTTGGATGGCCTGGATGCCCTGCCACATGCGTCGGGGATCAGAGTTGTTGGTCTTCAACCCTTTACTTGTGTTTGAGCTTGGCCCGCTTGATGCCCTTTTTCTGATTAGCCCTGGCTAAACAGTAGGCCAGAGCATCGCCCGACCTAAAAGCAGCGTCATGTGCCTTTAGGAGTAGGCGGACCTCTCTGCTCATCCATGGCTTCTGGCTGGGGAATGTTGTGATCTGTTTGAGGGTGGTGACAGTGTCAATGCTGGAGTTGATGTAATCAAAAACAGAGGGGGCGTAGGAGTCAATGTCGGTGTGGGAGTCTAGGGTAGACTGGGAGGAAAACAGGCACCAATCCATGTGTAGAAACCGGTTCTGCAACTTAGAGTCTGCTCCCTCAGGCCACACTTTGACTGTCCTAACGGTGGGCTTCACACGCTTGATGAGTGGCGTGTAATTAGGCAGCATGAACAAAGAGGCATGATCACTCTGCCCAAGGTGGGGGAGGGGGATGGCTTTGTAAGCATCGGCCTTGTTGGTGTAAACATGGTCGAATGTTCTCTCTCCTCTTGTGGAGCAGGAGACATGCTGGTACAATTTGGGGAACACAGTCTTTAAGTTGGCATGATTGAAATTGCCTGCAATTATAAAGGCTGCCTCTGGGTGGGAGTTCTGCTGTTGGTTAATAGTACAGTTCCTTCATAGCTAGCTTAGCTTCGCATCTGGAGGTATGTAAGCCGCAGTTATAATGGTGGCTGTAATTTCCCTGGGTTGGTAAAAGGGTCTACATTTAACCAGGTATTCTACATTAGCAGAGCAGTGGCTCTCAATGATGGTAGTGTCTGTTCACCAAGCCTTGTTAGTATAAATATATAATATTTCCTCTGCGGGCGATGGGTCGGGTCAGCCTGCCGTGCTGGGGTGAGATTCACCGGAGTTTCAGCGTGGAGTTGAAGATCGCCGATTGAGTTGCCAGAATGATGTAATCCAATTTCAAAAAGTGTGTCGGGTGTACATGATGAGAGCAAGACTGTTCTGTGTGAACAGACTAAGAATTATTAGGTATATTACCGCTAATTTGCCAAAGCTGGTCAGACGCTGGGCGTCGCGATGTTTACGCGCCGCCATCTTGGTCTCCAGCTTACACAAGGAAGCAAAGAAATTCACTGGTAATCATGTCACATAACAAAAATGCACCCACATACACACACACACACACACACAAACACACACACACACACACACACACACACACAGCTTGCTCGTTTCCTGACCTGAGAACAAAAATGGCAATTAGTTGTTATGAAAGCTCCGGGAGCAAATCAAATCAGCCCCCTATGACTTCGACATCGATACCTTTCAACAAGGCAGGTTCTATTGCAAATAATGTTTTTAATATGGGAAGAATAAGATCCCCATTTTGAAACAGGATCGTCCATACGCACAATGCAGGAACAGTCGGTCAAG
>CM050999.1:15588681-15591181 GCA_027704905.1 Muraenolepis orangiensis
TGTCTCAAAGTCTCTGAAGGAAATTTCTCTTTAAGTCTCTGTAGGAAATGTGTCTTAATGTCTCTGAAGGGAATGTGTCTTTAAGTCTTTGAAGGAAATGTGTCTTACTGTCTCTGATGGAAATGTGTCTTTAAGTCTCTGGAAGGAAATGTGTCTTCAAGTCTCTGAGGGAAATGGCTGAATTATTGACAGCCTGTCTGAGCTTTTAACACACTTTGTCTTAAAGTCTCTGGATGGAAATGTGTCTTAAAGTTAAGTCTCTGAAGGCATGTGTCTGAAAGTCTGTGAAAGGAAATGTGTCTTAAAGTTAATTTTTTGAAGGAAATTTGTCTGAAAGACTCTGGAAAGATATATGTCTCTGGACGAAATGTGTCTTTAAGTCTCTGGAAGAAAATGTGTCTGAAAGTCTCTGAAGGAAATGGGTCTAAAAGTCTCTGGAAGGAAATTTGTCTTAAAGTCTCTGAAGGAATTGTGTCTTAAGTCTCTGAAGGAAATGTGTCTTAATGTCTCTAAAGGGAAATGTGTCTGAAAGTCTCTGAAGGAAATGTGTCTTAAGTCTCTGAAGGAAATGTGGCTTAAAGTCTCTGAAATAAAATGTGTCTCAAAGTCTCTGAAGGAAATATGACTTAAAGTCTCTGAAAGGAAATGTGTCTTAAAGTTAAGTCTCTGAAGGCATGTGTCTGAAATTCTGTGAAGGGAAATGTGTCTAAAAGTCTCTGGAAGGAAATGTGTCTTAAAGTCTCTGAGGGATATGTGTCTTAAAGTCTCTAAAGTAAATATGTCTTCAAGTCTCTGGAAGGAAATATGTGTTCAGTCTTTGCAGGAAGTCTCTTAAAGTCTATGAGGGAAATGTGTCTTAAAGTCTCTGAGGTAAGCCTCACCCCCTTAAAGCCCAAATCTATGGCCCTTGTCTCTGATGCATTACCTCACAACCCACGACACGCTGTGCCTTGTTGAACGTGTATCTGGTGCTCAGCCAACCGAAGCGTCCCCATCGCACATGCCTGGCTTGTTAAAGCATTGTGTGTTCAGGAAGCCTATCCCCCGGGTCCAAAATGTACTTTTAGAACGTTGTCTTTTCACACAGTTCGTAGATGCTGGGGACAGGCACCATTTCCTTGTTGAAAAAATATGGCTAGAGGAATTAAACCCTGGTTCTTGCCTCCACTTCACAGCATCATTTAAGCGTCATCTAAGCTTAATGTAAAATATTACATCAAGCATTTTGATATTTTTGTCTGACCATGTTTGGCCTCTTAGATTGTAATGCACTCAATTATGCGCTTTACTCTCAGGGAAATGAGCGAGGGATATCCCAACTCTTCACCAGTCAGCCAGTCCAGCTTGCTTGTACAGCACTTAGTAGTTTAACTCCAATACATTGGCCTTTATTGTGCACAGCCTCACTTGTAAGTCACTGTGTATTAAAAGAGTGGTTAAAATGTGAATTTAATTGCTCTACTTAGTGTTTAGCGTGACCTGAAGAATCTCTGTTGAGAAAACCCAGTCCCCTATTTGATAAAGACAACGGGGGGGGCGGCAGTAGCTCAGTCTTTTGGGACATGGCTTGGGAACCAGAAGGTTGCCCGTTCAAGTCCCCGAAACATCAGGGCACTGCCGAGGTGCCCTTGAGCAAGGCACCAGACCCCTACACTGCTCCCCGGGCACTGTATATACAACAGCTGCCCACTGCTCCTAAAACTAGGATGGGTTAAAGGCAGAGAAACACATTTCACTGTGTGTGTACATGTATGTGACCAATAAAGAGGATTTAATTCTCCAGATTTAGATTAAAGCTTGGATCTTCCAACTTCTCTTCTATCCTATCTATCACTTGACCCACTTTACTTCGGGGTCGTTTGTTTCTTACTCCTTACCCGCACTAGCGTAAGTCAATGTGAAGCACGCAACCCTCAGAGAGACTAACCAACAGCATTGATTTTGAGGTAGCGCTCAGGGAAAACACCTCATCATCCTCCTGTTGTTTTCCTCTCCTCCTTTCGTCTCTCTCTCTATTTCTCACTTTCACTCTTTCTCGGTCACTCTCCATTTGTCTCATCTCTGTCTCTCTGTTGGTTTCTCCACCAATGTCTCTCTCTCTTTCTCTCTCTCTCTCTCTCTCTCTCTAGTACTCTGGTTACCTCTGGTGTTCTCCACCAATGTCTCTCTTTCTCTCTCTCTCTCTCTCTCTCTAGTACTCTGGTTATCTCTGGTGTTCTCCACCAATGTCTCTCTTTCTCTCTCTCTCTCTCTAGTACTCTGGTTATCTCTGGTGTTCTCCACCAATGTCTCTCTCTCTTTCTCTCTCTCTCTCTCTCTCTCTCTCTCTCTCTCTCTCTAGTACTCTGGTTATCTCTGGTGTTCTCCACCAATGTCTCTTTCTCTCTCTCTCTCTCTCTCTAGTACTCTGGTTATCTCTGGTGTTCTCCACCAATGTCTCTCATCCTCTCATCCTCCTCCTCCATCCTCTCTCTCCGTCTATCATCATTTGGTTATTTGA
>CM050999.1:15596181-15721181 GCA_027704905.1 Muraenolepis orangiensis
AAAATGCACCCACGCTTTCAACCTTCTGCAGCCGTTCTGCCAGAATAATTTGAATACGTGGAGAGCTTCGGCTCCTGCTTCTGTTGACCTTGTGACTCTTCTCTGGCGCTGTTCCAAACAGCGAGTGAATAGAAACCCTGGAGAGATGTCCCTTCTCACTGCTGCTGCTGCTGCTGCTGCACACCAGTTCCTTATGGACAGTGCTCATTATGGACCCATAGATACTGAGACTCTGGGGCGCTTCACGTCTCCCTCACTGGTCTTTACTTTCAAGTCTTTCTTGCTGAGATGGGGAAAGAAAGAGCGAGGGAGAGAGAGCTAAGGAGAGAGGGTGAAGGAGATGGCGAGAGAGGGAGTGTGAAAGGAGAGAGAGATAGAGATATATATAGAGAGAGAGAGAGAGAGAGAGAGAGAGAGAGAGAGAGAGAGAGAGAGAGAGAGAGAGAGAGAGAGAGAGAGAGAGAGAGAGAGAGAGAGAGAGAGAGAGAGAGACTACTACTTTGTCAGGTCACCCAGAAAGTGCTCTTATCCCAGCAGGGGGCCAGCACTTCAGATGAACTTCCTCACAATTTCTTGCTGTTACGGTGTGTGTGTGTGTGTGTGTGTGTGTGTGTGTGGGTGTGTGGGTGGGTGGGTGGGTGGGTGTGTGTGTGTGTGCTCACACATTCTTGCATCTCTGGCTGTGTGATAAGTGCATTCTAGTGCATAGGTTGGTGTCCAAACAGCAAGGCCTGGTGCTTGCTGTTTACCTACTTACTTATTGACCGACCAAATCAATATGCAAAATGGAATAGCTGGACCTGTTTTAACCACCTCATTAAGTGGCAAAACTCCATTCTGCTAGTGTCCTTAGCAAGTGTACCAATACTTGGTGATATTTAAATGAGTACCTTCTGTAGACATACTTCACCCTGAGACACTTCATTTCTTAACTGCTGCACTGAAGGTTATTATTTCCCCGAAAGTCTAAATTAACTGCAGAAATGACTGTTGGTCCGCGGGTGAGCTTAGAGCTGGATTTCAGGGGGAAAAAATATATAACCCCACAAGAGGATTATAAGGGGAATGGCAAAGTCAATTGGCTTTCAAATGTGACTGATGATATCCCCTCACTAAAAAAAATCGGCTACTGCTTCACTATTTATCACTATTTATTTATATTGATATACAATTTATACAATTTTATTTTTTGTCATTAAATGTGATCAACGTATAATGTACAATAAACATGGCACACAGCTGCCAACAATTAACCAAACAATTCAAACAAAACAACAATTGTTATTATTTATAATTATTAATCCATCTGCAAACCTATAGACTATGAATGACATTTCATGTTTTCTGAGACTTGTACACACATATGTGTGACAATACGTAACAAGGCATCTATATGTCAGCATTGAGTACTTTCTTGTCGTCTAGTAGTCTGAGGTTTCCATTCCTTGGTGTATTTCTCTCTCGGCGGCTGAGTGTTGTTGGCTGGCTCCGATGTACTAGTTCTCAACAGTAGCAGCTGCTTGACGTGTGCTATTGTGATTTGAGAGGGGCTGCCTGGCTTAATAAACAGATAGATTGCTCCAGCCTGCTCCAGGAGGTTGCTAATGTGTGTGTCTCATGCAGTGGGCTATGGAAGTGTAGTATTGGCTAGTGGCAAAGGTACTGGGTTTCAATCCCCAAGCTCCGCAACCTACCTGTTGTACTACCTGTAGTCACCTGTAACAACCTGTATCTCAGTTCACTGTGCAGCCTGTTTTTAAGGCACCACAAGCGATTTTCCCTCGTCTTCACACATTCCGCCCCATTTGGGCTCTTTCAACACCTAAAACAAGTAACTTCTCTCATCACTGCTTCTCTTCCTTTCATCCACGGCCCAGAATGTCACAGCCAACCACCGGGTGAATGACGTCATCACCACGGAAGACGGGCCCCAGACGCTGGTGGGGCGCTTCATGTACGGCCCCCTGGACATGGTCACTCTGACCGGAGAAAAGGTTCCCGGCCCCCCGCACTAATCACTAATCACTGACCACTAACCCACACACCCACACAGCCCTTCTTCGTCCTTATCCCCTTCCAACGACCCATCATCAATACCTCACTAATCACACACATCTCGTTATTAACTAATCAGGTTGCCAGGTAGACGACACTCACAGCGGACACTATTTACTCACCATTTTTCAGCGTGGGAGGATACAGGCTGTGATCTCAACCCTTCTGGGAGAAGAATAGTTTTTTTCTTTATCTTCTATTGCCAGGGACTATCTTGCATAACGCTAGCACGACTATTGCATAGCGGTTAATACGACAGGGAGCAGCAACAGCTATCAACAGTACACCTTTCAACTGGGCAAGCTCACAGAATGCTAAAGTTTGAGGTCGCTCCATGAGCATCAGAATTGGCACTTTTACACACAACACTTTTAATGGAGATCCCTTTTCAGCAGATTAAGATTACAGATTAATGACTTGCTATTTAATTTTTTTCTCACTTGTTGATCACTGTTGTTGTGACCTTTGGTCTGTGGTGGTGGTGGTGGTGCTGGTGAAACCCTCTCCCAGGTGGACATCCTGCTGATGATCCAGCCTCAGTCGGGCCGCTGGGTCCAGTTTGACACAGAGGTGACCAACAGCAGCGGCAGGGTCACCTACACCATACCCAAGAGCAAGAAGCTGTCCCTGGGAGTCTACCCCGTCAAAATGGTGGTCAAGTAAGCATCTGGGACCGGACTCACCTCGAGAACATTGTGTCGCATGGCTTACATGTAATGGAATGTATGTCATTTTCTTCTTGAATTTGCAAAACATTTAGAAGACACTTAATTGTCCAAAGTGATTTCCAAGCTGGGCACATCATCTAAATTGGAGCAGCTACAAAAAATGCCCTCTCAAGGTTGGAAGAGTAGGCATACAATATTTTTTAAATAATTGCTATAATGTATATATTTATTTAGTGCTCAATGTGCTTGTGGAGTAGTAACCTTTCACCTGAACTTAAAGGGGAACTTCACTGATTTTCAACCGCCTTTGTATCATTTCAATGTGGGGTAGTACATGAAAATTAACAATGTTTACCTTTCCTGCATGTCACTTGCACCCAGATCTCCCCAAAACATTTGTCATCTTACCCCAAATCCGTCATCAACTCCTTCAAATGACGGAGCTGGGGTAAGATTTTGCATTTTGCGCTGAGCTATAATCGAGTATAGAATAGAGACAACAAGAGAGTACTGGAAAACAACTGCAGACGTTTTTTCCACACTATGCAGACAGAGGGAGATAAGGTTGAAAAGCAGTGAAATTCCCCATTAACGACTTTGGATCGTATTTAGATGCAGGGCTACAAGGGGCTGAGTGATGTTGCCATGTCTCAGCTGTGCTTACCTCTGTTGGTCTGACAACACTACAGCTGTAGTGTAACAAATGGCCTGGCCGCGCCTATTTAGCTCCCCGTCGCTGCTATGTGTGTGACAAGACTACTCGCTCATTTAGCTTGATGCGTTTCCCTCTCCTTGTCTTCTTTCTGTCTTATATTTTTTCTTTGTTTTTTTTGTTTTTTGGTACATTCCCCATTTTTGCTCATTCATTCTTCCTTTTTTTGTTTGTTCTTTCTTTCTTTTCATTTTTCTCACCATCCTCATGGTCTTCTACTCTCGCTCATTCTCTTGGTGTCTTTACTCTCTTTCCTTCCCCTTCTCACCCCCCCCCTCGCTCCCTGGTCCCTCTTTCCCTCTTCTATCCTTCCCCCTCTCTTTGTGTCCCTCCTCTCTTCCCTTCCTCCTCTCTCTCTCTCCATCTCTCTTGATCTCTCTCTCTCTGTTTCTCTCTCTCTCTCTCTCTCTCTCTCTCTCTCTCTCTCTCTCTCTCTCTCTCTCTCTCTCTCTCTCTCTCTCTCTCTCTCTCTCTCTCTCTCTCTCTCTCTCTCTCTCTCTCTCTCTCTCTCTCTCTCTCCATCTCTCTCCATCTCTCTCTCTCTGTCTCTTCATCTCTCTCTCTCCATCTGTCTCTCCACCCCAGGGGCGACCAGACGAGTGCGGAGGCCTACGTGACGGTGTTGCCGCGGGGGATGGAGTGCGTGGTGTTCAGCATCGACGGCTCATTTGCCGCCAGCGTCTCCATCATGGGCAGTGACCCCAAGGTGCGGCCCGGGGCTGTGGACGTCGTCAGGTAACTGGTGTGAGGTGTGTGTGTGTGTGTGTTTGTGTGCATGCAAGCGTGTTTCTATATATGTGTGTGTGTTTTAAGATCAATTTTAACGGGTTGTCTGGTAAAACAGGTTATCGAAGGTTGCTGGTTAGATCCCTGGCTCCTCCTAGTATGAGTGTCGAGGTGTCCCTGAGCAAGACACCTGACCCTAACTTCCCCCGACGTGCCGGCTGTCGCCTTGCATGTTCGACACCGTTGTCAGTGTATGAATGTGTGTGTGGATGTGTGAATTCATGTGTGTATGAATGTGTGAATTCTAAAGCGCTTTAAGAGGCCACAGGTCTGAAAAGTGCGTTATATACATTTACCATAAACCATTTACCAGGTGGAATGTTGATAAACCATGACAGGCCATGCCCAAATCTACCCTCTAGTGACATCAAGTGGTAGTGTCCAGTGTCCACCCAGATGTATGATGCCTTGATGAGTCTGCCAGCCGACCCGGTGGACTGTACCAACTGGTAGGCTTATCTATCCATCAAACACCTGGGTGGACACTCCCACTTGTGATGTCACTAGAGGGTTGATTTTGGCATGGCTCGTAGTGGCTAATACACACCACCCGGTAGTGAAATAGGGGTTGTATTGACATACAGTTTAAACCATCCTACCATCCATGCCGTCATCTCTATAATTCCCATTGCCAGGAATGCGTTTAGCAGCAAGTGAGATGTTCTGTGTCTCCTCTCTGTCATCCAGACACTGGCAGGAGCTGGGCTACCTGATCATCTACATCACAGGGAGACCAGACATGCAGAAGCAGCGCGTGGTCTCCTGGCTGTCCCAGCACAACTTCCCCCACGGCATGATCTTCTTCTCGGAGGGCCTGGTGCACGACCCCCTCCGCCAGAAAACTATCTTCCTCAGGAACCTGGTGCAGGAGGTAAGGTTGTACACACACACTGAGACGCATAGAGACATACACACAGAAACACACACACACACACACACACTTAGATGCATAGAGACACACACACACACACACACACACACACACACACACAAATGTACACACACTCACACACACGTGCATGTACACACAAACACACATACACAAACATGCACACACACACACACACACACACATATATATACACATATATATACACATACACACACAAACACACACAGCATACACACCCAAACACACACACAAACACATACAAGCTAACGCGCAGACACAGACAACATACACACGCAAACACACACATATCACGCACATACACACACACAAGCCTCTCAGACCTGCCTCTCCTTCCTCAGTGTCACATTAAGATCAACTCGGCCTACGGCTCCATGAAGGACATCTCTGTGTACAACATGTTGGATCTCAGCCCGGCGCAAATATACATTGTGGGCCGGCCTTCCAAGAAGTACCAGAATCAGTGCCAGGTCGGTCTTCAACTCTATGTGTCCAGGTTTAAATCTTCAAGCTCACAGTGCCCGCTGTCCACGCTGCTTTAGCCTCATTCGGTGTGTTTGGATTAGTGCTTTGTGCTTCCTCTCTCTCTCTCTCTCTCTCTCTCTCTCTCTCTCTCTCTCTCTCTCTCTCTCTCTCTCTCTCTCTCTCTCTCTCTCTCTTATATGTTTGCCATGCACATGTGTTAACGTGTGTGTGTGTGTGTGTGTTTATATGTTTATATCTGTCCCCAGTTCCTGAGTGAGGGCTACGCGGCCCACCTCTCTACCCTGCAGTTTGGCCACCGGGCGCGGCCCAAGAAGACGTCCTCGGTGCGCATGGTGCTGCGCAAGGGCTCCTTCGGCCTGTCGGCCAAGCCCGACTTCCTGTGCAAGCGCACCCACCTGAGGAGGACCATGTCGGTGCAGCAGCCCGACCCGCCTTGCACCCCCAACCCCAAGCCGGAGCGGGCCCAGAGCCAGCCCGAGTCCGACAAGGACCACGGTGGTGGAGGAGTAGGTGGAGGCCCCAGTGTGCAGGGCGTATGGGGACGGGCGTCCATGCACCGTGGAGACACCACTCCCTGACATCTGCGCCAGAGAGAGGAGACAGAAGGAGGAGGAGGAGGAGGAGGGAGGAGAACCAGGAAAGTCAGTGTTCCTTATTCAAGTTCAGTGTTCCTCATTATGTTCAGTGTTCCTTATTCAAGTTCAGTGTTCCTCATTAAGTTAAATTCCTCATTAAGTTCAGTGTTCGTCATTCAAGTTCAGTGCAACACTGGTGCAACACTGAACTCATTTAGTTCAGTGTTCCTCATTCAAGTTCAGTGTTCCTCATTTAGTTCAGTGTAATTGTAATTACAGAACTGTAATTCCACAGCTGTTCTGTCGGGCCGAAACAAAGAGAATCCCGGTGGTTGCACTGCTTTATCAGGATTTCACGTTTCCGTAAAAATCATGGCGCAACACTCCCTGATGTCCCACTGCAAGGCGATACGACAGTTGAGTTCGTCAGACTTCTTTGCGAGAGACTGAACGTTGGCAAAGGAGAATGCTCGGTAGGGCTGGTTTCCATCGCCTCCGGCGTGTCCTAACTAGTAGACCCTCTCCTGTGGGCACGTTTGTTGTTGCCCCCCGGGGCTTGGTGGCTGCCCTCCCCCCGCTCTCCTTTGTCCCGCCGGATCTCCCAAGTGAGTCCCAGTGCTTTGTTGCGTTGTCTGTAGTTGTATTGTTCCGTAATTCCAAGAGTGTTTGGCGATCAGATTTAGTGATAACACAGATGGCGACTAGCTATATTCCTATAAAGTTACTTAAATATAAAAGAAGTAAGCTAAGTCAACTAAATAATCTACTATTCTGTTGAAGTGCAACGGCAGAGAAAAGCCTGTAGCGCAGTGAAACAGATGCAGTTGGGGGGCGCTGGAACCCCGATGTAGGATTGTTTTCTCTGACAAAACATTCTTTAGGTTGCTCTATGGCTGATAACTAGTTGTGTAAAATAGCATCATGGAATGTCCGAGGCTTGGTGGGGTTGGTCAAAATTAAACGAGTAATGACTAGGCTAAATTATTTGGGATCTCAAATCGTGTTCCTCCAGGAAACACACTTAACTTCAGGTGAAGATATCAGGCTAAGGAGATGGTGGCAGGGATAGGTCTTTGCAGCTAGTTTCTCATCTCATGTAAGGGGCGTGGCTATTCTAATCCACAAGTCCATCCCCTTTCGGATAAATACCACCACTCTAGATCCTGGGGGCAGGTTCATCACTTTACAGGGTAGTCTATTTAGCCAATATCTCAGTTTGGTTAATGTATACGGTCCTAACAAAGATGACCCACAGTTTTTAATAACATTTTGCCTCATTAAGAGGGGAAATGATTATGGGAGGGGACTTTAACTGTACACTAGACCCCAATATCGATCGAAATGGTAACCAAGTCTCGTCCCACAATCAATCTAGAAAAGTCATCCTTAACTTTATGGATGAGCTGGGCCTCTGTGATGGGAATGTAACCCAAATAAGAGAGAGTTCTCCTGTTATTTACGCATAAGACTTTTTCCCGAATAGATATTTTCTTAATTTCTAGGACTTTACTAGTGAATGTTGAAAAATGTTATTAGAATAGTATAATCATCTCTAACCATGCCACAGTACCTTTGGAGTATAGTACATGTAAGGAATTTCGTGGACCTCCCAGGTGGAGGTCATATATAGAATTGTTTTTTCAGATCTATTCTTCTGAGACGTCATCCTTAATCAAGTGGGAAACATTTAAGGCTTATATCAGGGGTCAAATTATGAGCTATACCAGTTTTAAATCTAAAATATTCAACAACAAAAATGTTAAAATTGAAAAAGAAATAAAAGCATTAGAAATTGAGGTTGCAATAAATAAAACTACAGTTCTTGAACATAAACGAATCATACTTAGAGCCCATTATAATGAGCAGTCAGTAAACAAGGCCTTAACTAATTTAAACAAACTAAAACAACAATTGTATGACCAGGGGGAAAAAGCAGGCAAATTGCTTGCTTGGCGAATTAAAACTTTACAGAATGAGAAAATAATTTAGTTATCAATGAAACGTTTAAGGTATTTTATGACTTTAAAACGTTATAAATCAGATCTATACGCCAACTTGAGCACATAAAACAGTTTTCTTGATAACCTATGATTCCCTAACCTCTCATCTAAAGATCGAGAGGTTCTAGATAGTCCGGTGACGCTTTCTGAGTTGCATAATGCCCTGTCGTGTATGAAGGGAGAGAAAGCAGCAGGTCCTGATGGGCATCCTATAGATATTTTCAAGAGGCATTCAGGACACACTCCTTACCCCCTTCTCATTCAAGGGCCCATTACGAACATCCTGAAACCGGGTAAATCACCATCTAAGTGTGAATCTTACCAACCCATATAACTATTAAACTCAGACACTAAGCTTATAGCCAAGCTCCTGGCGGTGAGATGGGAAAGATGCCTCCCAGATCTTATTCATGAATACCAACATGGATTTATTAGAGCCAAGCAGACATTTCACAACTTGAGAAGAGTGCTTAATGTTGTTTATGCTGAGGGGAAGGCTCCGGATTCGGCCATTCTATCCCTGGATGCTGAGACGGCTTTTGACGGGGTGGAATGGCCATATCTATCTGAGCTTCTGTCTAGATTTGGCCTGGGAAAGAATTTCATTAAATGAGTTAAATTGCTGTACAGCAACCCTAGTGCAGAGGTCCTGACTAATACCATAACATCAACACCCTTTTGTTTGTCCAGGGGAACGTGTCAGGGGTGCCCATAGTCACCCCTCTTATTTGTACTATCAATCAAACCCCTAGCGTTGACCATTAGATCCCATCCCTTACTTACAGGAGTTACAATTGGAAATGATGAACATCGTATAGGCCTCTATGCAGATGATATTATTTTGTTCTTAAAACATCTAGCACAATCTCTACCTACACTTACAAACGTATTAGAGTCTTTTGGGAGTTTCTCTGGTTATAAGGTGAATAAAACAAGGTCTAATATTTTGTATCTTAATAAGAAGGAAAGAGACGATCCACCAGTAGGGATTACCTTTTCTAATTTGCCTAGTGGCTTCACATATTTGGAAATAAAAATCACTCCAGACATAACTGACATAGTTACAGTGAATTATGATCCATTATTAACCTCTATATCAGAATCCCTTAAAAGATAGTCAGACCTTCCCATCTTGTACTCTTATCACTCTTACTAAATGTGGCTTAGAGGAGGGCACATTATTCCACTGCCTTTGGAGCTGTCCAAACATTGGTTACAGCTGGTAACAACTGACATTACCTCAATTAGGCTACCCATCTGCCCTTGGGTATTCCTCCTTGGACTATTCCCACCTGAGTCGGGTCTGTTTGATTGTCTTTTTGTTTTAACTGTATGTATGTATGTGGATATATATTGTATGTGATGTAATGTTGTGTTAATTTTGAAAAACCCAATAAATATAATAATAACAATTAAAAAAAATGAGTGGACAACCAAGGGCTGCCAATGCCTGAGAGGAATTAATGCACAGCTGCAAATCACCTCTTTAGCATGCTCACAGATTATTGAATGTGGAAACAAAGTTGACCTCACACGGGGCACGCCTTTTAGGTGGGGCAGTAGCTCAGTCTATAAGGACTTGGCTTGGGAACCGGAAGGTCGCCGTTTCAAGTCCCCGAAACACCTGGGCACTGCCGAGGTGCCCTTGAGCAAGGCACCAGACCCCTACAGGTCACCGGACACTGTAGATACAAATAGCTGCCCATTTAACCCATACTAGGATGGGTTAAATGGAGAGAAACAATTCTCACTGTGTGTGTAAATGTACGTGACAAATGAAGAGAATTCAATCCTCCAGATTTAGATGTAGATTCAAACCTGTTTGTCCTCACCCACCTTTGTCCATTTCTTCACTTTCTTCACTTTCTTCACTTTCTTCACTTTCTTCACTGCAGAGGTTGACCCCGGCGTGCGTCTAAAGGCATCCTCCTCTCGTGTTCCTATTGAGGCTCTCCTTCTCCTGCTCCTGCTGCTCCTCCTCCTCCTCCTCCTGTACATCTCCCTTGTAGCGGACCTATCAGTGCTCTCTTTGTGTCTTTGTGCCTGGGGATCGGTGGACGTTGCAACGACGGAACATCAGCTCCTCTGTATACACTCCATGTACATACACTTTGTGTGCATGGACACAAACACACACAGACACAGACACACATGAATCTTATTCCGGCGATGTGCAGATTTTCTGGCAAAGCAATAGAGGATGCAATTCCCCCCCCCCCCCCCCCCCCCACAAAAAGAAGAAGAAGAGACCGGACCCCCAGACTCCCCATCACTGTACATAGAGACACAGAGGCTCTGTATGGTCCCTGTAGCAAGCGGCACATTGCTTTTGTGTTTTGCATTTGTGATCCTGAGAACCCTGTCTTCAACTCCAGACACGGCTTTGATCCACCCTTCCTTCATCCCTCCTTTCCTCCTTTCCTCCTTTCCTCCTTTCCTCCTTTCCTCCTTTCCTCCTCCTTTCTGCCTTTCCTTCTTCCTCCCTCCTCACTCCTGTCCTCCTGGTCCCATTTGTGTTTCTGATAACCCTAGACCCCGATGAACAGAGAAAGACAGGCCCAGCTCAACCCCTTCCCCCCCTTCGGGTTGAAATTGCACTATCAAAATCAAAGTTCCATTACAGTTATTTTTTTTGCTATATTTTTTCACATCAGCTAGAGTTTGATTTATTTGTTCATCCTTGGACTGTAATCTGTTGTTGTCTACTTACTAAATAGTGTGTGACGAATGGACACTCAACGAAGGAGAACGCCGTTCTCCCGAGGACATGAAAGGAAAGTGTTTAAAGTGTACAAATAGATGACATCCGTGCTCCACCACGTTCTGACAATGTAACCGCGGGCAACGCCAGGAGGGAGTAGAGTTAACTAATGCCTAAGGAGTAACTTAGTACCGTCAGACAGGTGGAGGTCCCGATGACTTATTAGCAACCGGGGTCACGCAGGTGTGACTTGGCGTGTTCGCCCGATTGGTTGGGTTTTGAGAGCCCATTTCTTGGCGTGGCTCTAACACAGTTTTCCCCTCGATTGTAATTGTGACGATTTTATTTACAAAATGTGGACTATGTGGATACAATTATTATTATATTCTTAATTTGTTATTGCGGTCGCACACACACACAGTAAATACATGCATGAAGAGGGTACATGGCTATCCTTCTGAATTCAAGGCTCCGCCAACCTGGCAGAGCCTTTAGAAACAACTTTGCAAGTTGTTTCTAAAGAAACGTACAGCTTTGTACGACCACCTCCCGGTACGTCCATTTGGTCCACGCATTGCAATACATACAACGGGAAACGTACAGGAGTGGATTGATATGCACTTAATTGCTTACTATGTGTATCTGGAGGCAGGAGGCTGATATGGAATTCAGTCAAATGCAACCAAACTCTGGATGTATGATTTGGATGAGAATGTATGATAAGACATATTCGTTTTATACAGCGAGAGGTTAGAGAATAGCAAAAAATATGCATTCTCTTCAGTGATCAGTGATGATTTCTGTGACGTTAAAGTGGAGTTAAGTCCATATTGTGCAGTATGTTACCCATTGTAATTCACACTTTATTTCAATATATGTCCTGTGTTTGAATACACACTTAGTATCGAGTAATGGTTGACCGTGTCAGGGTAGTAAATTTCCTATATACTAAATACTTTACAGGGCCAATTTGGGGATTTCAAGATTCAAGAATTGCATTATCCATTTGCAACAAGAAGGAACAATGGAATGCTTTCTCCCATTCCCTGATGTGGGATGGATTGAAACACTTCACGTGTTGACGCTCACATTAAACCTGTGCTGTGTGCTCTCGGTGTGAGAGGCTTAATGCATTCTGAAAATGAATCTTAACAGGTTTTTTTCCGATAATTGCGTGTCTGTGTGTTTCTGTCTATGGCTTTCAAAGTATAAATGTTGTTTGGCTAAAGAAATCGAGCTTGTGCAATTGAAGAAAACCATAGTGGGAGGGGGGGAGGGGGGGCGGGGGGCGGGGGGGGGGGGGGGGGGGGGGGGGGGGGGCGGTAGGGGGTACAGAACCAATTATTGTAATGTCACCAGGACTCTCCAGTGCACCAGGTACCGCGAGTGCATTTGAGCTAATGGATCCGTTATGCAACTCATTCTGCATTCTGTCTCTTTAATGGACACTGAGCTGCATCTGGATTCATGACCACGGGGGTAAAAACCTCTCCAAATGGTGCAAGCCAAACCTATTTTTCTACGAGTAAATAGATGTAAATAGAAATATTTTAAATGTGAGTCCTCCTTCTCTTGTTTGACTTGTTTGCCCTAAATTGTATTTGATGTATTGTCATTATTATAATGGGTGATATATTTATTTTTATTTAATGACCAAAGTATAGATTTACGAGTTTACCCTCTTGCGAAATTGTCATTTATTTGAAACGAAAACTGTAAACAATTTGATATTTTAGGTACATTACTGTGTGTGTGTGTGTGTGTGTGTGTGTGTGTGTGTGTGTGTGTGTGTGTGTGTGTGTGTGTGTGTGTGTGTGTGTGTGTGTGTGTGTATGTGTGTGTGCACAAGCGTGCGCTGTTGTGGATGTGGGGGTGTGTAGGTATAGTTTTGTTCTTTGAGCTGTAAGAAGTGTAAATATGAAGTACAAACTGTATTTTATGCCTTCATCAAACCATTGTCCATTGGCCGTTTGTCATTGTTGCCGCATTTCTGACGTTTTTTTATTTATATTCTGAGCACACCACCACATCCCTGCGTGTTGGACAGATTCTAGCAATTATACGTCAGGTGTGGTCTTAAATGTTTCAGTTAAACTGTGAAATGTGTTTGATGGAAACGTTGGTTATTCCCAGCTTTTCACCACAAACCAATTGGCAGGTGGTGCTCCGAATGAGAGATCAGAGCTTCTCTTGTGCTCGCTGCGTTCAATGGTGGTAGACAAACATGTGTGTATGGGGAGTTGGGGTATAGTAGGGTATATCAAAATGTCAATATCTGCCCGTGGCGCTTGAAACGGGCGGTCGGCTCTCTCCGAGTGATTTAGCAGTCATTCTCAAGCGCTTTTATTTGCAATGCGAGTCACATAAATCACACAAATAAAATGTGCTGAAATGCTTCTGAAATCCCTTTTGGAACATCAATGTTTACTTTTCGTCTCCCTGGTGTACAACCGTTGATAATCTATAGTAGCTTGTGTGGTCCTGCGGTTGTTTGCGTCACAAAATGATACTCGTATAGCGCAGGAATGATACTGTAGAGGCTGTGAAACTCTTATTGCTTTATTTAATTTAGTTCGATATTACATATATCGCTATGAAAACCAAGGCACCGTCGTCCGACACTGCCGTTCCTTTCAGCAGTTCAGTTCCGCTCTGCACATATGACACTAGCTTGTCGGTTCATAGGTTAGGTTATTCTAGTGAAACTTCAGTCCGAGCAACGTCTCTGAATGGTATACAATGGTGTAATTGTTTACAATGAATCGTTCTGTGCCTCCTATTGTTTGAATATTTGTTCATGGTTGTACAACATGTTGGTTTGACCAAGTTATTCCTCAGTATGAGGTGAACTGCTAGAAACTGTTGGTAACATACAATTATTTGCACGTCAGTGGTACGCAACATATGATCATATTTACTGCTGTTAGAATGTGTAACACATGTGAAAAATAATATTAAAATATTTTTATTTGAATCAAAGTTGTATTCACTTTGTACACATTTGTTTCAAAGTGTTAAAACATACCAAAACTCAAAATCCAGTTTGTTAGCTTTAGTTATTTAGTAACCTTAGTTAAGAATAAGTTATTAACACGCTAGTAAAACATTAACATGTTATTTCACACACACACACACACACACACACACACACACACACACACACACACACACACACACACACACACACACACACACACACACACACACACACACACACGTTACATTTATACTGGTTATGTATCTAATAAAGACAATTATGCATGAAGGTATAATTATACATGAAGGTATAATTATACATGAAGGTATAATTATGTATAATTATAATATTATTCTTTCAGATTCTCAGTCTAGTTTAGAATACAGTTTAGTTTAGTATACAGTGGATCATTATCTGGTAGGCTATTTATCCATGCTAGTCCCCACAAAGCCAGTTCCAGGTTGAAAGTAACTGTATTCACCTCATTGAGTCGGGAATGTACGTTGATATCCACAAGGATGAAATGGATTTACCATCATCTCTGTTTGTATTTAAACAGCCTTTCAGTACAGGACCATCACTATCAGGAGTGCTGTGTATTGTTTGTCAATGTTTAATATACATAATGGTTTACATAATATTCATGAGGGCAACATGTTTTGGATCACCAAAACATTAAAGTATGGTGTTTTATTAAGTATTACTTGAGTTTCTAATCATATTACATTATATATTTTTAACATTGAAAATACAAAAATACAGGAAAAAAAAGTGCATTCCTTTATTTCTTGTTTGGTTTTCTTCTGGTGAGTCACTCCCAATCTCCAATCCAAGCATGTGTCATTTAAGACTCATCTAGAGTCTCACTGACCAATCTCTCACACGGAGAATCAGACAGTGGTGTCTGTTCAGAGCAAGTCCACTGACCTATTCCACTAAAGTCCACTGACCTATTCCACTACAGTCCACTGACCTATTCCACTACAGTCCACTGACCTATTCCACTAAAGTCCACTGACCTATTCCACTACAGTCCACTGACCTATTCCACTAAAGTCCACTGACCTATTCCACTAAAGTCCACTGACCTATTCCACTACAGTCCACTGACCTATTCCACTACAGTCCACTGACCTATTCCACTAAAGTCCACTGACCTATTCCACTAAAGTCCACTGACCTATTCCACTAAAGTCCACTGACCTATTTTCTGACCCATGTTATTGTGTTCGGTGTCACAGATGCGATTCCACTGAGAATTCATCCAAGTGGTTATTTTTAGGCTGAGATTGCACCTTGCATTGCTGCTTCGGCCTATTCCTTTGATATGGTCCTGTGTATATAGGAAAATCGCACGATCGCTTATTAAACAATGAGCATATTTCAGTGCTTAACTAAATCGAGTGAGTTTTGTATGCATGTTTTCACCATGTTGTTTATCCTTTTCACTTCATAGTCATGTGAAGTGTATGTGATGCTAGTTTTCATCAAATATACCCAGGCTGTTTGTATTTACTGACATTCTGAAATGTCAAATTCACAAACGATAAAATTTAAAAAAGACAAAATGAGGATCCAAGAAATTATCCAGCTTTCTGGCTTTCATTCCTTCCAGTCCATCTCTCTAGTGGTGTTCACCATAGACGGATATACCACCGAAGTGGGAATGAGATCTTCCCCTATAGCCGCCTGAAGAGCTCACATCGTCTTTTCGCTGTACTGTACTTGTGCTGTGCACTGACAATACATTTGAATCTAATCTAATCTAATCTAATCTAATCTAATCTAATCTAATCTAATCTAATCTAATCTTAATCGTTGTGAGGTCTATAAGAGAGAGGATTCAATCCTCCAGATTTAGATGTAGATTCAGACCTGTTTGTCCTCACCCACCTTTGTCCATTTCTTCACTCTCTTCCTTGCAGAGGTTGACCCCGGTGTGTGTCTAAAGGCATCCTCCTCTCGTGTTCCTATTGAGGCTCTCCTTCTCCTCCTCCTCCTCCTCCTCCTCCTCCTCCTCCTCCTCCTCCTCCTCCTCCTCCTCCTCCTCCTCCTCCTCCTCCTGTACATCTCCCTTGTAGCGGACCTATCAGTGCTCTCTTTGTGTCTTTGTGCCTGGGGATCGATGGACGTTGCAACGACGGAACATCAGCTCCTCTGTATACACTCCATGTACATACACTTTGTGTGCATGGACACAAACACACACAGACACAGACACACATGAATCTTATTCCGCCGATGTGCAGATTTGCTGGCAAAGCAATAGAGGATGCAATTCCCCCCCAAAAAGACCGGACCCCCAGACTCCCCATCACTGTACATAGAGACACAGAGGCTCTGTATGGTCCCTGTAGCAAGCAGCACATTGCTTTTGTGTTTTGCATTTGTGATCCTGAGAACCCTGTCTTCAACTCCAGACACGACTTAGATCCACCCTTCATCCTCCTTTCCTCCTTTCCTCCTTTCCTCCTTTCCTCCTTTCCTCCTTTCCTCCTTTCCTCCTCCTTTCTGCCTTTCCTTCTTCCTCCCTCCTCACTCCTGTCCTCCTGGTCCCATTTGTGTTTCTGATAGCCCTAGACCCGATGAACAGAGAAAGACAGGCCCAGCTCAACACGCAATTATCGGAAAAAAACCTGTTAAGACTTAATTGACAACATTTCATTTTCAGAATGCATTAAGCCTCTCACACCGAGAGCACACAGCACAGGTTTAATGTGAGCGTCAACACGTGAAGTGTTTCAATCCATCCCACATCAGGGAATGGGAGAAAGCATTCCATTGTTCGTTCTTGTTGCAAATGGATAATGCAATTCTTGAATCTTGAAATCCCCAAATTGGCCCTGTAAAGTATTTAGTATATAGGGAATTTACTACCCTGACACGGTCAACCATTACTCGAACCTAAGTGTGTATTCAAACATACCCTCTTGCGAAATTGTAATTTATTTGAAACGAAAACTGTAAACAATTTGATATTTTAGGTACATTACTGTGTGTGTGTGTGTGTGTGTGTGTGTGTGTGTGTGTGTGTGTGTATGTGTGTGCACAAGTGTGCGCTGTTGTGGATGTGGGGGTGTGTAGGTATAGTTTTGTTCTTTGAGCTGTAAGAAGTGTAAATATGAAGTAGAAACTGTATTTTATGCCTTCATCAAACCATTGTCCATTGGCCGTTTGTCATTGTTGCCGCATTTCTGACGTTTTTTATTTATATTCTGAGCACACCACCACATCCCTGCGTGTTGGACAGATTCTAGCAATTATAAGTCAGGTGTGGTCTTAAAGGTTTCAGTTAAACTGTGAAATGCGTTTGATGGAAACGTTGGTTATTCCCAGCTTTTCACCACAAACCAACAGAGGTCTATAAGAGAGTTATCTGCACCCTGGGGGCATTTGGCTCTCCCTCATCAGGAGAGGACATCCAGAGATCTGTGGACCAATGCAGGCAATATAATCCAAATTGGATTCTAAGACCGTCTGTTGTGTTGAGAGGATGTATAGGCTAGGCATATTCACATTGTCGGGTAAATCACTGGTAAACATAAGGGGGGTCGGAACCCCCCCACGCGTTTTCCGACTATAGGAACTGGGCAGGCTTCTTTCAGGAACCTTTACAGGGCTGAAAGAAGTCCCTACTCCTGGGTATGTACTTATGACCCGCACCTGAAGAACAGCTGGGCAGAGCTCGATGCTGATTGGTTTAACTTGAGCAGGCGGAAGAACAACAAGCGCCAATTTTGGTTTCAGCATGCTTGGTATTTACGCGACTGTCGAGGCTGTCCCCAATACAATGTCTGGCAACAAGTCTGGTGGTTCCGATGTTCTGTGAAAGCCAGTATAGTAGTTGTTCTTAAACTTAAGCATTAACAAAAAATATATATATAGGTTATTATTTCAGGGATTGTAGGCAAAAGATCATTAGGCTGATGCTCTCTTAAAAACTTGCGGTTACTAGGAGCAGATTGGAGCTCTTTTTAGGTTTCATCCAAGAGACGACAAAGAACACACACTAGAAACACACGCAATAAAACAATAATAAAGGCAAGGGTCCATACAGGAACAACAACAAAGCAACACCAGTCGTGATCTTCATTCATGTTCATTCAAACCCGCCATGCCCTTCAATATAGAGGTCTCACTCTCTCACTTTCCCAAGAGTTACCAGGAAGCAGAAGCGCCCTTATGACTGATATACCAAAGTGAGTCAGAGCCACGCTCTCACCGCACCAGCAGCCTTAAATTCCCCAGATAACACGTCCGTACCGCCTATCCCCCCCCCATACTGCTAGGCCCGTGTCAATGTAAAGCCGAGGCCCGCTTTATGCATACCGGGCCTTCACTGTCTGGTCACCCTTACAGAGAATCAGAATGCCTTTTGGAGTTTATGGTGCATGGCGTCAAAGCTCAGTGCACCATAGTTCAACACGGTCCCCTGTGGCTCTGGAGTGAAACATTACCATTACCAAAACATTACACATTACATCGTCTTCTCCTGGATGTGTCTTCTCTTTTTACTCTCTGAATGGTTTTTGTATTGTTATTTGATCTGTCTTCAGACACGTCCCTGTGGTGAGATAAAGAAGTGGTTTCTGTTCAGGCTTCCCCCCCCTGGGAAATACTGTTCAGTCTCTTGTCCCCTCCTGGGGAACACTCACTGTGAGAAAAACATACAGACAAATACACAGATGACAGTGGAGGAAAAGAGACACAGAAAGACAGATGTAGCTATATAGCTAGATAGATTGATGGTAAATGGTAAAATGCTAAATTTGCACTGGACTTATTGTTTTGCCTTGTCTGTACTGAAATATAAATATATAAACCACTTTCTGATTCTGATTCTGATTCTGACTGCTTTTATATAGCGCTTTCCTAAGCACTCAAAGGTCTTTACAAGTCAAGCCTCACACACTCACCCATTCATACACCGACGGTGGAGTCAGCCGTGCAAGGCCACCCCATCAGGAGCAGTTAGGGTTAAGGGTGTCTTGCTCAGGGACACCTCGACACTTGGCCAGGAGGAGCCGGGGACTCTACCGCTCTACCTCCTGCTACTACTGACCCGAGTGATAGTAACAGATGGATGGATGAATGGATAGACACATAGATAGATAGATTGATAGATAGATAGAAAGACAGACAGACAGACAGACAGACAGACAGAAACAGGAAAATAGAGAGGTCCAGTTAAATACAGAGAGATAGGTTACTAAATAGGGAGACAGAGATTTAGATAGTGAGTGACATCAAATTATTGAAATTCATTCAAGCTCAAACATATGGAGTGATTATGCCTGCGTGTGTGTGCGCGTTCGTGCGTGCGTGCGCGCGTGCGTTCGTGCGTGCGTGTGCGCGTGCGCGCGTGCGTGCGTGCGTGCGTGTGTGTGTATGTGTGTGTGTCTGTCTGTTTACATGCATGTGTGTGTGCGCGCGTGCATGCTGCTGTGCCACAGATTGCGAGGTGAGCAAAGTTCATCCGGCGAGAGCACGGCCAGCTGCAGCCCCCCTGCTGGCACGCAGCCAGGACCCCCCCTCACCAGCAGAGCTTTATTTATTTATTTATTTATTTATGTCCTGTTTCACTCCTCTGGACCGCACGGCGCGTTAATGTTTGACCCACACCCCGATTGGACGTCAATGATCACATGTGGTTCATGGAACGGTGGAACGAACGCTTGGAATTGTTAACTTTAGTTAACTCGAGTCTTGAGTTGACTTAATGTGTGTGAGGTTTTTTTATTTCATTTTAGAGAGATTCTTGTACATGGATGATTACAGCACTTTCTCTGTGTGTATACTGAATATCTCAGTCACAGAGAGGCAGGATTAAGGTATCTGTTAAGGTTCTCCGAATGCCATTAAATTGTATGTCCATCCTCTGATGCAGTAATCTGATCTGAACTTTATGATATTTTATTGTATAACTGTATTGGTCACAGGCTCATTTGTGCGTGTCCGGTGGAATGCGTGTAGGGTAGACTACATACTATGTACCGTTAAAGCTAAAAAAAGTATCAAATATGTACTTTATAGGGAAAGTACATAAAGTGTGAAAAGCATACATTGTGTATCTATAAATACAAATACATAAATAGCAATAACCCAACTATACAGTGTGCCACATTCTATAAAAACACAACTCTGTATTTGCAGATATTGATTTCAAAATTGATATTGGAAGATATTCCATTCTATTCCATTTACCATTCAACCAGTGACACACAATTGGTAACCATTCAAGGAGTTACTGGCTCACCAGGTAGAGTCCAGGCACACTGCAGTAAGCTGTAGGAGGCATGCAGCAGGCGTCTCTCTGCAGACATCGGCAGCGTCGCTTCAGGAGACATGGCGGAATCCAGCGCCCGCATGTTCTGCTGCAGCTGGCTCAGGAACAGGATCCCCCTGGCCTACCGAGAGGAGATCTACCACCTGCTGTCCTTGACCGGTCCTCTGGTGAGTCACCTGTTCAATTAATGATTGTAATACTTATATGTTACTTAATAGTAATGTCAAATGGTCCACAATGTAGCAGTGTTCCAAAACATCAAGTCAAGTCAAGTCAAGTTTATTGTCACTTCACAGTTTACAGTTTAGTATAAAGCAGTGATGTGAAATTCTTGTGTGCAATACCCGACGACAGACAGCAGTTATAAAATAAGATAAAATAAAAATAGATAAAAAATAGAATAAAAAATAGAATAAAGAATATAAAATAAAAATAAAAAATGCAATTTATAAAATGCAAAAATCAGCACAGAAAAGAGCAATATATATATATAAATCAATGTAATAAAATATACATTGTTATATGTTATACGCCCTTGTTCAGCAGCCTGATGGCCTGACTGTGGAAGCTATCTCTAAGCCTATTTGTACGACACTTGATACTGCGGTATCGCCTGCCTGACGGTAATAGTGAGTAAAGTTCGTGGCTGGGGTGGGCAATGTCTTTTATAATTTTTTTGGCCTTGGCCACGCACCGCTGGTTGTAAATGTCCAGGAGGGAGGGGAGCTCACCTCCAACGATATACTGGGCCGTCCGCACCACCCTTTGAAGCGCTCTGCGCTCGAGTGCCGTGCAGTTCCCGTACCAGGCGGTGATACACCCTGTCAGAACACTCTCGATGGTGCCGTTGTAGAATGTTCTCAGGATGCGGGGGCCCATGCTGAATTTCTTCAGACGCCTGAGAAAATACAGGCGTTGTTGGGCCCTTTTCACCACGTGTGTGGTGTGCGTGGACCATGTGAGGTCCTCGGAGATGTGCACGCCGAGGAACTTGAAGCTGCTGACCCTCTCTACTGCAACGCCGTCGATGGAGATAGGGCTGTGCTCTCCCCTCTGCCTCCTGAAGTCCACGATCAGCTCCTTGGTCTTCTTGACGTTGAGGGCGAGGCTGTTCTCCTGGCACCACTGCTCCAGCGATCCGACCTCCTCCCTGTAGGCTGTCTCGTCGTCGCCGGCGATCAGGCCCATCACTGTCGTGTCGTCAGCAAACTTGACGATGACGTTGGAGCTGTGCATAGCCATGCAGTCGTGGGTGTAGAGGGAGTAGAGGAGAGGGCTCAGCACGCATCCCTGGGGGGCTCCCGTGTTGAGGGTCAGTGGCTCTGATGTGGTGCTGCCCATCCTCACCACCTGGCGGCGGTCCGACAGGAGGTTCAGTATCCAGCTGCACATGGATGGGGGTACGCCTAGACCTCTCAGCTTGGTGTCGAGCTTGGCAGGAACTATTGTGTTGAATGCTGAGCTGTAGTCCACAAACAGCATTCGCACATAACAGTTCTTCCCCTCCAGGTGGGAAAGGGCAGTGTGGAGGGCCATGGCAATTGCGTCGTCCGTGGATCTATTTTGACGATATGCAAATTGCCATGGGTCCAGCGTGGTAGGTAACACGGAGCAAATAAAGTCCTTGACCAACCTCTCGAAGCATTTGCTAACGATCGAGGTGAGGGCCACAGGTCTGTAGTCATTCAGGCATGTTACCTTGGTTTGTTTGGGGACAGGCACGATGGTGGATATCTTGAAGACCGCGGGGACAACAGCCTGGGACAGGGAGAGGTTGAAGATGTCTGCAAAGACTCCTGCCAACTGGTCTGCGCATGCTCTGAGGACGCGGCCCGGGATGTCGTCGGGGCCTGCCGCCTTACGGATGTTCAGCCGCTTAAAGGTGCGGCGCACATCCGCCTCCGAGATGCGCAGCTGGCTGGTCTCCCCAGTCGGTGCTGGCTTCGGCGGGCTGCTGTTTACGTCGAACCGAGCAAAAAATGTATTTAGCTCTCCTGGGAGGGAGGTAGAGGAGTTCTCTACACAACTGGTTCTCCCTCTGAAGTTCGTTATCTTCTGCAGCCCCTGCCACATACCCCTCGCATCGTGTTTCTTGAATTTAACATCAAACATCAAACCTTAACTGTCTGTAATGTGTATTGTTTGTTGTTTGGCGTTTAGAGTACATTGCTTGTGACACATTGTGTATAGAAATAAATTTCTGTATATTTGTATTTTTACCTTTTTATATTTGTATTTTTATTTCACTCTTATTATTTCACGTTATATGTAGAACTGTACTCTTTTACCTGTACTTTCTGGTTTTCACACGCAAATGTACCGGTACTGTACACCTGTGCAAATGACATGACTAGTTTACTAGTTTTGTAAACTAAAAGTGACTACACTTTGGCTGTGTCAACATTTCCTCCTCCCCTCTTCTAGTGTTATCTGAAAGGCCTGTGAGGCTGGGATGGTCTGTCTCTATAGCCACCCTGCTGTGCATCAGATGCAGCTGGCCAACTACATGGCGTTTGCTAAACACACTCATTCATTTTGTCAGTGTTCCTTTTTTTTTATGTCCCAAGAAAACATCTTGAGGCTTGTCTCTTAGGATGTACTCTAATGTTGGGGTTTAGGGTTAGGCTATAGGTTATTAGCATCACCTTATCAATGAATATATATGATACATACATCAACTGGTGCATTTACTAATATTACTATTTACTATTTAGTCATTTCACTGACACTTTTGTGAACAGGGGTGTGTCCGTGGCACATGCCCCCACTGACATGTGACGGGCCAGGCCTTCCAACCTTAAAGACTAAATATGTACATGTGAACTATACATTCTCCCCTCTGCTTTCCAAAGGCTGGGTGAAGGCCACTGAAGGCCACCTTATATGGTCAGTGGCGTAGCGGAGGCCCCCGCACCCCCCGCGGTGCGGGGGAGCCCCGGAGCTTAGGAGGCCCCACCCCCACTGTAGGCTATCCTCTTAGATTTCGTAACGGGAACAGGGCGCAGAGGGCGGGCCCCCCCCCCCCTCCCTGCTATGTTGCTAGGCGCCCCGTCATGTGTACACTGTACAACAGTGTATCATTCTAATAATTATTTGCACACCTGCGATAGGGCTAGCCGGCTGGTAACTAATGTTCATTGGCAGGCTGGGCAGCGTTCAAAACAAAGCGGGAAGCATTGCTCATATAAATAACACTCATTAGTTGCGTTGCCGGTAAACATGAAAAATGAAGCGCCACTACCCAAGCGGTGCTCAGAAAAGCAAAATGAGAGCGAAAGCCGAACAGGAGAGGGCAAAACTACCTGAAATAACGTCATTGTTCTGGCAGGCAGCAAAGGTAGACGTAGACTCTAACGTTACTGCAGATAGACCGCTAGCAACCCCCCCCCGGCCGTCAGCTCCGAGTCCAGGCAGACAGCCCAGCAGCCCCCTTACAGCCCACTCCGAGCCAGCTAGTCGTGCCTCGCGCTTCGAGACAGGTTAGAAATTAGAATAATAGAAAGTTTTATTCGCCATAACCAGTAAGAGTATGCTACAGGTTACATTGGAATTGGAATCTAATCTGTTCCTTTTTGCAGGTCAGCAAGAAGTCAGCTGTGCCCCCTCCGAGGCCAGTTCAGACATAGCCAAGCCACAGTGACAGCAGCTCCCACCCACCCCAGGGACACGTTGGCCAGCGACAACCCTGTGACTGAATACCCTACTGATAGGAGGAAATTCCCTGTAGATTTAGAAGACGACGATAAACGGTTAAACGGTACATTCTGAATAACGGGTTATGCAAGCCTGAAGGGCCATTCAAAAGGGATGGGAAGGGAAGGTGCTTTTCAAAAGAGTTCTATAACAAAACATCTAAAATTGGATGTAGAATTCCGCGCAAGTGGCAATGTTACTCACCATCTATGGACCGGGTGTACTGTGAGCAGTGCTGGCTGTTCGGTGACAGACCGTCTGCCCATCACCTCCACCAAGCGTGGAGAATAGGAATAAATTATTGGCAGGGTCTCTCTAAAAAGATTAAGGAACACAAATTCTCTCGCTCTCATTTGGCAGCATGTGTCGTGTATGATACGTGGAAAAATAATCTGACCATTGACGCGCAATTTATACAGAAAGTTCCTACTGACCCTACTGTTTAAATCAGATGTATATTATACATACAGTTCCTACTGACCTTACTGTTTAAGATTCAAGATTCAAGATTCAAGAAACTTTATTAATCCCGAGGGAAATTAAGGTGCAACAGTTGACACAGGGGGAATAAATGCACACACAAATATACTAATACCTAAGCTAAAAACTAAATAACAACAACTAACTAAATAAACTACTATAAACAAAATATAACTCTAAATGAATCTAAGTGTATTGATAGATGAGTAGATTGAATTGCACAATTTACAGTATTATTACAGTAATACGTAGGTATATACAATACACAACAATACGTATAGTGCAAATTGGCAGTAATAATATATTAATAAATAACTCAGATGTATATTATACATACAGTTCCTACTGACCTTACTGTTTAAATCAGATGTATATTATACAGAAAGTTCCTACTGACCCTATTGTTTAAATCAGATGTATCTTTATACAGAAAGTTCCTACTGACCCTACTGTTTAAATCAGATGTATCTTTATACAGAAAGTTCCTACTGACCCTACTGTTTAAATCAGATGTATCTTTACACAGAAAGTTCATACTGGCCCTACTGTTTAAATCAGATGTATCTTTATACAGAAAGTTCCTACTGACCTATACTGTTTACAAAAGATGCCTGAAAAAATAAACATTTAAAAAAGTGGCCGCGATGTCTATCCCATGTCACTCTATTATTGATTAAGGGGAGGGGGCGGGGCCCCATGGTCCGACCTGCGGGGGAGCCCCGAAATATTGCGCAACGCCACTGTATATGGTATAGATCCTTAGTAAACTCCAACACTCCACGTATAGTGATACATGTCATTAACATAGGCAGGTAGGGACTGGGCAACTTGATCAGGGATGCCTGGTGAGGTAGACCTATGGACATTAGGGTCCACAGTCCATGCATACTGATTGTGTTATGCTGTGTATTGGTAGTGGTGTTGCTGTTATACTGTTTACTGTTTCTTTCATTCCAGCTGTTGTCTCGACTCCTCACCTACTTGCTTCCCTTTGTGGTCACCATGTTCAGTGGTCGTCAAGGGAACCAAGTGATGGCCGGCTACGGCTTAGCTTGCTCTGTGAGTGCCGCCTGCTTATCTGACAAAACATCCACTGTGGGCCTAATTAGAGCAGACACAATGCTATCGCCTCTAACTTTAGCGTTTAATGAGAATGACAACACTTACACAACTGTGCAGGCATCTGAAAATCTACATTCTTTCTAGGTTATAACTATTTCCATTACGGCTATTGGATTCGGTCTGTCCCAGGGATGCGATACTCTAGTGGCACAGGTTTGAAACAAACAAACCAAAACCCACCACTTTACAAATACAATTCTTGAGCTGCGTTTTACCGCCAAACGCTTACTTATGATTTGGCGTCCCGCCGGCCAGACGTTCGGGGGTAAAAACCTGCACCGCGTGGGCGTGATTCTGCAGAGGAGTATTCTGATCCTGCTGTTGTTCTGTCTGCCCTGCTGGGGTCTGCTCATCAACACGCAGACCATCCTGCTAGCCACCGGACAGCTTCCTGAGGTTGCCAGGTAACGGCACACATCACCACGGCCGCCTCCTCTTCTCTGTGGGCCGCAGTGTACGGCTTAGGGGTAATATGTGGACACGCAAACCAATTAGGGCCAACAGTTAGTCCCCATCGTCGTCTGCATACAAATGGCGTGAACGCCTTCGGGAGATGGGACGCACACACACAGACAGACAGACACACACACACACACACACACACACACACACACACAGGTTACAAGTGATTACACCACATGATGGATTACATCATGTGGTATAGCAAAGTAAAAGGCCTTTTAGGCCTTTTCATTCTACATAATGAAGCAATGCGGAAATTACTTTTTTAACTTCTCAATTTGTATTGTTCTAGAATAGTCCAGGTGTATGTAACTGCCTTCATCCCTGCGGTACCAGTGAGTCAATAGCTTTCTCTCACATGTTCACTACATTATACTTGCATCAGACCACACATTGTTGCAGTAAGACTAGTAAAACTATTTCACTGTGCATTTAAATATACATTTGTTTTCTGTGTTCCATCACTGTATTGTATAACAAGCAGAACCCCTTGAATGTCCCCATTCAAACCTTGCTTTCTTCCAGGCCCTTTTTCTACATCAACTGCACGTGTCTTACCTCCAAAACCAGGTACTAACTCCCATATAAGACCCAAGCACAAGTACTTCATTTCATTCAACATTCAATACTTTTGGTCCCTCACATTGATAGGAAAACACGAAAGAGTGTGTTTCATGTTGTTATGCATGGAAGTGTTGTTCAGAGGGGAAGTGACTGGTGTGTGTGTCTGTGTGTGTGTGTTTTCTTCTTGCAGGGTATTATCATGCCTCAGGTGTACATGGCGGTCCTAGCAAACGTGGCCAATATTCTCACCAACTACGTTCTGGTTATATGGCTGGATCTGGGACTCAAGTACGAAGTGCTGCTCATACCGGTTTGTTTCTGTCAGTGAAGTATGCAATTGAAACATTTAAACGCACACACATATTATATGCCTAAACATAAGTAAGTTAAAGGGACTATGTGTAGGATTTTGTCATACATAAATCACTTTAAATTGCCAATATACTGCATGAACACTTTGTAATTTAACTTGAGACGGAAGGAAGCTAAGAAGACACAGTGAAAATTAAACAAATAAACGGTTAATTTCTCATTTAATTTTGGTAAGTAAATGCTATAATTTTCCAAAAAATATATATATACATTTATTGTAAAATGTTTTTTTTGCTATATGTTTGTGTTTCTCTGATTGTCTTTCAGTGGATCTGCTGCTGCCAATAGCCTCGCATATATTTACCTCTGTACCTTCACGTTTATTTACACTTGGAGGAATAAATTACATGTGAGCACATGGAAAGGTAAGAGACCCCAGATTCCCACTGCTAGGGTTTTCACCATCTGACCTCCTAGACTTTGGAACGCTCTGCCCACGAAGTCTGGCAGAGTCACTAACTTATTTCAAATCGCTTCTTACATGTATGTTTATTTATTTATGTATTTTTTTATTTTATTTGTAATTATTTTATATTTTTAATCCTGCTTGTATTTTATTATTCCTTGTCTTATTTCATTTAAGTGTCTCCTTTTATCTTTTTTCGTCTTGTCTTCTCATATTATCATATATATATATATACATATTTATTTTGGTTGCTCCATTGAAAGTATTTTGATTTGATTTGATTAGATTTTTCACAAAGCACTTAAAATAAAGTGTATTATTATTATTAGTATTATTAGTAGTAGTAGTAGTCGTAGTAGTCGTAGTAGTAGTAGTAGTAGTAGTAGTAGTACTAGAAGTTGTAGTAGTACTAGAAGTTGTAATAGTACTAACAGTAGTAGTAGTAGTAGTAGTATAGACATTAACACCGGCCACTGGCCAAATGCCAGGAGAATTCAGCAGTGGCTTGTAAATCCGTCACTCTTACCGGCCACTTGGACTGGTGACCTTTTGGTAGCATTTAGTATTAAAAAAAAGTCACTGTAGTTTACAAAAGGCAATCTGAAATAATAACGTCCATTTGAGGTGATACTACATGATACTACAACTGCACTGTGTGTGCTTATTCCATTGGCCCATCCACTTGGCCCTCTCGCGTGTTTTGTTGTTTTAAATGCGTTGTTATAATTACTGTACTCATTGTAACAGTCTGCTTACTGCATTACACTTGGAAAGGGGGCCTGACTGGCCAGGGACTTTGGAAAACCACTGGCCACAGTGGCTGGTGGAGCGAAAAAGTTAATGTTAAGCTCTGATTATTTGTATTATTATTGTAAAACACAGATGGACGCAATAGTCTTGGTCTTGGAAGGTTTTATTCTTCCTTGGACTAATGTGTGCGTGTCATGTGTGTGGTGATAAGCAGCTCTCCACTGCCCTCTACAGGCTGGACTGCAGAGTCACTGCAGGAGTGGGGCTCATACATGCGGTTGGCCATCCCCAGCACCATGATGACGTGCTTTGAGTGGTGGATCTACGAGTCCGGTGGCATCCTTGCTGGTAACCGTGTTTGGTACACATACGATACAAATAATACAAAAATATTTATTGCCATTGTAAATGAGACAAATGCAGCTTCTTGAGGATATTTCTAAGAGCTAATATGGACTGCCTTTTTATTTGATTTTTTATGGTTTATTAATATTTTATATAACCTTTGACCAGGGTTACTGGGAGAAAATGAGCTGGCTGCCCAGCATGCTGTCATGGTGGTGGCCTGCATGATCTACATGGTAGTGTATTCATAGTACTACTACTACTACTACTACTACTACTACTACTACTAGTATTACTACCTTCCCCACCAATGCATCACACAACTATTCCTACCTTTATAACAAAACGGTAGACTAAGTAGGCAATGCTTTAACAAGAGTAGCTTTGTGCCTATCCCTCCTGTCCCCTACATCCTTAACCACAGATCCCTCCTTTCCCTTACATCCTGAACCACAGATCCCTCCTTTCCCCTACATCCTGAACCACAGATCCCTGCTGTCCCCTACATCCTTCACCACAGATCCCTCCTTTCCCCTACATCCTTAACCACAGATCCCTGCTGTCCCCTACATCCTTCACCACAGATCCCTCCTTTCCCCTACATCCTGAACCACAGATCCCTCCTTTCCCCTACATCCTTAACCACAGATCCCTCCTTTCCCTTACATCCTTAACCACAGATCCATCCTTTCCCTTACATCCTGAACCACAGATCCCTCCTTTCCCTTACATCCTGAACCACAGATCCCTCCTTTCCCCTACATCCTGAACCACAGATCCCTCCTTTCCCCTACATCCTTAACCACAGATCCCTCATTTCCCCTACATCCTGAACCACAGATCCCTGCTGTCCCCTACATCCTTCACCACAGATCCCTCCTTTCCCCTACATCCTTAACCACAGATCCCTGCTGTCCCCTACATCCTTCACCACAGATCCCTCCTTTCCCCTACATCCTGAACCACAGATCCCTCCTTTCCCCTACATCCTTAACCACAGATCCCTCCTTTCCCTTACATCCTTAACCACAGATCCCTCCTTTCCCTTACATCCTGAACCACAGATCCCTCCTTTCCCTTACATCCTGAACCACAGATCCCTCCTTTCCCCTACATCCTGAACCACAGATCCCTCCTTTCCCCTACATCCTTAACCACAGATCCCTCCTTTCCCCTACATCCTGAACCACAGATCCCTGCTGTCCCCTACATCCTTCACCACAGATCCCTGCTGTCCCCTTGATCCATAACCACACATCTCTGTTGTCCCTTACATTCTACATCTTCAACCACAGGTCCCGCTGGGCATCCAAGCAGCCGCCTGCGTCCGCGTGGGCAACGCTCTGGGAGCCGGAGACACGGCTGGAGCCATCCTCTCTAGCAAGGTTTCTCTCTCTCTCGCTGGTCAGTCACCATGCTCTCTATATCTCTATAACTAACCTCACAATGTATATGGTCGTATATGGAACCATCATCAACAGTCCTTGACAACATTCACACCTTATTGGTAAATGACTGAGTCTTCCTCTCTCTTAACCTCGAAGGTGGGTTTGCGGTTGTGGAGTGCCTTGTGCTGGCCTCCTCCAAGTCAGCTATCGGCCTCATGTTTACGTCCCATGAGTAAGTAGCAGACACTGGAGTTTAGTTTCCCTCAAACATAATGTTAACTCAATGTGGTTGTTTGGAGCGGTGGTCACGGGAGAACAATGTCAATGTAAATATGAAATGCGTGAACTGTACATATTACGCTATTGTGATGGGAAATCTCTATGTTGCTTTGTTTTATCCCTTTTTACTCTCTTATAAAGAGTGGTCTGAGAGACAGGGGAGCTGGCTTCGAAATCTGTTGGTCATAAAGATAAAGCAGGCCCGTTGTATCCCCCCACCACCAGTGGTTTTATTGCTCCACTAATGTCAACTTTTGATTATTTGGGTAATGACATAGCAGTCCTGTGTGGGCGTGATAAAAGGCTTGTTTAAATGTCTCTGTAACTCTACATTTAGGGCTCACTCCATAAGAGAGGGATATACTGTATGCATACAGTATATACTCGTATGTATCTACAACTATCGTGTGTTACTTTCGACTCATCGATCCCAGACGCAATATCAGCTGGGGGAGATTGCCACAATGCTACATACTCACCTATGAACCACTACTCACCTTCATGGATGATGCTTGTCTTACAGAGAGATTGTAGCGCTGGTTTCTCATTTGATGGGTGTGTACTGTGTTGTCCCGCTGTGTGACAGTCTTGTGGTGAGTGCAAAGTGGCCGACTGTGATAAACTGTGATCAATTGCTTATTTACATGTAAACACATGCTTTTTTTTGTGTTCATTGACAACATCACACAATGACAATGGATATGTTCTCCCTCTCCCTTTTCTCCCTTAGTGTGTGTGCAGTGGCATCCTATTGGGCTCTGGCAGGCAGAAGATTGCAGCTGTGGCAAATCTGATTGGTTATTACGGCATTGGGCTGCCTCTGGCTGTTACTTTGATGTTTGTGGCCAAACTGAGAGGCTTAGGTACACAATTTGTCATCAACTGATCACACTTTTCACATTAAGCATGCTGAACATTTTTATGTTTCCAACTGTTAAAACTTTTGACATTAAAAGTTGACCATCTGAATGTGTTTCAACTTTCACCTTTCAGGTGAGACATAAGAAGTACAATTCAATCTTGACTTTTTCAGTTTTCGTTGCTCTCCTGTCCACAGGTTTCTGGATTGGACTCCTCACTGCGGCCTTCATTCAAGCCTCGTTCTACATTGTCGTCATCTTTAACTTTAACTGGGAGACCATGACAGCAGAGGTATGCACCTTGGACTTTCTTATGTATTGACTACTACCATTTATACAAAATATGTCATTGATCAATGTAAGAATTGAAGAATGCTTTGATTAATCTCAGCATGACTTGAGTCACTTTGGATAAGTGTATGCTAGCTAAGTGGCCAATTACCCTCTCTAGGTTTGCTATGGTCCAGGACAACAGATTTGAGGAAAACAGATATTTATTAAGTAAAAATAATGGGTTTATTTTTCTTTGTAATCTCCTTGTTCCCAGGCTGTGAAGCGTGGTAAGAAGAACATGCAGGATCATCTTAACCCAGAGACTTCTTACCAGAGTGGAAACAACAACAGCAGCTGTGTGAGTGACCTGTGTGATGCTTATTTCGCACACTTAGGACACACCGCCTCCTTTGGTGTCAAACACAACATGAGATCACCAGTCCCTTTGCTTAAAAGTGCCTGCTAAATGACTAGACTACTATGAACAAATAATAATAATAATAATAATAATAATAATTAAATAATAATAATAATAATAATTAAAAAATAACAATAATTAAAAATAATGAGTAAATGGCTTCGTTTTTTTGTAGGTCTGTTTCACTGTTTCCATACGTTTTGGTATGCTTCCACTGAGCACTAAATAGACGAAGAAAACGAGGACCTAAAATAGCCACATACATTCTTGTTTTGCAATCATGCCATCAGACACACACACATACAATCAAGTGATCCTAACGCTTGTGTTCACCCTACAGTCAGTGAAGGCTCACATCTCGCAGTGCGAGGAGATGCTCGACCAAGCACATCTGGTCCAGCTATCAGAGTTGGTCCAGGGACCCAGAAAGCGACTCTCCACACACCAGCTGGTCCTGAGGAGGGGCTTCACCGCCGTTACCATGGTGCTGCTCCTGGCAGCGGGGGTTAGTGTCTACTATATGGTGCCCCTCCCAGAGACCGCCATCATCCCCTCCCAGGGGAACCTGACCACAGGGTGGACCAACAGCACAGACGCCACTCCTGATCCGGTTCTGTCCACCACATGGGTCTCGCACGTGTAGTGGACCAAATAGAACCCTGCTTTTTTCTTCATGCGTATTAAAAAACAAAAACCAGAACCAAATCGCTACATATCATTTGTCATCCGCTTTACAATCAATAAACTCATCGGTTTCCCTCCAGTACAAATCTTGTTTTATTCTCATGCTCTGCTTCTTTAGACCCAAGCGACAGCAGCCCAACGCTTGGTGGAAACACGTCTTAAGTGTTATACTTCTACTGTTATTGTTGTGAAGTATTCATACCGCGGGGGCCAATGGGTGGGCATTCCATTGTACTTGTCATCTTGAATCATTTGACTAAGGGAGTGATCAGTAGGTTGACGATTATCCCCGTGGCCAGGACGGCGAGCATGGCAGCGCCAGGCGCCGGCGCAGCACCAGTCTCCGGAAGGAGACACTGGGCAGCGCTGGTCCAGAGTCCGGCCCATCGTGTCGTCTGGATCACCAGCTAAGTCCGAAAGAAGGATAAGGATAGGGTTGTGGGTAGGGGATAAGGATAGGGTTTTGGTTAGGACTGTTCCAGCTCTCTTAGACTGCATCCCCTGCATGTAGACAGTCTACCAATCTATTTTTGACCAAGACACTCACCTGCTCCTAAACTACCTGTACCTGCAAGTGGCTTTGGATGCTGCTAAATGTGGAAATTTCTATACTAACTATGATGAAGTAGGAGGTACAGTACTGTGATGATTTGTGCATACAAATACAAGGCCTGCGAATGATGAAAAAAACTTTCACTTACACATTTCTCCAACATTTCTGTACACTCCAGCTCTGATCTGAGCCTTTAAGAAGAAAAGTCATGATAACGGAGTTACTGCCACCTTTTAAAATATGCAGAAACTGAAAATTTGGATGGACAGATTCTTTCCTCACCTCGACAGTGACCTTCCTCCAGTCCATCCTCCCCAGGTAAACCACCAGAAAGCAGAACTGCAGCGCAATACAGATCAAAAGGCCCATCCACAGACCTGTGAAGCGGATGTTTCAACGTGCAGAACGAGCTCAATTGAGTGATTATAAGAGGGCGAATAGAGAGCCCCAGTCGGTGCTGGCGAGGAAGTCTTGCTAAAAAGAGTCCACGCCCACTGGCTGAAACCCTTGATCTTTCAAGAGGCATGGAAAAATATTTAACATGATACAATCCATCAAAAACAAAATAACTCCCCTTCCTCACCCTTGATTCCCAATTTGGCGGCAAACATCAATGAGACTCCGATCGGGAGGCCAGCGCCGTAATACCCAAGGAAGGTGTAGACCGCTCCCACGCGCTGCAGCCCTGCTCCCCGTATGACGCCCCCGGAGGTAGTCTGGTACACACACACACACACACACACACACAGGAGGTTTATTCCATTAGGCAATTGGGCGACACCCCATCAAGGGAGAAAAGAGAGGGAATTATTTTATCACATTCTACAACTACGTAGAATGTGTTAGTTATGCCTTTTGTACAGTTTGTCTTTCCTCTGAATATCATCGTCCAATCAGCACCAAGTCGTGTTCCATTGAGAAATGCCGCTTTGGGGTGATTTCAGTCTGATTAAAAATCGCCCTAGATTGCTCTCATAGACTCTTAGACAGTTAAAACATTAATTTTTCGAAACTGCAGGCGCTGTAATGCAATCTTTACGGGTTCCGCGAGGGCTTGCCCCAATGTGCTTTTGTCATACATAACGTGGTGTATGGATCAAGGCAGCCAAGGCGCGTTACCGCGAAGCTTATATGACCGGAAAATGTGGCTAGCAGGCTGCGAAGTTGCTAATGCAACACATTTTTCACACAAAGTTACGTGAAAAATGTCTAGTTAGTGTAGTCAATCAATTTGAATGGGTCAACCTAGCCATCATTGCAACAATTGCACCTTCAGAGAGATTTGGCAGGAGCCGCCACTGACACACACACAAACAGCGTGGCTCCTTAGCTCGTCCTAGGCTCACTTGTCGTCTTACGTTCGTAACTGCGGCCAGCATTCGTCATCTGCCAGGGGAAAAGTTTTCCGACCAAAGCGAATGCTAAAAATGACGTATAATTCACCTTTAATGTTACACACAATGTTACACACACTACAATGTGTCACAGTGAGTTTCCCCCACGGGTCTTGAATTCATGACCTCTGGCATGAGAGGCAGCGCTCTAACGTGAGAAGCTAAAACCCACGGGCCCTAGCTTTATCGCTAGATTGTCTTTTAGGCGTCGGGGAGTGAGGTTTACCACTGCACAGCACCACCTGCTGGTGTCCGTTACACATGCACATTTTGATGCGTCAGCGCATCCAGGATGAGAAATGGAGCACACAGGGACAGTACATCAGCAACCCTCTGTCTGATTTCTCTAGTAGGGGAGAATAATATAACATATTTATAGGTTTGTTGTCACAAGATCTGTTTCCTTTTTGGAATTACAAATATAGAAATAATTGTGTTTGTTACATTATGTAAATTGTGTTTACTTGAGTTATGTAAAAGAGAGATTTAACAAAGGGAGAGGCAATGGAGGTATCTTAATCTTTAACCAACTTAATAACAGTTATACTGTGGAGTTTAAGCGAATATAGTAGTACAAATAGTACAACATACGGGAGCTCAGGATGCGTGGCATCAATTTACTTACTCATCGTATGTAAACATGTATGATAAATGTTCCTTTAGGCTCCCCATGATGACCGCCACGCAGCAAGAAAAGACTCCTGTACATTTGGGGTTGAATTAACAGTCTGAAGTACATTGGATTAATTCCTTACACAATCAATGTCTCATCTTTCATGTTTAGAACACACTACTTTGAACAAGACAGAAGCGGCGCAATATCATTTGCGTACATTATTATACATTATAATATTATATGTAGACATGGCCTGACCTGCACAGAGGATGGCCATTTTAGCGGACAGCTTGGCTTGCTCTGTGTCCCCGGTGCCAAGGTTGTTCCCCACCCTCACACTGCCAGCGATGCTGAACGCTAGGGGGAACTGAGAAGTAGAAGCCTGCATCAACCGACACGCTAAAAACTCAGACTGTGCAGCCCGCATTAGGGAGTCAGCTCAGTCAGTTCGGGTTAAGCGTCACTCATACACACGAGGAGCATTGGGAACTGAGGGGAGGAGGGTGTTCGTTACCATGTACCCGATGTTCACTATTTGGTACATGACGGACTGAGCTCCCAGTTCCGCCTCGCCAATTATACCTGTGAAGTTAAACGCACGTCGGACAGTCAGACGACAACAAACATGGCACATTTTGTTCACTGTGATATATGACATATATCCACATCCTCATCCAGTATCTAGTTACCTGCCAGGAAGCTTCCGATCTCGAAGGTCCACCACTCCACACACATCATGAGCATGCTGGGAACGGCTAGGCTAAGGAAGCCGTCCCAGTCAGTCAGACACTCTTTAGACCAGCCTGGGGAGGAGCAGCACATCAGTATCAACTAAATCTATCAATTCATCATTCAGTCAATCTATCTTTAATTTATCTAATTTCACACACTGAAGTCTTGTTGTTTTATACTGTGGTGGATGGACATAATTCACCCATGGAATTATGGGTGGGATATTGTTTTGTACTGTTGGTAGTGTTGTTGTGCACAGGACTTCCGTAGTCTGTTCTCTTTCACTGCTATGAGAGTTTGTTTACAACTTGTCCATGTCTATTAAACGTCTTGCTTTGACTTTTGGTACACAGCCTCCGACTCCCGTCTCTCGGTACTACACTGGTAACTCTGACGTAAGTCTCACTGAAGTATCCAAGACTGAACCAAACATGGCAAATAACCTCGTTATTCTCAAATTGTTGGAATTTTGGAGGCTCAGTTCGCCCTCAGCTGTGTAACAAATGACGCGGCACGCTATTTCATTTTTTATATTTCAACATTCCAACAGCCGCCTTGTCAACGCACTGACATTTTCGTGTTTTGAATGTGTCCGCAGCGAGGCAACATATGATGGTCTCTCCAGCTCAGAGGGTGACAAATATCAACGCCTTCTCTGTGAGTTTCTAGGGCTCGACAGCTCAACCCTGTCAGGCTGGCAGTCGCTTAGTCAGAGTTTGCCAATATGGAGTGCCAGGGCATCATCATTGCAAGCACCTCTGAAGAAGAGCAACAAGCACATCTCCAGGACCTTTTCACAAGGCTTGACCAACACGGCCTGATTATCACCCTGGCGAAGTGTCTGTTAAGGTTGTCCTCATCCACTTCCTCGGGCATCTCATCAACAAAGATGGAGCCACCCCCTTCCTGTTGAAAGTGGTGGCTGTTTCCGTCATTCCCCGCCCACACACAGCTCGGGGGCTCCAAGAATTCCTCGGGATGTTGACTTTTTATCACCAGTTCATCTGCTGGGCAGCCAACACCTTTACTTCCTATTCTGGAGTTGATTTGATTAGTTGTCTAATGTTTGCTGTGTATTTTGATTTGATTTATCACACCCCTCACCCAAAGCCATAGTGGGATGGAAGACCATCACCAGAAAGAAGGTTATAGTTACTTTACGTTGGAGGCTGGACATCACTTTGATGGATGCTCAAAGTGTCTATGTGTTCCCTTATGTTCAACAATGGTTTCGGAAAATATAATATACAGCATTATATATGGAATGTATAAAAAGATATTCATGGTTATACCCACTGTTATATTATACCCATAATATATGTGCAGGACTACTTCATATCTGGTTTGAACTAGATTACATTGACATTCATGGAATGAACAGGGATATTTAAATTACAAGACAAACAATGATAACACTCAGCATGTCTGTGCCAATCTGTGGTTATTTTCTTTATAACATTTTTGAAGTTTTCCTGAAGTTTTCACTGTACAGAAAAAAGAGGCAAAATGTTGAGTGTGTCAAATAAGGCCTATGTCCAATGTTTTAGCTTTATGTTTGTTTTTAAATGTTTTATTGTAGAAAAAACGCTGTGGGGATTGAGCGTTGAACTTGAGCGAATTATGGAAGTGGTACCCATCTCTTTGCTCTTCCGGGATACACATATGAATACATTTGAAAACTCTGCGACCCGACCACGGATAAGCGGTAGAAGATGGATGGATGGACATTTGAAAACTTTTGAACTATAGCGATGTTTCTTGTTTACCAACAAAGACGTAATTTCCACACATGCGCAGTTTTAAGGTTGGCAAAAGGTTGTGTTTTATTGTTTCTATTACATAGAAAGTATGGCGTGCTCGACTGCTTCACATGATTTCCTAGTCTCTGAGTATGTAAAAACTCTCAATCAAGTCGCTAGTTCTAGATATTCTTCTAAACTAACGTATGATAAAGGTCTGGCTTCACTTCCAGACCCTTACGCATTGAAAGGATGGCAAAATGAGTTATATTAACATAACTATCATTCTATTTTGTATAGGCTACGCCATCTAGGCTTCGCCTTTTGGGTTAAGGTGAAGCCTTAACCCATAGCACTGAAAATGTCAACATTGTACCATTCCACATGGGCCCTGCCCACATTCGCCAGGGCACCATGCATATAAGGCCGCTATTTATTTCAGCAATGGGGGTTGCAGAAGGTGGGAAACTAGACGGCTCTCACAGCCCTTCTTGAGACATTGAGAACAGGGCACAGGCCCACAGCTGGTCTGAGAGGCGTCCCCAATAATACAATTTCACCCCACGGTTTATCCCGGGTGTATGTGGCAGATCTTCTCTCCGGTGCCACTTCCGGTCTCTCCCCGACCCTGCTCCGGATGCCACAGAGCCCAACCTCGTCCAAATGGACCCTGTGTTCTCACAGCTCCGCACATTCATCCTCACTGGTTGGCCCCCAAAGGTTCCAGAGGCCCTGGCACCTTTATATCAGGTGAGAGAGGAACTGTCATGCTGGGGCAAGGTCTGCGTAGCTCCGTGCGTGGGCTCCAAACCATCGTTCCCAGTTGCCTACAGGCATGCATCCTGGCCATGGCCCATGAGGGCCATCTGGGCATTGTGAGAGTGAAGCAGAGATGTCGGGACCTGGTGTGGTGGCCGGGCATAGACGGGACTGCACACCCTGCCTTGTGAGCGGGCAAAACTGGTCCTCCGACACCTCCGCCATTGCAGCCACTGAACTGGCCAGACAAGCCTTGGACACACCTCCAGCTCGACATCTGCGGGGAGCTCCATGGAGTCCCACACCACAAACAATTTCTAGTGGGGGTCTATAATCTCCATTCGAAGTGGCCTGGAGGTCTCCTCCGTCGGCTCTGTCACTACCCGTGTGATAACGGATTTCTTGGACTCTTCTCCACCCCCAGGCCAAGCCAATGGGGGCGTGGAGAGAATGAACCAGACTCTGAAAAACGGCATCAGAGCCCATCTGGCCGACGGGTTCCAGTTCAACACAGTACTGCTCCGCACCCTATTCCACTATTAACTATGTGTTAAAAGTGTTCCCATGTACCCCACCTTTTAGATAATGGGCTCCATGCACTAAGCTGTGTGAAGTACTTCCGGCTTCAAATAATGCGGTTCAGCCTGTTCCGGTGTATTTGTTTACTTCCAACTAGCTAGCTACAGCTATGCAGGTTACCGAGCAACTGGGGCCAGCAACATTCCATCTGTCTGACAGGTCACGGTGGCATGCAAGCCACCTTGGGAGAGTGCCACCGCCCAGCATCACAGCAGGCCTGAGGGCTGGCACCAAACCAGGCTATGGGTGGCGGACAATCTGGACTTGTCCGCCCCACATTAACCTTAGTTTATAACTTAAAGCAGTAACCTTTTTTTTAACCTTCCAGAGACAGCTGCTCCAGCCAATCTACGAGTTCTTTCTTTTCCTCGTCTTCCTGTCGGTTGGTTTGAAGGAGAGGGACCCGGCGCATCGATTCAACATACACCAGTCCACAGTGAGCTGCATTATTGCAACATGGACACGTTTTCTAGCCACTGCACTGGGGTCTCAATGCATCTGGCTCACACCTGCAGAAGTGCAAGCTTACCTCCCTGAGGAATTCAGAGATTTCCTAGACACCCAGGTCATCTTGGACTGCACTGAGCTCAAGTGTCTGACACCATCCTCACCACTCCTGCAAAGTGAGATGTACTCCACCTACAAATCTCACTGCACCATGAAAGGGCTTATTGTCATTTACAGTGGCATGCCTGTTGTCAACCTACCAAAACAAGGCATTTGTTAAGGCATGGGTTAAGTAAAGCATTGGTTCAACACCAGGTTTTTGTAATTCAATTTAGTGAATTTAGTTTATTCCAGTTGCAGATCATTTGGTTAAACATTATGTAAATAGTATGTACACAAACATTATCAATGTAAGCAAACATTTGTATAGATTTCTAAAAATGAACATTGTAACATATTGGCTAAAAAAACATGATTAAAAATGAACTGTAATAAAATATTTTAGAAAATTGAAGAACCTGGGTTTTGCTCATGTTCATTTCTCAAAGACAGGTATCTTGGCATGTACATGTAGACAAATAAATGGTCAGCTTTTTCTCTAGTTGATCTTTGTCCTTGTGGATCCATGTATATTCGTTGCACAACTGTTTGGAACAGCAATGCCACTATGTGATTGCACACAACACTGCCTGCCACACAGGAGCATCGGCTGTGCATTAACTCCACGTGTGGTGTCTCACTCTTCCTCATTGTTCTGTAGCACAAGGCTCTCACCACCTGCCCTGACAGCCCGTCTTTATTGGACACTTAATCAAACAACAGATAAGTGTCGTTAGCGTTAGTCAGTCAGTTACCAATTGTTTTCTTACCTTCCATTCGACCTTCCATGTGTTGGCACACATGTATTTGCTCAGTAGTTAAGAAAGTGTTCACAAAACGCAGTTGTACACAGTAGAGTGTATTGGGGAATAGATAACAGAATGACCCTCAGGCCGGATGGTGCCAGAGGAAGAAAGAAGCCGTCGCGGAGGACCGGGCGCAGAAGTGGATCATTGGTGGGGGAGGTCGCCCTGCCACACAGACATTGAGAGCCGTAAAGATGACGATCGCGGAGCACGGTCTGGCGGGAAAATGCTGGACAGGATGACGACAAGGACCACGCGAAGACCAGGCCGAGTTTCAACCCGATTTTCGGGTGAACTACTGTCAGGAAGCTAACAGGTTATCCGGTCTGTCGAGTGGAGATCTCGGGCTCCCGATTCCATGGAATATTGCATTGAAATGTATTGTATCAAAGCAGTCTTAATTAAATATTTTATGATTCTAAATTATCTTTTGATTAGTTTGTTGACCCAACTCCCTCAGGGGATAAAATAAATGATCAATAATTATACTTTTTGTATTATTATCATTTATCATGACAACTAAAGCCAAAAAAACTAAAAAGATGACACCAAAAGAGACGAGCGATTGTCCGGAGACGACCAGTTTAGCATGTCAGCTCTGACTTGCCTGTTGGATAAGCACAAGTCGGACATTTCTACTGCGTTCAAGTCTTCACTCGCATCTCTTGAATCAAAGTTAGATGCTGTCCAGGCCACATAAGCCATGGGTTGGTCTTTACTGTTTTTACCTACTTGCACTACATTTTAGAAATATAACCCAACTACCTCCCCGATAATTTGCAGGACCATGTTCTCACATTTATGTGCAATGGGAGTATCTCAGTTTTTTCCCCGTTATTCTGTATCTTCATTTAGCTGGTCTGCCTTGTTTATGATTATCATCGCTGATATGACTTTTTACACCCACTGATGGAAGATCATGATATTGTGTTAATAATGTATGTCTCTGGGCAACACCAGTGCTCTTTATTAGTTTTTTCTATTATTACTATTATTATTATCTATTTTTGTGTGTGTCTGTCAACACTGCCAAGGGTTACACTGTTACTACTGGGAACCGCGTGCGTAAGGGACCCGTAAGTATGGAAAACAAACGGAAGCGTAACAAGGGTTACTGTGTTATTGTATTATTATTTTGTATTTGTATTGTTTGTTTGTACTGTATGTTGTTTCCCGTCCCCTCCCTCCCTCTCGATCACAGATTTATTGCGCACCTCTTTTCTTCTCTCCCCGATATAGACAGTCATTATCCAATTTTAGGAGGCGATTTCAACCTTATTCAAGACCCCGTCCTCGATAGGTCCTCCTCTAAACCTTCCACCTTGTCCAATTATGCCACGACGCTGAAATCACTCACAGACCAGCTGGGGCTGAGCGACCCCTGGAGATCCGCCCATCCATCTGCTAAGGCCTTTTCTTTTTTCTCACATGTTCACCGTTTGTATTCACAAATTGATTTCTTTCTGAGACTCTCACATTGGTCTGATTCGAGTAGCTACTACAGCATAGTGATTTCTGATCATGCCCCCACCTCAGCCGTCATACACTTTCCCAATCACAGCCCCCCGCACAGACAATGGAGGCTTTCCCCTCTGTTGTTAAACAACACACAGTTTAGAAAATTCCTCTCAGACGAAATTTCTATTTTCTTTCAGTTGAACAATACCCCCACCATCGCGAGTGGCACCCTGTGGGAGGCATGTAAGGCCTACTTGAGGGGACAAGCTATTTATTTTGCCTCTCAGTTAAAAAATGCGGATGCGGCCAAAATGGCGGGGGTTGCTGATCAGCTCCAGAGGGTCGATACACAATATGCCGTCACCCCAACTCCGACACTGTATAGCCAACGCCTTAAGCTTCAAGCTGAGTTCGACCTCCTGTCAACGGCTAGGATCGAAAGACAATTGTTAAAATCCAAACAACAGTATTTTGAGAGTGGGGAGAGAGCAGGTAAGCTCCTCGCTCACCAGGCCAGGGCCGCAGCTCTTTCAAGATTGATCCCTAGGATAAAGTCTTCATCGGGGACCATTGTCTCTGACCCAAAAACGGTGAACGATGTTTTCTCAGATTTTTATGCAGATCTTTACTCCTCAGAGTGCTCACCTGGGGTTTGGAGCGGCCAAAACCCTCTGGGGCTGATCACATATCCTAGAGTTAGCACTGACCTTGCCGACGGGCTAGGAGCACCAATCTCAACTGCCGAAACACAGGAAGCGATAAGACTGCTACAAAATGGTAAATCCCCCGGCCCGGACAGGTATATAGTAGAATTCTATAAAGCATACTCCAATCAAATTCGCCGAAAAAGCATTTGACAGGGTTGAGTGGGAATATCTATTCTATGTCCTGGCTAAATTTGGACTGGGCACCTGAGTTTGTCGGCTGGATTAGGCTGCTCTATGACTCCCCAGCTGCGTCTGTTCTCACCAATGGTGTTAAGTCACCCTCTTTTGCTCTTTGCCGTGGCACCAGACAGGGTTGCACGCTCTCCCACCTCCTATTCGCTATGGCCATCGAACCTTTGATGGCCGAGCCATTTGGCTTCGGGGGAGGGGAGAGTTGAGGGCATCACCAGGATGGGGGTCACTCACAAACTGTCTTTAAATGTGGATGATCTGTTATTATATATTCCTAATCTGGTCTCATCCCTCCCAGTGGTCAAAGACATTTTGACTCAGTATTCCGGATACAAACAAAATTTCCATAAAAGCGAGCTTCTCCCCATTAACACCCCATCTAGAAACATACCACAGTCCTCCTTCCCATTCAGAGCCGTCTCAGAAGGTTTTAGGTACTTGGGGGTATTTGTCACTACACCATACAAGGATAAAAAATTTCGCCCTCTCATTGATAAGTGTAAACTCGACATAACTCGCTGGTCCTCTCTCCCCCTGTCTTTAATTGGCCGAGTCAATCTTATAAAGATGGTGATCCTCCCCAAGCTCCACTTGTTCCAACACATTCCTATCTTTGTGAGAATGTCCTTCTTCCAGCAGCTAGATCAGATGGTATCCTAATTTTTATGGGCTAATAAACTTCCACGCATTAAGAAGGCTATCCTGCAGCTCCCCAAAAAATCAGGCGGTTTGGTGCTACCGAACTTCATCCACTACTATTGGGCATGCAACATTGACAAACTACGCGTCTGGTTTGACGACAGGGCCGAGACATGCCCCTCATGGGCCCCGAATAGAGCTACAGTCATCAACGCTCTCTCTCCAATCTCTCCTCACAGCTGAACTTCCCCTTAAAATCCATAATCTATCCTTCGTCACTAATTCAATAAAGATCTGGGTACAATTTCGTAAACACTTTGATTTAAACAAACCTTCCATTCTAGCCCCAGTTTTTAGGAATCACTTATTTTCTCCTTCCTCTTCCGATCCCACTTTCCGTATCTGGCGAGACAAGGGCTTACTTAGAGTAAAGGACTTCTACAAGGAAGGAATCTTCACTGACTTCACAGAGCTCTCATCTAGGTTTGACCTGCCCACATCTCACTTTTTTCGTTTTCTTCAATTTAGACACTTCATTAAATCTAAGTACCCTCACTTCCCTAATCACCCACCCGGGTCTCCAACCGATTCTCTACTCGCCCTAGACGCAGCTCAGAAACGCTCCATCTCCATCATTTTCGACTCCATTGACTCCCTTAAACCGAGATAGGGGTGCTAATACTAGACAACCAGTGGGACCAAATTCAAAAACTAGTCCACTCGGTATCCATGTGTGCTAGACATGGCTTGTTGCAGTGCAAGGTTCTTTTCAGAGTACACTTCCAGAATGCTCGACTGGCAAAAATATATTCAGGCACCAGCGACACCTGTAACAGGTGCAAACAGTCACCCGCAAACCACACTCATATGTTCTGGTCCTGCCCAACCTTATCCGGCTTCTGGGGTCCAATCTTTAACACACTGGGGATAGTGCTGGGAGCCTCAGCCCCGATCCTCTCACGGCTTTATTTGGAATCCCACCACCCGCGACACCAGATTTCCCATCAACAAAGCGGCGTGTCTTAGCCTACACAACCTTACTTGCCAGGAGACTGATTTTATTTAAGTGGAAGCATGCTCTCCCCCCTCACACAATAGCTGGCTCAAGGAGATCCTAAATCACATTAAACTCGAAAAGATCAGGTTCTCACTTGGGGACCCCAATGATTCCTTCGAGAAGACCTGGAGGCCCTTTGCTGATTATTTAGATAGGACCGCCATTCACCCAGAAGATAATTAGGTGCCACCCCCCCAGGCCCGGCGCCTCCTATAGGCGGAGTAGGCAAATGCCTAGGGCCTCCGGCATGCGTAGGGCCTCCGGCTTCGCTAAACAAATATTTTTCATAACTCTCTAAAACGTGTAAACGTTTTAGAGGACACATTACGTGCCAGTGATCATATAACCAATCAAAATCACTGATTTCGGGCCCCCCCCCCCTCTCCAGCAATAGGAATAGGAATAGGAATCTACTACTTCAGTTAGTAGACTCCCCCCCCCCCACCCCGTTGGACTTCACGATCGCGACCCCCCTATCACCCCCTGTTGGACTTCAAGATCGCGACCCCACCCCCGTTGGACTTCACGATCGTGACATGTCCCCCGGTAAGTTTCGAATTTGTCCGGTAAAATAAAATCTCAAAGGGGGGCCTCCAAAAGTCTAGAACCGGCCCTGCACCCCCCCATCCCTTCTTGTTTAATTTTGTTTTGTTTGTTTTCCGTTTGTCTAGCTTATTATGTCTTGTTTTTGTATTTCTCTTTCTTACTTTGCGTGACATTTTTTCATCCCTACCTGTGAGAGGGGTTTGGGATTGCGGGTGGGAAGGGGCAGGTCATACTGTGTAGGAGCTGCCAGCTGAGATCCGGCTCACTTCCTTGTTGCTGCCTATGTATGCTGTACGCTGGTTACATTTCTTTTTTTTCTGTTTGTCAACCGCTTACCGGCCCGCTTGGCTCTCTCTGTTTATGCTTGTCAGTGTCATTGTTCTTTTTTTTTTTTTTTTATCATAAAAACCAATAAAAATTAATTAAAGAAAGAAACCTGTTCTGACTGAGGATTCAGTAAAGACAGTCGCACGTTGTAACTCGGTGTCTGAGTATGGTTCTTATTAGCGTATAACACTGTCCGTCCTACAGCCGATCGAATGCCTTTGATTCACACAGTGTACGGCCCTATGTGCTTACTATAGCCAGTTTAGCCACACGTTACGAAGCAACATTTTAGTTTGAATGATTATTTTGTGATAATAAAATAAAAACCCACTAACACACACACACACACACACACACACACACACACACACACCAACACAGTCACAATCATATACACACACAAACCAACACAGTCACACACACACACACACACGTCAAATGACCCAAGGCATGGGTGGACTGCTAATCTACCCGAGTGAAGAACAACCAACTTAATAATGAATGCAACAAGAGATGTGTCCCTGGTGTTTAACCACTATCCCATGGAGCGGCTCATTGAGGTAAGGAGCACGCTGCTGGCCCTCTCCCCTACCCCACCGCTACATCTCTTCCCACCCGGAGGAGGTCCTCGGGAGACCGTAGAGAAGGCCGTAGAGAAGGCCTCGGTGAAAGAGGTGAACAACGGACGACGGGGATACACCAGTGAGGCCTCACCCAAACCAGGAGCGGGTTGTTACAGTGTGACGCCCACTGTGGGCAACAGGCTGCAGTCACTGCACTGTTCTGCACTGTATTCATGACGCTGCTGCTGCTGCTGCTGCTGCACTACTGGCACTTTAAAATGCTTTTAAATGCTTTTTTTGCACAATTCAACACATACACGTACATATTATCCATCAGTCTTCTTTTATCAGGCTTTACTGTTGTTTTTGTTGTGTACAGTATTTTTTATAGTATTGTTTTAGAAAGGGAATGGGGAGTAAGCATTGTACTTGTTGCAAATGGCCAATAAAACATATTGTATTGTATCTTGTGTTGTTGAGAAGCCAGAGAAGAGAAGAGAGAGATATGTTACTAATATAAAGCCTGTGGGCACGCGAGAGGGGAGCCGCTCGGCCACACGCTCACACGCAAACACGCCAAGCAGGATCCCCTGACTACTTACCATTGGGCAAGACAGTTTAAAAAGTTCAATTATTTCATATTTGAAACCCATATGAATGTGTCCAAATGCCGTGACAACAATTCGTCCATGATGAAAACATCGGATCTCCATTGACGTGGTCCATTGAACTCGACGTTACTGCTGGCCGTAATCCGTGGCTTCATACGCTAAACATGGAGCGAAATCTCACATCATGACTAAACCCACAACACATAAACCGGTTCATGAATGAGTCATAGGGAATTGTTCAGGTTATGACCGATATAATGAATGACTCTTGAGGACGTTCTTTAACTACAAAGGTTGGTATTTATTTAGCTCCTTAGCTTCGGCTGACATGGATACACCCGTCTCGGAGCCAGTGGCGGCCGGTGACATCCGAAGTAGGAGGGGCGCAGGGGTAATTTTTATTTATTTAAATCATATATGCTGTGCAATACCGGATTTGCCCAGACGGTGGCGCCATTTCACCATGTAAACGACCGAGAGGGCTAATTAAAAATAAAAAACTATACATAATATAAACCTCACCGTTACTCATTCTACTCTGTATTGTATATATGTATATTGACTGAACATTCCTTTACTTACTGCTTAATTTCTTTTTTTACTTACTTTATTTTTACTGTATGTAGCACAATCAATCAGTATTCTGTATTTTGTTGACTTGAAACTTATGGTGAAAGAACATTTATTATATGGTGCCTAGTAGAAAATAAACATAAGAAAAAAATATGGTCTTATATTAGAAAGACTACCCAGTGTGCCATCAAAAATAATACCTAAATATGGTCTTACATTCGATTGTGCAAAAGTAATTAGAACAAAATAGAAGATAATAAAATAGACCTGATACAAGTCCTGAGATAAAATGCAATACAATGTTAAGCTTACAAATGAAAAGGTACTGGGTCCTATGTACACTACACTACTATACAATATACAGTTTAATCTATGTACCTATGCTATACTAACTATACAAGAACCACTTAGCAAACCAGGTTCTGGAAAACGACCGAATATACAGCCTTCCTCTGTCTGTTGCTGGTTGCTGATGTCAGGCTGATGAGGTCCAAACTCTTTCACTCTTTTTCTTGCAGTGTTCGTCTTTCAAATGGTGTTGCTTTGAGGGATTTGACAGAATTCTCCATGGTAGCTAGTGTAATGGCTGTGTCCTGTACAGAACAAAAAAAGAACAAACTTGCAACATGAGGTCTCTCCCACACACTCAATCTCCTCTCCTCAGACAGCAAGACGCGAACTGAGAGCAGAGCAGTACAGGCTTTACAAATAAGGTTCAACTAGGCTATGAATTGCGCATGCGTGACTGGTTTTCTTTGCTCACGCATTCACGCATGCGCCACTCAATTTGCTCACGCATGCGCCACTCAATTTGAGTCGCGCATGCGTGACTGGTTTCCTTGTTCGGGCGCAATGAAATGCGCTCCCAGAGATCGTATTCAGGACCCTTGATAGGCTACATTTGCCTATCAAATTTGGTACCTACCTCAAAACCTTGACCCTTGATAGGCTACATTGCCTATCAAATTTGGTACCTACCTCCAAACCTGGGCGCACTGCCGTGCGCCCAGGTTTGGAGGTAGGTACCAAATTTCTATGAGAGTGACGTCAATGACAAACGAGGGGGGAGAATAGCACGCACAACAATGATTTATATTTGCTATATTAACGTTATTGTGCATTTTAAACACAAACATACATAAAATGAGTAATTATTATTCATTTTAAACATGTTTAGTTTATTTTTTTATATATATATATATTTTTTTTCCTCTCTCAACCAGGTGGGGCGGCGCCCCTGCGCCCCTATGGACGAGCCGCCACTGCTCGGAGCATACCTGGAATGCTCTACTTCCGGGGCATAGCGCCGGTCAATACCGTAAGACACACACACACAGGCCGTGTTCCATTTCAGGGTCTGCAGCCTAAAAGGCTGCATTTGAAGGCTGCATACGTCACAGCAGCCGCGACAAGGCTGTCCCATTTCGTCGGCTCCTTCAAATGCAGCCTTCAAATGCAGCCTTAATTTCCCGAAATTGAAGTGTGCATCGATGCAGACTTCTGCAGCCTTCGGTTCCAGAATATCCCAGAATGCATTTCGACCAACCGAACCGAATTGTGGGCCGTGTTCAATTTCAGGACAGAATTTGAGCCCGGCTAAAAGCAGTTTTAGATATCGCTGTAGCACTGTAATTCAGTCACTTTATTAAGTTTTATTATTTTATTACGCGACAATATACCTATGTAGATTATACATATTTGTTCAGTTTATCCAAATAAAGCCTGTTTAGAAATATGCTACGGCGATTTCGGGAGCCGCATATGGGAAGCGCTGGCGCGGGCCAGCTGGTCTCCCAGGCCGCCAGTGTGTGTGTGTGTGTGTATATATATATGTGTGTGTATATATATATATATATGTGTGTGTATATATGTATATATAACAATAAAGATTGGTTAATATTGGTGAAGTTATAATTCCTATTTATGTATATGTATATGTATATATATATATGTATATGTATATGTATATATATGTATATATGTATATATACGTATATGTATATATATATATGTATATGTATATATATATGTATATATATATATATACGTATATATATATACATATATATATATATATATATATACATATACGTATATATATATATACGTATATATATATATATTAATAGGAATTATAACTTCACCAATATTAACCAATCTTTATTTGCCCATGGTTCTGTCTTAGCCGAAATAACATCAAACGTCGACGCCGGCGGTGAAACTCCAGCTCCTTAAGTTCATTAGTTAAAAAGAATACTGAATACAAATCATCCATTTTTAACACGCAATTGATTTTCCTCGTATTATTAAACTCTCAAAAAGAAGCTTCTAGTTGGACTATCTCCGCGGCTCTGGTCAGCGCGCGACGACGGTGGGCGTGGCGCTTCGTGACGCAGCTGGTGACGCATTCAGGAAGTACTCCGTAGGCTAGACCGTCCCATTTAACACGTTTTTGAAGCAGCCTTCGACGCAGCCTTAAGACTGCAGCCTTCGGATGCAGCCGAAGGATGCAGCCTTAAGGCTGCAGACCCTGAAATGGAACACGGCCACAATTGTACCTGCAGTACATTCATTACATGACAGGAATCAACAACCAAGTTAAACAAACACTTGAATCATTAAAGGAATAATTCAAGTTGTATGTTGTTAAACTCACACAATACAGTCAACACGATTATGTTTTGGGGAAAAAAATGAAAAATCTCTATGAGGCTATTTTTCAAATTGTATCGAATGCAAAGTCCTATTCCATGTATTGACTTGATAGAACCCATATATATTCACATTTGTACCAGAAGAGGGCGCACCGTATCATGTTATAGTATCAAGAGAAAGAGAACATCGCCCTCCATACATACCAGCACCAGCAGTCAACTACCGGTTCTATCAGCGCTAACCATTTAGTGCTCAGCTAGTTTATATAGTGCAATAATTCAGGTTGCCTTAATGCACTGCAGATGCACCCTGTTGAAAACAATGTACATGAACAATGATCATTTCAGAAGTTCAGAGCCAAAATGTGGCTCTGAATCCTCTATTTAATAGAGGATGCCTAAAGAGTAAGAATGGACTAACTGCATGCTTATAATATAGTCTATTATAAGCATGCAGTTAGTCCGACAGATCATATTTAACCACTATGACGATTCCCCCCCCCCCCCCCCCCTTGCGCTTCATAATGTTCACGATTACCACCCGAAACCATTTGGTTTCAAAATGGCCAATGAAGGCATTGCTTGGGATTAGGAGGTTATCCCTCTTTTCGTGTGTGGCCCCTGCAGGTTAATGTGGCTGATATTGATATTGACTGTCTCAGAAACGGGCGTCTTTTTAGGCTCTTAGCTTTGGCTATGGAAGTGTTTATTGTGCGCCTGCTAATCTGCTTTGGCAGAAGAGGATACCTGGGAAAACGTTATACGTCGGTAAAAATAGTCATTTAAGCACAAAACAGAGAAAATATGGTACGTTTGCACTACATCAAACAACCTATATTTCACCTTGAAAAAAATGTCACTTTTGCCAGTGAAGTGGCACCTAAGCATTGGGCGGCTGTGTATCCGACAGAAGAACAAAAAAAAGAGTTTTTGTCTATAGGCCTAAGCACGTGTGTGGTCCAGAAATCAAGAGACCATGTGTTTTCACTGTTGAACATATGACTGTACCGTGTGGTCACTGTATTGGGACTACAGGTAAAAGAAAATGTAAAAAAAACAAAACACAAATGATATTCAAGATGCAAGGTATGGTCGCATCCTCATGCACGGGCATGCGCCTCAAAGTCCCAGAGTCTTTGAGTGCAGACACTGTAGATCGGGCCCTTGACTCATCACCCACAAGTGCGTAGGTTAAGCCACACACCCCCCCCCAACAATGTGGTTTCAGGACATCTCTTCCCTGATTGGTTTGGGGAATGCATCTTGCATCACAGGTGTGTTAAATGCAACACTTCTCAATGGCGGAGAAACGTAGGAAGGGATCAGGGAGCAGGGAAGGAGGGCACATTGTTTTTGGTTTCAACATTTTTGTCAACAAGTTTCAACATTTTTGTCTCTTCTGTTCTCTCTCCCTCTTTAAAACTCTCAAAACTTACCCACAGCAGCTTTAAACATTGTTGTTCCCAACTAACAAGTAAAACAGGTATGATAGTGAAATGAGTGGGTAAGTTAGTTTCAGATCCTATAAAAGTTGAATTAGCATTTTTAGATTACTGCCATCCTTTTTAGAATTGTACATTTAAAATAGGGCATACATTGCTATAGGGAGATCCTTTGGCATCACAATTTAATTCCTTCAAGATCAAGATTCAAGATTCAAGATAACTTTATTCATCCCGAGGGAAATGAAGGTGCAACAGTTGAAACACGGGGAATAAATGCACACAAAATATAAGAATAAATAACTAAAAAGTAAGAGGGGAGGGGGAGCAACTGCCGCTCGTCGCAGCGCCGGAAGAGGATTCGAGGTGTAATTACTATCCACACATGCCTTAAAGAACCTAAAAAACAACCCTAAACTTGCTTTTGGGGGAACAATACCGACTTATGGGCAACCTGGGCCAAAGAAAGGTATTTTGTCTCATACTGCGAGGCTCAGTTTCCCCTATCCTTGGTCAGCGTAAGGTTGATATCTGATTTTGAGACAGAAGTGGTCAAACGAAACCTGTCCAGTGGGAGAAAGGTGCCATTGTGTCACACAGGCTGGCTATTGTCTTCTGGCGGTATGCAACACTGTTACCTGGGGGCTGGAGGTCGTTCACCATTCAGACAGGAAATGTGTGTTTGCGCGTGCGTGCAGGTGAGTGGTGTGTGTGTGTGTGTGTGTGTGTGTGTGTGTGTGTGTGTCCTTAAATTACACTTCCAAACAGGGAAACACACAACAGAACTGGGCCTGTAGGGAGCTCTGCTAAAGTGCCATACAGGTGCACAACGCCGGTCTGTATACCCTATAGGGTCCCTAGCCCTTTTAAATGTATATATAGAGCCAATAATGGAGGCCATGATGTCCGTGTTTCAATTGGATAATGATTGGGTGGCTAAAAGGCAGCGAAGGGAGAGGAGGGAACTGTAATTAGGCAAGCTTTATGCCTTGCTGGTATCCAAGATCACAGGGATCCCTGCGGGAGTATACAGCCCAAAACCGCTTGTTAACTACCCTTAAAATGCCTGGCGTCTTGCTACCACAGCGGAACTATCCAGTCACGTTCTGAGCTGAACGTTTTAGCCATTTTTTGATCACATGCCAAGTCACTGCTGCCACTGTGCGACGACAACCCCCACCCCCTGTCCTTACATGGCACAAAAGGTGTACTGCCTTCTCTGCCCAGCCTGCAATATGGCGCTGCGTTGGAGTTAACAACAAACAACTTTGAGTACATATGTGAATATAACACTTTCAAGTATTTGACTCTCAGAGGATTCTCCAAAATGTGACTCAAAGTGAGCCAACCGTACAGGGTATGTTGTCCAGGGGCGAATCTGGAAGAAAAGAGCGTTGTGAAATGTGCCGTCTGGATTTAAAAAGGATTGCGCTTAGGGGGGCCTTAAGACAAGGAGTGGCCATTCAAAGCCCAAACTATTACCATGGATTTTGGACACTGTGTTTATGGGATCATAGCTCCATAGCGCCAGACAAGAGGTCACTGGTAATTGAGCGCACAGAGGGGAAAAACAATTGCGCCATCAAACCATAAAAATGTCTTGGAGATAAAGAGTTGCCGATCAATGTCGGGGGTAAACACCTGATAGTGGTGTTTGATTCCCAGCTGAGAAACACAACGGACGTAGTGAAGGAGACCTTTGTGATCATTTAAAACAGTTTTTATGTTCACACAAACGTACAAACGACACATAATCGCTCTTAAATATCAAATGAATCTATGTTTAATAGCATTGCTGCAGCATAAACTGGCTTTCAATATTAAGAATAACAGAAAATACAACAAATCCATTTGTTTGTATCATCATACATTGGATTTCAGACTTTATTTACTAGCGATGATACACCAGTCAAATTTCAGGTGATGGTGGCAGTACCAATCCACCATATTTCCCAACCTCCAAAAGATATTGGAGAGGGGTGGGATAGGTCAAAGGTTTGCGAACAAATATAGGTTATTTTCACAATTTATTGAATACATCATCATGATCTCTCTGGCTAGCAAAATGACCCATGGCATTGGGTTCGGGTCTGAAAATGATATCATGTGAATTAGCATTGACATTGGATTTAATGATCTTATTGTTCCATTCTTTATTATCAATACAAATCTATTTGTAGCCTTTCTGGAATCCAATTCCATTTTATGATGTTGACAACGTTTTTATGAAGGCTATATTTTATATTTATGACGCAAAAAATGTTTTATTCGGAGAGAAAGCGTACGACAAAGGGGACTGCCAGTGGCTCTTTTCTACCTTATTAATAATAATAATAATAATAATAATACAAATAAAAGTTGTATCTTAAGTTAGGGGAGCAATGTTAATTCCAACATGAAGCTCCACATCATCAGCCCTTCAATCCCCCCCATTGCTCACATTCATCAGCGCTTTGTTTCACCAGCCAGCCTCGAGGTGTGTGAGGTGAGCCCGCCTGGAGGGCCCAGTTCACCAGGTCATCCTATGGCGTCTCTCCCTCTAGTGTGAAGTCTTTGACCTGGCGCTCTCTCTCTGGACGGTGCTTGGTACGCCCTCAGCGGCTTCGCTCAGACCCGGGGGGCTCACACCCCGGTGTTATTGGCCCAAACAGGGAAGGTGTCCAGCTGGAACATGGCTTTACCCCAAGTGTTGATGGCCAAGGTGATGCAGAGGATCCCAATGATGTTCATGACGAAGCCCGTCTTGGCCTATTAGAAGGAGGGGGGGGGGGGCATAATGCAGTGACGCGTCTTATACGGGACACCGAGAACCTTGAAGCAAACACTGTTAACCACTGTTTTGAGCTGTATTGAGCTATTGTTTGCCAACTTATTAACTTCTACCTGAGCACTGGTTCTGTTCTTAGAGACTTATTAGGAATGAAATGCACTTATGACTTCTAGTGACGAGTTGTTCTCTTGCCTATCTTTGTCGAACACACTTTACTGTTAAGTCTGTTAAGTCGCTTTGAACAAAAGCGTCTGCTAAATGACTGTTATTTAATGAAACGTAATGTAATGGTAAAGCAGTGCCGATTATTATTTTTTTGTTGCCAATTGCACTTGCCAACAAACCACGGCGAGACTTACCATGTCAACGACCTTGAGGTAGCCGTATGAGAAGACGATGGCGTTGGGTGGCGTGGCGACAGGCAGCATGAAGGCGAACGAGGCGCTGAGTGTACAAGGGACCATGATGTACAGGGGGTTCAACCCGATGGACTGGGACTGCACCAATCACAGAGAGACAGTTCACAAGGCCGTCTGCTTGCAGAGACTTTTTTTTCTAGCCGACTCATAACCGCATGTAATGCCGCGTCTGGTGAAAACTCTCATCACTTGGCTGTAATTAGGAAGTAATTCTCATGCCGTTTTGGGCTGACTCATGTGACACCGGGAAATGGGAGAAATGGGAGAAGTAATTCCTATGCGGATAATGGCAGACTACCACTGAGGCAGACATTACACTTGGCTTAGGGTTTGCGTTGGAATTACATATCCCCACAGCACAGGAGCTGACGATCACACAGGCAGGATCACAATTGCTGGCTTTGGAATAAACAAAGGGTGGAAATACTTTATACTCCATAATTACTTATATTCATCCTGCATGACTATACACCATGGCAGTTTCGTAAAGGGCATGTGACCCCGCCTCCTTACTTTACATTGCATGCAGTTGATCAAAAAAACTATTTTTCTATCTCCTTTTCTATTGTCCTTTATGGTCTTTTCTGTGAAACCCTGCTGCCTCCTCTTGATGGATTGCTGGGCACAGTAATGCCATTCTTCAGCGGTAGTGGGGTTGCAAATAGGACCCCATGGCAAGACACTGGGCTGAATTAGTGTGTTTGGCAGAGGCTCAGCTAAGGGGCCCTAATATCTGCAGCCCAAATGGCTCGCTATTGAAGCACCAAACAAGGACATATAGGCCAGCTTCCACTGGGAGTAGTCTCAGTGCTGCGCTCCAATTGGAGCGTTCTTTCAATAGGACTTCCCTGTCACGATATTCCACAGTGAGCATCCCCACTGCCAAAACGCATATATCTGCCTTTGTCCCTGCCGTCCTAAAATAATCTGGTTGTGCAATAGCTTTTTCGATAGCGGCTTGTAAATCTGCCTTTAGTGAGAATCCGTACCATTGAGGCCAGCACAGGTAAAAAGAGTGTTGCTGTGGCAACGTTGCTGGTGCACTCCGTGAAGGTAGCGATCAGCAGGCACAGGATGATGGCTATGGCCCAGGGAGGGATGGTTTTCAGGGGAGTCATTTGGTCTCCCATCCACATTGAAAGGCCGGATACCTGCAGAGAAATTATATTATGTCAGATTGGATTAGATTAGATCAGATTACAGTACATTACATTACATAAATGTATAGTTTTTGTAATTGAGACAAAGAAAACGTTATTAATCCTAGACAGAAATGTGGGTGTCAAAGCAGCAGAATTAAAAAACAGTAAAATGATTAAAAAAAAATGTGAAAACCAGAACATGCAATAAGAACATGCAAAGAAGTACTATAAAATATACACAGTATACACATAGATACATGAGCAGTGGGAGTGCAGAATGTGATGGTGTCACGTAAGGTAGCTGTATGTGGTGTACCTCGCTGCCTTTGGCTAGAGCGAAGCCCCCACCAAGCAGAAGCACTATGTTCCATGGCATCTTCTTCTGGGCCACCTTCCAGGTGAGCAGAGCGGGAGTTGGACCAGCAGGTTCATCGGCTGAGGATGAAAGCATTCATATTGTTGTTTTACAAAAGACTAAGAAGCCCAAAAACTTTAACTTCCCCTCATAATGCTTATAGCTGTATTTGGTTGAATCTTAAAAGCAAAGTCACCTGTATCAAAGCTATTGCTCCGTCTCCAGCACAGTCGTGGTGGTTTAGAAGGCAGGACAAAGAGAAGGATCGCAATGAAAATTGCCACTGTGGCATCGGTCACATATCTAATAAAACAAAAGAAGGAAAAAGGTCTTCATCTAGATATGTTGCTGACTTCCTTGAAGTAAACAATAACAACAGTTCATGTCAGAGATGAGGGCAATTCAAACAGTTTAAGTCCGAAATACGAACTCTGCTCTGAAGTTGAAGATGTCTGTGGCCCATCCGTCCATAAAGCCAGGGTCCCGGGAGAACCACAGCACCACCAGCAGCACGAAGAGGCCCAACACACTGAGCTCTCCGAAGCACATTGGGCCCAGCCTCCGGTGCTCCTCGCGGATGACCTTATAGGCGGCGATCTCCTTTTCCGTCTTCACTGACCCACACCCCCAGGTCTTCTTCAAGCTAGAAGGTTTTTTTAGTTTTTTTAGAAGAGAATCAAAGAATCTGAGTGTCAGCTTAGCGTTTAATCCCCCGGTTCGGTGAAAAGGGGTTTTGACGCTGATTCAGTCCTCAGTTGTCAGCTCTGGTTAGATCATGAATTACAGTACAGTACAGTTTTATCACAGCCAAATAGCTTACTTGAATCCCAGAAAGACAAACTGCAGCCAGAGCCAGGCCAGGGTGAGCATGAGAATCATGTTAGGGAAGGCAAAGCCGAACCACGACGCAAAATTGATCACGTCTCCATTCTGAGGAAAGAGTCTGAGAGAGAAACAAAGGGTTTTCCTCAATATATTGCTACAAATAACAATATATTGTGAAAAAATAACTATAAAAGACAGTATATTTCTCTGTGCTACGGATACTTTTACAGTCGAGATGGGATAGTCCAGTCTAGTGGCTAGGGTGACCCCCCCGGCCGTCTTGGGGTTCGATGTCTGGTCCTTAAGTCACTTTGTATGAGGGGGCATCTGCTGATGAGTAAACAGTAAACCGGGGATACCCACTCGTTCATTTGGCCCGTGAGCACGAGGTTAGGGCCCGTCCCCGTCAGCGTGGCGGTCCCTCCGATGCTGGCCGCGTAGCAGACACACAGAGTCATGCCTTTACACAGCCTCTTGTTCTCCGCCAACTCCTTACACCTGGCCGCCTCCACTGAGGTGTCCAAGAAGGTCACCACCACTGGAAGGCCAAAAGGAATACCATGACTGGCCATAAATGGCACTATTCCATGATGTATCAGTTTTGCTACTCATTCAAAGTACAGGGGAGAAATTCTGCCAATGGATGGACTTCACCTACAGCTAAGACCAGCCTCATTTCCCTCGTTAGTTGTATTGTTCATGCTGTATTGGCCAATTCTAAACATTTTCACAATTTCGTAGTAGTGCTCCCCAAGTCATACAATTATTGCTCTGCTACCCCTCAAATACTGTACATGTACATGTATATCCATAGTAGTGCAGTACCTGTGCAGTACCTTATTGAAAGTGTGTTAGTTGTTTTCTGGACTGTCTTCGGGAATTAATCACTTCCTATCTTATCTCCTTTAATCGGTGACTCCTTTTCTCTCCTTATATTGTTTTACGACTCGAAGAGTCATACTACTGAACGAATGATAGGCCCTATCAGCCGACCTTGTCCCTCGACCCGCTTTGCGGGCTGCTTGCAGTCCCCATCCGCAGCCTCCGCTGACTGCTGGTCCTCTGAGCTGAGGATCTGGTCGCTCTCCGCTGCCTCCCCGTGGCTGTTCAGCTGCTGCAGCACGGCCTGTACGATGGGCACCATCATGGCCGTGGTGGCCGTGTTGCTGATCCACATGGACAGGAAGGCCGTGACGCCCATAAATCCCAGCATCAGACTGGAACGGACAGGAAGATGTGGGGGTTCAATACAATAGATGTACTGTATGCGTACGTATATATATAGTGTAGTATTTGCGTTTCGCGGTTCATGGGCTAATGGGCGAAAGGGGGGAATGTCTTGGATGCAAAGGTAGTCTGGCTGTACTGTACTGTATGTGTCTGAGAGAACCCCTCACGTTTCTCAGACAGGTTTAAGTAGGGTACAATAATAAACATGGCCTGGGTTAAGCTGATTGTGCATTGTACTATTTTCAGTTTTCGATGATGTCAGAAAAGAATGCCGTCAAAAACAGCAACAACAACAACATATGTGCGGTGGTCACTGATTACATATCCACTCTGGGAACGTATATAAGTGCTCATTAAATATGTTGGGGGGGGTGCATCCGTCATCCACTCACAGCGCTGGACGCACACCGACAACCAGAAGCACCCTGAGGGCGATGCGTTTGTGCAGGTTCCAGTGCTCCACTGCCACAGCCACCATCAGCCCGCCCACAAACAGCATGTTTGTGTCTTTCAGGTATTGCATGCACACCTGATGAGAACAAAAACCAAAACAAAAAACAATGACGGCAAACTTAAAGCCAACATGTGAGCGGACGAATGAGAATAACAAACAAGAAATCATTTGTGATCTGCGTAACAAAAAAATGAATGAACCCAGATCTCCCCCACTTGTCTTATTGGTTTACCGTGTGACGTGAGGGGGGGGGAAGTGGGACTCACGTCTTTTGACTGCATGATACCAAAGAGCGGGAAAAGCAGTGCTGGGAGCAAGGCGGTGACAGCCAGTGGTAAGGCCTCGGTGCACCAGAACACTGCCATCAGTATGATCACATAGGCACATTTTGCCACCTGGTTGTTTCCACGGGAAAACATGCGCACACGTAAACACAAACATATACACACACGTAAACACAAACATATACACACACACACACACATATATATTTTTTAAACACACACGCAAATGCACACACGCACGCACACACACACACACACACACACACACACTTTGTTTTAGAGAGGACAAGAATGGCCCCTGTGTAAAGATAGTCAGAAAAAGGGTCAAATGCAGCACAACAAAGTAAAGCTACACAGGCTATTTATTAATGGGTAATACATAAATATAGTACTTCTAGGCTAAGATAACATGGGGTTAAAGTTCCATTTTCTGAACTGTTATTGAATCACCGACCTGCCATTCCGCAAACATGCATAGATTATGATGAAAGACAGTTTGAAATCCTAACAAACATATGTATGAGGAGGGCACATCATTGTTTTCCACTATATATCCCGTTGTCTCCTGTATTGCTTCACGTTAAGCGGCACATCGACATGTGAAACAGGGGCATGACGGCATGACTATCACAACAGACCCCCACAACACGGACTCTGTTGTGGGGGTCTCTCTGTTCCCACGCTGAAGACTTGATCCTTTCAAAGACAAGTTACAATAACAGCTCAGTGTGCACGGCAGCATACGGCAAAAACGGGACACTAGAGTTCCCATCAACAGGTGCCTGAACAAAAACACCGCAACCTGACGGCTGTATTGACTTTTTGGCTCAGTTGCAATAACGACACGATTTGCGCGCATGACTCCTTAAATGAATGGGGTCTTGCCTGGGATATCCACCAAAGACAGGGTGTACATGGATTGATGTAGGCTAATGTGAAAAAAACTAAAAACTAATAGTGGTCCATGTGTGTGTGTGTGCGTGTGCGTGTGCGTGTGCGTGTGTGTGTGTGTGTGTGTGTGTGTGTGTGTGTGTGTGTGTGTGTGTGTGTGTGTGTGTGTGTGTGTGTGTGTTGAACATACCGATGTTCCGATCACCAAAGGCAGTGGCAGAAGAATCCACGGAGTGAAGAATAAAATAATCTCATTCTTTAGATTTCGAAGACGAGTCCAAAATGCCATAGCCGAAACAGAGCGCAAAGCTCGGGGAAAGAAATAAAGAGTAGGCGACCCATGGAGGGCCTTTTTACACCGAGAGAGGCGGGGGGTAAAGGGGGGAGATGAGTGCAGTCTACTCCACACACTGTGGGGGGGGGGGAGAGAGAGAGAGAGAGAGAGAGAGAGAGAGAGAGAGAGAGAGAGAGAGAGAGAGAGAGAGAGAGAGAGAGAGAGAGAGAGAGAGAGAGATGGGGGAGGGTGAGAGAGAGAAAGGGGGCGAGAGAGCGAGGGGAGAGAGAGAGAGAGGGGGGGGAGAGCGAGAGAGAGAGAGAGAAAGAGAGAGAGAGAGAGAGAGAGAGAGAGAGAGAGAGAGAGAGAGAGAGAGAGGGGGAGAGCGAGAGAGAGGGAGAAGGGGGGCGAGAGAGAGAGAGAGGGGGAGAGCGAGAGAGAGAAGGGGGGCGAGAGAGAGAGAGAGGGGGAGAGAGGGGGAGAGCGAGAGAGAAGGGGGGCGAGAGAGAGAGAGAGAGAGAGAGGGGAAGAGCGAGAGAGAGAGAAAGAAGGGGGGCGAGAGAGAGAGAGAGAGGGGGAGAGCGAGAGAGAGAGGGAGAGAAGGGGGGTGTAAAACCTGAGATAACTTTTTTAAACCTGCAGACTCCCGCCCACCAACACGCACAGAAGCGTAAGAGCGCACACATTACTACACATTACTACATGTTACTATGCCAACACAACGTGAATTCGCAACCTCAGAAGTGGCTGAACGGGGTAACTTGACACAGAATTGGATGACTATGTTCAACATGCCATATTTCAATCGCTATTATCATTATTCTAGTCTAGTTACTAGAACAAGTAAAGAAAAAATACATTAATTATTTAAAATTAATAAAAAAAGGATTTACACATATTTAAATGGTTTACCTGTATACATATAAACATGCGGGATTGTCATAGCAACAACAGTAATATGACCGGTGGGGGAAAAAAAGGGTCTTAGTCGAAGTAGCCTTGTAGTCTATTTTCATTCATGTAAATAAAGTCGTTGTAGCCTTGTTTTTATTCATTAATGTTTGCAAATATTCGAGTTATTTAGGCTACTTTAGATGATATGTCATATGTTGGCTATACTTCCCATCATTAAAAACGAATTGTTAAATCTAGATCGAAATAAAAATAACAGATAGAATCTATATCGCTAGATTTTTTTGAAGTGCCACGTTATGCGGCCACCCGAGAGGTGAAGAAGGGCCACATGGTATCACGTGTGTTTTAAGATGTGCCTGAGAGAGAGAGAGAGAGAGAGAGAGAGAGAGAGAGAGAGAGAGAGAGAGAGAGAGAGAGAGAGAGAGAGAGAGAGAGAGAGAGAGAGAGAGAGAGAGAGAGAGAGAGAGAGAGAGAGAGAGAGAGAGAGAGAACACGCTGAACTAGGGATAATCTCGTGTTCCTTTTATTTTATTGTGCTGGCTGCAATTATGTTGCATGTGGTTTGGATGTTTGTATGAGAACCACTTTTAATGTGTGTTCCTGTAAGCCTAACATAGTTGTTGTAGGCATATATATAGCAACACAGGGGCAAATAACAAATATCAACAACAACAACCATCTTATGGAAATAAACAAAATGTTAGACCAGTGGAATTATTAGGGCCTGTATACTTTGTATGTCTTTATAGGTCTACTTGGTATGTATGTCGACTATATCTATATCGACTATATATATATAACGATATTGAAGTAGAAACGATATAGAAAAAACTGGTACTAAACTATCTATATATATATAACTAATTTCAAATTAGATATATTTAAGCATTTACTTATATTGTAAGATTTTGCACGGGATGCCAACTCAAAGCGCAAAACCTGCCTGCTGACCAGATAAATAACGCCGCCACGTGGATTTAGATTGTATTGCAGTTCAACCACCTAAAAACAAACATGCATTAAACGTGACTGTGTATAAACTCTTTATCATTAAATCATACTTGTTAATACGAACCAGCATATCGGCGTTATTGATCAATAGCGTGTATATTGAAATCGGTCCCATGTGTGTGAATGCATTAAACATAACTGCAGGGCGACAGTTTTCACAAATTTGACAGTTGCGTCATCACGTGACTTGCGGTTATAGGGTTGTCACGTGAGTCCCTGTTTGAAATAACATGGCCGTAAGTAGCATTGGACACCATCGGATTGCTGTCTCTGTCCCTTTGCCGTCAATGTTGTGAAGCAAACGAAGCAGGAACAAGTTCCCCCAATAATATGCGATCGCGGTCGACAGTGTTAAGGTGTCACACGGTCGCCCAGCTGCCACTTTGTCTTCTACACTGGCAGCTAGCTACAAGTCGGGAGAGGTGAGCTGTGGTACCGTTAAGCGTCAGTGTTTGTGTTTATGGTCTTTCCGCCGTTGCCATGTCGTGTCCGATACCCGCTATGTTGACGCTGTTATCGACATTATCTTCTTCTTCTTGTTCTTCTTCTTCAGACATTACTCGTTCCGTTAAGTGCAGATTACCGTTAGCTTGTTCCCCGTCAGCCCATGCATGATCGCGTTACTTCTTAAAAATGTGAAAGTTAAACCTAAGGTCACTCGACATCCTGCACATACCGATCTGAAATGACCAACGCAATTTTCGAAAGTGTTTGTCTTTTTTTTGCTATTCAACATCCTTTAACTAGTAGTAATAAACGTGTGTCGGTGTTATGCGATACATTCTGCACTTATGTCATGTGTTCACCCTAATAGCGGATCTACAGAATTATACATATGTTATTAATTAACCAAATATTTATGTGGAGATGGTTGGCATTTATTCGATAGATATAATTGATATGTGCATCCGGACCAGCCAAGTTCATTCAAGTGGTGTCCTTATCTATGTAATGTTGTGATATGTATTCCAGTTTAAACGTATTTGTCCTTTGCACATGGGGTTGAGGCAGCCAAGTCATGTGAGCTTGGCTGTTGGTTGCCAAACTGAAAACCTGCTTTACTAACATTACATCCTGTTGATTACAACACATCTTACTAGGTTGCACTGTATAACTAACATGTGAGTGGTGACTCTTCACATTGTGTGAAAGAGTCACCACTCTTGGTGAAGTGTTGAAACCAAATGTTTGTGTTGAAACCAAATGTTTAATAAAGAGTTGTATATACCAACCTTAACAGTTGTATCCGTTTCCCATAGATCCTCCGGAGCACCAACGGGGGGAGACAAACTTCACCACATAAATGTAGGACTCTTGCAGTCCTGTGTTTATAACTCAATGGGAGTGTGTGTGTGATTATCTGTGCTGGACTTCAAGGCATATGCATCCGGACAGTGCGTGAACTCTTGACAGACATTGGAGCTTCACAATGGAGTGGCTGATGCCAGCAGTGGAGAAGGACTTGGGAATTGATCGGCGCCAGTTAGCCCCAGGTCCATGTCCCCATGAGCTGGTAGCCTTAGTCCCAACCCGCTGGGTGATGGGGCTTCGGGAGAGAAGGGTGTTGCGCTGTCCGCGCTTTGACAGCATCAGTGACACCGAGGTCCGCACTTACCTTCAGCGTTCCCAAGCGAAGTTGCCTCCAGGCTGCACTCGGGTCTGTATTCAAGGCCTGAGGAAAAGTAAGCTGAGCTACAGATTGGCGAGGGAACCATGTCACCAAGGAGAAGCCATGCCACAAGATTCTTTCATGAAAACCATGCTTTATGTATCACAACAAAATGTCAGGTATGGTGTGTATTTGTGTCTTCAATCAATAGGCATGCACATCCACATGTGATTTATAGATTCAGCAAGTGTGTCTTCAGTTTAAACTATAAATCCATTTTTGGTTCACTTGCAAATTAATCTTTCCAAATTAATCGAAATGTAACAACTAATGTACAAGCTATAATCTGAAATAAATAATATTGGTGCTAAAATAGGGCAAATCAGTGACCTGATCAGCTGTTTTTGTTTTTTTCCAGAAACCTCTGGCGTGAAGCACATTACAAACTTGTGCAGCCATATGCCGGTGCCACTCAGCAGATGCAAATCACAGCTTTAGACGCTGTGCGGCAAGCACTGCAGAAGCTCTTCAACTCTTCGTTCATCTCAACTGAAAAAGTATCTCCAACCCTTTCTCCAGCTCGAGAAAAGGAAAAGGAAAGCCCTTTCCAATCCACTTCAACCTCATTCCAGAAGTCCCAGGCTGACCACCTGTGTCCTAATGTCCTCCGAGCAGAATGTCTTCTGGAGACAGCCGACATGCTGTATGTGGTTCTACCCCACAGTCAGTATTCTCTCCATGACATTGTCTCATACAGCCCTGCTAAGCTTGCCAACAGTCATGCCAAAGTACTGTTCATCCTCTACCAGGTACTTACTGCTTTGCAGGCCTGTCATGCAGCTGGGCTTTCAGTTGGAGAGCTTTCTCTGCAGGACATAGCTGTTGATGACCAGCTGTGCACCCGCCTGAGACTCAACTTGGCACATTATGAGGAACTGGGGACTGAAAGAGAGGGAGGCAGCTGTGTAATGGGCAGACAAGTGCCTAATAATATCATGCCGTCAAACCCTGTATGCATGAGCAGCGAGAACAAGGCTCTTTGTGGGGACTGTTTTGATGGTCTGAAGACGTTGGTTCTGGACTGGGTCCACGGTCGCGTCAGTAATTTTTGCTACCTTATGGAGCTGAACAAGTTAGCGGGGAGACGAGCAGGAGACCCTAACTACCACCCAGTGCTTCCCTGGGTGGTGGACTTCACTGTGCCCTTCGGGAGGTTTCGTGATCTCCGGAGGTCCAAGTTCAGGCTTAATAAGGGGGATAAGCAACTGGACTTCACTTATGAGATGACTAAAGAGGCTTTCGCAGCTGCAGGGGGAAATGGCCCGGGAGGGTGTGGAGTTGGAGGAGAACTAGGTGGTGGAGTTGGTGGTAGTGGTGGGGTGGGACCGTCCGACCACCTCCACGTACCTCACCACATATCAGATGTGTTGTCGGACATCACATACTATGGCTACAAGGCCCGGCAAACGCCCAAGCCAGTCTTGTGCAGCCATGTAAGGTCTCAGTGGGAGCCCAACGAATACCCTGCCAGCATGGAACGCATGCAGAGCTGGACCCCAGATGAGTGCATCCCAGAGTTTTACACAGATCCCTCCATATTCCGCTCCATTCACCCCGACATGCCTGACCTGGATGTGCCTTCATGGTGTAGCTCTTATGAGGATTTCATCGAGGCCCACAGGCGCCTGCTGGAGAGCAGAGAGGTGTCTCAGCACTTGCATCACTGGATAGACCTTACATTCGGCTATAAGCTGTCGGGGAAAGAAGCTGTCAAGGCCAAGAATGTGTGTCTGCACCTGGTGGACAACCATACCAATCTCACCAGCTTTGGTGTTGTTCAGCTATTCGATCAGCCCCATCCGCCACGCCTTCATCCATACCAGTATGCCCCACCAGAGCCTCCTCTCCTGGGACTTGCCACACCAAATGTGCCTACTCTACAGATCCCTCGGTTGAACACCATGACTGACACTGTTGATGGGATGGTGCCAGAGTCCACAGGGTGTGAGTCCAGTGGCTGGACTATGGTAGACCGGGACGAAGACCTGGAACAAGGAATGGAAGCTCTGGACTCATTGGCCTCAGTTGGCTCCTCTGTTGCTATCTCTGCACCACTGCCATGCGTCAATGCCGCTGGAGGGAAGATAGGAGGTGAACACCCAGCCCTCATCGTTTCCCAGTCTCCAAGTTCATTCCCTGTTGAGGGCAGGGGCAGCGGCGCAAGTAGCAACCTTGGTCCCAGCTTTCGTAGCACTGTGTTGCAAAAAAGTGGCACAACCGGGAAAAAGCATGCCGACGGAAATGGGACTGTCGCCAATGCTGATGATTTTAAGATCATCCTCCCTGAAGGATTCAACCCACTGCAGCCCCTCGAAGAGCTGGAAAAGTTGAACAACTTCCTTGTGAAAAGCCTACATGCTGAAGTACCACATCTCATAGAGCCTGGGAATGAGATGAATCAACAAAGGATGGTTGACCAGTCCTTTACTTCAGTTGCAGAACTTTATCACAGAGACATACAGGCACTTGGCGTTGTCATCGCTGAAATATTTTACTCCCCTAGGCTGCGAGGCCTGCCCCCAGGCACCCGGCTTAGAGATCGTTTCCAAGCTGTGAAAAAGCTCTGCTCTTCCAATCTCCGTGATGTACCCCTCTCTCTGCATCACGCACTCGAGACTCTGCTTTTGATTCAGAAGCACTCTGGAAACGCAAAGGCAGAGCTAACTCATGGCTCTAGTCCGCTGCTTTTCAAATATGACCCAATTCACGAGGGGCTCCCTCCTCCAAGTCCATGCCTGTTACTGAACCCCATTGTCACCCCGTTCCCCTTCCCAACATATTTCCCAGCACTTCACCAGTTCATTTTCTCCTACCATGACAAGATGGAAATGACCTGCGACCTTCAAGGTAGAGATGTTGTCTTTCACCTTTGGCAGCAGCTTGAGACACTTTTACTGGGGAACATCAATGCAGAAGGTCTGGAAATCCTTCTGCCGTTCATTCTATCACTCATGCTTGAGAAGTCAACCGCTGTCTACGCTGCCTGGTACATGTTTGAGCCTATTGCCCGAGTGCTGGGTCCAAGAAATGCAACCAAGTTCCTGTTGAAGCCCCTGGTCAGTGTTTACGAGAACCCCTGTTGCCTGCGAGGGCGTTTCTATCTCTACACTGACTGTTTTGTCCTGCAGCTGATCACGAGGCTTGGCCTTCAGGCGTTCCTGTCCAGTCTCCTTCCCCATGTGCTACAGGTCGTTACCGGCTTCGAAAGCTGCATTTTGGGCTCAGGGGTAGAATGCGGGAAAGGTCTTAGGGGTGGAACATGCAACCTGGGAGAGGAAGAAGAGGAGGAAGACTATCAGTGCAGTGAGGGTCGTCCATCGTCCGGTTCAGTCAGTGGGAAGGTGGGTTGTGGGAGTGGTGGTGTCGGAGTAGGCGGAGACACGGGCCTCGTGGACTACTCCTCAGGCCTCAGTCTCAATGACCAGGTGTTCCTTGCGGAGGGAGAAGACTTTCAAAATGGCTTCTACGTCAACAACGGCACCGCAGCTGGGAAGCAGCACAGCCAAAACTCTACAGCCAAAGAGCAGGATCAGGAGTCCCTGAGTGTGGGAAAGCTCAGCGACAAGAGCAGCGCCAGTGAACTTTCCATCGGGGATGGGGACTCTGCACGGGACCGAGCCAGCCTCAAATCGGCCGACAGCAGCCAGGACCTGAAGCACGCCAGTGAGGGAGAGGATATCGGGGAGCTGGAGGAAGAAGAGACCATCGAGACCACTGGAGGTGGGGGGGGCGTGGACAATCCCAGTGCGTCCAGTGTGGATCTCACGCTTTCTGGATGCACAGAAGAATCAGTCGGTACTCTGGAGGAAGAGTTTCTTAACGGGATGACACTCGAAGAGCAAGAGCAAAGCATTGTGGGAGACGAGGACGAGGATCCCACAGAAGGTTCGGACGAGAAGGAACACAAGATACTTCTGGGTGAGTTAATGAGTTGGTGAGTGAGGAATGGTGGATTATGTTGGCTTTTTATGTCTTTCTCTTTTGCTGCAATGTTGATTTCTTGTTTACATGCATGTCCACAGACACAGTCTTCAAAACAGTGAGATGGCTAACTGCAAAGCTGGGTCCAACTGTGACTTCTCGATATGTTGCCAGAAATCTTCTACGACTGCTCACAACTTGCTATGTTGGTAAGTATGTGGTTAAATTGCCTTGACATATTGTAATATGTCTAATGCATGCTAGTCTCTCTATCCTCAGGCCAAATTATTTGTGATTCAATATATTTTTATTATGTATTTTATACATGCATATCCATATACACAGAATGATTTTGACAAATACAAAAATGTGACTGGATTAGGTAATTGAATATATGCACCTTAATAACAATAAAAACATTTGCTTTGTTCCTCCTCTTTTCTTTTCCCCTTCAAGGGTCTGAGAAGCACCAATTTCTTCCCCCTCTGTCTGAGGAGAGCAGTCTGGAAAGTGTGGGAATGGGCAGTGTCTATGAGAAGAAGCCTGTGGTTGGAGACTTGACAGCAGAGCCTGTTTTGGAAAGTCTCCTTTACATAGCCCAGCTTTACGGAGAACCTGTGCTCACCTACCAGTACCTGCCCTACATCAGCTACTTGGTAAAGGAAAACAACCCCTTGATTGTCTTAAACCCATCCCCATTTTAAAAATAAACGGCCGAAAGGTACCGGATTTGATCCCCCATGTGCGTTCAAGTTCAATTGTAGGCATCCTAGAGCCTATGTTATACATCTGTCATGTTGCATTACTATTAATTATTAATGTACTCTAATTGCGTGGTACTATTCTTCCGGGTTCTGGGCACGTTCCCTAGGTGTCTCCCCCCTCTTCGCAGCGTCTGAACACGCGGAAGGAGGCCGGCCTGCTGGGCGCCGTGGTCCTGACCCAGAAGATCATCGTCTTCCTCTCGGACACCACTCTCATGGACATGCTGATGAATATCAACCAGGACATTCTGCTACCTCTGCTGAAGCTCCTCACCACCCCACAGATGGGGTAAACCACTGGACGAACACACAATTAAATGGGGACAATAATAATTAATAATTGTTTCATTGCACAAACACCCACATTTGAAGTATGACATAACACCGACGCTCTGCATGATCTTTCACCCTTTCACCTTACATGAAAAATAATGACACACATTTCTGATGAATTCCATTTTTTCCGATAATCTTTGTGTAGTGCCAGAGACACTCAACGCCAAATCAACAATAGCCTTCTAAATATGCAATTAAGGCACATAATAGTTAGCATCTAAAAAAGTATTGGAAATGAGGATGGTTTCAATCCAAAATGTGTGTCTGTGTCTCTCCTGGCCAGGTTCCCCAGTGGAGTACAGACCCGCTCCGCCTTGTGCCTGAAGACCCTCAGTCTCATAGCCCTCATCTGCCTGCGCATCGGCAGGGAGATGGTTCAGCAGCATATGGCCGACACGCTGTGTCGCTTCTTCACTGTGTTCACTCTGCTGCGCTGCCTGCAGCCCCAGGTACACATGCAATAACCGGCATAATGAGCGGCAGCTCAAGAACAGACTAGTAAAAGCCTAATATTATTTATTTACTGTTGCCTTGAGCCACCTTACATTACTAAATATCCCAATGGGTTGCAGCATATTAGTCCCATTAACAAAACAAAGTGTGTGGTTGACCGATTCCTTCTTCCTTGCAGCTGGACAGCGCCCCCCGTAGGGTGGTGGGAGACGTGATCGTGGTGGACGTCAGAACACCGGAGGGGTCTGTTGAGACCTATGAGTTGGGGGTGTTGGAAGAGCTGCAGACTGTGTTCAACCCCGAGATGGCCTACGCCTCCTACATACCCTTCTGCTGCCTCATAGGTAAGAAGCGCTGACACTGCCTCCCGTTAGGATGGAAGAAATTTTGGTTTACAAAGTCGTTCCCACTGCTTAAGACCAGTGTGTTTTTTTTATATGGGTGTTTGCAGGTGACAAAGCCATCCCTAAGCTGGTTCCCAACCATGAGCTGGTGTGGAGGATGGCTCAGTCCTACCAAGAGCGCCTGAGGCCGGCCAGTCCAGAGCCCGACCACGCGGCAGGTGTGGCTCCCCGGTCCGCTCTAAGCCACTTCGCCGCTGACAACAACACGACCTCCCCCCTGGGCTCGGACTCAATCCCGGAGTCGGGCACCTTCGGCAGCCACCTGGTGGGGAACCGCATACAGGTGTCCCGGGACCCAGAGTACAGCAGCAGCCCCAACACGGGCTTATCAGATTCCTGGGGTCATTCCCACCCCGCCCCGGCCGTCATCTCGGCCTCCGGCTCGGCGGCCGCTCCCGTCTCCTCGTTCTCTGCACCGGAGGACAGCGCCCTGAAGCAGGAGCTGCCGCGCAGCGAGCGCTCCCTGCAGGGCAACTGGCTGGCCTACTGGCAGTACGAGATCGGCCTCAACCAGCAGGACCCGCGCTTCCACTTCCACCAGATCCGCCTGCAGAACTTCCTGGGCCACTCGGGCCCCGCCAAGTGCCTGGCGCCACTGGCGGGGGAGGACTTTTTCCTCTCCGGGAGCAAGGACAAGACGGTGAGGCTGTGGCCACTCTACAACCACGGCGACGGCACCCAGGAGGTGGAGGCCAGGCTGACCTACACGGACCACCGCAAGTCTGTGTTCTACGTGGGCCAGCTGGAGGCCTCCCAGGAGGTGGTCAGCTGTGATGGCACCATTCATCTATGGGATCAGTACACTGGTGAGTGGGCCTGTATAATGGTGTTCTGCTTAAAGTGTTGCACTACTGATAGAATTGAATAAATAATAAGGGGATGTGTATGAAGAGAAAAAACCCATCCACCTGCAATTCAATACATTTGATGGATCTGGTACAACCAATGGAAGAGAACATCTTGTACAAAGAGATTACCCCCCCCCAGGTAAGCAGATCCGTTCGTACGAGGCGCTGGACGGGAAGAACCCCATCACAGCGGTCACCACCATGCCGGCTCCAAACTGCAGCGTGGTGTTCGGCAGCGCCGACTCTGTCCTCCGATTCATCGACCCACGCAAACCGGGCCTGCAGGTACTCCACCCTCACAGCATCAAATGCACTGGAGGGTTGTTCTTTTTTTTTTTCTTTTTTTTACAAACTGGATTTTCTTCTTCTGTTAGTAATGGTATCAGTAAGAGTAGTAAGAAATAGCTGGGCTAACAAAAAGCTGTGTGTCCATGTATACCGTGTATCTCATTAGAAGAAACACCGTTGTTTTACAGTATATTTCAGAGTTTACTAACTGCCGTTGAATCATGAGCCAATCAAAAACATTTGCCAATTTTAAGTTTTAATAGGCCGACAACAAAAATCAAAACTCCTTGCGATTAGTTTTTGTACATTTGCCGCACGGCAAATGTTTTAATAACCACCGGTCGACAAACATCCATCGATTGTACTCCTGTATCAACCGCTGCTTATTGTGTCTCTGAATCACGACTACTAATGGCTTTACTCGATTTACAGTGTAATCGTTCTGTGTTTGTTTTGTTATGCTGTGTCAGCATGAGTTCCGTCTGGCGTACAACAACGTGAGCGCCGGGCTGATCCGCTACCTGGCCGTGAGTCCCGGTGGGCGCACGGTGGCGGCCGGCTTCTCCTCCGGCTTCATCGTGCTGCTGGACTCGCGCACCGGACTGATCCTGAGGGGCTGGCCCGCGCACGAGGGGGATATTCTCCAAATGAAGGTAGGCCAAGCCCACACTGTAGCCTAGCCTGTTTGGACACTGGTAACCCTGTGGCGGAGTCCCTCTGTCTGTCCCTATGTCTGTCCGGCGGTCGGTCTGTGTGTTTGCACGCCTATTGAGCATGACTCGCATTAACTAGGTTTATTGTGACCTTCGGGTTTGTGTAGTAGTCAGACATGGTGCTGCTCTCCGAAGCCTCAAAGCAAGGTCATCCTATTGGAACGCACTGAGGAAGCCAACGAGAGGTAGAGGAAAGGTAAGTACGCCGCGCTGGTGGAGCAACGCCGCTCCAAAAGCTGACAAGGTATGAGCCGAGGGACGAGGTTGCCTGTTCGAGGGTGAAACACCCGATGAACCCAGGATACAACACTGAAGATGTGTCCAGGGCCGCAAGATGTCCTACAAATGAGAGGGAGTCTGACAAAAATCTTCCTATCTAAATCTCCATATGGTTCTTTTGTTTCAAGTTCTATTGTGTGATTGGATATCCGTCAATCTGCATTACTTTGATGCACAGGACTGCTGATGTGCACAGCTTTGTTTTTCTGCAATCTTCGGCAAAAAAAACCTCCGCGCTGGTTTAGTTTCAACCTTCAAATTAAAAGTAAGGAGGTCAGGAGTAAGCAATGTTAACACATTTATTTTTCTCTTCCAAGTACAGTGTGCTGCATATACAATGCCAGTCAAGCAGATATGAAAGTGGCTAGTGTCAATCTGTGTGTTTGTTTATGAAAACAAAGAAGTCTCCAAGTAATTTCACATATGCATGGGGCTCCAATTTGTGTCAATCCTAAAATCCCCAGTCTGCATTTTTTGTGATTTGAAATGTCAAGTGTTAATTTTTTTGGTAATTTGGTAAAAAAAAAAAAACTGTAAACATTGCTAAGAGGAAATATCCGAGGGTAATTTGACATTCCAATAAACAACGGCTAATTGGGTAAATAAATTAGTGCCATAACTTGTGACAATGAAGATAACAAATATTTAACTTTATAATGACTGCATTAGTATGCAGTATTGTCACAGTAAACATCCAAATAGAGAATATGTTCCCCGGTCAACCCCTTGGATTTAAGTTCTATGAAGGTTTTGCGTAGGTGTGTTCTAAACCGTGAATGGATGTTCAACTTTCATTCGGTGACAAATCCCTGTACCGGGACTCTGTACCCTGACTCATTCAAAGCATCACGTTCAAAGCAGGTCACCTGTGACTTGTACCAACATGGAAAGCCGCCAAGCCTAACGCTCGAGGAGGTGTGGCAGGAAATGGATTCAGAACTTTATCAAAGTTCATGTCAGGCTTTAGGAGCTTTGCTAAAACACAACGATGGCTGTTCATCTAGGCTAAACCTAGGTGAACTTTTTTTTTTTTTTGTGATGTCACAACCGTCATGGTTTCCCACCTCTGCTTTTAATATTGGTTTGGTTAAACTTTGGGCTGGCAACATCAGTTAGATCTTACTCCCCTGGCGTTTTGATTAGGACATTTCATCAATAGACTATGCTTTTCAGTTTCCCAATCTGATCAAGCGCCTAATATGACACCTAACCCAGCAACTGCTTTTAGTTTGGAAACTTTTGAAAGAAGTTTGTTGTCTCGTTGCACTTTCTCTCTCTCTCTCCCCCTCCCCCACACTGTTGCATAAGACTCCATTCCCTCTGATTCTGTTCCTGGACTTTTTAAATGATTTTATTGTATAATGGAGGAACCATGACTGAGTCCTGCGATAACCCAAGTTGAATACAATGTGTAGACTATTTTATTTATTTCCAACTTTTGAATAGGCCAAGCAGCTTGCAGGCTGGTAAAGGTTGAACCCAGGTTGTGTCTAGTCAACAAAAAGCTGAGTAAACTTTATTTAACCCTGAATTCGGGGTCAGGGCCTTTTTGTATTTTAAGGCTTGGGTTTAGGCAAATATGGACACAAGTTACTCATTAGAAAAACCTTGACGATGCTGATTGGCACACATGGTCTGCCCACTGTTCAACTCCTTGTTGGTCTTCTGCCCACTACTTGGCCTGACACAATTCATACTTCCCTCAATGTGTAATCAAACTGATGGGCTTTCAAAATAGTAAACAAATGTGCTTGACATGCGTCACAGATGTGCAGTTACATTGCCTGCCACGTGTTTGACAATTATTATATATTTTTTTTTGATCATCCATTTTTATTGTAGGCCGCAGAAGGAAACCTGGTCATCAGCTCCTCAGCGGACCACTCGCTGACCGTGTGGAAGGACCTGGAGCCAAAGCCGCTGCGCCAGTACAAGTCACCCTCGGAGCCCGTCCACGCCTTCGACCTCTACGGCTCGGAGCTTGTGACCGGAACGGTGGCCAACAAGATAGGGGTGTACTCCATGGCAGACATCTCCCTCAGCCCCGTCAGTAGCACCAAGCTGAGTTCCGAGAACTTCCGGGGAACGCTCACCAGCCTGTCTGTGCTGCCCACCAAGAGGCTCCTGCTCCTGGGCTCGGAGAATGGGGCCATTCGGTTGTTTGCTTAGGCTGGAGGCGATTGGCTGCCCTGCTGCAGTGGGGCAGGATGAGTGGGAAGGCAGGACGTTTCTCGGCCCTTGCTCTGTGTGGGGTCCAGGGCAATTGTGAAACTGATAAGGGGAGCTGCATATGCCTCTAATGTTGTTGTTTTTTGGTTCCCCCCCCCCGCCTACAATGAAAGCAGCCTTAGTAGTTGAATTCGCTTTTACTCTTAAGTGATCCTGCTGCTTCAGGTCTGGGCACTGACCAAAATATAGACCCTTTCTATTTCTCCTTTCTTCCACTGTTGAGATGTATTACTATACTATACAATCGCAAACTTGTGCTTAGAGAATAATATATATATCATTCCATATCGTAGGACATTCTTGTCTCAATAAGGTCAGTTATTATTTTTGAAAGAAGAGTGAGGACCTGCTCAGGTAGGGGGAAGCGACTAAGGGGTGTAGTGTTTACACTATCCAAATAGATGCATACCAACCAACGCCAAAAATACATTGATGCCACCAACCTTCTACTTTCCCCCCTAATGTTTGTCCCCACGATGAGGCCGACGCACTGATGAAACTATGCAGTATTTGTAGATCAATTTTGTTTTTTTTGCATTCAAACTACTGTTTTGGTCAAGCTTTTTTCCACAGTAGATCTTTTTTTTTTTTTTTTTCTAAACAATAAAGCTACAGCTGTCTGTTTTCATGTGACAATTTGAGTGTATCTTCTCAGCGTTTTAATCTGCGTTGGACAGTGAGCTCAAGTAACAATGCACAACCTTGGATTCTTTGGCACAATTAGGGTCTCAGTCATACATGGGATACATGGTCGGATTTTAATAATGAATGTTTTCGTTTGTTTAGTTATTACTTGAAGTTTATTTTTTAATAGTCTTAACACACGTTTTTTTTTATATTAATTATTGTGTTAACAATCAGAGGGTCCATGGTAACACGGCTTTGACGTGACTTTTAGCATATGTATTCCAAATGTATTCCAATTGTTTGGAAAAGTTCATTGAGGAAAATGTCCCTTTAGGCATACCTGGCGTTAGCGTGCCACCAATGCATTGACGGCACACAAGCGTTGCAGGAGCACATGGCAAGCCACAAAATACTTTTGTATTGTAACATTTCTTAGTAACCACAAATACGTTATAACATGTTAATATATGTTCCACTAATGCGGCCGATGACGAACAAATTAATGATTTGTAGTCACGTAGTGCTTTTCTTGTTGCAAGTTACTTAACACCATTAATTGTAGACTATTTCCTCATTACTACTTTTGTCAAAATGCTCTATAGCCTCAAATGAAACTAATTGTTCTCAAGTTAAATCATGTTGGATTTTTCTTTTCTTTTTTTGGCCCAAAGATAAACTATTTTCTTCTTTCTCTAAACTGCATTCAATTTGTAAATTTGGATTAAAAACGTGATGGACACGTTTGCATTGAAATCGAAACTCTTGTTACATATTGTGTGTTCACATTTTTTTTTCAAACATGAGGAAACAAAAATAACTTGATTTATTTATTAACTTGTTGAATAAAAAAAAAAAAAAACTTGATGTCACATGTTCCAATGCTGTTTTGTGTCCACTACAATCAAATCGCCAGCTGGACGTTCTGAAATTGCCTAAGAACAAGTGATTAGGAATGTGTGATTGGGACAAAGTCCCATTTTTTGTTTGTGAAAGAATCCTTGTCAGCAGTCATGTGCTTTAAAAAAAACCACTACTATTTAATGGTGTATGCTGAGTCTTATATCCTGAAGCACTTGCAACACAACTAGTATTGCCCTCTCTGATCCGACATATGCCCCAGTTCTCTCAAGTCGAACCTAAAATGATTAGCTGACGTCATCGTACGTCAATAGTTTTTACAGAAACAAAGTCAAGTTTGGTTACAGTGTGGTTACTATACCGTTTGTACCAGTGTGTACCAATAATGTGTCACGGAATTATTATCTGTACATGATACTGAGTTATCTATTGTTTGTAATAGAGCGATTGACCCCCATTTACTCTGTAGAGACATTTACAAACACATAGTGACTATATAGTATGAGGCGTCAATCAATGTGAGTTGATGTTTAACTGTCCACTGAGCAACTGCCCATCTTTTTCACTTGGGATTTCGGTCGTTGGTTGTCGCTTTTTTACACACACTTGCAGATGTTTTGTCCATTTTAAATTTAAGGTAAGATCTCATTTGATCATGTATTTGACTTATTTTTTTGTCTAGTGTACATTTTAACGGTAATTGGAGGCTATTCAATTATATATAGATTGTATTAGATTTTATTCATAATATGTATTTTGAGGTTATATAATTGCACATATTTGTTTTATTTTTTCTTATGATTGAACATGAACAATTTAAGAAATAATTTCCAAAGTTTGGCATTGATTTTAAAGGGAATTTGGCAGACTGTCTTTATGTTATATAAGGATTAAATGTTACAATTATTACAATATACTAATATATTAATATATTGTAACTGCGTCATTGTGGAAAGTAGTGTGTACCGTAATTGTAAAACTTGTAGCTACTTTAGCTACTCCAACTATTATTGTATGCTCTTAGCCTGATGTTAGAAAAAAGCACTTACTGTATGTAAATGTCTAAATGTAAATGTGTCAATTAATGTAAATGTTTTGTGTGGCTCCAGTATTTTAAGCATATGACATGATAACTGTCAAAGTAATGAATTAGCAAAGAGTATACAACTACAACTAAGTAGCTAGACCTAACTATACAATTATTACAAACAATACATGTGTCTCCATACAACTTTACACCAATGTGTTATGTTAGGATTGATAATTGATAGATAATATTATAATATAATACATAACTACAGTATGTTATACGGTTCATTGCAAGCAAGAGCGGTTTGTGCAACAAATGTGTGGTGTTACACAACCATTACACAACCTGCTTGTTCTCCCTCTGCCTCCAGACACTGTAAGAACATGGACATACGTTTGGCTCTCCTGTTGTTGTGTCTTTGCAGCAAAGGAATCACAGTAAGTTGAGCACATTCTTTTCATGTATTTGTTTCGACCAACCCCTCGACAGTTCAGCAGTGTGATACTTAACGCCGGGGTTTCCCCTTGTTATAGAATGCAGAGGTGGAAGAAGTGGTGCCTACCGTCCCACTGCTGCCCAGTAAACCCATAGAGGTCAGAGGCTTTGACTTCAACCGCCGCACTTCAAATATCTTAATGGGCCAAATGGTTTGAATGATTTCAGTGTTTTCAGTTTTACTGAATCTCTGAATACTTTGTCCTCAGGCGACAGCATCAGCACCAGCACCGCCGGCTGACAGTACACTAGAGCGACCGACTGAAAGCACCACACAGTATCCCCCACCGACGACCGCCGTCATTAACGAGGACAATGAGAATGATACTTTGTCAGAGGAAGATCTGGACGGACCCTGTGAGTCGGTGGGCCGAGGCTCTCGTGCAATAAGGGCCATAGCCAAAGCCATCCAAAGAACTGGCATGGAACTTCTGGAGAACCTGAAGCCGACGGAGGATGAACCCAATGTGATCATATCCCCACTCAGCATATCGTTAGCTCTCTCCCAGCTGGCCCTGGGTAAGGGGCCTTTCTTCTGGAGCGTTTACACGTCACGTTGTACTGATTTAGTGTGGTGTATCTAGAGCTGATCATATATCTTGTCAGCGGCTGGTTCTGGCAGGTTCTGCAGGAGTACTAAGCAAACATTAAAATTGTGTGTGTGTGTGTGTGTGTGTGTGTGTGTGTGTGTGTTGCATTCCTTTACACTTTAGGAGCAGTGAATGAGACAGAGGAACTTCTCATGAGTCATCTCCATGGAAACACCCTGCCTTGTTACCACGAGTCCCTGCATAATGTTCTGGTGCAGCTCAAAAGGGATGATTTGCAAATCGCCACACGCATCTTCCTGCGCCAAGGTCAGTGCGGAGGCTAGCATGGATTCTGTATTCAGGAGTCGATTTACAATGCACAATGAGGACAACGTAATCTCCTCTGGAGTAGAAGTGATCTCTTTGTTTCATCGTTAGGACATACCTCGTCACAGGCCAGGGGTACTCGAAATGTTTCAACGGGGTTGTCTTGTTGTCTTGCTCACATTGTTGTTTCAGGGTTTGAGCCCAAGGAACAATTCACTAAGGACTCTCAGCGGCTCTATGAGTCAGAGCCAGCGGTCCTGGAAGGATTGCAGCAAATTAACACATGGGTGGAGCAGGCAACCAATGGGAAAATGACCAACTTCCTCACTTCGTTGCCATCAAACCTGCTTCTGATGCTCATTAATGCTGTCCACTTTAAAGGTGTGTGTCACTGTATATGTAAGGTGATGCTTAGAATGCACCACATAATGCTGAATAGGGCCATATTCACAATTTGTGTAGCTATTCAAGCTAAAGGCATGTGCTCTTTGATCTATTCAACAGGTGAATGGAGTGCTCGCTTTGACCCGCGGTTTACCTCCAAAGGGGTGTTTTACATTAACCAGAATCAACTGGTGGATGTTGACATGATGGAAGGGCCAAAGCATCCCTTGAGTCTGTACCTTGATCAAGGAATGGAAGCTCATGTAAGCATCTTTATATCATTTAGTAAAATAAATCAAACTATCTTTTTTTTTGCTGGTCCCAAATATGTATCACCTCATATGAAGTATAAAGGCATTCTATCATTATTCCTAAATTATCCTTTAATTTCAAGTTAATCATTACATTCATTACATGACATACATTTCATTATCATTCATGTGATGTTCATACTGTGTATAACTATCCTAATTGTATTCATTTATGTATTGCTTGCACAGGTGGCCCGCTTGAGATTCCGTAAACGTATGAGTCTGATCATTGTCATGCCGGTGTCTGGACAAGTGAATGTGTCGACACTCGCAAAAACACTCAGTATCTCCGGCTTGTATAATCGTCTGCCTAAAGAAAAGGCTGTAAAAGTCACGATTCCCAAGCTTAAACTGGAGTACACTCAAGCACTGCAGGATGTCTTCACTAACTTGGGTTAGTAATATACATTACAATATCTTGTACACACACACATACAGTATATATGCTGTGTATTGCTTCACAGTGTCCTTTCTTTGGGTCCGTCCCCTCACAGGTCTAGGAGGGATGTTCTCTAACCCCAACCTTGCCGGGATTGCAGAAGGACCCCTGATGGTGTCCAGCGTGATGCACAAGTCCAGCATGGAGTTAAATGAGGAGGGTGCAGAGGCCGCCGCAGCCACTGCCGTGGTCATCTCCCGCTCATCCACTCCCGTCTTCCATCTCAATCGGCCTTTCTTCTTTGCCCTTGTGGACGATATGACCAAAGTACCCATCCTGATGGGCGTGGTTAACAACCCGAATCCCGGAGCTCCTGTACTGCAAAGGGCTGAATCCGGAGGCAAAGATAAAGTGGGATACCCCGCTGACAAAAATGAGGTGTCATCCAAAGGTCTCCCACCTAAGTAGGAACTGTTACGTACACCCTTATATAAGCTAGAAAGCAGATGACGCGATGATCATTTTGAAGATCCCGACTTGTCTATGTCATTAACTGGATCAAGTTGTGATCAAGTTGTGAAAAATAAAATCTCTCAAAGACAATGAGGAGTTCGGCATCCCCGGTTAATGTCTGCTTCTTGTGAAATACGATGTTATGCTGAAGAACAGACACCATGCTCAACCAATCACCTTGGTCAATTAAATCAAAACATACACACTTGGTTTACAGATACTGTCAAATATTGTAATTTGTTTTTTCAACAATAAAATCCAAACTCAGTGTTTCTTTTTCATTCATTGACTAACACAGCACAATACGACTATATCAGGAGGAGCTACTAAGTGAGTTAAGTGATATACATGAAACACGACCTTCACCCATACAAATATATATACAATATTTGTATAGTAGTATCGCAGACTGCCTCCATTTTGGAAGCGTACGATCATTGGGACGTTATTATGTTTGTAGTAATGTTTTTTTTGGTAATTGTTCAGGTCAGTGACGACACAACGTAAATCTTAATCTGGAGGATTAAATTCCCTTTATTACTCACATACATGTACACACACACATTTATAAACAGCGCCCGGGGAGCAGTGTATGGGTATGGTGCCTTGCCCAAGGGCACCTCGGCAGCGCCCGGGTGATATAAACGAATTATAATAATTTAAATCGGTTGAGAAATGTAAATGAAAGTGTTATTTATTCAGAAAACTGCAGCTCCGTCATTTACATAATTATGCTCTGATGTACAAGCCCTATTGAATTGAAATCTTCTAAATACCAGCGTGTTATGACGAACCATTACGTCAGCACGCTCGCCATACGTAGATGCGTCACGTTGTGTTTGGCGCGGAATTGCTTGGACAGGCAGCAGGTCTGGAGTCGGTTTTAGGATTAGTATTAAGCGTTGTGAACATCGGGCAGTGACAACGGTTCACTGACGCGGGGTCTGCAGACGGAAACGGAAGAGCCTCTGCGAATATTGTCCGTTCGCGGTGTGTGCGATTAGTTGGCGCCACAAGCAAGTGTTTCCACAACTAAACGGTTCAGCAGAGATTCTGATATCACCCTGAAATATTACGTTTATTGTCGAATAATATCTGTACAGACACGATGAAACTATCAGAGGGAGCGATAGAGGTAAGGGCTGGGTTTAACAAACTTAGTTATTTAGCGACAACAATAATTGTATACATTTTAAACGTATTTAGAGACGTTACTTGTGTTTTGCGTCACTGCAACAAACCGATAGAACTGTTGTACTTCGCGAGAATATGCATATAAAACACATTATTACGACGTCTCGACACCTTTTCTATGTCAATAGACAAACATTAGCTTCTCAATAACAAACTTAACAATACATTTCAGTCTTTAACTGGTTCGTTTTCTATTTCTCAGACTCTTACCATGGGAGGTCAGCATCCAGAGGCAACGCTTCAACTGCTGGTGAGTTGAATACAACATTTGTGAATGCAAATAAAATGTTAACTCTAAGCTTCACAGGACACCCACCAGGGCGATGGGCTCTTTCCATTGCAATGCCTCCTCCATCATCCTTTAACAACAATTGCGCCTTTGTCTCATGTCAAATTTGATCAGTAGTGTAAGATACAGCTGCTCTTTATTGGGCTGTAATGCCATGGATGGTAGTGTAAGATCACAGGCACCCGTTTTGGTTCACTGTTGAATTATGACAATATCCTCTTTATTACAGTAGCTTGTATCTTTACTTGGCTTTTATACATTGTTGGGCTTTTGATAGTGCACGTTTTTGGGTTTTTGTTGTACAGTATTTGGTAATCAATTGTGGGCCACACCATTTCTTGGCAACCAAGATGTCACACAAGTGGATGACGTTAAGATTGAAAATAAGCATGGTTACTTCAAATGCATGAACTGACAGAACTGTGTTTTCTCTCAGAACATCCGCAAGATGGATGCGGCAAATGGTCCACCGCGTTATAGAATAATGATGAATGATGGCCGACACACTATGTCTTGTAAGTATAGGCATACACACACGCAACGATTTAGCTATGTGGAATTTGCTTTACGGAAAAGGAAAAGGGAGATGATGAGAGATGTACCTCAGCAGACCTTTTTCTGGTTTTAGTTTTCCTGCTGGTGTATGGTATTCAATATCCTTTTTTTTAGGCATTTCAAGGTAATGGTTTACAAAATATGAATAGCAAATGGCTTATATTTTTTTTCTAGCCTGATGGTTTAATGTATAACCAAATTTTGGTTATTTCTGTACTAATCTCAGGCACTGCTCAATAGCTAGTGAAGATAATATTTGCACATGCAATCTTAAAAACATAACTGCACAGTTGACCAAGCCAAAACATTGTCTGTGTTGAAATGAGTTTAAAAGGTAAATCACTGGTTCATGGTTTGTTGTTTTCTTCCTTTCCCCTCTCCCCTGTAGACTTCATGTTAACTACTCAGCTAAACTCTCTGGCCGAGCAAAACCTCCTGGAGCCCAACTGTGTCTGCATGCTGAAGAAGAGCGTGACCAACGTCCTGAAGGACGGACGGTATGCTGCAGTAGTCGTAGTAGTGTTATTATCGGCTGGTTTCGTGTTGAATTATTATCCCAAATGAAAACCTGTATGTGAATTTTGTATTTGCATCACACAGTTATGTAATCAACCCTTTTCACCCTGGAGCTTTTTGTGTGTGGTCTGAGCTTTTAAAATGTCCTGATTGATAGTAAATGCTTTCAATTATATTGCTATTTTGATTCCAGACGTGTCATAATCATTTTGGACATCGAGGTTCTCAAGCAGGCCAAAGATGTTTCCGGAAAGCTTGGCGATCCTACTCCATTCGTCGAAGGTGACTCTTTCATGTCGACGACCGATGCATATTCTACTCTTGTTTTCAGAACTTCTCTAAACGTTCAGTCATTTATCAGAGCTGCTCAATAATTGCCTCTTCTCACAGGTAATAAGTGCTGACGTGAGGTATGTGGTCTCTTGCTTTCCAGGTCAGGGGGGTAAAGCACCACAGTCCGCAGAGCCCACCGCTCCAGTTCGCCCTCTGCAGCCCCAGAATGGTAATGAGAGTGAGTTATATTCTTTTTTACTGTAGCAAGCATTTAATTCATAGGTCTTCTCTAGAGTTGCCACCAGAGGGCAGCATCTGTCGAGCCAGCACAGGTAGGTACCACCAAGCTCACAGCAGATGAGGAGTATGCAATGCTACAATGCTGCCCAAATGATGATTTGGATACACATTGCTTGTACCTTTTTCTAATGTGGGTATAATCGAACACAGGCCTCTAAGTTTCTATTTAATTAATTCATAAAACATGCTGACTTGTACCATTTTATTTGTACAAGGTCAAGGGATGTGTATTTCTGTACAATGGAGAAGTTTACCTAGAAACACTTTTTAAAATGGCTGACGAGCGAGTCTAGACATTGATTAAAAAAAACCTTTCTTGACTCAACCACTCGTGGGCTAAATCCATAGGTAATCTAAATACGTAGTCGGAAATACGAGAGGAGAGAAAGATGGGGCAAATGGGCTGGAACTGGGGCGGGGTGACGGGGGGTGAAGGATGAGGCGTGATCTGGCTGTCAGAAGGCCTGTGCTGGGCTCTGCTTGAGCCCCCGTGCCCTGGCAGCTTTTCATCCCTTTTAATCTGCCCTGTGTGGGGGGATTGAGCCTGCGATGAGCACCCTACCTCATCGTGCGTGTGCGTGTGCGTGTGCGTGTGTGCGTGTGTGCGCGTGTGTGTGTGTGTGAGAGATCTGGGGAGGGCTTAATTACCAGAAGTGCAGTGGTTGGCAAAGTCGGGTTGGGTGCCGGGTTTGGTTTAAGTGGACACTTTGAACTCTAATCCGCCATGTGGGACACACACACACACCCCAAATGTGTGCAAGGCAGCTCGTCCGTTCATCCGACAAATCCTGGAGTCGGGCTGCAGCGCTCGGCAGCCGAGAGGGTGGCTCAAAGTGTGGTTCACATTTCACACTCTGCCCCTGAATCTGTGACAGTAAATCATCATCCTCGAGAAGAAAATCTTGTAAAAAAAACATTATACGTTCTTACATGTTTTGTTTTTTTACATGTTTTTTCTACTTTTTACGTGGTTTTACTACTTTTTATGAAGACCCTTTGTTTTCGGTGAGTTGGATTACGGCGAACCTCGGAATAATCAATACAAAGTGCTGCCTACCTGCTATCCTGGGATCCCTGTTCTTTTCAAGCAGCCGGTGGTCGTTGCCAAGCAACGCGGGTTGTTTTGTGCCTTGTTTCCTATCAACGGCGCTAGCGATGATATCATACACTGCTCCACAGTTATGGCGTTTGCGCCGCTTCATAGTTCCATTCAACAAGGGCTTTTAAACTCGCTGCCAAGAGTTTTGAATTCTGGAAAAATAGACCTTGCTACACCCACAGAGGTTCGCGCCACGGCTTCAATGTGGAATCAGGAAGAAATACAGGCGGCGGGTGTCATCGTGGGAAACATCACAAGACTACCCAGTTCTAGGCGTGATGGAAGACCTGAAGCGGATCAGTGTATTGCGGAGTTTACAGAGACTTCCACCCTCCGCTCTGTCTCCTGCCACCATGGAACTGTTTAATACACAATCCCTCATACATGACCACCATACTAGACCCAAGCGTCAAATGTTTTTCCTGAACTGGAAAAGCATTGACCCATCCACCATGGCCTTGGACCTCCAGCTAATCACATGCCCAGCCTCTTCATCAATCCATGAATTAATGGAGCTCTACAATGCATCTTTGAGCATCCGTGCCTCTGTCAAGACGCGTGACGTCAACTTTTCACGATGTGCGTGAACCCTGGTTCACACATGAACTAGAGAAAATAAAAACAGCTGTGCCTGTCCGGGAATGGCGCTTTAGACACTCTGGGCTCACTGTCTATAAACTGGCTTTCCGTGAACATCAAAAGGCCTACTCAAAGTCACTTCAAGATGCTCGGTCACAATTCTACTCCACACCACAGACTTTGGACTCTTTTAAGAATTTTATTTAGAAAGGCCGTTTTAAGTTAATATTAGTGCTCACACTTTTTTGTAATCTTATTTTGTTTGTTTGTTTTGTAGCACTCTGACTCTTATTATCCCTACGACTTCCTGTTTGCTGCTTGACACACCGTGATCACACCAGCTCCCACACTTGTCATGTTGTGTGTGTGTGTGTATACACGACGTGTGCGCGCACGTGTATGCATTTTTCTTTCGCCTGACGAAGCCGCCAGACCGGTACCGCGGACGAGGCGATTACGGCGATCATAGAACCGCGATCTAAAGAAATTGGCTCTTTTGTTATTTTGTCTGTAATGAATAATGCATGCATCTCTCACTTCACTTCACTCTATTACTTGCTCTTCTTGGATCATTGATTCACCCCCCCCCTCTCTCTCTCTTGCTCTTTCTCTCTCTTCCTCTCTCTCTCCTCCAGCTGCGCACAAAGGTTTTAATAAAGAATTCGGAAAGAAGGCAACCCCCTCCGCCATGCCGAGTACTCCTGGGGGCTCCTCTAAAGTGGTTCCCATCGCCAGCCTCAACCCCTACCAGTCCAAGTGAGTGCCTTGTTTCCCTTCTTTCCACAAAGGGATCTGTGGTGGTCTATGCATCGCCCTTATATACTGTGACGGCGTCACTGCACCGGCTCCACTCCATCAACAAAGCCTAGGACTCGTTTATACTTAGGATGAGACGAAAGTGAAATAGTAATTTATTCATTATTTTATTTTATTGTTTTTAAAGAAGTACATCCATTAGATTGTCCTAGAGAGTACATTTCGCAATGATTTAACCCTTAATGAATGCTTAATTGACTAATGTATTAGTCAATTAAGCGGAGGACTGAATCCTCTTTATTTGTCACAAACACATGTACACACACCTCTTCCACAACTTTCTCTGCATTTAACCCATCCTAGTATTAGGAGCAGTGGGGAGCTATTGTGTATATACAGCATCCGGGGAGCAGTGTAGGGGTCTGGTGCCTTGCGGGCACCTCGGCAGTGCCCAGGTGTTTCGCGGACTTGAACCGTCGACCTTCCAGTTCCCAAGCCAAGTCCCAACAGACTGAGCTACTGCCACCCCCCGCTTTGGTTCAATGAATACGTCTGTTTAAATTCAACCTTCAGGATGTGCACGGATAATCGACCATTCGGATAACCGTTCGAGGCATTACTTTTCGAATACTCTTATTCCTATTCGGTTATTCGAGTTATGCACCAAATCATGGTAATTCATCAGAAAATGTGGTGGCTGTCACGAAAAGGCTTGCTTTACCAGGGGAAGGTTTTGGTTTGACTGTATGGCTTGCGAGAATAACTCGAAACGTTCCTGATGGGAGAGAATTTAGCATATGCCGAATTGATTGCAGATGCACGATGGTGCACGGAACTCGTGTACCAACCTCATAACAACCACTTGGGTGCCTGTTGGCCGTCCTATCCCCCGGGCAAACGTATGACATTATTGGCTTTTTATGTTTGAGTGCTCTCCGAGTTTAATATCCATTTTGACATTAAAAGCCGTGGGCGCTCCAAACTGCTCGTCGCCACTTCAATTAATAAATAAATTATATTTAGCAAACTACATCCACTTCTTAGGTCAATGAAACGAAAATTCCACTAAATGCAAACAAAGGTATTAAAATAATGGTCGAAAGATATTAAACTGCCCATCTTTCCCGAAGTGTATATTCCTTTTTTCATTTAAGCTGCAGAGTGAGATGGTGGCACAATAACAATGTTGATTGCCAGCACAATAAACAGTGGTTCCGATACATTTTGCAATCACTAGGACACTTTGTTCTGTAGGCTACTCTAGTTTGTTTACTGTAGGCTACTTACGCAAATTACCGGATAACTGTCGGATAACACTGTCTGTTATTCGGATATTGAAAATGGTCCGTTTGCATATCCCAAGTCACACAACCTTGGAATAATGTAATTTGCAGTATGCCAACTCTCCTCTTAAGTAAACATTAATGTCCAAATGTGCTTTACATGAATATTCTACCTTAATGCCTCTTCAGAAGAAGTTTAAGAGCGGAATTTATTTGGCATTCATTAAAGTGCTCTTTGCTACGCGTAGATGGCAAAACTGGGAAATGATATCATGGCATGCCTGTTACAATGGAAGTGACTCTCACACACACCACCCTCAACGACTGAGGCAATGTGTCACACGGTTCATTGTGGAGCATCTCTCATCTTCTCTGCTAGGTGGACCATCCGGGCACGCGTGACCAACAAGAGCAGCATCCGCACATGGAGCAACTCCCGTGGTGATGGCAAGCTGTTCTCCATGGAGATCGTGGATGAGACCGTGGGTGTTGCTACAATCCTCTTGTCCTTGGTCCTGTTGTTGTGCTAATCGTAGCTATACTGTCATTATAGCTGTGTGTCTGTGGCTGACGGATGTTTTGATGCTCTCTTCTCGCAGGGAGAGATCCGCATCACAGGTTTCAACCAGGAAGTGGACAAGTTCTACAGTATCATCGAGGTTGGCAAGGTGAGGAAAATGACAGTGTTTTTAAAGGGTGTATCCCTCACTTCCCCTTGTTACCGTCGTCGCCATGAAAATGGGCTCGGGCGTAGGTAGTTCTCGGGGAACAGCAGCTGCCGGTGGCTCTCTAAAATTCCCGCCGTGGAGACACGGAAATGAACAACGCCTTAATCGGCTTTTACCATCTCCTGCCAGCATTTGGTTGACCCCTCCCCCAACCCGCCCTCTTTCCCCCCCTGTACAAAGTCTTGTTAGCCCCATTCAGTCAGGTGAATTGCACGGCAGCAGATCCTCCCACTCCTAACTGTGTGTGTTTGTGGGTGTCGCCCAGGTGTTCTACATCTCCAAGGGCACCTTGAAGATCGCCAACAAGCAGTACTCGTCCATGAAGAACGACTACGAGATGACTCTCAACGGGGAGACGTCCATCATCCCGTGCGCCGAGGACGCCACCGACATCCCCGTGGCCCTCTGTGACTTCATCGCCATCAGCGATTTGGAGGCCCGGGAGAAGGACTCTGTGCTGGGTGAGGAAACACAGAGGGGGGGAGGGGGGTGGTTAAAAGCCTTGACGCGACGTCGGTTAAAGTCTATTGGTTAATTAGAGGTTTATTAGGGCCCCGGTTGGAGGCATAAACAAACGTACATGCGTTTTTTGTGAGATTAATTGAGGTAAGGCTTTGTTTTAACGGTCCCCGAAAGGATATTAGGGTGCTTAAGAAACTAACTCTGGGCAGTACACAAACAATGAAAATACAAAACAAGGCACTATAAATAGTTACAGTATATAGTATACAATAAACACAATGGCACAATATACATCTTTATGAATTAATATAACATATAAGGCCACCATGTACTGTTGGCCAGCAGTAGGAAATTATTTACTATGGAGCAAGAGTTTAAGTGCATTTTGGACCCCTGGGCTGTACATCTGTATATCATATGTACTCTTATCAAGCCAGAGGAGTTGCTCAGCCTAAATAAGGTGCCTTATAGCACCCCCTATAAAACAGTGTTGTTATTGGTCTGTATAATTCAGACAACGGGTGAAAATGTCAATCAGGGCGAACTTAATACAATTTCAAGCTCTTAACAGGTGGTCCTTGAATAAATTGACAATTAAATGTTGTCGAAACTTGTCAACTAATTATCAGCTTAATTAAATTAATTGTTGTAAACCAATATCCTTATTTTTCAAGAACATTGATGGTGATTTTTCTTTTGCTATTTAGTTGTATTTTTATTTTTTTTACACAAAAAACGTTCTACTACTATAATTAACATTGGAAGGTCAAACTTGCATATTTGATGCATTTTTTTATATAAGTGCATGTCTTTATACTGTGGCAATGGTACACTAAAATACACTGCATATCATTTTCAGGTCAAGACATTAAACAAACTCCTTTTGAAAAATCCAGCTTTGCTAATATATGCCAAATTCTTATGACAAACTAGTGATCACACTTGGATCCTTTCCATCCCCCAGATCAGTTCATAATCATACTAGTTCCTGAATGGTTTGATGGCTTAGTCTAAACTGCTCCTTAGCAGAGAACATAGAGCTTCCCCGTGCACTAAAGAGGCGTTGCCAGCCTTATGAATGTATGCGCTTGGAATGGATGAAGGCCACTGACCTCAAACTGGACTCGAAATGAAAAATTTGTTGATTTCCCCAGAGCCAATTTGTGGTGGAAAAACACCAGGGCTTTTCAGTGACCTAGGGTTCCGAGCTCTCTCGATCAATATTTATGAGATGCATGTGTGTGTTTGGAGAAGGAAGCTATATCCCCCCCCCCTTTTTTTTATTTAAATATATATATATATACACATACATCTTTTGAATGATTATTAATTTTCAAGCCACAGTCTTTTCCCAAGGACATCTGTGCTGGTCCCTGTCCAGGCCACTTGTCTTGGCAGTGTTTTAAATATCTTCCTTTACCTTTAATCTCTTCCCTTTCATGCAGATGTGATCGGGGTGTGCAAGAGTGTGGACGAGCTGACCCGCCTAACCACCAAAACCAGCCGTGAGGTGTCCAAGAGGACCTTTAACCTGATGGACATGTCTGGCAAAGTGGTGTCCGTCACCCTGTGGGGAGAAGAGGTGAGTGGGGGAGAAAGTTAGCCAAAGCGATGTGAGATTCCTAATGCTTGTCTTTTGTTGTTTTTGGGGGGAGGATTTAAGAAAACTTCTTATGACGACTCTGCGTAGAAGGATTTAAAATTGATTCACAATTTCCTATGAATACTAGTGTGTGTGTGTGTGTGTGTGTGTGTGTGTGTGTGTGTGTGTGTGTGTGTGTGTGTGTGTGTGTGTGTGTGTGTGTGTGTGTGTGTGTGTGTGTGTGTGTGTGTGTGTGTGTGTGTGTGTGTGTGTGTGTGTGTGTGTGTGTGTGTGTGTGTGTGTGTGTGTGTGTGTGTGTGTGTGTGTGTGTGTGTGTGTGTGTGTGTGTGTGTGCTATTGCAATAACTAATGTAGCTCAGACCATGGAATAAATACCCCTGTCATGGGATGATGAAGGAACTCTGGGCCATCGCACACTTTTCCCTCCGACAAGAAATGGTGTTCCCCTCTTTGTTAGCTCGGCAGATATCCTTGTCCGCAGGGACTTGCTGAGGTACACAAGATGTATAGTTTATAAAGAACAATCACAGCACCAAACAGCATTACCTCCCCCTCCTCCTCTATACTCTTAGGACTCCAGTTGTATATATTTGCTTTTCCCCCGTCTGTAGCTTATTGTAGTTTTTGCCTGTTTTTCATTGTGTGTGTGTGTTCCCTCTACGTGCATCCCCTTGTTTCTAACTCGATGGAAACGTAGATGCGAAAAACGTAGAAGTAATGTGAAAACGTTTTAGCAATCCGTAAAATAACAAGCCCAACTTAAATTGGCCAAAATGATTGCCGTAAATTGTTATCGAATGCTTTTTGCAGCATCGGAACGAACACGGGATCAAATGCAAATGTAACACAGCAGATTTTAGAAGACAAATTCAGAATCGGGTTATACACTATACTCACACACTTTGACCCACACTTTGTTCTTCGGCCTGTTGTGCAGGCGGAGAATTTCGACGGCTCCGGACAGCCTGTGGTGGCCATCAAAGGGGCCAAGCTGTCTGACTTTGGCGGCCGCTCCCTCTCTGCTTCCTTCAGCAGCACCGTAATGATCAACCCGGACATCCCCGAGGCGCACAAGCTCAGGGGCTGGTGAGTGTGGAAAACCTTTACATACATGATTTATGGAGTGCATGCATATATATATATATATATATCAGAAAAAATGGAACAGCGGTCTCTTGCATGTAATGACACTCAACTCATAAAAATGTCCACCGACAATTGTATTTAATTTCCCACCATTTTCGCCTATTTATTTGTATTACAGCTTTTTTTTTTCTTTTCTAAGGGACCACATTATTTGTCTTTTTTGTGGGTTTATCACAAGAGGTTCTGTTGTATAGTAAAATGTATTTCATTTTTTTTCCAAAGGCACCACAGCCAAATGCAGTTTTAAGATGGTCTGCACAATCACAATTGAACAGCCTTATTATATGCCTTCTATTCCTTGCAGACCCTCTATTAGCCTCCGTTCCAAAAGAACAGAGCAGTTTTGACTTGAGCTTTCATCTTTTCTCGGCGCTCTCTTGCCATTCCTACAATCCATCATTACCTAAACCGTCCCTAGTGCTTGCCGCCTCCAGAAATAAGCCTGTATGTTTTGCACCTCAGACTGTGACGGAAAAGCAGAAATCAGCTTTCTTTCTTTTTTTTATTCTCACATTTCATGAACAAAGACCCAGAAAGTCACCGTGTGACACCCAGGTTAAACCCTGACTCTGTGTCAGTCATCCGAAAGCACTGATGTGTGTGTGTGTGTGGAAGTACATTTTATTTGTATAGCCCTTAATCACACTTGCAGTCAAAGGTGCTTCACAGGTCATGCTACCCTAGCTTCCCCCCAAGAGAAAAAGAAAAACCTTCTTCTAGCTATGGTTATGGGTGCTGTGAATGACATGCATAGCAGTAATAATGCTGATAGCCTTCAGGAATCACATCCCTGCAACTCTTTTGAGCCGTTGCTCTGATTTGACCTTGACTGCAGCTCCAGGGCACAATGATTCGACCTTCCAAACCTATGAAACCTGTGTTTAACCCTCAAACCTTCCCATCTCAATTCTGACTAAGGCAACCGTCCGTTTAGTGGTGTTGGCTTGTGGTACACTAGACCAGCGGTCTCGTTCCCAATACATTTTCATTTAATTTTTCGCAAAGGTTAAAACTGGCAGAAGCTGCCCGTAGGTTCGGATAAAAGCAATACTAAACTCATTAAGATGCCTGTGTGCCCGTAGCATGCATGCATGGTCATGTGTGTTTACTGATGCACGTGTCTGGATTAGGATGAAAGCAAATGTATGTTAAGTCTGAATAATTACCCTTTCGCCAATTACATTCCTGGCACTTTTCCGTGGCATGGGGTTGGCGCTCCACAAAACACATGACAGTAGAGAGAAGAGTAAGCAGTTGTCTCTGTGGGTGGGGTGGGGGTGGTGTGGGTATGTGGATGAGAGGATTTTTTTTTCATAATTGCAGCGGGCAAAATGTGACTGCTCCGCGGGTGGTGCTCGAGACCAAGTCAACAGAATAGTCAAGTTCACCACTCCACTGCGTTTGCCTGATGCGCTGCCTTGTGAATTTAGGGCGCAAGCTTTTCCCAGAGTGACATGTTTATTTAAAATCTACAAATAATTGTCCCATAGACAAACAAGAGTTTTGTCAACAAACCTTTAAGTTTGACATTATCCTAACATTTTTCATATCAAATCTGCTCTAATGCTGCCGTTTTTAGTTTGCTTTATTAATATATATCTTAAACGTTATTTATTTTTTTACCCTCTTCCTCCAGTCACTTCTCACATGGCCGACCCTCACTTCTCACATGGCAGACCCCAGATAACGATTCCTGACACATTGTTTATCCGGAGCTGGTCCATGCAGGACTTTCTAAGGCCTTATAGACTAGCTCTAATTGAGCCCAGAAGTCCTGGGTGACAGGAGAGCAGATGAACTGTGCTCAAGATTGGGAGAGGGAGGAATAGGATGGTAGAGAAAGACAAAGTAGTACAGCCTATTGTCATTTCTTTCAATGCTGTATGTCGTACATTATTGCCTGCTAAAATTCTGTTGTTAGTGCTTTAAAGTACTGTATTGGCCCGAATAGTAGTAGGAAATACGTCTGGAAAATGTCTGTCTTATATTTGGGAACTACACTTTTAAATGTCAATATACATTCACAACAACAGATGGCGGCAAATATCTGTAAAACGAGTATTGCCCTTTTGCCTGAACCATGCTACTTCACATATTTGGGAATTACAACATTCTGACACTAAAGAATGAGTCTTGTGTGTCTAGCGGCGTATACCTGCCCAGGAGACGTTACGAGTCCTGTGTGTCTAGTGGTGTATACCTGCCCAGGAGACGTTACGAGTCATGTGTGTCTAGCGGTGTGTATACCTGCCCCAGGAGACGTTACGAGTCCTGTGTCTAGTGGTGTATACCTGCCCAGGAGACGTTACGAGTCATGTGTGTCTAGCGGTGTGTATACCTGCCCCAGGAGACTGTACGAGTCCTGTATGTCTAGCATTGTTTATACCTGCCGAGGAGGAGGTACGAGTCACATGTGTCTAGCGGTGTGTATACCTGCCGAGGAGGCGGTACGAGTCACGTGCGTCTAGCGGTGTGTATACCTGCCGAGAAGGCGGTACGAGTCGCGTGTGTCTAGCGGTGTGTATACCTGCCGAGGAGGCGGTACGAGTCACGTGTGTCTAGCGGCGTGTATACCTGCCGAGGAGGCGGTACGAGTCACGTGTGTAGCGGTGTGTATACCTGCCGAGGAGGCGGTACGAGTCACGTGTGTCTAGCGGCGTGTATACCTGCCGAGGAGGCGGTACGAGTCACGTGTGTCTAGCGGTGTGTATACCTGCCGAGGAGGCGGTACGAGTCACGTGTGTCTAGCGGTGTGTATACTTGCCGAGGAGGCGGTACGAGTCACGTGTGTCTAGCGGTGTGTATACCTGCCGAGGAGGCGGTACGAGTCACGTGTGTCTAGCGGTGTGTATACCTGCCGAGGAGGCGGTACGAGTCACGTGTGTCTAGCGGTGTGTATACCTGCCGAGGAGGCGGTACGAGTCACGTGTGTCTAGCGGTGTGTATACCTGCCGAGGAGGCGGTACGAGTCACGTGTGTCTAGCGGTGTGTATACCTGCCGAGGAGGCGGTACGAGTCACGTGTGTCTAGCGGTGTGTATACTTGCCGAGGAGGCGGTACGAGTCACGTGTGTCTAGCGGTGTGTATACTTGCCGAGGAGGCGGTACGAGTCACGTGTGTCTAGCGGTGTGTATACTTGCCGAGGAGGCGGTACGAATCACGTGTGTTTAGCGGTGTGTATACCTGCCGAGGAGGCGGTACGAGTCACGTGTGTCTAGCGGTGTGTATACCTGTCGAGGAGGCGGTACGAGTCACGTGTGTCTAGCGGTGTGTATACTTGCCGAGGAGGCGGTACGAATCACGTGTGTTTAGCGGTGTGTATACCTGCCGAGGAGGCGGTACGAGTCACGTGTGTCTACGCAGGTATACACAGCAATGTATACCTGCCCGAAGAGGCGGGGCTTCCAAGCGAAGCCGTGGGCAGCAGCACTCCTCTCTATGAAGCCATTGGTCAATAGTTGGACACGAGTGAACAGGTGAATTACAGAGCAACCTGCTCAATAGTCAAACCAATAAACGCAGTTCATCCGGATACATCTAGCATGACAAAATGTTCCCAGTGGATATAATGTTAAAATCGCTGGCTCTAGAACAGTAAACAGCAGGGCAGTGCAGCTCCGATGTGAATGTAGTGTGACTTTCGTTATGCATACAAAACAAGTCCAGGTGTACTCTATTTGAACCATGTTTTTCGATTGGAGTTTAGTCACGATGCCAATTTTAAGGTCATGGTAAATAATCCAGCCGAGTCTTGAACAACTCAAGCAGCCAATAAATATGGTAAATGTCATTCATTTTCAAATGCATTTTATTTAATTATAAATGTTATTTTTATTTTATAATTTTATGAAAAGTTATACACGGGTCAATACTGGTATAACAAAATTAAACCAATGTCTTGGCACCAATTTGAAATGTTCTAGCAATTGCTTTTTCTGATTGGCTAAAATTGGTGTCGCGAGTGATGTCACGCATACAGCATTACTTTATCATTTTTGGCCAGTCACTGCGATCACCTGCGTTCTGGTTCTGTTCCGGAATTCTGCTTTTTTTTTTTAGCAGTTCCTTTTTAATTCGATTACGTTTTGGTGCCGAGCTCTTTGAGTGCTCAACAACTATTTAATATGTCCCTGGTGGCTTGGTTCGCACTGCACTGGAGAATCAGTCAACGGACCCCATCGTGTATTTCAAGAGTGCTGACTAGTGCTCTGTTTAATGTCAGTAATTATCATTAGGAAGAAAACGGTTGTTTTATTGCACAGCAATGCAGAACTGCAGCATTTTTTTGGGGGAGTGAGGGGACGGTGCAGTTATCTATGCCTGAGCTTCCTCAAATTTGAGTATTGCTTTTTCAGAGATTGTATACATAAGTGCTCTCCGAGCATAACTATGTTGTTTGTTCCAAATAACATATACATCTCTGTAAGGGTACCATATTCAAGAGATTGGATATGATGTGCCTTTGTGTGTTACTCATTTGGGTCCTCGGTGCTCAATTGAAATAGTCTACTACTAGATTAATTTAATGTTGACAATCGGCACTGCTTGTCACAAACATGCTCCCCAACTACCTTTAAAAAAAAAAAAAAAAGATTCTTACTTATAGTTCAAGCAGCCCTGAATGCTAAACCTCCTCCTCTCTTGCAACTACTGTAGTCGTCCATCAGGGGGCAACGACACGATTTGTTGCCTCCGGTCCGTAGTCACCGTGACTCCCAACCCTCCTTCCTCAGACATTGGTGGCTCTTTCCAGGTTCCTTCCCCGTCAATCATTGACAAGCTCCGTCCAGCCCCCCTTGGGTGCAGGCCACCTGTGGCTAACTGTGTGGACGTTGCAGTTGACCGTGGCACAGGGCTTTTGGGCCGTGGAGAATGGCTGGTTTAAGGTGACATCCAAAACAGTCTCAGATTCTGCTATATGGGTGCTACAGCTGCAAGGTGGCAGCATTAGTGGCAAGTCACAGTGTTAGAAAGGTTCTGTGTTCGAAAAACCTCCAACCTCCGCAGTCTAGCTGTAGGCATCCCTGAGCAAGACGACTGACCCCTTACCTGCTCCATATATCTAAAATGTAAAAGTGGCTTTGGATTCATGTCGCTGCTGAACATGATCTATTTTTGTTGGATCACACATTCTCAAAATTTGTATTTGTACTATTCATAATTTGCGGTCTTTGGAGAGCTAGGGTGCATTATACTCTGATGGATGGGCTGCTAAAAGTTTTCCCCCTTGCATGGTTCTGGGTGAAAGGGTGATGGGTGACACATTGATCAGTTACACTTCTTAAGAAGAATTAAGAGGTGATGGGATGTTCCTTTTATAAACTATTCCTCTACTAAAGGAAGGCCCTGCTTTTATAAAGTCATCGACTCTGTTGTTTAAAGGCCAAGGCGTGTCATCCTCAGGCTGCACGTATTCTTGGTGAAATGCTGAAGAATTTAAAGGTTCTGCCAGCAAACTATTTATTTATTTTTAATTACTAAATTAATAACTTGCGATGCTGACTTATTCAGTGTTTTTGCTCTGGCCTGCACTGACCTAGTTACATATGTCAGTCCATCTGGAGACTTCTCCCAACAGTTAATTGGTCATCACACATGTTTTTTATTTTTATTTGTGGGGTTTGTAATTTGAGCAGATCGAGCCTTTCTCACCTCAGTCATTTGTCCACTATGGTCAATGGCTAAATCAACTTTTTGTTTCTCCTTTTGCCCCTCTGCCCACACTGAGCTGCTGTTTTATACCACCAAAAACACTTTTTGAAAATGTTCTCCAAAATGTAGAAATCTGACTAAAATGCTGACATTCTCACATTGTGGACCAACCAAAAGTATAAAGGGTCATGAGAGGACATATGGACAAATGCAATCTTTACATTAAGCTGATCAATGACTCAATTTCCTGTAAATGACATGAATGAATCTAATGTCACTAAGACTCAAATGAAGGACAAAACGTGTTAGTGGTGGGACCTGGTCTTACCAATGCTCACCCTATGCTGTTATTATCAGAGCATCCTCCAGGAAATATTCAATGGCTTTATATGATCTTTACATTGGTTGTGCTCCATAAATGTTGCCAGTTTGCTGATGCTGTACATTAAACGATAACAATGACACCACAAACATTTCAGCTCTGTTGCAACTCGGCAGTTATAAATTCCTATACTGTAACTTGTGTGTGTGTATATACATATATATATATATATAGGGCAATATGTAGACAAAGCCCAGTCATCCGTTTCATTGTTATGGCCTGTAATGGCATAGTCTAAATCGCTTGTAGCAGCTCAAGTGCTGAACCAATCACCCCGAATCTAATAGCCGACTCTGTTGTACACGCACCCAGCAGCAGAACCACCTCTACCACCCCACCACCAAGCCCCTCTGGTTGACTCTTTTGGGCCCTGGCTTCCGAGCTCCCCGGCCAGACTCTGCTGCCATCACACAGGCCCTCCGTTCTTCCCCCTCGTCTGTCCGTCCTGGCGACTGTCATAAGTCCGCTCCTGTGCCGTCCTTGATTGTTGACACGCTGTGACATGTGACATGTTTGTACCCGCACTCGTTTGCGTGCCTCTCCCCTCCATTCCCTGTGAAGCCCAGGTCAATGTCACTGCTCCTACAGTTGGTTAACCTTCACTTTCAGGGCCGCTGCGCTGTCGGCTCATCTGTCAGGCCTCTTGTTCGACATTTCTTTCCCCACTCCAATCACTTCTGTCTTCCTTTTGTCCCCCCCCCCCCCCCTCACAATAGTCTTGAGTCTGGCGCACTGTGTGGGATGGAAATACAATGTCTTTAAAAAAGAAAAAAGTGTTTGTATGCTAAATTACACACCTGGACTTCTGAGTCTCTTTAACAACAGTGACACTGTTGGGGTTAGCCACCTTTTTAAACAATACAATCGAAATTTAAAAACCCTAATACAATTTGTCAGCTTTGTCCCTGGTTAGCTTTTCCCAGTCTCTCGGACCGCACGCAGGCACCATTAAACCGGTGGTGTGGGTGTACCGGTGAAAGAATGGGTGTCACTTGAAAGAATTGCTCACATTAGTCAGTAGGAGTGGTGGAAATTGGCAGTCTGCGCCGGGGCTGCAGACTTGAAGTGCTAATGGGGATATTTTTAATTAGTCATGCCTCACGGAGCAGGGCCTTGCGCTACCTATATTGATGCAACCGCTCTACCCTGCTGCACCCTGCTGCACCCTCCACCCCCTCCTCTCCAGCGCCCCCCCACTCCCACAGAGCCAACAGATTACCAAGCTGTATTGATCACCTGGGCATTTTTGTTGTGGTTAGTTGTCATTTAAACCCCTCCTTTTTCCATTTCCTTTCCTCTCATTTGTCTGCTTCCTTCTTCTTCCCCCTCCCCGTGTTCCTCGTCCCCATCTCCGGCATAAGACCTTGAGCGTTTAGGAAGAAAATGGTCTTTCTGGTTTCCCCTGTAACAACCCTGACCCCTGGCTGGCTCATCTCTTCTTTTTATTTTGAGTCCCGTGTTCTTGTGCCTCTATTTCAGAGCTGGTCTTCCTTCTTTTTTGTGAGTAAAACAAACAAGCTGCCCTTGACCACGGTTAATCTTTTTCTGTGCTTTCTTCGAGGCCTTATCTACAACTATGTTAACAGAGTCTTGTCATTGCTCTTTGTTCAACAAACAGCACATCTACTTAGAGATCCATAAAGATGTTGCCGCAGATGGGGTACAGAGAGGTGGCCGGATGGTCTCCTAGTGGTTTGGGGTTTTGACTCCAAGCTGAAAGGTCCTGGATTCAAACCCCAATGTCGGCGGGTTTTGCGATGGGTGCCCTTGAGCAAAAAGTGTGTGTGTGTGTGTGTGTGTGTGTGTGTGTGTGTGTGTGTGTGTGTGTGTGTGTGTGTGTGTGTGTGTGTGTGTGTGTGTGTGTGTGTGTGTGTGTGTGTGTGTGTGTGTGTGTGTGTGTGTGTGTGTGTGTGTGTGTGTGTGTGTGTGTGTGTGTGTGTGTGTGTGTGTGTGTGTGTGTGTGTGTGTGTGTGTGTGTGTGTGGACATAAATAAATGTACACACTGTATGACCCCTGTTTACTGTGATTTAGAACGTTCTATATTTTTCCAGTCACGGGGCATATGTCTAAGCATACTTTGTGTGCGTGTCTGTGCGCATTAAGGTACGACAAGGAGGGTCACGCCGTTGACGGACAGTCCCTGACAGAGCTGAGGGGCGGCGGCGGAGGAGGGGGTGCAAACACCAACTGGAAGACCCTGAGCGACGTCAAGACTGAGCACCTGGGACACGGAGACAAGGTGAGGCGGTCCTGTGACACTCAAAAACCATCAACGTCTCTCAGAGAGGAGGGGGGGGGTGTCACGCAAGCACCCTGTGACACATGGGAGGAACACGCTGCAGCAATCGCTATTCACGACGCTATTCTTCTCCTGGGCTCGAGCCTAAGGTTAGGCAGCGACGGCGGCTACCTGCAAAGGCCTCCCTTAAATAAATAATACGCTTTAAAAGGCATCAAATTAAATTCCTCTAAATAAAAAGGCCTTTGTCAGTGCGCAAATGCGTTGAATCAATCTTCCAAAAGTCATAAAAAAAATAAGATAATATAATTTAATTAAAAAATTTAAAATAATTATTTTTTTTGATAATGCGATTTTAAATAAAAATAATTGGTAACATCAATTTTTTTTATATATATTTTAATAACTTACCGAATGCCTCTCGCATTCACGTCCCGTAGGTCAAGATAGCGGAACAGACAACACTCGTATTGTTCAGCATTTGACTCATTCACGTAGTTTTTCAAATTATTATAAATTTTTTTAATTATTCAATTTCGGGTTATTGTAAAGTTTAGGGTTTTAAATGTAATCCTGCATGGCTTGTCGTCAGAATGTCGTCAGTCTTAAATCGGACTTGCCTTAAGCTGCGGGAACCGTGCACCTGAAATCCTCCACAACTGACAAATATATTTTATTATTATTTATTCAAATCAATCAACTATTGGTGGAGCGGTGTTGGTTCTCCCTTGTTGCCCAACACTGCCAAAGTTTGCCACAGTGATGGATCTGCCCCCTCATTGGTTACTGGTGTTAATTGACCGGAGCCTCGCCGTCTCCTTCCTTGGGACAAAGAAAATAAATTGTGCATCTCGCAACGTTTGTGGACCACCGGCTGTCATTAATCACTTCATCCCGGGTGTCCTTTTTGCGGACTGGGTCATGTTTATTCAGGCCCAGAGTCACGTTTATCACTTTAAATTGATTTTAATGAGATAACTCCCCCTCCTTTCCCCCGCACGCTTGTTTCCGTGGCGCTCTGTAATGAAACGATTGTGTCTGCGATAAGTAAAGTAATATGCGTTGCTTTAATTTGAGCTTCTTTTTTTTATATAAGGAAAAGAGTTCACCATCCCCTGTCTCTGAATGTGTAAATATTGACCCGAATAATGAATAATGACTTGGTTTAGTTTGAATAAGTTTAAAGTTTAATGTGTTGCAAAATATCAGAGGTCAGAATCTGATGCCACGATGCCTTTTTTGTCATTATAATGATAAAAAATAAATAGGCTCAGCAAAATATACAGGTTAAAAATAATTTGCCATATAAATAGGGCCATGTTCCTGGCCCTATATACAGACAGTAGTGCAAATTTTCCAAGATCTATACAAATTAGAAATGTATATCCATAGGTATCCAAAGGTAACTGTTGTAGATTTTGGTATTTACTTGTGTTCAGAAGGTTTTGTTGTTTTTTCTCTGGCTGTGATGGTTGCTAAGACTTTAAGCGGAGTGCAGTCATGGGACGCTTTTGGGGATTTTAGAAAACCGACACCTAGGATGACACGTCCCCCTGTCGGAAAAACAGAAAGTACACAACAACGTTATAACAAGGACCCCATCGGTCTGGAAGCCTCCGCTTGCCCTGCCTGAGCTGTTTGTTTTGATGTGAGGAACTTTGTGGAGTCACAGGGCTTATTGGATTACTTGTTTGGCCCTGTGTAGGGGGGGGTGTGTTTTTTTTGTTTTTTGTTTTTTGTTTTTGTGTGTGTGTGTCCGTGCAGATTGCTCTGCCCCCTCTGTGTCAAAGTGTAGCCGTCGTACCAATACTATAAGCTTCATGCAGACACACACACACACACACACGCACACACACACCTAACCCTCCCCATCAACACCCACACCAGAACTGGGCCATATCTCTCTCCCTCTATCTATCCATCCATCTATCCATCGAATGGGATAGGATGGCTCCTTGGATCATAATATCTCGGTAATCGCGTTGACTTCTCGGCAACGTCATGCCAGTCTGTTCTCTGTAAAGCAATCCGATGTTCTGAAGTTATTACTGTGGTAGAGTTAAAATTAAGACTGATGCCGGAGGCTGTTTGGGCTCCGTGATGCTAGCACTGATTGTTTCTGCTGTATTTCTTCTTTGGCGGGTTCTTGATATTGAAATACCGTAACAAACTAAAAAGTAGGGGCACAGTGTTAACTGTTGTCTGGTGCAAATTATGAGTGAATTCAAAAGTGTCTGAATAATGAGACCGAATATAATATGGAGTCTTGTCGTTTTATCGTGTACACGGCCGTCTTGAAATGATCTCGGTTATGCATAAGGCTTCCTATTTTTCTTCAAGAAACCTACGTCTCGTCTATACCGTCCACCTTCATCAGTTCCTCCGTCTTGTCTGTTGGGGGCATCTTTCTCATTGGCTCACACCCCTAGAGAGAAAGAGAGACGGCGAGAGAGAGAGCGACTAGGAGAGAGCGAGAGAAAAAGAATGAGAGGCGAGCGAGCGAGATGCCGTGACCCCGGGGCTGTGCATGATTGTACTCGGTGCCAGCCGCCACCAAGGACTTTGAACTGACAATAGGAGGAAGCCCATCTCGGTCCCTCTTAAATGCACCCTACCTGTGTGTGTGTGTGTGTGTGTGTGTTGCAGGGTCATGTTTTTCTGCACTATATTGACCAAGGTCTGCCACACTTAATTGCTCCTGCCCACTCCCCTCCCCCCCCCCCAAATCCCTGTCATCATATCTTTGTGTCACAATCTCTTAATATCCACGACACACATAGCTTGGCCTCTGACACACCGCATCCAGTCTTCTCCGGTCAGCTTGACGCGTTGTACATGAGGCCCGTGCCAGAGGCTGGCAGAACAGCGTTTTTCCCCTTGCCGTGTCATCTTTTGACCCGGTCTTAAGGACGTTCAGTCGTACTCCTACAGCCTCATTTGTTGGGACTTGATTTCTCGCTCTTTTGCCAATGCCGCTTCTTAGCAGCTTTTTATTCATTCAGAAGTGACGTATCGTATCAAATGTCCTGTACACGGTGTTAATTGGGGTCAGATTCTTCTGGCGTACAGACACAAGGGTCAGCAGTTGGCTGAAGGAGGTGGGGGCGGCGGTGGTGGAGGATGGATCAATTCTAGTTTTTTTTTGTTTCTTTTCTATTTATTTCCATGAGAAAACATGAGGCTGAGCCTGGGGGGCTGTAGGCTGTATATTGAACAATAGCCAAGATTTCAAGTAAACAGAATTCTCAGTGATCCAATAGTCCCTTTCCTGACCTCCCCCACACATCCAAGTCTTTTTGTTTTAGGATGAATCGGAACAGTCGGAATGCTAAAATATGTATTTTTAATCCTAGTAAGGATTGCAAGGAAGCGTTATGAATCGGCAAATGACCGCATTCTCCCCTGGATAAGACTATCTGCAATTACAAATGCTTTCAGCCTTCAGCGGCTCTACCGTGTTAACATAATTGTACTAACGCGGCTGAATGATTGGTAGGTCTGCTGTTTTTCCCCCTTGGCTCCAAGGAGGCAACTTGTCACCGTGCTCACTGACCCTGAAGAAGTGCACCTTGAGCTAGGCTGTGAACCTAGCTCAAGCACCGCCCCCCCCTCCCCCCCTCCCTCCCTCCCTCCCTCCAACCCCTACTCCTCCTGTTCCCACAACCCAGTCATCATGAGGGCGAGAGGGGGAGGGAGGGAGCGAGGGAGGGAGGGTGGAAGGGAGAGAGTGGGAGGGGGAGATGGAGGGTGACGGAGGGAGGGTGATGGAGAGAAAAAGAGCGAGGGGAAGAGAGAGAGGGTGACGGAAAGAGCGAGATGGAGAGAGCAAAGGGGGAGATGGAGAGAGAGAGAGAACCAAATCAAATGGGCTGTTTGTCTGCGACTCCTATCTTAAGCCTGAGCACCAGTGTGCGTGGCCACAGTAGATGGCGTTAGGGGGTGAGACGAAGCAGGCCCTCGTCTCTCACCCTCATTGACTGATACGCTGCGTGGCTTCCCCGCTCGGCCCCACCTCTGCTGCTGCTTTTCCATCCGTTCACCCCCCCCCCCCCCCTGCCTGCTGTAAGATCCCCTTCAAGAGCTCACAGTTGTCATTGCCAGTTACATATATGTATGGGTCTTGTATAACTTTAACCGTAGTCTAAAAATATAGTTTCCCGAAGCCTGTTTACATGCACAACCCCTCTATTCATAATTGACATACTTGTATTCCTCATAAATACAAGGAGGGGTGGGGGGAGACCTAAGTGCATTTGTATCGGAGCGATGCATGCATATTTTCATCCAGATTATCGGATTTTTCTTACTAAGAATATCCCAGTGTATGCCTATGTGATGTCTTTATGGTAATTCAATGTTTTTTATTCTTTGTCGGTGGCATCGCTCCTAATGAATGTTAAAACCGCACGTGACCCTCGCATGCAAGAAAAGTAGGTTGCCATTTTCTAATCGGTAATCAATAACTACTCTTACTCTTTCAGGCGGACTACTTCAGCAGTATCGCCACAATAGTGTACCTGCGTAAGGAGAACTGCCTGTACCAGGCCTGCCCCAACCAGGACTGCAACAAGAAGGTGGTGGACCAGCAGAACGGCATGTTCCGCTGCGAGAAATGCGATAAAGAATTCCCCAACTACAAGTACAGACTGATCCTGTCGGTGAGTGACTCCGGTGCACACCTAGTGTCCTCCGTCTAGACCGTCTATGTTCCAGCAGAGTAAGCCTCTGGCCCGTGTTTATGTTGACCCTAATGTGGTGTGTCTCCTTCTGTGACGCCCAGGACAAACAATTCAGTGTTCTGTACTTTTGTTTTCCCTCTTTTTCCCCGATACCACCAGTGCATCTTTTCCTTTTGAGCTTTGGACACTTATGGGGTGCGCCATCTTATGAGTTCTGACATCGATCATGCTTTATTAAACATCAACTTGATGCCTATCCAGAAAGGGCACACTGAATATACACACACACAGAGACACAGAGAGAGAGAGAGAGAGAGAGAGAGAGAGAGAGAGAGAGAGAGAGAGAGAGAGAGAGAGAGAGGAGAGAGAGAGAGAGAGAGAGAGAGAGAGAGAGAGAGAGAGAGAGGAGAGAGAGAGAGAGAGAGAGAGAGAGAGAGAGAGAGAGAGAGAGAGAGAGAGAGAGAGAGAGAGAGAGAGAGAGAGAGAGAGAGAGAGAGAGAGAGAGGAGAGAGAGAGAGAGAGAGAGAGAGAGAGAGAGAGAGAGAGAGAGAGAGAGAGAGAGAGAGAGAGAGAGGAGAGAGAGAGAGAGAGAGAGAGAGAGAGAGAGAGAGAGAGAGAGTGTTACAAGAGCAGTCGCTTTGCACATGTTGGCTGTGCACACGTGGACGAAATACAAGTGACTTCAGCTACTTGCCCTGCTTCTCACCTCGCTGTGTCATTCTCCTGGCTCCCATGTCGTGAATCCCTCCGCTGTGTCTCTCTTGGTCTCGGCTTTAAAGCATAAAAGCACTCACGCCGGCAAACTCATTCTGAATTTATTAGTTTGCTCTGAATGAGGCTGCGATAATTGTCTTTATTAGGACTCTTTTTTTATTTTATTTAATCTCACAGAATTGGAAAGAATGTGCCAGGAGTACAGGCCTATTATTTTTTTTGTTTTGTTTGTATCGAGTCAAAATTCATGAAATATCAGCTTCCGAATCAAAACATGTTCAGTCAGCAATAGCGACCAGCCCTTTGAAATAAGCATATATTGTTTTATATATCAGTCAGCCGTCAGCATATTGCCACCGTGTACACAAGCGGTAACATAAGCTGTGAATTGTCTTCCCCCGCATGCGTCACGTGATGCCTCTTTCCTGAATAACCACCCATATGGTCCAAATCGCACCTCGACATGTATTCGCTTCAAAAAAACGGCACAACAAAAATGAATGTTACAATGGTAGCAGTGGAAGTTATTCACCCCAGCGCAATTTGAATTTAGACTTTTTTTGTTTTTGTTTTTCTTGTTTCCTTCAATCTCCGGCAGGCCAACATTGCGGATTACGGGGACAACCAGTGGGTGACGTGCTTCCAGGAGAGCGCTGAGGCCATCCTGGGCCAGAACGCCGCCTACCTTGGGCAGCTCAAGGAGTCGGTGGGTGACTGCCCGACCGGCCCAGTGGACAGAGGACGGTTTATAAACATAAATGCTCCCGCATAAGCACTATAAACGTTCGGCGGCGTACAAAACAATTTACTCTTACTGTAATAAAGAATTAATACGCTCACACTTTATGTGTGTACATTAAAGCAGTGGTTTTTATACGCTTTTAGGCACTGCGCTTGGAGGAGACCTTATGAAATAATCATAGCTAGCCCTTTGCCCGGCATACCGCCGTGCGGTTAGTGCTCATTAAAAAAAAAAAGCCAGACTAAAATGCTGATACTCCCACCTCGGTTCCCCCAAAACCCTGAATGGAAAGGTTTAAACAAATTGAAATATTCATACCTTGATTTGTTGTTGTTTTTTTTATTTAAATATTTTTCCCTCTCTCCAGAACGAGGCTGCATTTGACGAGGTCTTCCAGCAGGCCAACTTCCACACGTTCATCTTCCGCAGCCGAGTCAAGCTGGAAACCTACAACGTAAGTACGACGGATGTGGCCCCCGGCCTCCCAACGCACGGAGGCGTTCAATATGGGCCGATGGTGGGTGGGGGGGAGGCGAGGCTGACGGTTAGCATTTTTGACTCCCAGCCGAACGCCGGGTCCCTGGGTTGTTGTACCTGTGGGCATCGCTGAGCAGGATGCCCATTCCCAACCTGCTTCATTAATGATGTACTACGGTGTCGCCTTGGATAACGGCTAAATGCTTAGTGCATACTTCAATAGGGGTGTCCTCCAAAGGTGTATGCGTTTGGAAATGTTCTTTGTCTATCACTGGGGTGACACTGCCACAACACACACTCAAAGTCTTCTTGTTCACTATGAACACATGGCACACGTAAAAAGCCCGTGTGCATTGTTGCCAAACCAAAGCAATCCCATACACTGTCGGGATTTTCTCTTTCGAATGAAGCCGCTTATTTCGTGCGGCTTGACAGAAGGTGAACCCACCGGCCGAGTCGCGGTGAGCGTTTTCCCGCAGGCCGCATAGACGGGGGGTCTGTCTTGCGAGGGCATGAAGTAATCGATTGGGCAGGAAGTCTGGAGCAGAGCCAGACTGAGGGGAGGGAGAGGGAGAGTGAGAGAGAGCTCTTCCATTGTCCACACACACACACACACACACACACACACACACACACACAGTCGAAGCCTCTGTCACACAGCTCAGTGGCTTCATCCTCCTAAGTGCCTACTCTGCTTCCACGAGGACATGCTTGCTTGAAACTACCTGCCACCACCACCCCTAGGCTAGCCCGTTTCCTCTCACCAGACACCTGCCCCTTCTTCAGTCAAGCGCCGTTTTGTTTTCCTTGTTCTTTGTGGTGAACACTGGCTATTGTTACCGGGACTGGGCGGGAGGGGGGGAAAGAGAGATGGAGAGAGAGAGTTTGTATTGCCGACACACGGATAATGTGGAGGTGGTTCTCATGGGATTCTGTAGACTATGGGGGAGCCTCTGTCATTTATCAGAGCTGTCAGTCCTTGGCAGATCAAGTGGCGAGGTGTTTTATTTCGTCAAGATTTGTGTTGCAGTCTTCCAGTATTTTTTTTTTTGTTCCAAAAGCGTTGGCTGCACTGTCAGGTCATTGAAAGGCGTTATTGTAAGCAGATTTCGAAAGGGAACACTCTGAAGGGTACATATTTAATGACTTTGCTTTTGGTCTTAGTGGGAGTGTGGAAACTGCATTGATGTTTGAGTGGGTGGAATGCGGAGACCTTAGGATCTATGTGAGTTGGTATACAGTGTAGTTCAGTGGAGGTACCTGTGAAATGTAAAAATGATCGGTTGAAAGGATAAGGAATTGGTGACTTTGGAAGTACAAAGTCAAAATGTGCATGAGGCGCGTCATTCAATTTTGTTTAAAAACAAAAACAAAAAAAAACCACACATTCACTGACATTTTACGTGTCGACTCTGACGGAATGTCTTTTTGAATTTTTGCTCCGACTACGAAACATCCCATCCCACTCCGTTATGGCACTCTGAAAGCTCACTTCACCGTTCACAATATTAGCACAAAGATCAATGCATGTAGGTCGCGACTTCTAAAAATGTCACTGGCTGAATATCCCCACTTCACTTTTTCAAACTTGTCAAATGTCAAAACCTGTTCCCTTAAAACCTTTTTGCCGCTGCTCCTGACTCCCTCTTTACACGTTCTTAATATCCGCCCGGCGCCTGACCGTCTGCAGCTGTCACTTTCTTATCGCCATGCTGGTATTTAGGATCTGACTCGCTCCTGCAGGCCCCCTGTCTAGACAATTTAACACGTTTTAAATGTTTTCAAAACGGAGAAAGGGGGTGACATTGTGTGTGTGCGTGTGTGAGTGTGCGCGCGCGCTCTCTCTCTCCATGTGTCACTGTTTAGCATAGCAAAAAAAGATTTTGCCCACATGAATCCTGCAAATCTCCCGCCAGATTTGACCATGGACTCATCACTGGATGAACTGTGTTACACTCGTCTGTTGAGCTGCAGTGGAGCCTGTGCAGGGCTGTGGCTTTGCAGGGATGTGATAAAGGGAGGGGTGGGTGGGAGGGGGGTTTAGAACAGAAGATCAAATGTGTGGGAGGACTAAAGCTAGTATGTCTGAACCGCCGGCTGTTCAGACGGACGTAAACGGTGTCAAGTGGTATGGCATTGCTATAAAGAGCTAATGTTGAATATGAAAATGAAATGTATGGGGCTTGTTGGAATATTTACTGGAAGAGTGAATTAAGAACAGGGTTCTTTAACAATTTTTAAGTTTTCTTTCTTAATGGACTACTTTTTGAATTAAACGTTGTACTGCATGTTGTTAGTTAAATTGGCCATTAGCCACAAGCCCTGGGATCCGTGTGCCTCCATAAGACTCAAATTAACGGCTGTGATCACCGTGGTCATAAAAGCCACACTAAAAACCGACCATGGGCGACACAAGTAAAATAAATTGGATGTCTTGTGATTTATCGGCGAGAAAACCATGCAGTCCTAAAAAAAAGTCACAGATGGTTGAAAAAAAAAAATGTAGTTCTAAAAGTTTTTGGATAACCGATATATATGTGTGTGTGTGTGTGTGTGTGGGGACCCCAGACCAACTTCCTCACATTGGCCGGAGCCTTAGTTGTTTGTGTGAGCTCCCCAACGCCACCAGTGGCGTGGGTAATGGACTTAGGGCAGCACATAAATGGTCTGTGCCCAGGGCCTCCCCCCCCCCCCCCCATGGGCCTTTTACTGTTGTCCCATTGTTCTTGTCCTTTATTTATTTATGTTCAACAAATCTTCTAGTTTTTTGTCGCATCCTCTAAAAATGGCTTGAAATCCAGAGGGGCTGTAGTGTTTTAGTTTTTTCCCGGGAAAATTCTTTTTTTGCGTGCTGTCAAATTGTATCACGCTTATTTCTTTTTGGGGGCCTTTGCTTTAGGCAAGGTGATGTATGGGTTGTCCGGAGTCCTTACTTTTGGCACAGCTCAATTGGGTCTATTGCACAGCAGGCAAGTTGAATTAATGCTTGCTGTATCGACCCGTGTCTGGAGGCAATCCTTCCACCACGTTGCTTCAGGATTTGTCATGCTGTTCGTGGCCGACACTGGAAAAATATTCTTTTTTTTTTTTTTTTGGTCTTTTTTATTTATTTTTTTTGCTGAAGGCCTGTCGCATTGGAAAAATATATTGTGGTTTGACAGGCTCACCAGGCATGCCTGAGCGCGCGCCAGTCGAACCCATGTTTAAAAACACCAAGCACATTTAACTTCATCATTTTTGTTTCGTACAGTGGATTACATACTACAATGTACTACATCCATTCGTACCATCCATGGTTTACGTTTATTTCCCATTTTAGTCACCAGTTTCAACCCAGGCGAGTCCCCGTGTGTTTGAGATGCATGTCAATTCTAAAGGAGCAGGTAGGGGTCGCACCGTGCTCCAGAATAGCCTTCAGGTAGACCAGAGCTGTTGGGGGTTCAAACATAGAGCATATCAGCTGGGAGTGGAAACACCCACCCACTATACTGTGCTGATCTACAGAGGACATGATCCACAGGGATGTGGATGTGTATTGCCTCACCTCCTCTCAAAGTAGTGTGAGAGGAGAGAGCGAGAGAGAAGTAATGAGGGAGAGGATGGGAGAGAGACTGGAGAGAAGGGAGAGATGGAGGGGGAGAGAGAGAGACTTGCAGCTACAAGTTACACCCTGCAAACACCTTGCCCTCTCCTTCCCCTCACACGGTTCCCGGTGCCCCCCGTGGGAGCCAGGCCCGGGGCGAACGCAGCTCCTTCTGCCAGTGTCGGCCAGATGCAAATCACTGCTGTGGGAACAAACTGTGGCAACACTGCTGTTGCTGTTAACACAGTTAGCATGCACAGATGCTGCCTTGCCCTTAGGGGGGCTGTGGCTGTGGGTGTGTGTTTGTGTGGGTGTGCATGCTTTCTAGCTCATATGTGTATCATGTTAGGTTGTCACACACACAGTCGGCTCTATGTTAATGTGAAACCCCCTATAGCACTGGCACTGCTAGCCTTGTAGCCGAGCCCTCTGCACCACAAGCAAGGTCTACCTGCTTAGCGCTAGCCCGAGGTCAGCGCTAGACATGTCAGCCTCCTCCTCCTCCTCCTCACACCGCAAACAAGGACTACCTGCCTAGCCTGAGCTAACCACGTCACATGGGTGCTGCATACTCTATAGGGCCTCTGAGGGGGGGTGGGGGGTTTGCCTTGCATACATTATGTTGTCGTTCTTGCTTTGTTCATAAGCATACTTAACATAACCTAATTAACTCAGCCAGGGGGATTTTGTGCCGCATGGCCATGACCAAGTTGATGGGTGGCCACTTTTTCCCCTCTGCCTCCTCCCGCCACCAGCGAAGGACAAGAGCCGCTGTCCGCTGAAACACAACGGCAGATGATTTACATTTCACCTGCATGGGTATAAGGGCAGATTAATGGAGACAAAGTGTGTGTAGCTGCGCCTTAAGAGCGGCGAATGATGGCCTTGCTGGAAGTGACCTTCTCTCGTCTAGACGGTGGGGGGGTTTGAAGGCTCAGCCCCACCCCCCCCTCACCCTGTTCTCCGCAGAGATCTTCATTGTCCGTCATGGCAGGCGCCGGTGGGCGTATTCACAACGCTACTTGTGCACAATCACCGGCCGCTAAGCTCACCTTTGGAGGGCTGTGTCTTCTCCTCACAGCGGTTTGTTTTCATGGGGGAGGATTAATGGGGATTACCGGGAATAACTATCTCTATACTCTCTCCAACGTGCTGTACTGTCTGTTTGAGGAATGTTATTGGGGTAAGCATAAGGATGCCTTTTTTGGGTGTTATTAACGTAATTTTCCCGACCGCCTTGGGGTTTTGAATATCGGTGTAATCCGAACCCACTGCAGAATTGAATAAACACCTGATCGGCTAGCGAGATGTATGTGTCGGAAATGTGGATTTGTTTGGTCAAGCGGCCTCGAACCTAAAAGGTATGTGCAGAGAAATGCCGTCTGCTGGGGATATAATGTGGCTTCATGTGGTCCCGCTTTGTTCCCCTCTCTCCCCTCTAGGACGAGTCTCGGATCAAGGCCACAGTGATGGATGTGAAGCCAGTCGACCACAAGGAGTACAGCAAGAGACTGATCCTAAACATCCGGAAAATGGCCGCCTAGAGAAGCTCTTCTGTTGACGTTAAATAGCTATTTCTGGTTGTTTTTTTTGGTGTTTTTTTTTTTTTGTTCTCCTGACTTTATTAGGCAACTTTTCCATGATGCTTAATTTACCCCCCTTTCTTCGCATCCTAATGCGGAACAGGATGGGAATGGAGCACAAAAATTGTGCTGACACTTTTGTTTTGGAGTATGTTTAATGGGGAAGAGCTGATAAACGGTCTTAAGATCAGCTTGCATATCAGCTTATTGCAAGTGGGGGGGGCCTTGAAACAGGAGTTTCTTCAGCACTCATTTGTTTCTCTGGCCACTGGAAGTGGTCATGATGAGACCTTCCCATTGGCTCTTCCTCCTTCCTACAGAGTGGACAGGAAACACACGGCACTGTATTTATGTAGGTTTTTGTTTTTGTTTTTTTTGTGCCAACTGATAAAAATAAAAATGACTCATTAATCATTGTTCCCTTGTTTTGTTTTCTTCAAATTACTAGTACTAGTTTTCTAGTAAAAAATGCTTTCTTTAACCTTTAATAAGACAATCGCCATGCTATTGATTACCCGACCCTGGCATCTCTTTATAGAAGACCAGGTAAAGGTAGACTTTCTTGCAGATTAGCTGTCAGCAGTGTTAGATCAAGGTGTACAGAGGGCGTTAAGTGACCCAGTGGCACACTGTACTCCTTATCTCCAGATGTCTGGCTCCGATCCACCATGGAGTAGACTCACTGAAAACTTGACTTTCATGTTGTGTTAAAGTCCAACATCACTGAAATAGTTCACCCTTGTTTTTCTACGTGTGTGTCACGCAGCGTTTACCTGTTTTAAATATATATTAGATATTAGAAGTTATATACGGAGATGTTCATCTAAAGTCATTTGTGAGACGATACGAACCTAAACTGTTGTTATTGAGTTCGCCAACCTCCTTTTCCAATCGTTCTCTTCGGTTACTTTATCCCAAATATACAGAAAATAAAATGTATTTGTCCTGAAATATGTCTTCGGCTTCAGAGGTTTGGTTAATCAACACATCACAGTAAATCAGGTAATATACAATACATAAATATAACGCAGTGCAGACCATAACGGACATTGCTAAATGAATGGTGCTAATTCGTTTTGGCAAAGTTATTGTATTTGGTGCGATAACACTTTCCATACTTTTGGTACATTTTTCTTGCTTAAGCAGCTCTATAGCGTCTTTCCGAGGGCAGTATTTGAAATTGTTACATTAGGTTGTGCATGTATGTTGTAAACTACTCCTATTAGCTGTAATCTGAGCTGCAAAATGTGCCATTTCCCAGCTTCTGTTGCTGTGTCCTATTTGTGGAAAGTGTTCCAACCGCGTGGTGGCTTGAATGGGCGCCAGGGCTGCTGGTGTACGGTACGTGGTCCCACGGCGTGCTGCTGACATGCAGACCTAATTAACCGTTAATTCGAGCGTGATTGCAGTCGCTGCCTCTGTTTCAAAGTCATATAATTAAAAGACTGCATTATATTTACGTGTATACTGCCGCGTTGTAAAATTAAATCAAATTTTGTACTTTAATTAAAACAGAGCTTAGTTTAGTAAGGTTCCGTTAGAACGTGTCTCCTGTGACCCGAGGCCCATCTTCTCATCCTTATTTCTCTCCCTCTCTCTATCTCGTACAGCCGGCTCATCTACTCTACGAGTAAATTAATATCACATGGTGCAGGAAGGCACACCTATTTCCTTGTTCTAATTTCTGATTGTCAATTGCATGGTTCTTGTTAGGTTGAGAAATGAGATCTTGTTGCATGCCTGATTGATTTCTACGCTGCTTATTTTTATTTTTCCTTTACTTATCCCGATTAGACTCACTCAGCGTACAGCGGCGATAACATGCATTTCCTTGGAGGTGAGAGGGAATCCGTTTAAGCGGAAGGGAAAGCATGCAAACTCCCTCCGTTAGAGACCTAAAACAGTGATTTAAATTGATCCGATGTATTGTTAATGCTATTTAATTAGTACCTGCAGTGGTAAACATTTAAACAATTAAACTGTACAAAAAAATATATATACATTATATACTTATTGACCACCTCTCCAGGAAACAACCCCTTATCGTGGTGGAGAGGTTTGGGTGTCCCTGTGAACCTGAGAGCTGTGTTGTCTGGAGCCTAGTGCTCCTGGTAGGGTCTCCCATGGCAGATTGGTCTCAGGGGAGGGGCCAGACTAAGAATGATTCAAAGACCCCAATGGACACAGAAACAGGAAGAAGTGAGAATACCCTGCCCGGAGGAAGCCCAGGGCCCCTTTTCGGAGCCAGGCCCGGAAAGAGAGCGCCGGGTTAGCCACGGAGCCCGGTCGCGCATAGCCCAAAAAAGCATCGTGGCCACTTCTCTTTCCTGCGGACCCACCACCTACAGGAAGAACTGCTGGGGTTGAGTGCACTGCCAGTTAGGTGGCAGTGAAGGCAGGGGGCCTCGACGGACCAAACACAGCCAACAGAGTCTGGCTTTGGGGACGTGGAATGTCACCTCTCTGGGGGGGAAGGAGCCTGAGCTTGTGCGGGAGGTGGAGCGCTACCAATTAGATCTGGTGGGGCTTACCTCTACGCACAGCACTGGCTCTGTGAGGCGCCAGGTGGATGTGGGGATACTCACAAGTCCCCGGCTGAGTGCCGCTTTGAGGGTCGCCTCCCTATGCCTTAGGGCATTCTGCTCCGCTGCTCCGAGACTGTGGAATGCCCTCCCAAACCAGCTGAGGACACCACAGACTGTGGATGTTTTTAAAAAAGGCCTAAAAACACACCTTTTTAGAATAGCTTTTCACTAGATTTAAAAAAAAAAACCCACTGGTTGCCATGCCGGCGTAAACGTCGCTGCTTTTATTCTGTTTTATTTAAACCATTTTTACTCTGTAGCACTTTGAGTTTTGCCCATGCAAATTAAAAGTGCATTATAAATATAATTTATTATTCTTATTATTATTAGGGTCATGGGAGGGAAAACTCTGACTGTTGTTTGTGCCTATGCACCAAACAATTGTTTGAAATATCCTGCCTTCTTGCACACCCTGGATGGAGTCCTGCATGGGGCTCCTGAAGGGGACTCCATAGTCCTCCTGGGAGACTTCAACGCACACGTGGGTAATGATGGGGAAACTTGGAGGGGCATGTTGGGGATGAACGGCCTACCTGATCTGAACCGAAGTGGGGTTTTGTTATTGGATTTCTTTGCTAGTCATGGATTGGCCATAACAAACACCATGTTCAAACATAAGGATGCTCATAAGTGTACATGGTACCAGAGTACCTTAGGCCGAAGGTCAATGATCGATTTTGTTATCGTGTCATCTGACCTGAGGCCGCATGTTTTGGACACTCGGGTGAAGAGAGGGACAGAGCTGTCAACCGATCACCATCTTGTGGTGAGTTGGGTAAGATGGCGGGGGAAGCCTCTGGACAGACCTGATAAGCCCAAACGTGTAGTGCGGGTGAACTGGGAACGTCTGGTGGATGCCCCTGTCCGGGAGACCTTCAACTCCCACCTCCGGCAGAATTTTTCGGGCATCTCTGTGGAGGCTGGGGACATTGAGCCAGAGTGGTCATTGTTCAAAGCTTCTATTGCCGACGCTGCGGTTGAGAGCTGTGGCCTCAAGGTCATTGGTGCCTCAAGGGGCGGCAACCCTCGGACTTCGTGGTGGACACAGGTGGTCAGGGAAGCCATCCGGCTAAAGAAGGAGGCCTTCCGGGCTATGTTAGCCTGTGAGACTCGACAGGAGGTATCGACAGGCCAAGAGGATGGCAGCCTCGGCTGTAGCGGAGGCAAAACAGCGGGTGTGGGAGGAATTCGGAGAAGCCATGGAGAAGGACTTTCAGTAGGCACCAAAGCATTTCTGGCAAACAATCCGGCGCCTCAGGAGGGGGAAGCGTGGATCCATCCAAGCTGTGTACAGTAAGGGTGGGACATTGCTGACCTCAACTGAGGAGGTGATCGAGCGGTGGAAAGAACACTTTGAGGAACTTCTTAACCCAACTACACCCTCAACGGTAGAGACAGAGCTGGAGGATGAAGGACGGCAAACATCAATCTCCCTGGAGGAAGTCACTGCGGTAGTCAAACATCTCCGCAGTGTCAAAGCCCCAGGGGTTGATGAGATCCGTCCAGAAATGCTAAAGGCTCTGGGTGTTGAGGGGTTGTCGTGGATGACACGTCTTTTCAACATTGCGTGGAAGTCTGGGACAGTGCCTGAGGAGTGGTACCCCTGTTCAAAAAGGGGGACCAGAGGGTGTGTGCCAATTACAGCGGTATCACATTACTCAGCCTCCCTGGGAAAGTCTACTCCAGGGTGCTGGAAAGGAGGGTTCGGCCGATAGTCGAACCTCCGATTGAAGAGGAACAATGCGGATTCCGCCCTGGTCGTGGAACAACGGACCAGCTTTTCACTCTTGCAAGGATCCTGGAGGGGGCTTGGGAGTATGCCCATCCGGTCTACATGTGTTTTGTGGATTTGAAGAAGGCATATGATCGGGTCCCTCTGGAAATACTGTGAAGGGTGCTGTGGGAGTATGGGGTGCGGGGGTCACTATTGAGGGCCATCCAATCTCTGTACTCCCAACGCAAGAGCTGTGTCCGGATTCTCGGTAGTAAGTCAGGCCTGTTCTCAGTAGGTGTTGGCCTCCGCCAGAGCTGCGCTTTGTCACCCATCCTGTTTGTGATTTTCAGGATTGAATCGCTGCTGTTTGCAGATGATGTGGTCCTGTTTGCATCATCAGTATGTGACCTTCAGCACTCACTGGATCAGTTTGCAGTGGAGTGGGAAGCGGCTGGGATGAGGATCAGCACCTCCAAATCTGAGGCCATGGTTCTTAGCAGGAGGTCTTGTCTCGGGGTCTTGTTCTCGAGTGAGGGGAGGATGGAGCGTGAGATTGACCGGAGAATAGGTGCAGCGGGAGCGGTGCACTTTGGCGCACCCAATACCGCTGAGCCAAAGAGAGCTGAGCCAGAAGGCAAAGCTCTCGATCTACCGATCAGTCTTCGTTCCTACCCTCACCTATGGTCATGAACAATGGGTAATGACCGAAAGGACGAGATTGCGAATACAAGCGGCCAAAATTAGTTTCCTCAGGAGGGTGGCTGGTATCTCCCTGAGGGATAGGGTGAGAAGCTCAGTCACTCGTGAGAGACTCGGGGGAAGAGCCGCTGCTCCTTCGCGTAGAAAGGAGCCAGTTGAGGTGGTTCGGGCATCTAGTAAGGATGCTTCCTGGTCGTCTCCCGAGGGAGGTTTTCCAGGCACATCCAACTGGGAAGAGACCACAGGGCAGACCAAGGTACAGGTGGGGTGATTACATCTCCACACTGGCCTTGGAACGCCATTGGATCCCCCAGTCAGAGCTAGTCGATGTTGCCAGGGAGAGGGAAGTTTGGAGTCCCCTGCTGAAGCTGCTACCTCCGCGACCCGATTACGGATAAGCGGGAGAAGATGGATGGATGGACTTATTGACCAAGATGGCGGCACGTTAAAATCGCGACGCCAGTGTCTGACCAGTTTTTGCAAGTTAGTGGTAATATACCTAACAATTCTTAGTCTATTCACACAGAACAGTCTTGCTTTTATTCCGAACACCTGACACAAACTTTTTGAAATTCGATTACAACATTCTGGCAACTTAATTTGCGATCTTCAACTCTACGCTGAAACTCCGGTGAATCTCACCACAACACGGCCGGCTGACCGATCGCCCGCAGAGAAAACGTAAACACAGGAGAGGAAGCCACGGAGGGCTACGTGCTAAGCTAAGAGCTAACCCACCGTCGCTACCCAGCGTTTTCCTCACCAATATACGTCTCTGGCGAACCAAATTGATGAACAGCGCCTGCGGATTATCAACCATAAACGGATTAAGGATTGCAACGTGATGATTTTCACAGAATCATGGCTTGACAGCGGAATCGTCGACAGTGCTATTGAGCTAATGGGGCTCACTCTACACAGAGCAGACAGATCAGCTTAGGGCTCTGGTAAAACCAGAGGTGGAGGTTTGTGCATTTACATTAACAATGCTTGGTGCACAGACACTACCACCATTGAGAGCCACTGCTCTGCTAACGTGGAATACCTAATGGTTAAATGTAGACCCTTTTACCAACCCAGGGAAATTGCAGCCACCATTATAACTGCGGCTTACATACCTCCAGATGCTAACGCTAAGCTATGAAGGAACTGTACTCTGCTATTAACCAACAGCAGTTTACACCAACAAGGCTGATGCTTACAAAGCCGTCCCCTTTCCCCACCTTGGACATAGTGATCATGTCTCTTTGTTCATACTGCCTAAGTACATGCCACTCATCAAGCGTGTTAAGCCCACCGTTAGGACAGTCAAAGTGAGGGAGCAGACTCTAAGTTGCAGAACCGGTTTCTACACACTGATCTGATCCTGTTCGCCTCCCAGTCTACCCTGGACTCCCACACCGGCATCGACTCCTACACCTCCTCTGTTTTGGACTACATAAACTCCAGCATTGACACAGTCACCACCCTGAAATAGATCACAACATTCCCCAACCAGAAGCCGTGGATGAACCAAGATGTCCGCCTACTCCTAAAGGCATGTGACGCTGCAGGGATAATCTGAACAAGGGCATCAAGCTGGCCAAGCTTAACCACAAACTCCCCGACCCAACCAATCCCCGATGCATGTGGCAGGGCATCCAGGCCATTTTGGCACTACAAACCCTCCAACAACTCCCCCCCTCCCCAACCACTGACTCATCCCTACCTGTCAAGCTCAATATTTGTTTTGCTTTGACCGGGACAACCACAAACAGCCCAACAGGGCTACTCTCCCCACTGACGACCAACCCCTCACCCTCTCCCCCACAGACGTGCGCTGAGCAGAACAAATGCGCATCCCCGGTCACGTGCTCAGGAACTGCGCTGAGCAGCTGACCGAGGTCCTTACTGACATTTTTAACATGTCACTAGCTCAGGCAGTTGTCCCAGCGTGCTTTTAAACCATCTCCATTGTGCCAATGCCAAAACACTCCTCTGCAGCGAGCCTCAATGACTTCCGCCCTGTTGCACTCACCCCCATCATTATGTGCTTCGAGTGGTTGGTCCTGGCTCACCTCAAATGTGGCCTCTCACCCTCACTGGATAAACACCAATTTGCCTACCGTGAGAACAGGAGTACGGAGGACGCCATCTCCTCAGCCCTTCACTCTGCTCTCTCCTACCTGGATGAGAGCAATTCTGTCCACCTCAGCTCAGCAAACACCATCATCCCCTCCAAACTCATCCGCAAACTGGGTGACCTTATGGAACCTGGTGGCGTGGTGCACTGACAACAACCTGGCCCTCAACACCAAGAAGACCAAGGAGCTGATCGTGGACTTCACAAATACCACAGCTGGCATACATGCCCTTATCCTCATCAACGGGCGGAGGTCGAGCGTGTCTCCAGCTTCAAATTCCTGGGGGTCCACATCTCTGAGGACCTCTCCTGGTCCCTCAACACGGCCTCACTGGTAAAGAAGGCTCACCAGCATCTCTTCTACCTGAGGAGACTGAGGAAAGCCCACCTGTCCCCTCAGATTCTGGTGAACTTTTACCGGTGTGCCATCGAAAATATCCTCACCAACTGCATCACATTGTGGTACGGCAACTGCACGGTTTCCGACCGGAAAGCGCTGCAGAGGGTGGTGAAAACCGCCCAACGCATCGTTGGATTACCCCTCCCTGCAATAAACACTACCCACCGCAAACGGTGTCTGAGGAAGGCACAACAAATAGTCAAAGACACCTCTCACCCCAACCATGGACTGTTTGCCCTTCTCCCCTCCGTGAGGCGCTATAGAAACTTTTGTTCCAAGTCAAGCAGGCTTAGGAACCGCTTCTTCCCCTCAGCTGTCATCTCTCTGAACTCTGCACCACGAAGACAGCCCCCCCCCCTCCCTCTGAACTCTATACCACAGCTCCCCCCCCCCTCTCTGCTGCCTAACATACAAACTCTGAACCCTGCTGACAATACCCTTTACCATCAATGTCTTTAACGGCCTTGCACTGTATCATAACTCCCTACCTCTACCTATAGTTTACATATTTATAGTTTACATATTTATTGTTTACATACCTATATATATGTATATACATTTATATAGATTTATCTTTTGATACAACTGCATACCCGTGCTCACTACCTGTTACCTGTTACCTTACCTTACCTTGTATATATACCTATAATTCTGCACATATCTCATACCTACTCTAAATAGTATAATATTATAGTAATTGTATACCTGTTTTTAGTAGTAGATTTTATGTACAGTTTTTACATATTTGACATCTTATTCAACAACTGTACATTATATATTACCATGCACTTTACTGCAACATTTGCACTCTGTTTAGGTGCCAAATTCCTTTCGATGTAATGTACTTGTGCTGTGAAATGACAATACATTTGAATCTAATCTAATCTATTATGGTGTGGCGAGAGATACTTACATTTCACTTTCATACACTATCATACATTTGCTGTACTTTCTGGACTCATTACAGTTACTGCACTGTTCTGCACTGCCCTGTATTCATGATGCTGCTGCACTACTTGGACTTTAAAATGCTTTTAAAATGGAATAAAGGGAATGGGGAGAAAGCATTCCATTGTACTTTGCATATGGCAATTCAATTCTTAAATCTTGAATCTTGAATACTTAAGCCAATGAGGCCAAAGGGCCAGTGTCTTTGGACTACTTGAGCCACGCCCCTGTGCACGTTCCTGACTGTATATAATTAAAAAAAACACTCCTGCTGCTACTAATGGCATTCTTAAGTTACACTTTGTAGACAGAAAGTCCTCCTGTGACTCTGTCAGTTAAATGTGATTGGGCATATTGGGGTGGAGGCAACAGATGTTTCACAGGAACCTTTGACAAGTTAGATCGGTGTCCCTCATCTGCTCTCCTGTGCTGTTCATTAGTTTGACATGTTTCTCCCCTATCGAGGGACCTCGATACCGAGCTGTGAGATGAATTGTAAATACTGTACACAACGTCTGTTTTAAAAGTCAAAAGCTGTTTAAATTAGAATTAGATTGGCCATCTGATTGAGTTCCGTGGGCACATTCAAAACATCAGTGATGCTTGCCTCTGTTCAGATTAGTATTCCACTAATGGAATATATTATGGCAGTTACCCTCCGATTTTTTCCTAAAGGTCAACCACTGCGAGGTCTGTTGGGAATTATTGCCATTTATTTGAGGTGGCTAATTTCCCCAGTCATGTCATTCCCAACAATGGAATGGCATGACTTTTCTTAAGCCCTGGAAATTTAGAAACATTGAAATTTAAAACGTTTTAAGCTTAAGGTTTTGAGCCGTGAAAAGCCTGCTTTTCGTCCATCGCCACTGGAGGACAGTACCTCGAAGACATTAGGAAGTGGTGGATGAACAACTTGGATGACTCTCTTTCTTGTAAATGTTGACCACGTAATTGGCTACATATCCAATCACCCCCCAACTTATCCAACCAACCAACCACCCGTGATCAACCCACCCTGCCTACCACCAACCAACCTACCTAACTAACTAACTAACAGAGAGAGAGAGAGAGAGAGAGAGAGAGAGAGAGAGAGAGAGAGAGAGAGAGAGAGAGAGAGAGAGAGAGAGAGAGAGAGAGAGAGAGAGAGAGAGAGAGAGAGAGAGAGAGAGAGAGAGAGAGAGAGAGAGAGAGAGAGAGAGAGAGAGAGAGAGGACTTAAGAGGGGTGAGAGCGTTACGGTAGATGGGGAAAACAGCACAACTCATGACTCTCTCTCTCAGCCTACTTTTCCCCTGGTCAGTTAGCAAATTCTAGTTCACTTTAAAAAATATTAATATGATGTTATGCACACTTACTGTAACTCTGCTTTTGTGCCATAAAAGCCTTCTTAGCGCACAGTGGAATGGAGTAGGCCCGGAAATGAGTACCCCTCTGTACTCATTATGTACCGAATCTAAAATCGATTTGGAATCGGGACTCGATTTGAGTTGAATAGTCACTCCCCCCAAGAATGGTAATCGAATCCAATCTTGAGATACTAAAAGTGTCATGGCACACACATTCTTTGTTGTTTTAGTGCCATCTTGTGGATGACGTTTTTATAGACAAAGCATTTTAGTAAATATTTGTATTTTGACAAATTGTTTCCACTTCCTTTGCTTATATTTTGCCTTTGCTTTGGTTACACAGAGTGTAACCGAATAAGGACGTTTTCTTGTAGTTTTCTTGTTTTCTCGTCTGTCAAGTTGCACACAGGCGCGCACATAGGGCCAGTAAAGAAAGATTCACACCCCTGGTGTCCATTGTAAGCGCATCTACAGTTCTACAGTTAGCCTGACCTACATGTTACCGGAGAAGGCCCACAGTCCATCTCTGGGGCTGCAGCTATCTCCTCTGTGCCCGTGTGCTGACTCCTGACCTCCATTTTGTACACCGAGGACTTAATGTGTTGCGGAGTCAATTACCCGCACTTGCATGGAAAGCACACTCACACCATTACAGAAACTCAATCTGGCCTCCAGGAGTCCGTAATTCAGCTACCTGCGTATGGAATTCGATCCCTGAGGCGGTGGACCCCAATCACAATGATCCGATAATCGGACCAATTGTAAAACATTATGGCGCGTATCATCTGCCAGTCACTCGGTGCTTTGTAGTATCCTATAGGCTGTAATGCAATCAGCAGCTTCGGCATTGCTTCTACCTAAAGTAAATCTTCGAATAAATATCTTGGTGAGATGGTAAACAGTAGCTGTGTCCGCCCCATCCGTAGCAAGTAGCAACTTAATTGTTGTGTTATTGTGTGTCTCTAGGTTCATTTTGAGAGATGTGTGGGATTGTGTGTGTGTGTCTGTGTGTGCCTGTGCCTTCAAGATTCAAGATGTTCTTATTTGCCATTTGCAACAAGTACAATGGAATGCTTACTCCCCATTCCCTCCGGCAGTATGAATTTATATTTGACATACTTTACGAAACTATACAAAACTATACTATACTAAACAATACTATTCTATAAACAACACTATATGCTACCTATGATCCTACACTATATACTAAGAAACAATGTACTATACTATAAACTATAAACAACACTATATACAATAAAAAATTAAAATAAAGCGTCTGATGGATGATAAATACATATGGTGAATTGTGCCAAAATCTTTTTAAAGTGCCAGTAGTGCAGCAGCATCATGAACACAGTGCAGTACTGTGCAGAACAATGCAGTAACTGTAATGAGTCCAGAAAGTCCAGCAAAAGTAGAAGTTGCGGTGTGCGTGTGTGTGTGCATTATATAATGTATAGCAGGGAAGCCAGTAACCCTGACACCATGGAGACGGATGGGCAGGGGTGCCTCTTGGGTGCTGCTCTAATGGTAATGGATAGAATCGTGAAAATATGTGTATCTTTCAAGATTGATTGGCTCTCGTTCCTTTGCCAGACCACAGGGGAGTTGATGTCCTTGTGTGCATGGGGGGGGGGGAATATGCGTGTGTGAATATGCCTACATTTTTATGCTTGCACATGTATTTCCCAGGCCCAGTCTAGGGACCTATTGCGGTGTGATTGGCTGCAGCGAAAACCTCTTTAATAACATCACCAAGCCCGTCTGTGCTCATGGGAGGAGGCTGAGCAGGGATGGTCTTTATTGCTCCACCTGGGGGCATTTGTTAAACCATATTTAGGACCGTTATTAGGCAGCTGCTGTGTGGAGCCCGGGGTCCAACTTGAGATCTGCGGGACGGTGCTTTACTAAAAGGGCCAGTGGCAGGAGGAGTAGGGGCATTTGTACCTAACGTGCATGGCTTTTGGGAACATCTGGACAACACTGCGTCGCAACCCTCCCCCAACCTCCCCCAGTGGTAAGCGGCCTGTAAAGCAGATAACCATTCAGCCGTCGCTTCAGCCGAGACCAATGGTTTCATGCTGGGATCCGTCCCTGCCTCTTCAGGCCTTATCTGTATCTGAAGAGGCAGAGGTGTCAGGGCAGGTTGCTGGCTTATCGGAGTAATAATTGTTGCAATCAAATATAGTAATATTCTTTCTGAGAGGCGGTGCAGATTCAATCTGTGGACACAAATGCGTCTGCGGCCGGCTATCCTCTTTCCCCTTTAATTGGATTGGGATATAGATAGGCCGGTGGTGTTTGCTTTTTCTCCAGCACTAGATAATATGGCCGTGTAGTAGTAGTAGTGTGTTGTTATTCACACTATTGCATGTCATTGTCAAGGCCCGCTGTCTGGCAAGACACAGAGACTCTTTGGATTGAATTTGTCTTATTTTCGGTTTCATCCAGCCACAACTATTATCAACAACGTAGTATTAGACTTGCGATGTACAACTTCTTCTTCTCTCATAGGGTAAAAAATGTATTTCCTACATGTTTATATGTTTAGGCACTGCAATCTCTTGCCGGAGAGACAACTATCCTGGTAACGGCAAAATACGTTGCATATTAAGGTTTTAGATGGGCCTCCTGGAGATGGCAATTGGAGATATGTGGAATCAATTTGAATATTGAATATGTGATTGCATACAAGCAACCAAAAACACATTGCAGAGATTCTTTCCAGGGGAAAAGTTTCCTATGTATTTTGGGAACTGTGCAGTAAGGAATCCTAAAAAGCTGTTGCAATATACGTGGGTGATATATAAGAGCATGTGTCTTCTTCTTTTTCTGTGAGGCCTATTCATTTTTCACATGGGCTTGTTCTGTCATCATCAATCTTCAATTATTAGGATCAGGACCCCACGGGCCCCTTAGAAAGTGCCAGTCGATTTTTTATTGTTTTCTCAGATGTCCGGTACATCCGGCGCATGAAAAAGAAATAAAACAAAGGGGGAAACATCAAAGGTCCGCTTCCGCGTCACCGCCATCACTATTCCTCATATTTCAAAAAATCGCTTTGAAGGTTCTGTCGTTGGCCTTCTGTAACCCCCGACAGTGAAGCCGACGCCTCCTCCTTTGAGATCTGTTGTGTTCGTGTGTTGCGTCTACAGGTGCAGGCAACCTTGTCTGGTCCCTCCGGAAATTGAACAGAATTGGGGGACCGCTCATCTCCGCCCGCCCACCGGAAAGGGGTGGTCGCCATCATACAGTTTATTGTTTAAAGTGCTACGACGACAATTGATTTGTCAACATAGCGGATGGAGCATATTATCCCACCCCCCACCCCCTCCCACATACACTGATCATGTTCATGTTTGTTGAAACGGTAGATTCCTTTTTCTGACAGATGTCAGGAGGACGCCGAGCTCCCAGATGTTGCCACCGGGATAGCATCTGTTGTATTCAAATGGGTTGGGATTATGTGAGGGGGACTGCAGAGTCAAGATCCTTGAGTACACACCATCCTCTCTCTCTCTCTCTCTCTCTCTCTCTCTCTCTCTCTCTCTCTCTCTCTCTCTCTCTCTCTCTCTCTCCTTCTGCAGCAGACTTCACATATTATATCAGGTCCCTTAATTTCCATAACTTTCATCCAGGTGGATGTGGAACAGTCCCTGGATGGGGGTGGGCAGGGTGTGGACAGGCCCTTTTAGCAGTGAACTACAATCCTGGTGTACTTTACTCTTAAACTCCCACTTCCCAGTCTCCATAAAGCACTTTTTATTTCCCTTTGTCTCACTTTATATCGCCCGCCTTATGCACTTTTCTCTAAATCTATAGCCCCTCTTTATGTGGAGATGTAACTTACTCCACTTACTGTCCAATGCGATACAGTCCAGAACAGGGAAAGTAGCTCATCTAATTTTACAGCAGAAAGAAAATGCTTTTTTCTGCCTCCGGTTTAAAGTCGTCAGTGTGTGTGTATGTGTGTCTCTCTCTTTCCCAGGGCAGGGCTTTTTTAAAGGTACCCTTTATGGAGGGAGAACATTTATATGCCCTGTCTCTGCCCCCTTTGTCTCTCGCTCTCGCTCTCTCTCTCTCTCGCTCTCTCTCTCTCTCTCTCTCTCTCTCTCTCTCTCTCTCTCTCTCTCTCTCTCTCTCTCTCTCTCTCTCTCTCTCTCTCTCTCTCTCTCTCAGTCTCCATTTGTCTCTCTGTCTTGCTCTGTCTCTGTCTCTTTATCTGTCTCTCTCTCTCGCTCTCGCTCTCGCTCTCGCTCTCGCTCTCACTCTCGCTCTCGCTCTCGCTCTCTCTCGCTCTCTCTCTCTCTCTCTCTCTCTCTCAGTCTCCATTTGTCTCTCTGTCTCGCTCTGTCTCTGTCTCTTTATCTGTCTCTCTGTCTTTCTCTTTCTGTCTCTGTCTTTCTCTCTCTGTCTTTGTCTATCTCTGTCTGTCGCTCTGTCTCTCCCTTTCTCTCTGTCTCTGTCTCTCTGTCTATAGATTTGTATCTCCATGTCAAGTCGGTCATTTCCATGAAAGAGATGCCTCTCTCTCTCTCTCTCTCTCTCTCTCTCTCTCTCTCTCTCTCTCTCAAGTTCAAGTTAGGTTTATTGTCACTTCACAGTTTACACAAGTATGAGCAATGAGTGAAAATCTTATGTGCAATACCCGACGACAGACAGCAGTTATAAAAAACAGAATAGAATAAAAAGAAGTAAAAAAGTACAAAACTGTATAAGTTGAATTACCGGTATATATATATAAAAATGCAATATATAAAATGCAATATATCAGCACAGAAAAAGAGCAAGATATATATATAAATCAATGTAATCAAATATACTTGTTGTATGCTATACGCCCTTGTTCAGCAGCCTGATGGCCTGACTGTGGAAGCTATCTCGGAGTCTGTTTGTGCGGCACTTGACTGCGATATCGCCTGCCTGACAGTAAAAGTGAATACAGTTTGTAACTGGGGTGGGCATTGTCTTTTATGATGCGTTTGGCCTTGGCCACGCACCGCTTGTTGTATATATCCAGGAGGGAGGGGAGCTCACCTCCAACGATATACTGGGCCGTCCGCACCACCCTTTGAAGCGCTCTGCACTCGAGTGCGGTGCAGTTCCCGTACAAGGCGGTGATACACCCTGTAAAGGCCCCGTCACACCATAACGTTCTGGTCAGCATTTGAGGAAACGTTGGAAATCGTCCGTGGTCGCTGGCATAGCGCCAGAAGAACGTTGTGTGAATGCTGGTGAACGCTGGTAATCGTCGGTGATCGGCGGTGATCGGCGGAGAACGCTGGTCCGAAAATAAAGTTTTGAACATGCACAAAAGTTCTCATGGAGACCTTCAACGTTTAACGTTAAACGCTGGAGAACGCTGGAGAACGAACGTTCGTGGAAGTTGTACTAACGTTCGCCGAACGTTGCACGTGTTCGGCTATTGCGCGTTCGAGTGTGTGTGTGTGGGTCAGGACCAGTGCTCATAGTCATACACTCATCCGACATTGTGTGCCTATTTTCGGATTGGAGATGGAGTGTGTGTGTGTGGGTCAGGACCAGTGCTCATAGTCATACACTCATCCGACATTGTGTGCCTATTTTCGAATTGGAGATGGAGTACAGACGACATGGAGATGGAGATGGAGTTTAGCAGTAGCCCCCCTCACACGCTTTTTTCCTCTTGGTGGCATGATG
>CM050999.1:15726181-15741181 GCA_027704905.1 Muraenolepis orangiensis
GGTGACATATCATCATCATCATCATCATCATCATCTCATCATCATCATCATCATCATCATTTCATCTGTTATCCTTCTCCCAGTATGATAGTTTAAGAAACACAAACAAATGTGATGCAGGAATAATCATAAACTAAGTGTCTAGATGTAAGTTAAGTTAAAGGCAATGCTGCTCTGTCAATTGCAGAGCAATTTTAAAACAAATATTCCACGCACACTGTGACTGTGGTCAGTTGTCCTCACGGCAAGTGAGTCATTTGAGTCTTAAAGGTGCGATATGTTTGTCTGGGTCCAGACCTTTAAATGGGCCCACCCCACCGAGTTGACCGATTATTCTGGTCTGACACGAAACAAGAGATTTCTGGGTTGAAAAAAGCCATTATCCAAAGAGCGCCGCAGGGGGTGGGGGAGGGGGGGCTAACGATTAGCCAATCGGTGTCACGGGCGGGTACATTGGTCTCCAGTGATTGGTTAGGGAAAAACGATTTCCCCTGCCACTGAAATCGGTTACAGTGGAGGCACTGTCAGACTGAAGATGGAAATGGAGTGTAACGTCTTCAAAACTGTCTGATATCAGGTTAGCAATGTGTTTGCAAGATTTGGCCTAGAACGGTCTGAATTCCACAAAATAGGCGGGAGCATATTACCAGAATGTTGTGGCACACACCCACTCCTAAGAAACAAGGATAGCTGGGCTAGTGGCTAATTTAAGAAAAATCTCTGTAACACATAGATGTCTTTGACATGTCATCAAAACGTATTTCCATGCATTATGTTGATACCTGTAGTTCATTTTTAAAAATTGTAAAAGTTTTAAACTTAATTATCTTACAACTTACAAATTATCTTAAAACGTGTGTGTGTGTGTGTGTGTGTGTGTGTGTGTGTGTGTGTGTGTGTGTGTGTGTGTGTGTGTGTGTGTGTGTGTGTGTGTGTGTGTGTGTGTGTGTGTGTGTGTGTGTGTGTGTGTGTGTGTGTGTGCGTGCGTGAGAGAGAGAGAGTGCTTTGTGTCGTTGCAGCATCGAAGGAGCTCAGCCACATGGTGCAGATAGCGGTTGAGCGGAGGCCAGCGTCTGAGTGACAGTTCAATGAGAGGGAGCTCTGTCTCTCTCCTCAGGGCCAGGAATTATCGATTGGTCTGTTATTGATTATGGCTTGGAATGGCTTTTCAATGGACTGAGCAAGTAGTTGGAATGATTGCAGTACGATGAAGTATATGGGTCGCCGGGGTTTGCATGTGGAAATGATGTGCAGACGACTCGGACGAGTGATGAGAGGAGAGGAAGAAGCAATGTTGAATGAGCGATGGTGAGCACTGCACCTCATCGCCGGTGTCTAGAAGCACCGGCACTTGTGACCGTTTTTTTCCTTTCAAACCTGTTGGGGGAAAAATATAAAGACATCTACCAGCCGTCTGAGCGGCATTCTTCCATGGGCGCCAATGTGAGACAATTAGGTTGTAATGTAACTGATGTAACGCATGCACACATACATCCACGGACACACGCACACAAGCACACACGCACATACACACTCACACTCCACTGTATGTGCAGTACATCTGGGGTGTTTTGATCATACACTGCATAACCGTCAAAATAAAAGCACAAACCGTCAAAATAAAAGCACAAAGAGTTTAAGCAGTCCATTTTAAAGGCCAATGAGACAGAAACCAAACCGACCAGCGGGAGCAGATCATAATAGAGCACCCCTGCGTGTTTCATACTGCTGTGTGTGTGTGTGTGTGTGTATGTGTGTGTGTGTGTGTGTGTGTGTGTGTGTGTGTGTGTGTGTGGTGTGTGTGTGTGCATGTGTGTGCATGTACTTGTGCGTGTGCGTGTGTGTGTGCATGTGTGTGTGTGGTTATGTGCGTGCTAGCAGGCAGCACAGTGGGCGGCACAGTTACCTAACCCGCTCGAAACACCTCAGATGGATTGCTTTTAGTTGGGCTCTCTCTGCGTGGGCCTGCGTGCTCTCTCTGAGGAAGAAGCGCCTCACGTGTGACACTCACACAGAATGATGCTAAAGCTGAGATTTAAGTGCTGTTATTTAAGTATAATCTGTGTTAGAAATGCCGTAGTTATCCGTCAGTTATTAGTGGGAGAAATAATGCTCTGTGTAAATATCTGTGCTGCTGCTTGACTGCCTCTACTGTATATAAGACAATTTAGATTTATGACCAATCCAAGGATCATCTCTTCTCTGATTGGTTCAGGGAATCCATCTTTGCTATCAATCATTTGTGGACACAAGGGAGAAAATGGGGGGGGGAGGAGCAGAGAGAGAAAGTCGTTTTTTTTTTGGTGTTTTATTTCTTTAAATCCTTTAATGCTCTCTCTCTCTCTCTCTCTCTCTCTCTCTCTCTCTCTCTCTCTCTCTCTCTCTCTCTCTCTCTCTCTCTCTCTCTCTCTCTCTCTCTCTCTCTCACTCTCTCTCTCCCAAATTGTACCTACATCAGCTTTTATGAGAGACTGACCATAACAAGAGTTACAAGACACTTGACGTAAGTATTAGAATAAATAGTAATAACTAAAATAATAAATAATTATTAGAAAATATGTCAAGAAGACTTAAAGGTGTTGTGGAGAACAAAGGTAGCAGGGTATAGATTGTCCATGGGACCAGGTTATAACCACAGGTGGAAAGACAACGTGTGATTCTTATACGACATATACCAAGCCGTGCATGCTCTACTACAAACAATCAGACCTGTAAAATCTGTTTTTGGAGAGCCATCGCTTCACCAGAGGGCAGCAGTAGATCAGGAGGTAGAGCGGTGGCCTCACAACCTGAAGGTTGTTGGTTCGATCCCCCCGGCTTCTCCTAGCAAAAGCTGTCAAGGTGTCCTTGAGCAGTACACCCTAACCCTAACTGCTTCTGACGTGCTGGTTGTTGACACCGCCGTCCGTGGATGAATGTGTGGATGAATGGGTGAATGTGAGGCATTGCTTGTTAAGCGCTTTGGATAAAAATGCGCTACATAAAAGGCAGTCCATTTACCATAGGGTGTGTGAGCAGTGTGAGTGGGTGTGCTTCTACCTCAGCTGAGTGGGTAAAGTCTTAAATAATTAACCCAACTGATGATGGATAGATTTGACCATTTGGCAGGTAAAACAATTCAGGCTTACATATTAAAATGATCGCTTGGCTAGCCTGGTGAGTTTTTCCACTCTGGCAGGTAGAAAGACACAATTATGTATTCATTTTGGGCACTGGTCAGATGCACAGAATAAACCGTCATTTGAGTTTGACACTAGATAGAAAACGATCACAAGGGAGGACGGGATTCACAGAAAATGGACCTCCTTATCTTTGTAGTGGCGTGATTAATGCCTCCAGACATTGTGGAGGTGATAATGACAACCCCCGTACTTGGTAAACAAGATAAAAGATACAAGATACAAGATATTTGTATTGGCCAATTGCAACAGGTACATTGGAAGGCTTACTCCCCATTCCCTCCCACAGTATACACATCTCCAAACCAATACCATAAAAATAAAATATACAATAAAAAATAAACAAGAAAAGAACAGCAAAGTGACTGTTAAATGATACGTGTTGAATGTACATGTTACATAGTTTTTTTTTACAAAAATCTTTAAAAGCCTTTAAAGTGCCAGTAGTGCATCAGCATCATGAATACAGTATGATGAGTCCAGAAAGTCCAGCAAAGTATGTGAGTGTAATGTTAATGACAAAGTTATGAATGTGAAAGTGGAGTACTCCCAGCAGTTCAGTAGGCACACTGCCTGTGGATAAAAAAAACCTATTCAATCGGGTAGCCAGCGATGTTCTCATGGTTTTCACAACAAATGAACTGATGACACTGTGGTAGCTTTAAACAGTTTAATTAAAAACAAAAACATTCCAAGCCACCCTTTAATGTTATCACTGATCTTATTCAGATTCCCAGACAGAATATGCTATTTTTTCCCAGGGGGGGGGAAGATATTTTAAAATCAAGGTATTTTTCTTTCTGTTTATTATTTGGGATTAGGGACGTTTGCACCTGCGAAGTCTAGAAGTGAAATGAGCAGGGTGAGTGTGCACACCATAGACTGTAAACGACACATCATGGTGATGATTGAGGTTATTTTCTTCTTTTTTCCCTTTCTGATGGATGACAGATGCTTGACAAAATGTAGAGTCACCTGAGGATGACGAGTCGGCTTCACAACAGATCTAATCGTAGTGGGAGGGAGTTCTGGAAATGCCATCCGACAACTCGATCTGTGATTGAACGCTTTATAATATGAGTCAACAACCAACACACCAAAAATATGCTGCAAAGTCCCTCTCTTTCATGCACACACTCACGCATGCGCACACACACACATACACACACACACACACACACACACACATTTTATTTAGCGTTTAATATGATAAATATTGAATAATAAACGTTAAATAAAAAATTAATAAAACGTTAAGTTTAGTTTGGCACCAAAGGCTTGGTCTGGGGGGGGGGGCGGGGCGGGTGAAATTACCTGGTGTCCATGGTTACAAGACACGAGAAAAGGAGGTGTGGCCAATTAATTTAGCCAGTTGACTTCATTAACTTACCGCCCGACAATCTTACTATCTAATGCCGGAAACACTGACATAGCATCTGGAATACTAAATGGCAGAGGGCCGACCTCTGACCTTTGCGGTTGGTGGTGTCTAATGTGTGTCGTGTTTATGCCACATGCTGTCAAAATGATAAGCCCTGTGTGTGCGTGTGTGTGTGTGTGTGTGTGAGGGGTGGGGGGATTCACAGTAAATGGACCTCCTGATCTTTATAGTTGCGTGATTAATGCTTCAGAACTAAGAAGATTCAAGTTTCAAGATTCTTTATTTTTGCCATGTGTATCAAGTACAATGGAATGCTTACTCCCCATTCACTCCCGCATTTTGAATTTCAACAACAATACTATACTATACTATATACTATACTACACTATAAACAACATTAAATGCTATCTACTAGAAACTATACTAGAAACTAGAAACAACACAATGCTTAACTACAACCACTGGTCGAAGCCTCACGACCCACATGTGTCATTAGTTAAAAAGTCTCGACCCAAAAATATATGCAAAACAAAAATCAAATCAACAATGACTTCACGTACTGTTAATTGTGGCTAAACTCAATGCAACAGTGATCCATTGAAACCTGAATCAACACCGAAACGTCAGTTAATTCATGGGCTTCTTTCTGAGGAGATTAGCGTTTGGTATATGCCAAACATGACCCAGTCAAAATGCCCTAGTGACCCTGCAGTTGGGAATCGCCGCTTTCATGAGCACACGTTGTGCCGTGAATACCAAGATATGCCTTTAAATATTTAATTACATGCCTCCGAGTCGTGCGATCAACCTTCTTAATATGCTTGCGAATTTGATCATTTCACTACCGGTTTGACCCCTATGTGAGACGCACATGCTGTACCGCAGTGGTGTGTATCAGAGAGGAGCTGGCACACAACCAATGAGCATGAGTCTTTTCCTATTCTGTACTTTGTCCTTAGATGCAATATATTCTGAAAACAAGCAAACAACAACAAATCGTGAGGATTGAATCCTCTTTATTGGTCATACATGAGACATACAGTGAAACGTGTTCTCTGCATTTAACCCATCCTAGTATTAGGAGCAGTGGGCAGCTATTCATACAGCGCCCGGGGAGCAGTTAGGGTTAGGGTCTTCCTCAAGGACACCTCGACAGTTTTTGCTAGGAGGAGCCGGGTATCGAACCAGCAACCTTCCGGTTGTGAGGCGACCGCTCTACCTCCTGAGCTATACTGCCGCCCAAAGCACACCGCTTTGCTATCAAAGAAGCACTGACGTAGTAAAAAAGAAAGAAAAAAAAGACCCCAACGGAAGACCAAGACACCCCTAAGAGGGAGAGAGGGAGAGAGTTGCCTTACGATCACGTAAAAAAAAAAAAAAGATCCCAGAAGATACACAGTTAGCGAGAGCCCACTTGGACTGTAAGTCACAAACACTTCATGGAGCAGTTACTAATGAGTGTGAAAAAAACTAGCAGATGTCCAATAACAAATTAGCATTCAATCAACACCAGCATCCGTGGACGCAGACACCGTAACGATTAAGTTGACTCGGTGTGCAGATAGGAATCCAAAGAGGGATTTATTTTCATTTCCCCCTTCTCCATCCTTCTCTAGCTTTATTCTTCCATATGAAGCCCCTGGCCTCGACTTCCACCCACGCCCATGCTGACGTTTTCTAAACGTGATCTTCTAATGTACAGGCAGCTCCAGGGTGCCCCGGGCGCGTCAAGCTTTAGTCACTTTGAGGAGGGATTAGAGCACGTCTTGATTGCAAGGTTGTTTTTTTTTTATGTAAAGGACATATTTATTTATTTATTTATTTGTATTTAGTTTGAGTTCGTATATATATTTGAAGACATACTGTTTATATATACTTTTTATATATATATATATATATATATATATATATATATATACACATTTATATATACAAATTCATATACTGTATGTGTGCTATCACTTTTTACTAGCGTACTAGCGTCTTACTAAGTTGATTGTTTGCTTGTTAGTTAGTTAGATATTGTTCGATGTTGCAACTTATTGTACTCTTACCTGAGCACTGGTTCAGTTCTTGGAGACTTGTTAGGAATGAAATGCACTTTTGACTTCTGGTGACGAGTTGTTCTCTTACCTACCTTTGTAGAACTCACTATTGCAAGTCGCTTTGGACAAAAGCGTCTGCAAAATGACTGTAATGAAATGTAATGGATTTATTATTTAGAGAGAGAGATAATTAAACATAAAAAGGCCTTCCTAAATAAAAAGGTTTTAAGGTATGTACTGCAGTGTTGGTGTATTTCTTTTTTACAGGCGCCTGGAGCATTTGGGTTCATGGTTAGGTTGAGCAGTACATCTTCCCTGATTACCAGTAGCACTCGACTGAGCACGTTTATGTAAATGCCCCCACTATATCAATATTATCTAAGAGTTTTTTTGCTAATACTAATTACTTTCTGGGGAATTAATCCAAATGACATGCATATTTCATGAACTTAATGCCACGTTTAACAACAGAGAAGACAGTCACCGTTGTACAACGGCGCCGCCCTTAATGTTCCTAATGACCATGAATGAGTTTTGTATTTGTGAAATAATATCCAGCTGTTTAGCTGATTGACAAGCATGGATGGGATGTAAAGAAAAAATATATATTAATTATTAAGAACTATTAATGTTTGCTTCTAAACGCAAACATTAATAACTGGAGCTAGCAAAGTTTCTGAAACTGAGCCCACATTGTGTGTGTGTGTGTGTGTGTGTGTGTGTGTGTGTGTGTGTGTGTGTGTGTGTGTGTGTGTGTGGTCATGGGCGAACATGATGTACCCATGTTATGCGCACACGCGTATAACGTGCGCGTGACGTCCAGGGCCCCTTTGTGGCGCAGATGAAACGGCAAAGAGCATGATGTTAATGGAGTTCACAGCGTGGTGGACAGCAGTACACGCCTACCCACCTACCTCATCCCATCTCCCTCTCCCTCTCTCCCATCTCCCTCTCCCATCTCCCTCTCCCTCTCTCCCATCTCCCTCTCTCCATCTCCCTCTCTCCCTCTCCCATCTCCCTCTCTCCCATCTCCAGGAAACAGGACCGTCTGTCGCCAAATGTCAGCCCTGTGTGCTAGGGAGAGCAGGGCTCCTGAAGAAGACATCACCTATCGCCTTCCCCCTCCTCGCTCCCTCCCCTCTCCCTCCCCTCTGATAGGGGGGGAAAAAGGCAGAGAAGTGAGAAATACGTTCAGCGGCAGCGGCACCCGACATGTGTTGCTTGACGTGTTTTTTTATTTGTTTGTTGTTCTCCTCCTCGTTTTGCTGACCGCAGGTGCTGATCGAGAGATGCTCGGCTCTTGTGACGAGGGAACGCACCACGTTGACGCCCCAGTGTCCGCCGCCGCGTCGCGTGCGCGCGTGCGGCGTGCGTGCGTGCGGCTGGTGTGTGTGTGTGTGTGTGTGTGTGTGTGTGTGTGTGTGTGTGTGTGTGTGTGTGGTGTGTGTGTGTGTGTGTGTGCTGTGTGTCGTGTGTGTGTGTGTGTCCCGGCGAAACGTTCAGAAAATGACGATGGTGCCACTGTTTCTTTTTCTCTTCCCTTCTAGTTGTAGTGCTGGGCTCACATACATTGTTCCTGTCTTTGATCAGACAAATGGCCCAGGAATAATGGTTATGTTTTTCCGGTCTAGTCGAGACCTTAAGGCGTGTCTTCCCTAACCGAGTCATTGCGAAACCACACAAATCTTCAAGTCATCTTTGTTTTTTTGTTCATCTGAAAAACTCTTTCGGTTTTTCAACCCACGTTTTCAATGAAGCCGTGTTCCCGGGGATAGCGGGAGTGTCGTAGAGACTCTATGGGGGGGTGGGGGGTGGGGGTGGGGGGGAGGACAAGAGGGGGGATGGGGGAGCTTCCGCTTTCAAAACACTCACAGGAAAGTGAGAGAGAGAGAGGGAGGGGGGGGGGGGGGTACTTTTGGTACTTTTCTTTTCTTAGGAGTTTAACATCTTATTTTTAGCACGTGCCGCTGCGTTGACAGCTGCAAATCTTTACCCCTTGTGATGGATCTCGTGATGGATCTCGTGATGACGGTGCCTTAGCACGCTCTGCACACTCCGCCGACGCCCGCCCGAGTGGATGTCATGCAACCTATAGACCTATACATCTCTTCTCCATCTTAACCACCATCTTAACCCCCCCCCCACCTCCACCATGGGACGGAGGTGTAGGAGTCAATTTGTGTTGTTTTCTTTAGGTTTCCGTGGTGCTCGGAGCCTGCTCTTTGGCGGTGTTGTGACAGAAGATTCTATACCTCGCCTTTGAATGTCAATGATTTTGTTGTTGTTGTTGTGCTGTCTCCGTCATATCATTTCAGTATCTTCGGCTTCACTTGCCTGACCTCCCACACTTCCTGTTCTCTGTGCCGCCGTATTACACGGCTTTGCATATCCAACACTGGGTTCGTTATTGCCTTTTGTTGCTGGGAGCCAAAGTTAAACTTTCATAACTTCATGAACTCTTAGTCTGTGTTTTAACGAAGTAGACATTGGCGTACTTAGTTGAATGAAAAACGACTTGGCCCCAGGTGGGCCATGATGAGCTGACGGCTCACTTTTAAGCCATGTGGAACAGTAATATTTCACCTCATACCATGCTAAGCTACCTTGCTAATGTTCTGAAAGATAACATGAATATCCTTGATGTGTCAAAGGGCGGAAACGCAGTGTGGCGTGGTGTCGTTTGGTTGAGATCACAATCAGCCAGTGACAAAGAAGACCGGAGCCCCTTTAGGGTGCCTTGCTCCGAGGGTGCAGCACACACAGAGAGAGAGAGAGAGAGAGAGATGAAGGGAGCCTGTATTATACAATCACTGATTAGAATTGTACATTATTTACAGCTATTATGTATGTATAAAATCTATTTGTGCATTGTTAATAAAGCATTAGCCATGCGTTGCTATACCCCACGGCGCTGAATTGACTATGGCTTGCTGCGATCCCTTCCTTTAGGAGCCGAACAAGATTGTTTTTGAGGCTATCACACAGCGCGTATTGACCAGAGGACTCGCCTCCTGGGACCAAATCGACAGTTCAATGTTGTCGCTCCGTGGTCCGAAGCCCCCCGAGAGAATTCTCAAAACTCATCATCGCCTGTTTTCTGTCCTTTCTGACCTTGAAATTACCATTGAGCAGTACTCACACCACGGGTCCTGATTCCGGTGGAGATAAAGTGAGAGAAAAACAAAAATAAGGGATTGTGATTGGGATCTGAACACTGTGTCCTCATCATTCATGAATGAATTAGCTCCTGTGTGTTGTTAGCTTGGGGAGCTAAAGAGGCACTGATCCAATGAGGTCAAAGGGTTATCTTCAACTCAATGGAGATCGGGCCCCCTTTATACAACAGGCAGTTTGGGTTTGAGATAGGAGGGTTGAGCAGTTTGGTGGATTTTCCATTAAACGGCTCAAGAAAGAAAATAAATCAAACTGATCATAACGGAAGAACCGACTGTTCTTCCGTTATGATCAGTCAGCCGCGATACAAGGTTAATACTGCTCTGTGAATGTGTGAGAGAGATGAGAGAGAGAGAGAGAGAGAGAGAGAGAGAGAGAGAGAGAGAGAGAGAGAGAGAGAGAGCAACAGAGAGAGAAAGACAGAGAGAAAGAGAGAGAGACAGACACAGAGGCCAACAGAGGCCAACAGAGAGACAGACAGAGAGACAGAGACACACAGAGGACGACGGACAGAGAGCGAGACAGAGAGCTTTTGTAAGATAATATTATAAATGCCTCTTCATGCCGACACTGGCAGCCCTCCACCTGCTAGATGTCTGTCACAGCTGTTGCCTTGATGAGATTCCTGAAATGCGTTTAAGCAAACCGGACATTTTACACAGATTTGAGTGAGTGGTGCTCAGGGACACGCATTGCCTATGGATTACTGTCTCCCTGCTATTGATCTCGGGTCAAATTCCAACTAACAGGGTAGGTGGATGGATGAGTTGATGGGTAAACAGGTGGATCACACAGAGTGATTGATGGGTGGGTGGAAAGATACTTGGATACATTGATCAATGCATGAAAGGAGGAATACATGTTAAGGTGTATGGATATGGATGTATGGATGTATGTTTTGGTGGACGGATGGATTGTTCTACTGCTCAAATTGCAAGATTAATCTGCCTCATGCTTGGAGCGTGTGTGTGTACAGAATAACAGAGTGTCATGTCATACATAGTTTTGTTTCATACTATATAGTCGTCCTTCAGCGACTCCAGAGTTGCAGAAGCGTTGTGTGTTCACAGTATAGTTTTCCCTCCACTGCGGTGAATTTAAATTCACTACAGCACTGGTCCATACCGGATAAACACTTCTTGGTCATGTCATGTCCCCACGATTTTCCAGGTTTTTTCCAACAACATGTGAGCCGTCGTTTCACACAAAGCATGGCCATGAACATGTTTTGCCAAATCCATCAGAGGCCTGACAGATTCTCTTCTTGTATATTTAAATATTTAATATTATTGTTATTTATTGTTATTATATTTTAAGGAAAATACATGGCTATCCATTTAAGTATTTGTATAACTTTGCTGATGATAATCAGCTTTGCAGCAACAAGAGCTCACCTTCAGTCCGATATGTGTGTCCATATGGACACGTGTTGTCCTTGGAAGAGTCTTCTTCATTACTCTTACCACTGTTCTTCATCACTCTTTCCACTCTTTCCACTCTTATTCATCACTTGGCACATCTCTTTATCAGTATTTACAATCAGATACTTACAGAGAAGTAAATTCATTTCCCTATCTCATTTTAACTTTCGACGGTGTTTGGGGATGTTAGACCAGATGTAAATAGCGTTGCTAGCGATGATACATTCATATCTGGAATACATAACGACATTCAACCATTTGATTAAGTCAACACAATTAAAAATAAACAACCACATTTTTGTTTCAATCTGGTGTATTGGACCAGATTGCTCGTCAACCTTAATAAACACATTCTGTTTTTGGGTTCAACAGCTGAGAATTGTTTTCTGTAAACACAGTTAATTGTTGGATTGTACTGCTCTACTGTGTGTGTGTGTGTGTGTGTGTGTGTGTGTGTGTGTGTGTGTGTGTGTGTGTGTGTGTGTGTGTGTGTGTGTGTGTGTGTGTGTGTGTGTGTGTGTGTGTGTGTGTGTGTGTGGGAGGCGACAAACCTTGGATCCTGAACAAGCAGCAGGCATAATGATACACTCACTATGCTGCAAGCATGTGTTGACGATAACACGGAAGTGGACCACATGTAGAATGTGTGTGTGTGTTTGTGTCATTTCATGTGTGTGTCCTGATGTGTTTGTGTATATCCTTGGTTGTGTGTGTGTGTGTGTGTGTGTGGTGTGTGTGTGTGTGTGATATTGTGTATTTGTATATCATATTGTGTGTGTGTGTGTGTATGTGTGTGTTTGTGTGTGGGTGTGTGTTTATCTGAAGTGTGTTACAGCCTGAGGGAAGATGCAGAAGGGTGGGGAGGGAGGGAGGGAGGGGAGGGAGGAGAGAGGGAGGGAGGAGGAGAGAGGGGAGAGAGAGAGGAGGGAGGAGGGAGAGAGAGGAGAGAGAGAGGGAGAGAGAGAGGGGGAGGAGAGAGAGAGAGAGGGAGAGAGAGAGGGGGGAGAGAGAGAGAGGGAGAGAGAGAGGGGGAGTGGGAGATGGTTTGAACTCCACCTCGGCTCTTTTTTTATCCTCACTGAGTAGAAGAGCGTAGAAGTTATCAGTTGGGCTGGTGTGTGTGTGTGTGTGTGTGTGTGTGTGTGTTTGTCTTCTTTTGTTCAAAATGCAGAGTTTTAAGAGGCTGGGTGGGAATTGCGCTCTAGTTGGAACATGGTGCCCTCGGTGCCTCCATCTCTTTCAGTCAGACCTGGGAGGATTTGTTCACAAGAGGTGGCCCAATGTGTATGTGGTTGATTATTCATCTCAATGAATACATCCTTGAACATGTTCTCCTTGGCCCTTGTGGGCGATTCACGCGGTCACGGCTCTTCTCTTTCCTGGCCCCAAATTGGTGGAATGAACTTCCCACGGATGTCAGGACTGCAGAGTCACTGCCCATCTTCCACTGCAGGCTGGACACTCACCTCTTCAGGAAACACTACCCGGATCCATCCTCCTAGCGCATACTCTTATCACTTTTAATCTTTTTTTTTTGCGTATTAGCGTCTTTCTAAGTAGATTGTCTAAGTAGTTAGTTCGATATTGTTCTGTTGTTTGCTAACTTATTGTACTTTTAGATTATTGTACTTTTACTTGAAATTATTGTACTCAGTTCTTGTTGGAGACTTGTTGGGGAATGAAATGCACTTTTGACTTCTGGTGACGAGTTGTTCTCTTACCTTCCTTTGTTGAAACACGATTGTAAGTCGCTTTGGATAAAAGCGTCTTCTAAATGACTGTAATGTAATGTAATGTAATGTTGAGCTATGATGAGGTAACAGTGCCCACTTACATTCCAACCCATAGCACACAAAATCAACGTACTGTCACAATACTATACTACAATACTGTCTTCTGTGGCACGCATGCTAGTCCTGTATTTCTCCACTCTGAGGAATACAGAGGATTAAACTGCGTTTGGAGTTGTTATTGTTCAGCCTACCTTGAGGTGGGAAGAAAAACACATTATTTTTTTAAGCATTAGCATACAGTACGTTGGTTTCGTTAAACCCAGTGGGCAAAGCATAAGTCTAAAACCGACCAGTAAGAGCGTCTTAAGAGAACGGCTTTCTCTCTTGGGAAAAACGAATGAAAGGCAAATAGAAATAATATTTGAAAAGTGTCCTTCTCGTGTTGTAACAGACAAAGCCAGCATAGGCCAGCGTTGCATATATATAAGGCTATAGGGACTATGCGCTAACCTTGACGATGGCATCCATAGATTAAAGCGTGAAAACATAAAGATAGTGTTACTACAAAGTGTGTAACACTAACCTACAAAGGCAGTACAATATGGTATGACTATACATTCTTCATGTAGGGTTATTTATATTTATATATATTCAGATCTATAACTCTATGTAAAATATGTTGAAAATATGTTGTGAACTTCACTCACGTCACTAGCTTTACTCCCAACAACAATTCCTTGACCCGTTAGTATACATTAAAACATGTCCATACTGACCCGTTAGTATACATTAAAACATGTCCATACTGACCCGTTAGTATACATTAAAACATGTCCATACTGACCCGTTAGTATACATTAAAACATGTCCATACTGACCCGTTAGTATACATTAAAACATGTCCATACTGACCCGTTAGTATACATTAAAACATGTCCATACTGACCCGTTAGTATACATTAAAACATGTCCGTACTGACCCGTTAGTATACATTAAAACATGTCCATACTGACCCATTAGTATACATTAAAACATGTCCATACTGACCCGTTAGTATACATTAAAACATGTCCATACTAACCCGTTAGTATACATTAAAACATGTCCGTACTGACCCGTTAGTATACATTAAAACATGTCCATACTAACCCGTTAGTATACATTAAAACATGTCCATACTAACCCGTTAGTATACATTAAAACATGTCCATACTGACCCGCTCTTCCCCCGTCTTCTCCAGAAATGGCGCTTCAGGAAAAGCTGTCAAATATTTTACATATATTTGCATAATGGACTGAAATAGATTGAACCTGTTTGTGAGGTCTCAAATCGTGTCCAACTCCTTCCTCTTTGCAGAGGAATATAAAAATAACCACATAACCACATCCTGGCGACAAGTAATGCATGTAAAACATGAATAATTTGTGTATACAGTCGTCACAGCGATGCTAGAGGAGCTAAAGCTAATACATGAAGTATTCGTTGGACCTCAGATCCCAACAGGTCTGCTCGCGTGGCCCAATGCTATTATCTGCCCGGCTTGGTTTTGTTGCTTCAACCTCGGTTTGACCATCTGTTATCACTCCCAATTTACGGGCAAAAGAGGCAAGACGTGCGGCCCGGCCCCGCGGCTACGGGCCATGCAGGGCAGATGGCAGTGAGAGAGAGAATAAAAACGGACAGGGCACGTCTTTTTATATGTTTGAGCCATGAGTGCCTGGTTCACCGAGGGCCTGGTCTCTGGTGGTTAGCCTGCAGGGCTGGTGGGGAGCAGCGAGAGGTGAACCCTACTGTATGAAGGCAGGACGGGGGTTGGCTGCAGCTCAGAGGGACGGATGGACAGATGGAGAAATCGATGGAGGATGGGCGTTGGATGGGATAGATGGATTGATGGATACATTTATAATGATGGGGTGATTATACATTTATTTCTACAGCACTCTTCAAGCACATGCGCAAAGTGCTTGGCAATAGAATAATAAAAATATGCATGAATCATGCAAATGAATCGATGGATGGATGTATGGACGTAGAGATAGATAGATAGATAGACAGCACGGAGGAC